>JARFIY010000336.1:0-1236168 GCA_036346155.1 Sinelater perroti
AATTTCTACAAATTGTGACTCAAGAAAGTTAAAAAATCGTAGTATTCCTTTATCGTAATAGTGTATCGTGGCGGAGAATTGACGGCTGTAATAGTTATTGGTCGAGAAAAATTGTATTTTATCTGTTTGGAAAGATTACAGGACATGGTGATTAATTGTTGATCTAATAATAATAATAGCTAAGCTTGGGTGCGTCATTCCGTCAGAATAATGAATGTAATAGGCAAGTAACATTTTTTTATAGTCTATAGTTTGGAACGTAATTTAATAGTTCGTTTGCATTCTACGCACAATTGAAGATTTTATGTTCTCCCTCACTATCCGGTAGTTGCGCACCACCTCTGATTTGGGGTGATATGTCAAGCACCACATTATTACTATTTGTTCGAAATAAATGAAAAAATTAGATTATTATTACACGCCAGGATAAAATTCGGATCTTCACGCACTACAGCGGGTCGGTCACGAATTGGTGCCGGTATTGATCATAAATATTGAAATCTTTGATTTTGCTCCTCTAGCTTTATTTAGATGTGTAAGTTATACGTACTCGTTTACTGTGTCTACTTGTTATTGTCTTTATTCATGTTTAAGCCGACGTTTTTAACAGCTGTACTAATTTTGCTAATAGTTCATCAATAAAACAAAAATATCTTTATTTGCATTAATTCTCTTTTTGCGCTATTTAAAAATTTTTGAAGCCATTTGGAACGTCTGAGCAGACAATTTTAGATAATACGGTATTGTCTGCTATGATAAAAAAGTAACGTTACTTGTTCTTTTGCAATAAGTTTTATCGTTTACCTTATGTTCCTTGTAATCTTATAGTATATAATTTTTATTAATAACGTGAATTGCCTTCCACCGTTTTCAATACTGGCAATAAATTAGTAGTATCAAATGTTTTTAAAATCTACAAAACATAAGTGTTCTCAGTATAAGAGAGAATCAAATATATACCCGCACTTTACGCGCCTTGAGGTGGACGGAAACTTCCTTCGTAAGATGTCATGCACTGCCGCTCTCAGGGCAGGAGGTACCCTCATCAGTTGCGCAACGGATTACTACCAAGCTTCTCAAAACAGAGTACATAAAACCGTCTAAACTTTTTAGAAGAAATAAAATAGCTGAAAGACAATACCCACATATGGGCGTGCCGTAAATAATTTTTTAGAAGACAAAAAGCACCGTCATGGCTGAAGAAAATAGTTGATTACATTTTTCTGAGATCGGACGAAGCAATGGCAGTTTTCAGGCAAATCCAGACAAAAAATAATTTATTTTTGACTCTACTGAAACACAATGTTTCCAGTCTGAGCTTATCGCCCAAAAATTTTCATTTGTTTGGACAACTAAAAGAAGCACTTGGAGATTCGATAAAGGTGTTGCTGTAAAGGGATTCATTTTACGATAGTGTACTCAAAACATTACCTATATATTGAAAAAAATGTGTTTCCAAGTCAGTAGATTGTGTAAAAAGATAAATTTGTATATTTTTATTTTTATGGTGCTTCAGTAGATTAAAAAACATTATTTTTTAATTTGGCCTGCCACAATAGTGCACAGCGAGCTCTGGGTTCGACTCCCAGGTCAAAAGTAACGACAAACATTAAATGTTCTCCAGTCGTCATACAAACCCTTTTGGCGGTCGTAAAGTAGATTTTCCTTCTTCTGACGAATTAGACTAGCCACCTGTCTGGGGTACGCCCAACATGGCTCATAGTATTACACGAAACGTGTAGTTAGAAACAGAGTAATAGCCTATATATAAGAGTAGGAGAAGAAAAAGAAAAAAATATTGGTAGCTACAACTATATAACTACGCAACGTATATATTACAATCGGCTATAGACCTATTTAGCAATTAAAGCTTAAAGGTATTTATGGAGACATTAACTATTATTTTAGAGGAAAATCAAACATCAACCAAAAAAGCTAAACGTCTTTTTTGTTTCATTTTTATTTTTCTACTGTGATACTTTAAATCTTGCTTAAACATTTTTATTGCTTTACATATTGTTTTGTTGTGCATAAATTACTTAATGCTTTTGTGTAATAATATTGAAGTTCTTATGTTTAGTTTTATCTTCTTTTTGACGCTCCATGGTAATTATAATGTTCTAACTTATTCGATTTTCTATTTCTATTTTAATTTAAAAATTACAGACTTGCCAAAACTAATTCTCCTTTCCAATACAAAATATTATTAACTAATTTGTTCACATTATTTGTTTAAACGAATGTAATACGAAGGGTTACCAAATAAAATAAAAGTTGAAATTTTTCTTTTGTTTATAGATTTTTAGTATTTTTAAATTAAAAATTATAACTTTAGTCTAAGAAGCCACAAACACCTATATATTTAAAAAACCGAATCTACCTACGTCGAAACCCACTGGATAATCAGTCCACCTGATGAGTCGATAGCATGGTCTAATATTTTTAGTAATTTTTATTATTTTTTTCTAAAACCTTTTGGAAATTCCATGTTTTTCCTGTTTAGTTATGTTTCATACCGTTTTTCTTTGTTTTTATCTTACAAACCTCTAATATTTGATAGTCCCACCCATATAAAGCGTAAACATAAAAATCCACCAAATTTAATTTGCTTTAATATATAATTGGCAGTGTTTTTGAGGAATGTGATACCTCTTGATTCTAAGTAATATAAGCAATAGAGAAGCTTAAATTGAACAATTAAATCATTGATTCCCAAAGAGGCCCAGGTGGACCCCCAGGGGTCCACGGGAGACTCGACGGGGGTCTACGTTGGCGTGACAAAAAAATGGAGGTTCACAATTCGCAAGCGGGGGTCCACGAAAATTTATCTGGTTTCGATAGTGAAGAACTAAAATGTTGGCTTGAGTTCACCTATCAATGTAGGCAGATAATATTTTAAGAAATTTTTTAAGGAAAAATCGATTCCATTCACAAACGGTATTTCGGTGGCAACAGGTGGAGCTCCTGCCATGGCCGGGCGACATCGTGGGTTTATAAGTCATCTTAAAAGAATTATACCAGAGGTAACTGCAATTCACTGTGTTATCTACCGACAACACCTAGTAGCGAAAAATTTGAGTGCCAAATTGCACCAATCGCTTCAAAAGGTCCAGATTTAAAAGAAAACTTGATCAATTTGAAAGCAGACATCGCGTATTTTACAGATTTGTTCAAAAAATGTAATGACATTAACTTACAATTACAAGGACACAGCCTCAATTTAATAAAAACAAATGGCGTAATTTCAGCTTTTCTTGGAAAATTGAAATTTATGAAGCAAAATATTAGTCGGCGCGAATTTTCCCAGTTTTCAAACTTGTCACAGGTAGAATGCCTTGATGAGGATATTCACACATACGTTCAACATTTAATTGCCCTGCATGATGACTTTAAAATCAGATCTGAAGATATTCTGACAGTGGAAATACCACCGTGGATCATAAATCCACTTGATGAAACGGAAGTAGAGAATGTGATATTACAAAAGGAACTACTCGAGCATAGCACTAATGAGGAACTGAAGGTGGAATTTAAAAGAGGGTATCAAACACTTTGGCTGCAGGCAGAAACACCCGAAAGATATCCTGGACTGTGGGGAATTGCGAGAAAGCTTTTGATAGCGTTTCCCTCGTCATATCTTGTCGAGAAAAGTTTTAGTGTCGTTACAAACCTTTTAACAAAAAACAAGGAGCCGATTGAATATCACAGAACGAGGAGATTTGCGGTTATTCCTAACAAAACTGAAGCCAAATATTGATAATTTGCTGTCAATCCATCCAGTACATCCCTCCCACTAAAATGATGACTATTTTGTGATTGTCATTGTAGAAGTTACGTTACGTTATTAATATTTTATTTTAATTATATTACAATCATATTACAATGTAATATGATAACAATAATAATTAATAGTGTAATAATTACATATTTGAATAAATACAACACAAGGAAATATACTATTTTTCTTTTTATTTTTACCACTCCGAATGGTGAGTTTTCTAAATAAAATATGTGAGCATTGATTGGTTTCTTGTGTTGTGGGTAGATGTCAAAGGAGTGAAGTTGGATGGAATGACTTTTTTGATTGTATAACTTTACTTTTTTGACATCCTCTCACAGCACAATCAATTAATTAATTAACCAATAACTCAGCCACAACTCAAATTTCCATAGTTAGATCTAATCTTCACATTTTTTTTTGAGTTTTGGGAATATGGTAGAAATGTAGCTGCAGGGGGTCCACCGGAACCAGCAAAACTTTCAAAGTGGTCTATGAGAAAAAAAATTTTGGGAGCCTCTGAATTAAATTAACTGAATTTTTAATATATATAAAATCTTACATCTCATACAATTCTTCATCCACGATATATGAAATACAGTACATATAAAAACTTTAACACATTCTCTCTATAATATTACGGGTAATTAAGGCTACATTAGGCCGTTTCTCCTTACTTTTAATTAAGGTTTGAAATTTATATCTAAAAATGTCCGCATTTGTTGCTCCAACAGAATTATCAAACCAAATTTATTTAGTATCGAAATTCTTCTTATGCTCAAGTATCACCATAAATCACACAAGGGTGGAATTTTATAAATTAATATATTTTTTTTAAACTGTTGAAAACATAATGAAGGTTGAATATAATTTCCATCCCTAAAAGGTAAAACTTGTAGAACATTTTGTATAGTAGCACGACACTGAACATACCATTCGACAAAATTAAATTGTGATTTTGAAATTATTTGGCTGCATTGCTTACACCCCTAAATAACGTAAGTGCTGTTGTATCAGTATTTTTTAAAAGATTAAGTTCCAGTTGACAAAAGCTTATTAATTGTGCTTTTCACACATGGCCCAGTACCACTTTCTCAAGTTATAGCGTGCGAGCAGTTCTTTGTCTAACACTCTAGCTACTTTTCTCTGGCTTACCATTCTGTTCTAAGTGTCTATTTATAGCGTCAAGTGTCTTCTGACTCAAGTAATGTCTATTTCGAAATTTCTTATCTGTGCATCTGGCTTTCCAAACACTATTTTCTTATGCATAGTACAGTACATTCATTTTTGTTAGCTTTATGTAGTGTAATACTTTATTTTCGACAACTAGTAAAGACAAATTGTAGTCAACAATGTTATCAAGGAAACGTAACACATTGTGTTATTGTTTTGCAAGCAGCTTTGAAATATATTCCTGAAACATAATATCAGTTTCAGATTCTTTGAAGCTTAAAATATGTATTTTTGATTATTGGTCACTATCTCAAAATATTATTGTAGGCTATTCTGCCATGTGTCAATTTAAGTCTAATTTTTCTAAACATTCTTAATATTTCTTTTGTCTCTTATAAAATCTTTATCTGTACTATTAAACACATTTTTGCAGTTGTTGGGCTTGCTTTTATTCTTTTAATTATCCCGTTCCACGAATAAAGTTATTTTCTTTTTGTAATTTCGCGTTTTTTTAAATTTATCTTTCTTCTTCTCTGCACACATTTTCTTCTTAATGTACTTTCTATATAAATTAATATTTATTTTCTCTGGTAACATTTTTTCTTTTTTCAATTTTAGTTTTGTTGTTCTCAAAAATGTATTTGTTGTAACTAATAATTTGGACGTCTGCATAAAAGTGCACTATGATACTACTACTACTACTTAGTGATGTTTTTTTTACCATGCCTATTTCTCAATTTATGTTGTAGATATTAAGCCCCAGACCCCCCCCCCCTCCCCATTTTATTAGTGAACATGTTTTAATCCTTTGCATGTTGATAGGTTTATTATTGTAATACTTTAATATAAAGATTTATTAGTTGCAGCATGAAATACCATTATGTTTAACTTTAATCTTTCTCTAGCAATGAATTTACCTGGTTACATTATCCTTTCTTGTTTTTATTACTTTAGCTTTTAATACTTTCTTCTTTACCATTTTCTAGATTTACTTAGTTTTTTGTTCATTACTGTCAGTAATCAAGGTCAATTTTAAAGTTAAAGGATCTTTTTGTATTTTCCATGTCCTGTGGTTAACGGTCATGCATTGTCACCTAATCTTAATTTAATTTCCCTTACAGCCCCTTTACATATTTTTTTCTTGTTTCTTTTTATTCTCTTTATAGATAATTGTTTTATAATGGTTATCATCGATTTTCTGCTATGGTTGATTTGACAGTACCTTGATTAGGGCAGAATACACTTGACATTTTTTTTCCGATCTTCACCCACGTATGCCTCCTTATTAAAAATAATTTCTGGCAAGTTCTGGAAGCGATCTGATAAGTTTAAGGTCAAGTCCGGTCGATGCAAAGGTTTCGGGGAGAAATATTCCGCGTAGCCTCATCAGCTGCCACTAGGTGGCTACACCTTCAGATGGGCGCTGACGCCCCAGATGTGTCACGCACCCACTGAGCTACCTTCAAAAGGCAACATTTTACGCTTCTACAAGTTCCACTATCATCAGCGACCTCGCGCCAATTCGAAGACGATCAACGAACTGGTCGGTACAGTGGCGAAAGCAGTAGTCCATCATTGTAAAATAGGCGGAAGTATCTACGCTCAGAATCGGGACTCCGTCAAGGTAAAGGTCAAACGACTATACGAGCACTACGAGAAACAAGTAGCGCACTGGTTTCATCGGCACGCGGCAAAGGAGACAGACGAGTAGAAAGCGAAGATCCAGGAGCACCAGGTCGCATATCGTTCTCTCTTCGACATTGCTTTTTGCCAATCTAAGCTGGGAACTGACTACAGGTGTGTGGTATGCACCAAGCTGATGGAGAAGAGTGACGTCGAGTTTCTAGACGACCATCGCGGCAAGAGGCTCCGTCACATATCCTCGTACGTTGATTCGACTGGATCGCAGAATCTCCAGGCGAAGAGTGACAAGTTCAGTCGCAACCAAGATTGAAAACGAAAGGCGCTGGAACATCTGCTGAACCGAAATGAAGCTATGCCTCAAATTGATCTATCCGAGATAGCCTCCGACGACGATGGGGAGGAAGAAGAGAGCGGCAAAGACTCATTTATTATTTATTGTTACCTGTGTACGCAATAAAGTGTCTCGCAAAACATCGTCTAAGACATTCAACTCGCTGGCCTTTCAGTTTGCTCTACCTCACCAGATCACCAAAGGCGCCATCTAAAGTGGCATCAACTCTCTGCGGTCGTTGGTAACTGCCCAGCACCAAGACAAGCTGCAACACAATCTACTCAATTCCATTTATTTTGATGGAAAGCGATCGATTACCCAGCGATGTGAACGCCAGAACAAGTATGTGACTGTGCTTTCGATGACTCAGCTGGGCACTGAGTTTGAGTTCTGCACCTCACTCACTATTTCTGAGGTGGACGATGACAAGAAGGTATATGTGCTATTATACATTACTTAAATTCATTATATCTATTTAATCGCCGGTGATGCAACCTCAGTTTTGGTGGAATATTTTGAAAATCGTGGGATCGACATTGGAGCAAACTTGGTGCTCGTGGGGTATGACGGCTGAGCGATGAATGTCAGAAAGTGGACTGGCATCATTCGGCAACTCTAAGAACGCCTCAAGAAGCCACTTCAGCCGGTGATTTGCCTAATGCATCTCAACGAGTTTCCTCTTCGAGCACTGATGCGCAAACTAGTGGCAAAGACACATCAACCTACGAAGGCCCCCTGGATGAAGAGATAAAAAAACAACCTTTTCACTCTTCCTATTGCCTATTTTTGGCCCATTTCCTGAAAGAACCAGCAAAGCATTCCCTTTCCTACTTGGTCTGACGTAGTTCTCTCAACATCGGTGCGCAGTGACCAAGCTATACCACCTGTGTCTGGTGGCCAAGACCGGCAAAATCGGGGACATCTCCAAACAAGCACTCACTCAAGAGATTCCACCTCTTAACCACTCGCACTGGCTAACGATCGCTTCTCGCATCATCCGTCGATTCTTGGCCGAAGAGAAGGCCAACTTTGTCTCTCAACTCTCCCTCACGTACAAGGTGTCAAGGTTTGCTGCCCCGTGTTTTTTCTCATTCATCTTACCGTTTCTTCTGGACCCTACATTTTCTACTAGCTGAAGATGCGCACCCGAGGAATGCCAAGCGCTGCGCAAGAGGCAGCGGACAAAGTCCTCGTCATAACGCTTACTTTGCTAGTCCAGAGTATATCATTACCGCCATGATCTAGGAGAAGGACATTTCTCTGAAGACAAGGGCCTTTTGTTGGTCCACTAAGCTCGAACCAAATCGGCCACTTCTCGTCGTTCGAAAGCCGCGCCTCCGCCCCGCCTCCTCAACAGTTCCACAAGCCGACAAAGTCTAAGCTCAACCTATCGGCCGATCACTACTCCCAGTTGGTTGACATCAATGTCTTCTCTGTGGAACCACCTCTTCTCAAAGGCGTTCTGGATTTTTCAACCGTCTCATTCCCCTTCCCAAATCACTCGCAATTGGTGGATAAGTTTATTCAAGATGTCCACCTTAAAGCTAAGCCCACCACTTCTGACTAGGCTCGAAATGGGAATTTGCTCATCAAGAAAGAGTTTAATATTTAGTGTATGTTACCAATTATAACAATAAAATAAATCAGTTGTTTTGTACGCTTTCAAGTAGCATTTTGAGGGACCAAACCAAATTGGGATTTGAAATTCCAACAAAACGGGCTTTGCCCTTATGTGTCCCCCCGTAAATGTCCACTGTGCCTTGACACTACAGTAACGTAGTGGGTGCGTAACCCCTCTGGGGCAGCAGCGCCTTCCTGAAGGTGTGGTCCCCTATTAGTAACTGATGAGACTACGCTGAAATAATTAATTTTTCCTTAAAATATTTGGATCGCCTCCAGATTTTGCCAGAAATTCTGTTGTATAAAGAGGTATACGTGGGTGAAGATCGGAGAAAAAAATGTTAAGTGCATTCTGCCCTAATCCTGACTAAGTTTTGCCTAATTGCACAATATTGCACCAAAAAGACATTTTAGGATGTGCGGCCTTAGAATGTTTAATAATAAAATACGGATGTGCAAACTAAATCAGAAAACTAGATTTTTCAAATGCGATTTAAATTTTGAAGCATTGATATCTTAATATACTCAAAACCTGATATTCATGGTTTAAATTATTGCGGAATCTAGAGAAGATTAAACTAATCTTTGTTATTCTTGACCTACCCATGATATAATATATAAATAATATAAAAGAAATTTTAAAAGCTTCCACTACGCATCAGCACAAAAATATCATACAACTTTGTTTATAATACAGATATCTAACAATTAATTATTTTGAAATAATTTTCAACTATGTAACATTGGATAAGACGCCATTTTTACAGCAATACGTATCTCAGGAAACCTTTTTATTCAAAATTGATGATTATTTGCCTCGGTTGTCGATTTGCGCAACATAACAAACATAACTATTTTATTTTAAATTGTTTTGCAACAAACTGTTACAAAAATCTTATTTTTATTTATTTATCGTTAACCTGGACTCGCAAATCTCTTATTTAGAATGGAACGCATTTTGTTTACTCTTTTTCAAAATTGTAAACAGATTATAACATCTAAATAACAAAATAAGATATGAGAAGTATTTACTGCTTTAATAATAATCTGCTACCTAATATGTAAGCTCTCAGTAAGAAATTTTGATTATTGGAAGAAAAGAAATGTCGCGCACCCAAAACCTATCTCATTTATTGGAAACATCTGGGACGTTCTGTCCTTCAAAATGACAGTATTCAAATACTTTTAAAGAGTTTACAATCAATTTGAAGCTCCTTACATTGGATTATACAAACTGAATACGCCCCTTTTAACGATTAAAAACCCATTCCTAATCAAGCAGATATTTGAAAAGGACTTCAACCATTTCTACAATCATATTATTCTCTCGGATGAAGCATGCGACCTTTTAGCTTCCAAAATGTTGTTCGTAATTCACCATCCGGAGTGGAAGGGCCTACGGTCCCAAATGTACAGCTTCTTTACTAAAAGGAATTTAAAAAGCATGCTAGGGCTTATTGATATGGTCACAGGTAACATGCTGGACGTAATATCGCTCTCTGCTATGGGCATAAAGGCCGAATCATTCGAGAACGGACACACGGAATTTAGAAGGATAACTCGTAAAATTTTTAGTTCTTCGCCATCGAATTTTCTACGCCATGCGCTTTATTTCTTACAGCCTAATGTCGTGCGACTGCTAAAACTACGCTTTTTTGATGACACGACAATAAATTTTTTTAGAAGTTTGTTATGGACTACTGTTAAAGAGAGAAAAATATCTAAAATCAAAGGAAACGACATTATCGACATTATGACTGGCACAATGAAGAATGATAAAAAATATGGTAAACGATTTGGAACTGTTTGATTTTATGGTTAGATTTCAATTTTTTAGATCGTGATATTATTGTAGGACAAGCACTAATGCTCTTTTTGGCAGGATTTGAAACTACTAGCACTACTATGGGATTTGCTTTGTACGAATTATGTTTAAATCCAGATATCCAAACTAAACTGCGAGAAGAAATTAAATTTGCGTTGAAGAGCAATGGAGATCTTACTTACGATGTTCTACAGAACATCAAATATTTGCATATGGTTGTTCTTGGTATGAGTAGTTAACTCAAATAAAGTTTTGCTTTGTGCTAATATTTCTTTTACAAAAACGCTTAGAAAATACCCCCCTGCTCCGTTTTTAGATAGAATGTGCAACACAGAATATAAAGTACCCAACAGCGATTTGATTATAGAAAAAGATGTCGCAGTGTTAGTTCCTATGTATGCACTAAATGACGATCCAGAATATTTCCCCAAACCAGAAAAATTCGATCCAGATCGATTTTTGGACGACGGTGATGGTTTGCTTCGTTCATTGTTTTTATCCTTTGGTTTAGGTCCACGCGATTGCATAGGTAAGAAAAAGCAATTATCTTTTTAGGCAAGCAATTTGGATTGTCTACTGTAAAAATAGGATTGGCGCGCATTCTATTGAATTACGAAATAGAAAGATGTGCAGAAACACCGGTACCGGTAATGTTTCAAGTCAGGGCCATGTTACCGACGTCCAATGTAGGCTTACCAGTAAAGTTTAAACAAATCGTTTAGACAAGAAACAGTTCTTTTATGTTTGCACCTATATCTTTCTTAATATAATATAGTAGTTTTAAGCTCTTAACTTGTTTAAAAGTAATGAATGTAGAAGCATTCAATTTATGCAGAATATTCAAAATAAACTGAAGAAAAATGTTATACAGAAGTCAGAATTTATTTATCTATTCGTAGCTGGACTAAATAGTTGAGGTAGATGACCTTTCACATAAACAGCATAAACTTCTGTTAAGAAAAAAGTTAATGTTTTTACTTAAGTCTTCCTTTAGAGAAAGTCAGATGGGAGAAGCTCCCATTAGCAATGCTCGGCCAGCCCTTGCTAGTCCAGCTCCCGCTCCGCCAGCAGCCCCCATCTCAAAAACTTTCTCCCAGGAATGGGACTTCATCTCTAAACTCCACCAGTGTTTAGATGTCTCGAGGCTGCTGGAGCTTATCCCGCTCCTGCACTAGTGTCAGGAAGTCTTAAGGTAGTTCATGTCTCGTACCCAGGACTTCCATGGTTTGCTTCTGCCTCGCTATGGCTAGGTCGCCTAACCGACCTTCCCACGTCTAGCTTGCCTTTTGGAGCGAGAGCAACCTGAAGGATAACAAAGAACAACTACTGGAGTTCGTACTCTGATATGATTTGAATGCTATTTTGGCCAGTGAGGCCCATCTGAGGAGCGTAGATGCCTTCCAGCTACGTGCTACTGCACCGTTCGAAGAGGGTACTGCAGTATTTGTAAAATCTTTTTTGAAACACTGTTTAACCTTACTCCCACCATCGCTGTCTACCTTCAGACATCTATCGGCCTACCCACTGTAGTCTCACCAGATGTTTTCCATTCCTGAGTCTCATCGCCAGCCTTCACTATCCGTCTGAAAGAATCCAAAGAACCAAACACGCGAAGATCTAGAAGAAGCATTATCTCTATTACATTCATTACCAATACTGTCCACACCGGAGGCGGATGCGACCTTCTGTTTCAGGAAATTGAAAGTAGAGATTCACTTCAGTGACTAATAAAATTACAAAAACTAGCTAATGAGAGAGCAAGTTTGACGTGGCCGACAACAGCCAGTGTAATATAGTCAAGATTCAACGAGCCCTCCCCAATTATGGATACCATCGACCGCGTAGTAAGACGACTACGAGAGCAGAAGCTCTACGATTATCTAGAGACCGTGTCTTACGAAGAAGTTCTCCAGCTGATATAGACATTAAAGTTGCGCAAGGCACCTGAACTTGACTGCATCTCAAACTGAGCGCTGTAGGCTTTTCTAAAAAAGGTAATCATCTGCATAATAAAGATTGCTAACGTTGTTCTCTAACTCCGCCGGTTACAAATAGCTATAAAAGACCTCCAGCTGATTCCAGAAAATCGGTTCGGATTCCACCCTGGCCAGGTCACTAGCTCATCCGAGTGATAGAAAAGATCAGGGAAGGCTTCCACAAGGAGCTTACGACGTAGCAGTTTTCCTAGAGAGAGTCAAGGTCTTCAAAAAGTTTTGCACCACAGTCTTGTGTACAAGATGGCTTCAGCCTCCATCCCGCTGTCGATGATTCGACGAGAGGTTCCGGATCTAAACCGGCAACGTTAAGTCATCAAAGCGGCATCTCCGAACTAGCATCTCCAAAGTTCGGTGCTGTGTGTGGCCTTATTCAATATTTACGCCCAGTATATCATCATAACTTCCTCTATGGTCCTGTCACACTCACAATAACCTTCGATAGCAATCCAGAAAATCCAGGACTAGCTTAAAAAAACTGGTACAGCACGGAGACAGTAGAAGTGAATGCCAAGAAAAGTTCGGCAATTCTATTCTCTATAAATATACGACTTTGTCGTATATTTAATTAAACATAAAACATAAAAAAATTAAGTTTAGAAGTATGAATTACTCCAAATTTATATGTCAATGGAAATTTTTTTAATATTTAGATTAATAAAAATATTACGGTCCTTGTAATAGAAAACCTTAAATTTAGATTTACTAGGAAATTTAAGGTTTCCATAAGCAAAATACTGTGAGATGATTTTGTACAACTCTGTCTTAGAAAATCTTGTAGAAATGACATAATGGCAAATTCTCTATAAAGGAAGGACCGAAAAACTACGGTCAATATTTTTTTTATATAATATTTAATAATATTTAAACTTAATAATTAAATAACAGATTGTCTTGAAGAAATAGAAGCAAACCTACAAGTGGTGGAAAAAAATTGGTCGCTATAACAGTACCGTGAGACAAATATAACCGTATGCTCGCCTTCTCTCACTTTCTTACCCTATGGAAATTTGCACTAGTAACTATGATTTGAAAGCCAGGCAAACCTCTTCTCTCAAAAATCTTTGAACGCTTACTACTACACCGTATAATTGAAGAAACTCCTATTGCGGAGATACTCCCCACTCACCAATTTGTTTTTCGAGAAGGTCACTTTACAATCCATCAATGCCATTGCATAGTTAACTACATCGAAGCAACCCTTAAGGAAAAACAAATGTGTGCCTCAGTAGATATAGGACAAGCTTTTGACAAAGTTTAGCACTCTGGATTGGTTTATAAAATCAAGAAAAAGCTTCCTCATTTAATTGTCCTCCTTTTTAAATTCTACATAACTTAAAGATACTACCAAGTCTAATACTAAGGCACATTGTCAAATTATCATCCTATCAACTCCGCAAGGTAGTATCCATGGTCCCTTTCTTTATCTCCTCTACGCTGAAGACATACCAACAACAGACAACACTCTTATTGCTACCTTCGCTGACAATACAGCAATTCTATCTTCTGATAATGATGCTAATCAGGCATTTGAAAACATTCAGCTCCACTTAAACCTCATACAAAGCTAGTTCGATTGCTGGAGGATTAAAGTAAATAACGCAAAATCATCTCAAACCACCTTTACTACTAAACACTCCACTTGCCCTCCACTCACCATCTATGACCAAGCCATCTCTATAATAACAAAATAAAATATCTTGGACTTCACTTAGACCAGCGACTTACATGGAAAGCTCACGTCAAAGTCAAAAGACAACAATTAAATATAAAGACTAAAAATATGTATTGGCTGCTTGGACGCAAATCCCAATTGTCCATAGAAAACAAGCTTTTGGTTTACAAAATTATCCTTACACTTGTATAGTCCTATGAAATCGAGCTCTGGGGATGCAGTAAACCATCTAACACAAAAATTCTCCAGCCCTACTAATCGAAAACCCTTTGTGCTATAGCCAACGCCCCCTGGTATGTGAGCAATCAAACCCTCCACTTCGACCTCCAAATTGCCTTTCTCACTAAAGTTATCAGAAATTCGGTTGCCAAAAGTAAAGCAGATTCCTTGGAGCATCCCAGTCAACTCATTGCTAATCTCTACTCCCAACAGCTTGAAATTAGAAGATTAAACAGTCTTTGGCTTGTTTACTGTGTAAATCCTGGTAACCCGTGGTTGGATAGTGTCCTCCTCATGTCATATTATTTACTTATTGTTCACTACAGAGTAGATTCTAAATAAGCAGTTGCAGAGAAAACATGTTTGGCACAACGACCTTTTCAATTTTAGTGAGCTAAGGGTTAATTTGATTGGTGTGTTATTAATGTCATATCTAAATTGGATTCTATTTTAGAAGAACTGTTTGGTAATATACGAGTTACAGCAAAGTCCAGAAGATGTGTGGGTCGTTAGTTCAGTAAGTCGTAGGGCTTGTACTAGGTTTCTTCCTTTTGCCGTGGCTAATCTGGAACCCCTTGAGCAGCGAGACACTCAATGTGATCCCGAAAAAGACAGGTTTACTTCAGGTGTTTGGCCACAGCTGACCATCTCTTAGCGGTCAAATTACTAATAAAAAATGCAATGAATATGACATTCCCATATATATAATATAATATATTATTATGAAAAGGTCTTCGATACAATCGAAACGTGGGCCATACAACTGGCATTAAAATATTGCAGAATCGATGTCATCTGCATACAAGAACCAACCAGATACCGTTAAGAAGAGATTTACACTAATCTTGGAAGATGTGTTTAAAAGATTAGAATGAGTCAGAAAAAGTTATCAACATCAACGGAAAATACCCTAATAACCATCTAATAATCATCTGCATACCTAAGATGATATAATAGTGATAGCAAAAACTAAAGAAGAACTGCAGCAAATGTTGACAGAATTAAATAAAGAATAAAAAATGAACCTAGACAAGACCAAAGTAATGTTTAAAAAGAGGAATCGTATCCATCTAGAAAACACAGAAATAGACATAGTGGAAGAATACATCTATTTACGAAAAAGAAAACACCAAACCGTAGAAATAAAAATAAACGTGAACCATGCATGGGCGGCAGTTGGGAAGTTAAACTTTATAATGAAAAATAGAAAGATTCTCATATATATATATATATATATATATATATATAAGGCAAAAGTATTCAATACATGTATTTTACCTGTGATGTGTAATGGAACTGAAAATTGGACAATGACGCAACGAAACAGCAACCTCTTAAGAAGAACACAACACGCGGTTGAAGGAACAATACTGCGAATGATATTAAAAGACAGAAAATCTAATACCTGGATAAGACAAGTAACCCAAGTAACAGATGTGGCAGAAGAGGCAGCAAAACTGAAATAGACATATGTAGGCTATATGGCAAGAAGTGATTCAGATAGACGGCACAAAGCTATATTAACATAGAGATCTTATACTTCTAAAAGACAGACTATGGCTGGAGTAGATGACCTCAAATTAACAGCAGGCCTTAAATGTATCCAACAAGCAAGCAACTGAAAACAATGGAGAGACATTAAAGAGCCGTATGTTCAAAAATAGACGTGAAGCGCTATGGAAGAAGAAGAAGAAGAAAAACATGGAGCCCCATTTTCTGTGTTTGGCATTCCAGTAACCACATATTAATCTTCTATTTCTTGCAGTAAGAAGAAGCTTCCTGTTTTA
This sequence comes from Sinelater perroti, assembly GCA_036346155.1. Taxonomy (NCBI): domain Eukaryota; kingdom Metazoa; phylum Arthropoda; class Insecta; order Coleoptera; family Elateridae; genus Sinelater; species Sinelater perroti. The sequence goes on from JARFIY010000336.1 coordinate 16,047, forward strand.
CTCGAGAGTGATTGAATGCCTAGAGAGTTAGTAGGAAATAAGTATAATGATGGTATTACTATGGCGTAGGGTTTTACGTTTAGTTGAAAGGTGAAAGTTTGGAATCGGGGTGGTAGTGGAGTAAACTGTGAGTTTGTGATATTGAATTCAGGTCTCTCATTGTCAGTAAAATGTGTTTTAGCAAGAATGATATTGTGTTGCTTTGACAAAATGAATGAACTTTAGTTAGTTTTAGTTAGTCAGCCCGTTGAAATTCCACGCAACTATACGGACTTTTGTCGCCGTTATTTGTAACTGTTATTATTATGCTAAGAATCATCCTATTTGAATTGATTAGTTGATTGATCATCGCTTTAAACTCGCCTAGAAACTGTGTTAGTGTAATAATTTGTTTAACTTTGTTGTGTGCTAGGTTTCTGTTCGCAATATTGTTATTCCATGGGGTATTTATTTGGCCATTGTTAATTTAAGTATTAGTATAAAAAATGAATCAATTCTGTGAATACTTGAGTTTCTTCATGTTTTGGGGAATTTTTTGAATCTGAAGTTTTGAAGATTTTTCTTCAAAATAGCCGAGTTATGGCCTCCACCACATTTGACGCGAATGTAAAGTTTCGTACAGTAGGTTTTGATGTTGGCGTGTGCACCGTAAAATATCATTTTTCTTCCTCGCAGCTTCCATTGTTATTTTGTAGCTGATTAGGTATTGAAGTTTATATATTCCTGGGTTGTTGGCTCAATGTCTACGAAGAATAATGGGAACGGTGCTTTGCCCAATATGTGACGAGTATTGTGAATATATAGAATCGTATAGCCTTGGTCTTTTAGTTCTTTGATTTCCTCTAGTGAAGTGCCGTGATGGATACCTCGTATCACAATTTTCCTTAAACAGGTAAGTATAGTAGATTATATTTTTTTTCTTTAGACTTTTTGGGCCTGTTTATATTGTATTACATTGTTGTCTGACAATGATCTGGTGTAATATTGCTCCGTGAATGTACACTAGTCGTGCTTTAGGTATTTCAGCTTAATCAGACTGTTACTTAGTCTTCTGTCGCTAAAATTTTGAATGTCTGATGTGCTGGTTGTTAATTAGAACTGGATTGTGGCTTCTTTTTCGTTGTTTAACTACTTGGGAAGTATGCTTATTTATGAGTATAATTTTCGGTTTGATTTTCGATGTTGGTAACATAATTATTTTTCTTCGGTAGAACTGCTTGCGCTAAATTATAATTTGGAGATTGTAGTGGATTGTGATAAGGGTGTTCGATTAGGAGAAACAGATAATACCTGCCGTGATGGTAGTACCTTTGATTTGGGTAATTTTTATAATTAAATGCCTGGTTTAGTGGATTTGCAAGTGTGAACTGAAATTCCATCGATGTCTGCGACGCTGGCTTCGAGCGTCGTTACGAAATTATGTCTGCGTCAAGCGGGCAAGGTTATTGATAAGTACGTTTGCCACGAAATAATTCACATTCTATTGCTTTATAAGCCGCGCTCGAACGAATAATATTTGCTAAGACCATCGTTAAATAAATGTTGGTAATATTTGAGTAGCACCTCACATGTTGCAGATGAATTCAATAGTTTACTGCATATTGTTATGCCACTTTACACGTAAACAGATAGCAAAAAATATTTAAAACTATTTTACATAACATTATTTTTATATTACTTAATACCGTATTTTCTAAATGAGTTATCTTTTTTGATAAACTTTTAACTTTAACATCAAAACAACTGTGCATAAATATATGTGCATAACAACTGTGTAGCTGTCGTTTGCAAATCAGTGAAAAAGTAAGAGTTTTAATGCATATTTTCCTATCTAATAATATTTTTTAGATGTATCTAGAACTCTTCACCGCTACATTAATAATATGCTACGCATTGTACAAACTGTCGGTAGTAAACTTTGATTACTGGAAGAAAAGGAACGTTCCCCATATAAAACCAGTCCCCTTCATCGGCAATGTTATGGAAGTTTTAACTTCCAAGACTACGTATTTTGAATATCTCGAAAAATTATACAACCAGTTTCAAACCCCTTATTTTGGAATATACATATTAAACAAACCTTTCCTAGTTATCAAAGACCCATCCCTAATCAAACAAATTTTCGAAAAGGATTTCACGCATTTCTACAACCGAAATATCCTATCGGACGAAAAGTGCGACCCTTTGGTGTCGAAGATGCTACCCTTCGCTCACTACCCAGAGTGTAAGGAGATGCGCATTCAACTGCATCCATTTTTTAGTAAAAACCACATGAGGATTATGTCAGAATTGATTGACGAAGTTGTTCATGATATGCTAAATTACATAGACGAGAACGCCCACAAAAGTTCTATCGAAGCGAAAGAGTTGTGTGCTAAATATACAACGGACGTAATGGCGAGATGTGCTCTGGGGCTCAAATCCAATTCCTTGAAGGGCGAGAATGAGGAACTAAGAAAGATAAGTCAGCTGGTATTTGACATTAATACGGAAAATTCTATTCGCCAGTTACTTTATCTTTTTGCCCCAAGCATAGCACAGTTCTTCAAAATGTCTTTTTTTAATTCTAAGGTGTCCACGTTTTTCAGAAACATTATTTGGACAATTATAAAAGAAAGAAAAAAGTCTAACATCAAAGCAAGTGACGCAATAGGTATTATTATCGATGCAATGAAGGATGATGAATCTTACAAGTCGCAATTCGGTATTAGAATTTAAATGTGTGTTGTACATCTTACCCTTACAATTACTTTTAGAAAGAGATGCCATCGTAGCTCAAGTAGCTATAGTGTTTTTAGCAGGACTAGAAACTTCCAGCACAGTTATGTCATTTACACTGTACGAATTGGCTGTAAATCCAAATATTCAGGCCAAACTGCGACATGAAATCAAATCAGCGGTTTTACAAGGTGGCGAGCTAAGTTACGATACATTACCAGACATCAAATACTTGCATATGGTTATTCTTGGTAAGAAAAGCTGGTTGAAATTACCTTTTATTCTGTAATAAATATTCGTTTAAAGAAACCTTAAGAAAATACCCTCCTGTGTCGTACCTGGATCGAGCCTGCACCACAGAGTACAAATTGCCCAACAGTGATTTGACCATCGAGAAGAGCATCCCCGTAATAGTGTCCTCCTTTGGACTGAACCACGACCCAGATTACTTTCCCGAACCCGAAAAATACAACCCGGATCGGTTTTTGGATGACAACGACAACTTGCTTGGTTCAGTATTTTTGCCATTTGGTTTAGGTCCACGTGACTGCATAGGTATGTAGTTATTGAACGGTTTGTGAAAATATAACTGTTTATTATAATATTTAGGAAAAAGATTCGCATTGACTTTGGTTAAGATGGGATTGGTTCGTATTCTACTGAAATATGAATTGCTGATGTGCCCGGAAACTCCCTCTTCAATAATATTTGCAATGAAGACTGTAGTACCCAATGTTGCCAAAGGCCTCCCAATAAGGTTCAAAAAGTTAATGTAGTTAAGGTTAAAGTCTTGTTTTATATTTGTTTTATTAATAATTACTACCCTATAATTTTAAAGCAATTGTATAACTTATACAATGTACAAGTTTATAAACTAGAAAAATGTTTAATGTAGTAACATATATAAGCGCTAATTTAAGTAGGTAGTTTTTATATTACATTTAGCTATCCATTACCGAAGAATATTAGTCTACTTAAACCACAAAATTGAAAGTTTCTCTTTCATTAATAAAATAAATTAAAATTTTACGCTTGATAATTTATCTTTATTCTCATAGCGCCTGTAATGTCGAAACAGACAACTCCTTGTACCTTGCCTAGTTTTGGTTTGGTGGTTTTTTGTGTTACTTTGGGCCTCTAGACCAAATCTGAGTATGTAAGAGACGGTCTGACCACTCTGGTGTACAACCAGTGCATCATTCCTGGTTTTAATCCCCACGACTTGTCGTACATCCGTCTGACAACTGCTATAGTTGTTGCCGATTTGTCGATCACTTTCTCAATATGACGGTTCCAAGTAAGTTTAGAGTCGAAAACGACTCCTAAATATTTTACTTCTCCCGATATAGTGATTTTATTTTCGCCAAGGAAAAGAGGTGTAAGCCCCTCTAATTTTTCCCTTCGCGTAAAGGGTATAATTGTGGTTTTTCCGAGACTGACCTTGAGACCTTCCTATTCAGTCCATTCAGTTACCACGTTCAGAGCCCTCTGCATTCGTTACCTGATCGTGCCTACAAATTTCCCTTCCACCAAGACAACTAGGTCATCGGCGTAACCTACCGAAGAGAATCCTTCATCTTTTAAGTTCTTTAAAAATCCATCCATTACCAGGTTTTATAGCAAGGGGGAGGGAGCTGCCTCCTGAAGATACCCCCTCGCTACCTGGATCATTATAGTTTTGTCATACACAGACTAATAAACCATCCATCCTTTGAGCACCTAAAGCAGGTCTCCTCCAGGACACGCCTCCTCAAGGCCCAGGTTATGGAATTAAAAAATATATTGTCAAATACCCCTTCTATGTCCAAAAAGGCACATAGAAGAATCCCTTTGTTGACCAGCGTTTTCCTTACTCTCTAGTGGTTTGTGTACCAGTATACCTTCCCTAATATGATTGTCAAGCAGCTTTTTCAACGTCTTAAGCAAGAAGGACATACGACTAATTGGTCTGTAGCTCTTTGCTTGCAAATAGTGGGCCCTACCAGGCTTTGGTATAAATACCGCTCTGGTAAGTCTCCATAATTTTGGCAAGCAGTTTAGGGCCAAACTAGCTCTAAGTGCCATGCAGATCTTTATAGTAAGAAGTTCCGAGCCCTTCTGTAGCATGGCAGAAATGATTCCGTCCGGTCTCAGAGATTTATAAGCTTCAAATGAGTTTATAGCTCGTTGGATTTTATTGAAAGTTACCACTCTTCTTGCAGTCTGCCAGTCTTTCGTTGATGCTGTATTACCAATATCAAGAGATATCTGATTTTTCCAGTTTGAAGGCAACTGTTGTATAATTACAGATCCAGGAAAGTGAATCCTAGTAAATTCGGGCAATGTTTCTTTACCTGTTTTGGTGTACTTTTCAGATTAAAATTCCATAGTACTAATAAAATTGGAGTGACAGTCTTTTGAGGGTACTTTTCGAAGTCTGGAACCAGCTGGAGTATTTTCAATCTCCTCACAGTACCTTCCCCATGATGTTCTTTTGCCATCTCTCAATGCTTTGTTATATTAGGTTAGAAATCCCCTGCAGTTATCCTAGTCACCTGATGTTTTAGCCCTGTTAAACAATTTTCTTACTTGTCTTCTCATGGTTGCAAGGTTTTCATTCTACAAGGGTACATTCCTGCTGGAGGCCTTTACAACCAGAGAACAGTTTTTATTATACGCTGATATGACTGCCTCAGTTAACTGATCTACATCCATTTCAAGCTCAAGGTTATTATAAATTTCCAGTCCGTTTGACAAGGATTACGATAGTTTTCTATCACTCGCTTAATCCCAGTGATTTCAAACTTAAGGTATCTGTGGTCTGAACAACTCTTCTCATCAGATGATTGCCAGTTCCTAACAAAGTTACTTACAAAAGAGGTACCAATTGTTATGTCAATTACTTCCTTTCTTCTTCTGGTTACGAAGGTTAGTTTGTTACTTTTATTCAATGTGTCTAAATTATTTGCCATAGTGAATTATAAAAGTAACTCACTTCTGATGTTGGTGTCGGGCCAATGAGCATCTGCAGACCAATGTTTGTACAGTGTTTCACAAGCTCGTCTACTGCCCTAGGCAGTGGAGAATCCGGTTAATCAATTGGAAAGTACACCGATCTTAATAGGAGCTTCATCGGTTCTCCTCCACTTGTTGTTAGCATCACTGCTGCCATATCCTGAGAACAGTATTGCAGTAGCAGCAAACATTTGAGGTATTTCTAAACTAAAATAAAGGTTCTGAATCTCTTTGAGGATATTGGTTTTCCTCCAATTCTCCCAAGACATTTTACCTTACCTTGATGGGTTCTTGGATGAGGTCAACCGAAGCCGAAGCAGCCCTAGTGTGTTGAAAGTTTATCTGAAGTACCCTCAGCATCTTGGCCATTTTGGATGGCCCTGAAAGTAGCAGCTCTCATTCCATAGTAGGACTAGAACTGTTTGCTTTCAAGGACTTTGAAAGAGGCGCCATCTATAAAGTAGGCCAGAATGATTTCTTTCTTGTCCACCTTTTGTCTGTCGTTTTTAACCCTGGGTTTTGAAGCCCAAGTCGGGTCTTAACAACTTTTTCGTCGACGAGCCAAACAAGAACTTTGGGGCGCTTGGGTAGGTCCTTAGCTTCTACCGCTAAAAGTTCAACCTCTTCAATCAGCGCTCTCCAATCTAAGATGGTTCTGCACAGCCAATCTTTAGTATGCTCATTAGCACACGTGATCCATAAGACACCTCCCGCGTACCTCAAGCTTTTGAACTGCGGTGGATTAGTACTTTCCGAAGGAGTCGAATTCAGAGCAGTGATAAGTTTTTCTTGAATCATGTCCGATTGATTTTGATTTAGTAGAATGTCTGGTGTAGGAATCATTATTTAAGGAAAAAAATTTGATCTTTGAATTTTAAATCAGTTAAAACTTTAACCGTCTTTTGAATTATTTTTACTTAAGCTTTACTATTTTAAATTTCTGAACAGAGAATATGCTTATGGCTAACAGCATTTGGACATCCATTTGGAAAAGTATATTTGACTGTTACGTGTACTGAAATACCTTAAAATGAGATAAAATACAGTTAGTGGCATATAAAGGTCCATCAGATAGGCTGGATAATTGAGATATTTTGAACGCGGTATGCTCGTGTCGTCGTTGCAACAAACCGCTTTGTAAAATATTGGTTTTGATACAGGTCATGATGTGGACACATAGTGACTTATAAAATCGAAAAATGTCTCAATAGTCGTAGCTGTAGTGATTTTCAAAGTGATTCAAAGTGCTCACAACCTCAACGTAAGCATGCCTGATGCCAAACGTCGTTTTCAGTTGTGTAAAGCTAATAACGCTTATCATCCGAGTATAAGTATTGTGTCTGCAGTCAAGTTTTATGTGAGAGAAATTATAATTTGGGATTGTTTTTGTGATTCGCCCTAGGTCTCATAGTTTCTAGTTGGAAGAATACATACTAATTTGTACCTTGAGATTTTTTACAACTCTGTGCTTCCAATTATTTGGAAACAGTTTAGGGGGGGGTAGTTCTTGTACCAACAAGATAATTATTCATACTAAATGTTTAGAAATATGAGTGTTAAAGAACTGGATTGTCCCGCAAATTGCGCGTTAGGCTAAGTCGTCCATCTTCAGCTACTGAACTTGTTACAACTCTCATGGAGCAAGGAAGGTAATTCCAACTGACATCTATCAAAGCTGGTCGAAAGTCTATTCACTCAAGTGCAAGTTGTAATTGATGTTAAGGGTGGATCGACATCCTATTAATACGTGCCATATAAGTTTTTAATTCTGCAACAATGAGTGTCTGTATATAATCAAAATTGGTAACAAATATTTACTCGTGTTATTCCAGTTGTCAGTTATAAAATTAAATATTGTGAGGGCAGCTTTATTTGCCTTGTAAACAATTGTTTAAAAATTTGATACATTGATAGACTTCCATATGCCTACTATAGAATATAAGAAACTGTGCTACAAAGAAAAACAGCTATCAATAAAACAATGTCGTAAATGTTAATGCAAAATTATAAAAGTGTAGCTTGGGTATGCTGTACCTTGTTCTTTACCTTAATAAATTGTTTAAGAAATACTTTGCTCCACTTGTTGGTAGAAAAGTCAAACATCGTCTTGTAACTTTTTTTATAAATTTTGTTGAATAATTGGTACCATAGGAGTAAGTGAACAAAACAAAATGTTTTATTTCTATGCCTGTCTCTCTAGTGTACCCAGCAGTACTTTCTGATTTGAACAATCTAAAAGATGATAAAATTTATATTGTTAAAAGAATATGTACTATCGTAGTGAAAATAATTACTTAATCTAAGAAACCTGGTATTTTATCTTGCTAAGCAATATAAAAACAAATCTTTAAGAAATTCATATCGTAATAAGAAGAAGCATAAACACTAAATGTCGTTTTCATGCCGATGAATACGGAAAGATGTTTGTAACGGTTAAAATGCAGAGAATCAATAGTAAGCTTATGAAAATGACACTCCTTCAAAACTCTGTAGGAAAGTAGTAAAAAACATAAGAGCATATGTTATATGTATTAAAGTTTATTTTCCGCTAGAGAAGAAATTAAAAGCAAGGAATTGCTGAAGTAAGAATATATGTCATAATATTATATTTCCATTCTAATAATTTGGACTACAGAAAAGCATATTATTTTGTTTTATCTTCATTTACAACAACATATAAAGCTTTTTTCAAAATTGCAAATGAGTATTTTTATTGGTCTGATAAACATATATTTAGCGTTAATTATTATATAAATTAGTAAATAATTTATTTTAAAAATGTAAGACAAACTTACAAATAAATAAATGCTAATATAATCGATGTAGTTGGAATGGCTTGTTTAATAAATATTTTCAACGAACTTAAAAAGTTCGTTACTGAATTCTATGTCTGTCTGTCTGTCTGTCTTTTACGCTGATTTCAAAATCGAAATCAAAAAGTTTCTATCTCGAATAGTTTTCGAGATATTCGACTTCGAATTTCGGGAAAATTTCGACATTGCGATTTTATGAGGAATTCTTAAATAAAATTTTACGCTGATTTCAATAATGAAATCGAAAAAATTCTATGTCGAATAGTTTTCGAGATATTCGACTTCGAATTTCCGGAAAATTTTCGACATTACGATTTTAAATGTGATTCTTATAGGAAGTTTTATTTTATGTCGAATAATTTTCCCGAATTTTCCCGAAATTCGAAATCGAAATCGAAAGGTTTTTTTCAGTTCGTTCTGGGATTGCTTACAGAGCAATCTCTTCGCCGGCCCCATGTTTTATATATGATATCACTTGTAATCTATTTTCAAAATTAGTGGGCATTTAAAATCAATTGCAAGATACGTTTTTTTTTTAAATTGAAACCTGATAAAGAGTATTAAACGTTAAAAGTCAACGATTCTGGTTCGTTTTTTCTACCGAAACAGACATGCTGCATTTGCAATATTATTGCTACTGTCATAAGATCAGTGGGCTCTTATTTAAAAAATATTTTACAATAACTTATTATTAAAAATTAGCCATTTTAAGACAAATTATTATAATGATATTAAACAGTATCAGTGGCTTTCTCTTATAGAGCAATAGAAAGTGACAGCACAAACGCTTAACCAATAAATTGTTTATAGAAATAAAAAATGGTATTTTTCTTGGGATGCATCGCCCAAAATGCCAATTATAAATGGTAATATGTTAATGTCCAACATTCACTTAATAAACTAAACACAAATAGTTAAATATTCTTGTAGAACATATTCTTAAGAGTAGCAGGTGGGCACAAATAGAAAGGAAAAAATAAACATAAGATGCACACATATATGGCTGAAGAACTCAATTATACAGTTATTTGATACTAATCAACACCCAGAAAAATAATTATTATCATCCTAATAATAACACTGAGAATTCTGCACTACAATAGAAAAATCTTCATATTAATCTCCCAAGCAGACCGAACGTGCGAGCCGAGCTATACCTGAGTTATTACAACGGCGGAGCCGCAGCCGTAGCCTTGCTTAAGGTCAGGCAAATTTTTGTATTTATTAATTTAATTTCAACGTTTAACTCAGTAATAACAACTGTTTCACCTTTAAAAACCCAATGACATCAACAAATATTATGCAACACCAGCCAGCTACGAATACGCAAATGTCACAAACGTTTCTATCACAGCCTTATACATTCCCACCTAACCAACAGCAATTAGTACAACGTTACATGCAAAATCTAAACCCTCAACAATCTCAATATTTTCTACAATCACAGCACGCCCCACAACAATTCATTTATGATCACCCACAGCAAATTAACAACAAAAGAATGATATCAACCAGCGATGAAGAAATTGCAAATTCATCAAACGAAAATTCATGGCAAGTAATTAAAAGTGTCAAGAGAAGAAAAACATTCACAAACAAAGGAATAACACCGACTAACATACAATTATCTAATAAATTTAGTGCCTTAAATCCTAACCCAGAAAGCACCGACAACCAAACCGCAGTTATCATCCCTAGACCTCTTCCCATTTTCGTATACGGAGTTGCCAACATCCCAGAAATGATAAAAAAATTAAATGAAATAATTGAAGAGGAGCAGTTCTCCTCTAGAAGTATGTCCAATGATACAGTAAAAATAAATTGTAACACCCCTGACACCTTCAGGAAACTATCTAAGTACATGAAAGAAAACAATATCATTCACCATACTTACCAACCTAAAGAGGAAAGAGCTCTTCAAGTGGTAATAAAGTACTTACATCATTCCGTGGACACTCAAGATATAATAGATGATCTCGAATCCCAGGGGCATAAGGTAAGGAATATCATCAATGTACTAACCAGAAAGGACAAAACACCGCTGAATATGTTCTTTGTGGACCTAGAACCAGCAGACAATAATAAAAGAGTCTACGATATCCGTACGTTATGTCATTGCGTTGTACAAGTCGAACCTCCAAGAAAACAAAACAACGTAATACAATGCACACGATGTCAATTATATGGACACTCCAAGAAATACTGTAACAGACCCTTTAAATGTGTAAAATGTGGCAATACGCACAGTAGCGCCAGTTGCAAAAAAACTAGGGACACCCCAGCTACATGCGCTTTATGTGGAATTACCCTGCGAATTACAGAGGTTGTGAATATTACCATCGTTTATACAAAAGAAACCCTGTCTCAAACAACAATATTAATCCTCATATTACTCCAACATTATCAAATCTTAATCAACAAACACCTGCACCTATTGTTAACAACCCACTTCAAAACTACAACTACACTAAAACAGCCAACAATAATATTAATTACACACCACAATCACAGAATGTTAATACAGAAGATAACATCAGCGAACTGTTAAATAAGTTCTTAGAATAATTCAAAAACATGTTTAACCAGCTTTTACATCAGAATAGCATGGTACTAAACAAAAAATACAAAAGTAATGGCCAAGTTCCTTCGAATAGTACTTTGGAACGCCAATTGTATCTTACAACATAAAGAAGAAATAAAAACCCTCCTTCACTACAACCTAATTGACATTCTTTTAATCAGCGAATCCCACCTTACCAACATGTCATACTTTAAGATTCCCGGATACAAATTCTACCACACTAACCACCTAGACAACACAGCCCACGCAGGATCTGTAATATTAATAAAATACACCATCGAACATTATGTACTACCTGAATATGCAAAAGATTACTTACAAGCCACTTCGATAAAAGTTAAAACTCTACCATTTGACATAACCATAAGTGCTATATATTGTCCCCCTCGCCACCAACTTAAAAAAGAACATTTTGAAGAATTCTTTAAAGTTTCTCGCTGGTGGCGACTACAACAGTAAAAATACCCTATGGGGATCACGAACTACTACCACGAAAGGAAGAGAATTAGCCAAGGTCCTACGCGAAGCGAAATACAATTTCTTATCAACGGGCAGTCCAACCTACTGGCCAACTGATCCCGGGAAAATTCCAGACTTCCTGGACTTTTTCGTCACTAAGGGCATTTCAAACTCCTATTTGGACATTGTCCCCAACTTAGATTTATCTTCCGATCACTCACCAGTAATAGCAACAGTCAGCACAACTATAATAAATTTTAAAAAGCCACCTAAGATATATAATTCAAAAACTGATTGGGAAGGCTACAGGAATAAAATCAACGAAAGCATCAATCTAAAAATAAGACTAAAAGAACCCAATGAAGTAGAGGATGCCTTAAATAACCTAACCACAATATTATTACAAGCTGCTCACCAGGCAACGCCGCCCTCGAAAATTTATGTTAGTAACATTAATATCCCTTTAGAAATTAAAAAACTAATAGCAGAAAAAAGAAAAGCCAAAGCAAAATGGCACCGTAGCCATTCCCCAACCGACAAAACAGCTTATAACCAAATAACAAGGAAACTCAAACGCCAAATAAAGGAATCGTTTAGAAACTACATATTAAACTTGAATAGTTATGATAATTCCATCTGGAGACCCGTTAAAGCAGCTCTCAAACCAGTTCACGCAAACCCCCCAGTTCGCAAGCAAAATCCCACCCTGGGGCCATGGGCAAAAAGCAACAAGGAAAAAGCCGACCTACTCGCCCAATATCTAGCAGAAGTATTTACTCCTCACGATAACACACCAAATCAAGAAGTTTCCGATTTTCTGAATAACAATCCTCCTCCCGCAGAACTTATAAAACCAATCATTCCTAAAGAAATCATAGATGTAATAACTTAATTAAATACTAGAAAAGCTCCAGGTCCTGGCCTGATTACACCAAAAATGTTGAAAGAACTCCCCAAGAAAGGTATTGTAATGCTCACATATATATTCAATGCGGTTTTAAGACTACAGTATTGGCCCAAACAACTAAAAGTTGCTGAAATAATTATGATCCCCAAGCCTGGCAAAAACCCAAATCATGTATCTTCCTACAGACCAATAAGCTTGTTATCAGCTATCTCCAAACTACTGGAAAAACTAATCCGCAGCAGAATGAACTCACTTTTAGATGTTATCCCTGACCACCAATTCGGATTCCGGTTACAGCACCCAACGATCCAGCAATGTCATCGAGTAGTTCACAAAATTAACACATCCCTGGAAAATAAAGAATATTGTACATCGGCTTTTTTGGACATAGGCCAAGCCTTCGACAAAGTTTGGCATGATGGCCTTCTTTATAAAATCAAGCTCCTTCTTCCCTCTCTCTTCTACCTACTTAAATCCTACTTAAAAGACCGTCAATTTAGAGCTAAAGTAAATGGTGAATTCTCTGACTCATACGATATTAAAGCTGGAGTACCACAAGGCAGCGTTTTAGCCCCCCTGCTATACTCATTATATACAGCAGATCTCCCAACCACAACAAATACCTTAATCGGTACGTTTGCTGATGACACAGCTATTCTGGCTAGTCACGAAAATCCCATAATCGCAGCTTCTTACCTGCAAGACCATCTAAACCTAATTGGAAACTGGGTCAACAAATGGAAAATAAGAATTAATGCATCAAAATCAACCCAAGTAACATTTACACTGAGAAAAGGTAGATGTCCTTCGGTCACCTTCAACAATGCTCCCATTACACAATCTTCTTCAGTGCGTTATCTAGGACTACATCTTGACGAAAAAATGAATTGGAAAGAACACATAACCAGAAAGAGGAAACAAATAGATCTGATGTTCAAGGAGTTACACTGGCTGCTTGGAAGAAAATCGCATCTACCACTCGAGGAAAAAATTTTACTATATAAAGTAATATTACTACCCATATGGACATACGGCATTGAATTGTGGGGCTGTGCCAGCAAATCAAATATTTCCATTGCCCAAAGATCCCAATCCAAAATCCTGCGTGAACTCACTAACGCTCCATGGTATATGTCTAATAATACACTGCATAATGACCTCCGCATCCCATACATCACTGAAGTTATCCAGCAAAGAAGCAACAACCATCATACCAGACTTACAACACACAACAACCCTCTTATACGCCCACTTCTATATCCTCAAGACAACAGAAGGCTAAAACGTCTCTGGCCAAACGACATCCGATGAAAACGACGAGGACTCTTCGATGGTAGAGGCCTCATCATGACCGATAAGGATTTTCATATTTAAGATCCTATGTTAGCACATTAGCCTATAGAATACAAATTCTGATTGCTAATTTATTGTACAATAAAAAAAAATTAAAAAAAATATTAATCTCCCCTCATATTTTTTCATGGGGTACTAAACTATAAAGAAGTGTTAAATAATATAAATGAGGCTGCCAACAAAGACATAACCTACGATCACTAATTAAATTTATACACAAATAATATTTACAAAATTCATCGATTAATAAACAAAACAAACCGCAATAAATAACACGTAAGAATGAAGAAATTCTTTTTTGGAAGAAGCTTTTTCCAAATAACATGGTCCATACTTTTCGTTGATTTGGAATATTTTGACAATAATAAGAATAATTATTAATTACTTATTTCATTAGCCAAAGTCGTAGTGTTAGTGAGATTTCTTGTTTTCTGGAGAAGAGACCATCCTGTTCGAGTATTCCGCTCTGGTTTGTTTCCCACTGAGGTTGGTTACTCAATCTTCCACAAGGTTGCTCATATTTCCAGGTAACCAACGGGGAGGTGAGAGTCGGGATTTAGGAGAAGCTAAGCCGGCGACAATATACAAACTCTTCACAAAAATCATAGTAAACAGATTAGATGCAAAACTAGAATTCTACCAGACGATCGAACAGGCTGGATTTAGGAAAAATTTCAGCACAAACGACCACATCCTCACAATAAGAACATTAATAGAAAAAGCCATCGAATACAATTTACCTTTATATATGGCGCTGGTCGATTTTAAAAAAGCTTTCGACTGAATTGAATTGTGAGCGATAGAAAAAGCCCTGCAAAACAGTAGAATAGACTATAGATACACTAAAATGATCCACTCCATCTATGAAAAATCAACAATGACAGTGAGGTTACACGAAAACACTAACAAAATCCCGGTCGGTAGAGGAGTAAGGCAAGGAGACTCGATGAGTCCTAAGTTGTTTATAACAGCACTAGAAGATGTGATAAAGTCACTTAACTGGGAAAACAAAGGAGTGAATATAAACGGCAAAATGCTCAATCACCTGGCCTATGCAGATGACCTAATCATCATATCAAACTCAGCAGTGGACTTACAAAACATGCTCGAAGAACTCAAGAACAAATCAGCAAAAGTTGGGCTAAAATAAATAAACAAAAAACAAAATAATGACTAACCAACAAGACAACATAAACATAAAATTGACAACCAAACTGTAGAGACAGTACAACAATATGTTTATTTAGGTCAATTGATAACATGCAAAAATTTAACCAAAATCTGAAATTGATCGACGCATACGCCAAGCATGGTCGGCCTTTGGGAAACAAAATAAAATACTAAAAACCAAACAATCCCCTTAAAACTGAGAAAAGCTGTGTATGACCAATGCGTACTCCCAGTACTTACTTACGCGGCACAAACATGGACATTAAACAAAACATTAATGGGAAAACTTGCCAAAGCCCAGCGAGCAATGGAAAGGCAAATGCTAAATATAAAGTTGAAAGATAGAATAAGAAATGAGAGTATAAGGGAAAAAACAAAAGTAATAGACGTCAAGAGACATGTAGCATCATTGAAATGGAGATGGGCAGGCCACACCATGTGGCAAAAAGATGAACGATGGAACAAGGAAATACAGGAATGGAGACCATGGACGGGCAGAAGGAGTGTGGGCCACCCACAAACCAGATGGAAAGATGACATAAAATTAATAGCAGGATTAACATGGATAAGGACAGCTCAAGACAGAGAGAAATGGAGATTTAAAGGGGAGGCCTATGTCCAACATTGGATAGATACAGGCTGATGAGGAAGAAGAAGAAGAAGAAGCCGGCGACAGTTGGAAAGTCGCCCTATGTTTCGCATCCTACCTCTTTGAGTTCCTACCCAAAATATACTATAGATATAAAGCAAAAGAAAGACGAAGCTTGGGAAAACCAAAAAAGAAATGGAAGGAGCAAGTATAAATATTCAGAATCGTAGTGTCGCAACGGATTATATCCAAAGCATGATAGAGAAGAAAAAGAAGAACAATATTATTTACTTAAAGCGTTCAAAAATTGTTGCTATTGCAATTAACTTCTCCTCGCTAAATTGTTTATTAAGATTAAGTGAGTACACGTTTGATTAAAGGTATTTCACTTTAATGTTTAGTTACCATTTCGACGGTTTACGTAAAGCTGCTGCAAACCATTCATTGAGTGTTGACTGCTGACTGACGTTGTTGAAGGAACACATTTTACTGCGTACGTATCACGCGTGACGCAACATGAAGCACAGTAAGGTGACCGACATGTGAATGTGCACTGTTTTGCCGCATTTCTATTTCTCGTGGTGACATTATTGAATACGTTGTTTTTTTAGTGATTTGTAACGTTCTGACGGGGTGCACCCAAACCATCAGCAAAATACCATTCTGATCCAAAAAAAGTTGCCATTATTTTAGAATAAATTATCGTGGCTGTAGCTTTTTAAAATCAGAACTTTCAAAGTGTTGCTGTTCTATAGACTAGTTTTTACATTGTTATTTCGAAGTTTCGTACCAGCACCATGATTAGTGTACCGGGATACAGCTGCAGCAACTATATTAGCTTACCTACACACGCTTTTGGTAATCGACGATATTATAGGGAAATTGCCCATATATTTTTCATTTTCAGGTTCTCATAGTTGATGGCATGTAAAGTTCTGCAAGATAGACCTGTTGAATTTTCCAGTGTATCAAATATGATTCACATTATAGGTGGCCTTTGCCTTCTCAGTGCAGTACTCAGCACTTTAAACTCTAATGTCTATCAGTATACAGTTCTGCGACTTAGTGTTGCGTTCCCACATTTAGCTGCTAACCTCGTTTGGATGTCTAAAGTAGCCACTCTCCTTTTTCTCTCGGTTTTCTATTTTGCTCACAACTATACCCACAGCACTGCACGAATGACTCATTACCATTTTAGAGCATTCTAGAATATTCATTTGGTTGCATCAAAACTGAAGTATTACCTCAACACCTTGCTCAAGTTTTCCATTCATACACAGATGGACTAGATAGAAACGTCGGAAAGCTGTTGAAGGCACTATTTCAGTTATTTTATACAGGATTTAATTTTGAAAAAAGTCGATATTGTGAATAAAAAGGAAACAGCAGAATATAATTTTATTATTGGTAAAATTCAGTCCAACTACCAAATATCGAAATTTTATTTTTATCTAGCCTACTCATCTCAATAGTAAGACTAAACTACTGACCTACCCAAAGAAAATATGCACTTCCCACATTAATTCTAAATTAAAGAAAACGTCTTACATAATCCGCTTGTCAGTAATGTAAAAACATTTAAAAAGAACTAATAATACAAAATACAAAAAAGCATGAGTTATTAGAACAAGACCTACAATTTCATCCGTTTGTGTTTAGGCATAATTTATTCAATCATTTAAAAATGCCATCAAATTGCAGATATTATACAGTGGCCCAATATGTATGCTAGATAAGATTTTTATTTTAAATCGTTGCTACTAACGATCGGACGACGAATCCATTAATAAAAAATTCTTCTCACCTAGCGCAGTGCTACACCAACAAATTTGGAAAAACCTCCGTTTACGCATGCGCGATAAATAGGCGGAGATAGCGACACCCGTCCTGTGGTGCTGTATTTATTTCAGTAGGCAATATAAGGTGAAAGAAAATTACCCCTGTCATAAAAAATTACGCCAAATGTGAGGTGCACACAGTAATACGATTTTTGTACGCAAAAAACTTTATGCCATATTTAAAGATAGATGCACTAGCGGTTATGATAAAGCAAGGTGTAGGTCTGCGGTGAACTTGTGTAGAAAATTTCAGAACAGAATATGACCAGAGATAAGACCTGGGTATTGCATATGATACTATTACAGCGTGGTTTCATTTCTAGAGAGTTTTTTGTAGAAGGAATTTTAAACCTTGTAACACGTTATTACAAATGCCTTGATTTTCATTGCAATTATGTCAAAAAGTAATGTAATAACCAAACAGAAGTTTCTTTAGGAATTACTCTGGTTTGCTACTGTTTCTTGAATTCCAGTACCAATAGAAACAAATTATAATCGTATTTAAACTTTTATATTAAATTTAACGTACTGTCGCCAGAAGATGATTGAAATCTGAGAACGATATGTTTATGACTTGACAATATTTTATTATATCGGTTCTTAGATAGAGGCCTGGGAGAAGCAGCAATATCACGTGTCAAATAGGCATAAAGTTGTTCATAGCTGTAATTTACATAGTGTAAGGATACTACAGTTTTTCCCAGCCAAGTCGTTTATGTGGACAGACATATCCATCCGTGTGCACAGACAGGTTGCGCATTAGTAGTGCAAATTCCAGCCGGTACGTTGCCGATTGGGTGTGATCTGTGTGAGGAGAACATAGAGTACCTGAGCCCGCGGTAATGAACAGTCGGTCACGCAAAAACTTTTTCACCATCCCTGCTGCAGTTCTAGTCAGCGCCGTCGTCTGATTACGCTACCCCGACCTAAGCGAGCCCCAATGATAAGTAGAAGTGCTTTAAACCTTCTATCAAGCGCCGCCGCGTCCGACGCCGTCGCACTAATGTAACTAGCCACCTTCTCCCCAGGGCACACTACCAACGCTTTCGAAGTCCGTAACAAATGCGGAGAGGACATGTAAATGCCCAACCCTTACCCGAATGCATTGAAATAAACTATCTGTGTACTTTGTTAACGTTAAGCAGTTTTTTAAACGACCAGAGTGGAGTGCACAGTTTTCTGAATAAACTAATTTGGGATATTGCTAAGAAGTTCCTGAATCCATACCCTCAAATCCTGAAGTGTGCGGGGCTTGATCCTACACAACTCAATCATGCACCAAATAACGTTATGGGAAATGCTGGTTTAACTACGCACGCACAGTACGAGTAGAGCGGGATAGTTCACCATCCTGCATGAACATAGATAGATAGATATAGAATAAGGTGGCCTCAAACGCTCCTTTGCACACGCGACCGTTATGGTCTATTAGACACCCCCATAATTTGTTAGAGCTTACTCTCTAGGCCTAGCCTTTTAAATAGCCGCCAAAGTCTAGAGAGAAGCTCTTTTGTATAGCTCTCTGGCTTTGGTTTTTCTTCGCCTAATTGTAGAAATCTGAGCCTCGCAAAACCTTCACAGTAGCACAAAACGTGATCTGCAGTTTCCTCCTGTTACTGTAAAAATCTGCACAAGCTGCTATGTGTTACTCTTAGGAGATTTATATGTCTTCTAAGGCAACATTGTCTTATTAGCAGACCAACTATGTTCCTCAGTAGGTTTAAGTAGGCCTAAGTAGGTTTACTTGTAGGAGGTATGCTGTAAATTTTGTGGCGATCCCTTTATGAACTTCTTCGATTGTTTCAAGTTGCTGGTATTGTTCCATCCTTCATTAATTTTATTGAGTATTCATTAATGGATGCTCTTTTGGGGATATTTGAAATGCCACAGGAGGGTTCAGGTCGGATAGGTCTGATCCTTCCTTGGCCAATAAGCTGTTATCGTTATCATAGAGGTTTGAACATATGGTTACCAATATCTTAGATACCGTTGACCACACGTAATCTTCAATCATCTAAATATAGCGATCTGAACACATAGTATCAGTTTGCATCTTCTCAGTTGTCATTTCAGGATTGTTATCACGTGACATTCAGTAGAGCCAGTTATGACGTTTGGTGAAATCGCCAAGTAATATTTTGATTTACTTGGTTAATTTTTACCCACCACAAGATTCTTAAATAATCATTTAAGTTAGTCGAAGAACTACTTCAAAAGCGTATAAATGTGTTTTCGGGCTATTTCATAAACGCTTATTCTAAATCTAGTTAAACAGATTAAAAAAAATTATTGGAGTTGAACTTCACGCCCAGTTAGTTATGAATATAAGGCGATTTTATTGAATTGGTCGTTTTTAGGGTACTAATGTGTCAACGTCAATTTAAGAAACCCAACGAAAAAGAAATTGTCATATTGGGTGAAATGCTAACAGCACAGATAAAAAATGTATAATCGGTAATATCGATTATAGACCTTGTTTTCTATGGTATTTAACTAACTATAAATTATTTATAGTATTACTTTAATCATGAGTTAACGTATATGCAGATAAATGTATATCGTACATTGAGGTGCGATTGCTAAACCATATTTGCCAATACGTAAAAAATTATCATTTAATTGCTACGTATCAACGAAATACGTATGTCTTTCTGTAAGTATTAATTATTATTAATTACAAAGGACTACAGCACAGCTACTTGCAAGATTTAATTTTTAATCTGTATATTTTTTTGTTGTTTTGCAGATAACTGCGAGAAGCATTTGCGCACTAATAACAATTTACTGTTTAATATGCACCGTCACAGTAAGATACTGCGAATTCGAATTTATAAAAAAATATATTTTCAAGTACATATAATTATTGCAAAATAAATCTATTATGAAAATTGGGAATATAAAATCATGCTACATTTTAAATAAAAATTGTTCGAATAAAAGATTTTAGTTTACTTTTTTCGTGGCGACCAAAAACCTTTTATCTTGCGTAATTTCTTTCTTCAGTTGAAATGCGTCTGTTTTTGCAAAATTTTCGAATCGTCTTTTTCTTTGACACATAGTTGTCTTTGGGGATTAAGCGGATCGAGACTCTGAGTAGAGAACTAACTTCAATTATAATTCAATTTATAAACCCAATTGGTCATTTATCTTTGAGCAGGGAGACCTTTTTGAACATTATAATTATATAAGATTAGGACAAAATAATTGAAACACTTGTTAAGGGCGTATTTCAACAATTTTTGTCTCGGGAACTATTGAAAATAATTGGACAGACGTTTTTTTCTCTTAAAGGTATGATCAAGCAGAGTGGAAGAAATATTTTTTTTTGGTGGTGAAAAATATTTCTTTGTTTATTTATAATACAACATAGCTACCTTAAAAAAAGTTTTCTGCTGGTGCAGGTGATTGTGGTCCACCTGGTGATCTAAAACAGAAAATCTGAGAAGTTTCTTAATCTATGTCCCGAACCTCCACTTTTTTATTTTATCAAAAATTAACAAAATCGCGCCGTTTCTTGCAAAAGTGTAAACAAAAACACGTATTTTTGCATCATAAATCAGGTGAAATTATAAGTTAAAATTAAAATATCAACAAGTTGGTAGTTCGGGCCATAGCCATGATAGTACTGAATATCGTGTTAAAATTTGAAGTTGATACGCCCGGTGGTTTTTGAGAAATCACCTGCACCAAGTGCAAAAATGTTTCGAGAAAAACGCGTTTAAAGTTTTTCAAGATGAAAAATCATATGGCACGAGTCTGGCAAACTAATTTGATTTTAAAACCAAGTCCTTGTTGACCTTGTTTCGAAAAAGTAATGTTTGAATTATATTCTCGACATTTCACGATAACTTGGAGTGATGAAAACAAGAGCAAACTGGACAAAACAGTAAGTGGCAGAGTCGCTTTCACTCACAGCGAAACTGTCATCTTGACTCCCTCTCCATTTATTTGCTGATATACTAGCAAAATCAGTTCCAATATCATCTGAATGTTGATTTCCATGGAATTTTCTCTTTTTAGCAGGATAACTAGGACGCCTTGAAGATAATCTACACTGCTTCTTATCCCTTTTTCTTACCCAAGTTCTGAAAAAAACAACGCTCTTTCCATGACGAAATCTCAAATAATACTGGTCGTTTCACGAAACCGTTACTTAAAATCATGAAAAAGGACGTCTCTACTGTATACCTGTAAGAATAGATGCAGGTATAAACACGGAATAGCTGCTCGAATGTTTCATCCATATACCGGATTCTTGCTAGTGCCTTCAAGCAGACCGAACGTGCGTGCCGAGCTATACCTGAGTTATCACAACGGCGGAGCCGCAACCGTGGCCTTGCTTAAGGTCAGGCGAATTTATATATTTATTAATTTAATTTCAAAAACTCGTGTATATTTTTAAACGTTTTCATCATATTTAAAAGTGCGCATTATTAAGAATCCTATTACACTGCATGCGAACGATAAACACGCGGGATCGGAAACATGTTCCATTCCACGAGTAACGCAGGACCTGGAACCCCACAATTTAACACTCAAGCCAACAATGGATTCGGACAAAATGGTAATTACTATAATCAACCTATTGTGCAGTCATCAAACATATCAGGACAATCGTTTGTAAATGCACAAATGCCACTAATGTATCCCAACCGATCCCCAGCGCACCAAGCACCTTTACTAGGATTCAATCAACAGCCAAGTCAAATAGCACCTTCATTCACACCAACTTATAATCAATTTCCACCTGTACTATCAGCACAGCAGGTTAGTGCAAATTATGATAATTCTGTTAGCAGCAATATAAGCTATAAAACCACAGAAGATAACTTAGCATGTGATGATGAAACAATGAACTACAATAAAACACAAAATCAAACCAAACACGCCTGGCAAATAGTAACCAAAAGAAAAAGAGCAAAACGACAAAATTCTTCTGAAATTGATGCTCAAATAGAAAATACTAATCAGTTCTCACTTCTCTCTAAAAGCAATAACAACACGTCTAATACTTCAATTCCTCCAACAAGAGAACCGAAACCTCCACCAATCTTTATATACGGGGTCTCAAATTACAAAGACATGATCGATAACTTAGCACAAGTAATTGAAGGAGAAACTTACACTACCAAAACGTTAGCAAACAATACTGTTAAAATAAACCCCAACACTCCTGAAACCTATAGAAAACTCATCCGTCACGTTCGTGAAGAAGAAATTGTGCACCATTCATATCAGTTAAAACAAGACAGGGCATACTGTGTAGTCATAAGAGTCATCCACCCTTCTATTCCCCTACCAGAAATTACACAAGAACTCGAGAAAAAGAACACAAAGTTCGTAATATTACAAATGTCAGGCATCGGTTACTAAAGAGCCGTTACCTCTATTCTTTGTAGATCTCGAGCCACAAAGAATAATAAAGACATCTTTAATAATTTCTGTACATTCGAGTAGAAGCGCCAAGAAATAAAGGTGGGATCGTACAATGCACAAGATGCCAAGACTATGGACACACGAAAACCTATCGTAGGAAACCGTTTAAGTGTGTTAAATGCGGAGGACCACATAACACCTCTAGTTGCAGCAAATCTAAAAATACACCAGCAACATGTGCTCAATGTCAGAAAATCATCCAGCGAATTACAAAGGCTGTAAAGTTTATCAATACTTAATAAACAGAAACCATCACCTAAGACCAACCAGGTCCAGTCCTTTGTCACAAAATATCACAACTAATACTCCACTACATCCAACAACCCCAACCCCTACTTATGCCCAAATGACCGCAGCACAACCTAACATCCCATCTAACAACACCGAAACAGACCTAACTAGCAAATTTACTATATTCCTCAATGATTTTAAGAATATGTTCAATCAATTACTCAACCAGAACAGTATGATTCTAACTATGCTGACAACAGTTATCAATAAATTAACTCAATAATGGTCCCTGCACTTAGTATTGCAGAATGGAACGCAAATGGCTTATCAAACCATATTCAGGAACTTACGCTATTTCTTAACATAAATAAAATTAATATCCTCCTAACCGCTGAAAGTTATTCACCACAAAGGACAACTCTTAAAATACCACTTACTATGCTAACCATCCTGACGATGCGGCTCACGCAGGGTCTACAATCATAATCAGATCTTCAATAAAACATCACGCACTCCAACCATACATAACACACAAAATTCAAAGTGCCATCATAAAAGTAAATACTTTCTCCCGACTTATTACAATTGCTTCAATATATTGTCCACCACGTTATTCTATAACATGCGATGTATACCTCGAGTTCTTCCAACGACTCGGTTCACACTTTTTAGTTGCCGGAGACTGGAATGCTAAAAATACAGCCTGGAGATCTAGGCTGATTACCCCTAAAGGCAGACATTATTGAGAGTTTTAGAACTAAATAATTTCAACTAATTGTCGACTGGAGAGCTAACTTATTGGCCGACCGATCGAAATAAAATCCCCGACCTGTTAGACTTTGCCATAACTAAGGGAATCTCAGACCTACATAGTGATATTGAATCCAATTTAAATCTGCACTCTGACCACAGTCCTGTAATAATAACTTTAAGCACCAGTATTATATGGAAAAATCCACGACAGAGACTGTCTTCCAAAAAGACTGATTGGAACCTATTCCGTCAACATATCAACGATAATATATCACTAAATATCCGCTTAAAAGATAAGGAGGACATAGATGAAGCTGTGCAGTACCTAACTACGTTAATACAAAGCGCTTCCTGGACGTCTACTCCAGAACCCCATAGTCTCACCCGCAACAATCAGAACATTCTGCTTGATATTAGAGAATTGGTCATTGCAAACCGCAGAGCTCGGCACAGGTGGCGGACTACAAGGAATCCACTTGACAAAACTTATTTAAATCGAATAACGCACAATCTCCACAATGCTATTCAAGAAGCAAAAAACGAATCCTTCGAACACTACATCGTCAATCTATCTACTGATGATCACTCCCTGTGGAACGCGACAAAGAAATTCAAAAGACCCATAGTATCTATTCCACCTCTACGATAAGCTGATGGGAGCTGGGCGCGGACGAATATTAAAAAATCCAACAGTTTCGCAGAACACCTTGCTAGTATATTTTCCGCTCCTGATATCCTCAACGATGATGAAGATGATGTCGAAATACAAACATTCTTAAACGCCCTCTGTCAAATGTCTCTTCCACCCAAGCCTATTTCACCTGCAGAAGTCAAAAAAGAAATAAGTCTCTTAAATCCTCATAAAGCTCCTGGATATGATCTCATTACAGGTGAAGTACTGAAAACCTGCCCTAGAAAAGCTATTATATTACTCACAACCATATATAACAGCATACTACGTCTGTGTTACTATCCGATACTATGGAAGTATGCAATAATAATCATGATACTGAAGCCAGGAAAACCTCCAACTGATGCCACTTCCTATAGGCCAGTAAGCCTCCTTCCTGTAATGTCCAAAATTTTCGAAAAACTTATCCTCACCAGAATTGCAAACGTAACACATATACATGCCTTAATCCCTAACCACCAATTCGGCTTCAGACCCAATCACTCCACTATCCAACAGTGCCATAGAATCGTTAATAAAATCAAAGAAAGCTAAGAAGCAAAACAAATGTGTACATCAGCATTTTTAGACGTAAAACAGGCGTTTGGCAGGGTGTGGCATGCAGGCTTACTTTTAAAACTTAAACAACACTTACCAAATCAATTGTTCCTCATCCTTAAGTCATACATGTCCAACCGTTACTTCCAAGTTAAATTCGAAGACTCGTTATCTGACTACCAGACTATCAACTCTGGTGTACCCCAAGGAAATGTTCTGGGACCTTTCTTGTACTTACTGTTTACCGCTGATATACCAGCTAGCGAGGATACACTACTAGCAACGTTCACTGATGATACAGCCATCCTTTCTACAGATCTCGATCCCATATGAGCTTCTGCAAAATTGAAAACTTATATTGATCAACTCCAAATTTGGCTTACGCACTGGAAAATTAATCTAAACGTTGATAAGTCATGTCAAGTCATGTTCACAACACGAAAAGCCGAATGTCCTCCTCTTACCTTCAATAACACTCCTATTCCTGTCAAAGGAGAAGTTAAATACCTCGGCCTTCATATTGACGCAAAACTAACTTGGAGAACACACATTAAGGCAAAAACACGTCAATTAGATTTAAAAGTGATGAAAATGTCTTGGTTACTAAATCGTAGATCTCAGCTCTCACCACAGAACAAACTTCTCATATAAAAAACCATTCTTAGGCCTATTTGGACATATGGTGTAGAATTATGGGGCCGCAGCAAGCCGTCTAATACAAAAATTTTACAAACCTTTCAATCTAAAACCCTCAGAATGTTACTAAATGCACCTTGGTATGTCTCCAACAACACCATACACGACGACCTCAAAATGCCGTTTATACACGACGTCATCAGTGCTTACTCTGTTAAACATAAAAATCGAAGCATAACACACAGCAACGAGCTAATCAGTGAACTGTTCAGACAACCAATGGAAAATAGAAGACTTAAGAGAACATGGCCAGAAGACCTAGCTAGGTGAATCCAGAGAGCCGTCAATGGATGGCCCCTGACTCAAGTGAACTTCTTTCAACCCATTTACTTATTACTTTATTAAGTATATTGTAAATTTGCATTAATCCAATAAAAAAAAAATCCATATACCTGATCCGAAATTCGAGCGCGCACAGTTTTGAGCCTCTCTTTTGGAGTAGTACAACTGGCCAACAAGGCAGGAATTACCTAAACCGATTGTAGGATATCAATTTTATGTCAAAAAAAATTTCGAATTTTTCAACCCGTCACATTAGAATATCTCCTTAAAAATGGGACATATTTTTGCTGTTCCTGGTAACACTATGCACTACATGAATTAACCGTTTCTTGTTTATTGCAGGTAGTATAAACTCTACATTAACAGTAGAGTGAGGTAGTGTGGTTGTGGACTTTCTGCAGTGACCAATATGTCCTACCTGGCGGGGTTTCAACGAAGTCTAAGAATTTGAGCATCTGTCAGCAAAACAGCGAGGTTATGCAGTGTAATACAAAACATGGTCTTGAAAGTTATGACCGCATATACAGTGTATAGTAAAATAGGGTCGGCGATGCAAGCCGGGCCTTGAAGCGCATTGCGACATCGCAGAAGAAAACAACAACCGAGAAAGTGACTACAGAACTTAACCAGCATATAAACACCCCAGTGTCATCCAAAACAGTGATGTCATGAGGCGGGAACTGCATAAAATAGGTATACATAACAGACACGAATGCTCGAAGATAACATACATGGTGCAATACTCACCAAAACTGGACGTTAGAGGACTGGCAACATATCGTTAAATCGGACGAGTCACCCTTTACTTCCTTTCCCGCCGCTGAACAAGTTTTTGTCTGGCGAATACCTTTTAAAGTATTTGATATCTATATATCATGGATCAGCAATATTAAACAGAAAGCTTTTGGGTAACCGGATTCACCCAATTGACAAACTTTAATTCCAGATGGGAATGCCATATTCCAGGATGATCATCCCCCATTCACACCGCTGATCCTGTTCAAGAGTGGTTTGCAGAGCATGCTAGTGAGACTCAACATTTTCCCTGTCCCGCCCAGTCCCCAGACATGAATACCGTCGAGCCTCTGTGGACTGTTTTGGAAAACAGGATTTGGCGTCGATTTTCAGCTTCTTCGTCTTTACTTGAGCTGGAGGCTGTGTTGCGTGAAGAACGGCTTTAAATTTCACCACTGCTCAGGACTTGTATGCATGCTAAAGGCGGAGCAACACCGTATTAATACAAGACGTTCCGACTTTCACAAGTGTTTCCACTATTTTGCTTAATAGCTGCATATAAAACTTGAAAAAATATTCTCTATAGAAATTAAATCTGCTGTTATTAATATGTACCGAATAATGTCTTAAACAACTGTGATGCAGCTTTTGACAGTGAAAGCCCTGAAAATTAGAAACATTATAAATCCGACATGTAAAATTTAGTATGGCAGTCAAAATTACAACATCAGTTGAAACAACATGTATAAAAGTAGCGACAACCCTATCATTCCAACATGCAGCTGAGTGTTACCAGCCTGTGATAATAAAACTGAATCATGAGTAAAAAAATCCATGACAGGCGATGAAAATATCGAATATATTAGAAAAATGCATTAAATGTATAAGTTATTTAACATTTGATATGTTAGCGATATGAGCTGTTAAAATATGGCAATCGTCATCTTTAAACCAAATATTTTATGACACAATAGTTTAATCGGTGTATTGTCCACTTCAGTATGAGATAAAAACGAGCAGTTGGAAGCTTGTTTTTGAACTTTAGATATTAAATTTATAGCAAGATGCGACTGCAGTGATACCATACGGGGCTCACAACTGATCGCTATAGGTAAAATATTTAGTCCTTTAACTCCTCTGGTACCAAAACATACTAACCCCGCTAGAATCTCAAACTTACCGGACTTCCTTATAGTCTATAGAATACATATTTCAGAAATACATAGAGAGAAGCTTTGATTTAAAGTACGATCACTTTTTATTATTATTATAGCAATAATAGGCGCTTAGCTTTTCAAAATCCAAAGCTATACAACACAAATTGGACGCATATCCTAGTTATCTAGAAAAAAATCAAACTGGACATTGGACTAAAGTATCAAGAAGATCTAGAACAAAAAAAAATTAAATAATTACTATCCTCCAACAATGGAACTAAAAACATCTCAATAAGTACTTAAAATTTTCTTAAATAACAAATTTTTGGAAAACCCCAGTTGTCAGATCTTGGACAAAAATGAGAACTAACCGCCAGATTTATTGGAGAATCATCCTTTTCGAGTATTTTCCATATACAGCACTGAGACAAATATAGAAATTAAATATTAACTAAGAATTGTCGGAAACAAATAATTTGCCTGAAAAAAACTTTAAGATAAAATAAAACTGCAAAATATCAGAAATTACAAAAATGGACTCCACAACAAGAAAAATCACGAAGCTCAGAAGCAGTTTTACTAATATAAATATTTAAACTCCTTCTCAGACTTAGTTATTTACCAAAATTAGTAAAAATAGCACAAACTATTATTACATGAAAACGTTGCAAATATTTAATAGGCGATGCC
Source organism: Sinelater perroti (assembly GCA_036346155.1). NCBI lineage: Eukaryota > Metazoa > Arthropoda > Insecta > Coleoptera > Elateridae > Sinelater > Sinelater perroti. The sequence goes on from JARFIY010000336.1 coordinate 44,677, forward strand.
TTAAATAGGCCAAATAGCTTATTACTAGGGCCATCTCCAAGGTAATAAAAAAATTGTATTTCAACAAGTTCAAAAAGATTTGTCATCACGTAAATGGATTTTTGGAAGACACACTCAGCAACCCAACAATGTAACTGCACGATAAAAATAATAAACACAGAGCTAGGGGACAAACAATAGCATCACAGAGATTCTCTTGTAAATAAGCTAGGCTCTTAATAGAGTTTGGTACTACAGCCTACTAGCAAAGACCAAAAGAAGCACACCACAATTTAGTATAATCTTATTCCCGTCAAAAATAATTTCAAATTAAATATAATATTAAAATACTTAGTTTACGTATACATGTAGAAGGTTCACAGAGTAGCATTCTTTATTAACCCAACTAGTACGCAACATATTTACCAATATAAACAAAGATACATAGATAATATAGATAACCAACCCGAAAACTTAGTGATAGACACTAGCTATGTGCAAAACCACTTCTCATAAAATAAATCGACAAATTCGAGCATATAATATTTACACACCGAACGGGATACTGTCTAGCTTTGTATATTAGTAATGATGACATTCCAAACGTTGACGAAATCTTGGATTAATTTTAGAGAGCAAGCCAATCCGGAAGAGGCATATCACTAAAAAAACTTGAACAATAAATCTGAAAATACAAACATTGAACTGGTTGATAAAAAAAATCAGAATGTTCGCTGGAAGGTAAATTGCTTATTTAGAAGGTAATGCTAAAGCCTATCTCGACTTATGGTTTAGAATTATGGGATTACATTAGTGAGTTATGGCAGTTATCCAAATAAACCAATAAAAAGTTTTTATATTGATCGTAAATACTCCCTAGTTTTTGTCCAGTCACACCATTCATAACATCAATGAGACAAGTACCAAACATCATGGTCGACAAACACCTTCGGAAAAAGAACCTCTGCCACGCACCTGTTGTACATGTGCAGCAGAAGTTTCGGCCACCAGCTTGAGAATCTTATTCGGCACACCGTCTGGTCCACACGCCCTGTAGAGCGGAAGTCCTCCGATAGCCAGCTGCTAGTAGGGTTCCCTTGGTGGTTCTCCGGGAAATAGTGCATCGACTATTTTACACAACGTCGCATGATCTGTTGGAGCCTCCAAACCGCTACGGGCACGGAGTTTCTTTATCACCATCTTGTGGAAAAAAGGCACATTGAAGATACTGATAAAGGACCCCTCTGGGGATCACAACAGTCCTAAAACTATAGACCGATCACGCTGTTATCTGAGTATGGCAAAATTTTTGAAAAGATTATCCGAAGGAAACTCTTCGCGCGCGTGAAGCCTTTCATAATCCAAAACAGTATGGTTTCACTTCGGGAAAGTCTGCAGTATCGGCACTCCAAAAATATCAAGAGGTCATAGAAGCAAGTAGAGAAAAATATGTAGCCTTGCTATTCGTCGACATTAGTGGGGCTTTTGACAATGTGTGTTGGCCGGCGGTAATCAAGAGTCTACAACAGAAGGCAGTTCCACATCATCTTGTATCCATTGTTAAAAGCTACCTTATCGACAGAAGTGTTATCTGCAAATTGAGAGGTACAGACATAATTCAAGCATCTACTAAGGGTTGCCCGCAGGGCTCAGTTCTCGGGCCGACGCTCTGGAATACGGCCCTTGATATATGTTCCTGGCAGAAGAGCTGCCGATTAGTTCGGAAACAATTGTATACGCAGATGATCTGGCTATAGTGGTCAAAGCTGAAACCAGACAGGATTTTAGGACTAAAATCCAGGAATGTTTTAATCGCCTAACAGCTTGGGTTGGAAGGCATAAGCTTGTTATATCGAGCACTAAAACCAAGATAATGGTGAACAAACCTCACCGCGCGTCCATCACAGGGACATCAGAATAAGGCTAGATGGAAACACAATTGGAATTGTAGACGAGATAACATACCTGGGCGTTGTAGTCGATGCCCATGTGAAATAAATTTGTAACAAAGCTAAAAAGAAGGGCAATCACTTCAAGTGATATATAAATGTGCGATTTTGCCAATTCTAACTTACGCTTCCGAAATATGGGCCTATCGACTGCAAACTTATAGAGCTCGGCGGGAGATTCTATCACTGCAAGGAGCCATATGCAAGATGATCTGTCTGGGGTATAGATCCATAGCAAATGAGGCAGCGAGCGTCATAACAGGTCTCCCCCCTCTGGACCTTGAGGTAGCCAGAAAGTACTAAGGAGGGCTCCTTCGCTGGTCTTTCTTGATGAACTACTGCTGAGAAGAAATTTTGACACTTTTCAGCACCTCAAAGAGTACATGAACCTCAAGATTCTGGATGTCTGGCAGAGTAGGTGGGAGCACTCCGATAAGGCTTCTGCTACCCATCGGTTCTTTCCAAGCGTCCCAGAGGAGCCTAGAACTTATTTTACTCGGACCAGTACCCAGCTGCTATCTGGTCATGATAATTTCGTATCTCATCTGTATAGAATAAGAAATCTGAGACCTATAATTGCCCAAGTCGCGGTGTGAGGGATACACAGGCTGCATTGGTGGCCCAATTGTGATCGAGACGCTGCCTGATGCCGGCCTGGAACATCTCGAGGCATTCGTCCGGAACGCCACTGCCTTACCCGCTGGCAACCAGTTGGCTTAAGTGTGGATGTGACGTGGCGAGTGACATGACCTGCCAGTGTACCTAAATAAGCTTAGATTGTGCGGTTGCGTGTGTACTGTTTAATATGACCCGTCAGTTTTTCCAACCGTCTGCTAATGTGTCATGTCGTCCTACGAATCTGTCGTTAATACCTGCTTAAAATAGTTCTAGTACATATTCATATGTCAATTTTTAATGGCCCCTAGTGGTTGCCATTATGGCACACATTACTGTATAATTTTAAACGTCTCAACACCTTGTCAGTAAATAGCCGGATGAGCACACATATTGCCTAAGTTCTTGTTATATTCGATGTTGATAAACAATTGTAGGGGCTTTGTCAGTGCTGGGAAGATGTTAACCTGGCCTATGGTGTGTTATAGCTGTAAAAAACTGATGGAACTAATCTTCTACTACTAAAGATTAATCATGTAAACGTTAAACCTTAGTTTTATGTCCTTGTGTACTCTACGTTGTTTCTGAAACCAATTTGTAGCAACGCCAAATTTGGTGTTTTCTTACCCAATAAAGTGCCATTGGGCACCTTTATTTTATCACCGTCTTGTAAATAATTCCCTACAGGTCCTGATCGATTGTCTGCAGCAGATTTTTCCAGCATTCCTTCTTGCGCTTCCTGGTGGCATTACGTAACTCCTTTCTGGCCGATGCGTATAATTTATAGTCATCCTCGGCACTAGGTCGCCTTTCTTTCCAGTTTTTTATGGCGTCGTCTCCATAAAATAGTAGTTTTTTTTCTGAGCTCGGTGATCTCGTCCAACCATCAGTGCACCTCGATTCGGTGCAAACCGGCTCTTGTTCTCGGCATGGAGGCGTTGCAGGCTTCGAAGATAATCCTCATCACCGCTTCTACTATTTCTTTAGCGGGGCAGTCATTGGTGATGCCGGTGCGCTGGTTCAGTGCTTCACAGAAGAGATCCTTGTTCAGCTTCCGGATCGACCAGCCAAGGAATTCTTCTCCTTAATTTCTGCTCCTCTTGACCATCTCACACCTGATGTATTTGTGGTCGCTGAGGGTCTCTTCCTCGGCAACTCTCCAGTTTTTAATTTTTTGAACCAGCGAAGAGCTTGCCCACGTGAGATCTAGCACTGACTCTGATTTTCTCCTTGCGAAGGTGGTGATTTCAGGGTGGTTTAAAACCGCGAGTTCGAGCGACGACATCAACTCGACGAATGTTTGGCCCCTTCTATCTTCCACACCACTGATACACGGAGACTTCGAATTGAAGTCGCCGGCCACCAGGACTGGTCTCTTTTGTACCTTGATGTCTTCCTCGACCCTAGCCAAATCTGCGGAGAATTCGTCGATATCGTAATTTGGCGAAAAGTAACAGCTGAAAGATTTACTTTCAGTCTCACCTAACCGGATGCCTGCAGGGGCGAATCGGTTATCGCGTACCCGAGGATCTGGATTGCGGCGTCATTCCTCCGGTCTGGATACTATTTATCTCCCTGGAACTTGACATTCTGCTCTAAAATAAGCAGCATGTCTATTTTTTTTCTTCAGCGATTTTTCGCAGCAAATCGTGCGCACTGTAACTTCTGTTTAGGTTAACTTGCAGGAATCTAGCCATTTGTTCTTCTTTTTGTGGTCTCTTCCTTGGTTCTTCGCAGGGCTGCGCAATTCCTGTCGCCGGACTTGTGGCTGCTATCGAGCTTGAGTGCTTCGCACGCTGGGCTCTTGACTGTGCTACTGCATTCCTTGGCGAGATGCCCTACTTCTCCGCAGTTAAAGCAGGGTTTGTTTTTACTCCTGTCTTTTCCTGTGCATTTTGCCGCTATATGGCCAAATTCCAGGCACTTATAACATCTGGGGACCTCCACTCTTTTACGTACTCTGAAAAACACATGCTCTACTCGTAGTTTTCCCGTCGTTAAAAGGCTTCTTGCTGCCGCTTCTGGGGCGGTAGCTATTGCCAGTTGCGTTCCTCTGTAGGCTAGTCTTAATGCTCGAGCGTTTCATCGTCAAGTCCTTGCATTAAGGCTTTCCTCACTTCTTTTTCAGTGATGGAGGCGTCGATGTCTCATATCTCTAGCCAGTCTCGTAGTGACCTTGGTGTCCAATGCTTATTTGACTCCCTTTGCCATTGTTCCTGCTTTGCTACCTTTCTGCAGCTTTGGTCATTTCGAAGCGTTAGACGTTCGCAGTAAGCTGAGTGCTGTCTGTGATATCTTTAACTTTTTTAAGGATTTCTAGATAGCTCTAGATAGCCTCGAATCAAGCTGCCATTGCCTTGACCCTTTTTCCTCCCCTATTTTTTCTCTTACTGGTCACTTTGGGAAAGCCTTCTTCTTTGGCTTTTTAGCACTATCAACCTCAGTTTTATGTTGTTTACCGCTGCTCGCTGTGTTTTGCTTCTTGTTGGTATTATCGACAGTCGACGTTGTGGGCGACGGCGATAGCTATTTTCTTTTCTCTGACTCCTTTTCTCCCTTAAGTGGGGAAAGAAAAAAGGGCATATTAACGGCCACCGCCACGTCCCTGAAGTGCTTCTCTGGGAACATTTCAGTCACCTCCATGAAACATCTCTCGTGCTTACCAACCTAGGCCAGCACAACGTTGGTATAATTTCTGATGTCACCATAAACATTGGCCCTACCTTTGATGTAGTTTCCCAATTTGTCTAGGGTTTCTTTCAGACCTGCCAAAAGATTCAGAAACTCGACTTCATCTTTCTTCTGCAAACATGATCCTGCGGTGTTTCCACCTTTCTGCCGACTTCTCTGTAGCCAAGAAAGTTTGGATTGCTGTTTTTCATGCGAGGTTGACAGTTCCTCTAACATTGTCTCCATCGGAGTCTGCGTGACTTGGTTCTCCCCAGAACCAATAGAGCCCGCAGCGACCACTGGAGCTTGTACCCAATCGGAATCGCTGGTGGTACCGCCCAACCTCTGTAAATGGCGCCAATCTGGGGTAGTACATTTCGTGGTATTATTACGCATTGTTTCGGTTTGCCTTTTTTATCCCATCCCTATTTGGTTTTTTTGTCCACCCGGGTATTTTAGTTTCCCTGTACCTTCTATACCTAGAAAGTATTCCCCTATTCGCAACCTGGGAAGGCGCCGGATGGGAGTATTATTTCCTTGACTCCTAGAATATAGTCTGGCCGGAAAATTTCGACGCTTGCCTCGTTAGTCTAGAAAACAAAATCTTGTAGCCAAAAACAAGAAAATCAAAAAATATTTTATTAAAATTTCACACAAACTTGTTGCTTAACCCGATACTTTCAAACAGCTAGTGTAATATTTATTATTGAACTTCAATGTCAAGTTACATATTTCAGATTACATGTTATCACACTTATTACGCTTATCATACCAACAGTACAACGCAGAAACAAAATAATAGAAAGACGGTGTATTAGAACAGATTTTCTGTACAGCTGTACACACAAAGCAAGAAATTTAATGTGCAACAGATACGCTACTTTTCCTTGAAAAGGTATTCGCAAGGTAAAATTTAAATTTATTCTTATTATTTACTTTTTTGTAGATGATTCTAGAATTGTTCTTTGCATCGATAACAATCTTTTTATTATACAAATTATCCGTAAGAAACTATGATTATTGGAAGAAAAGAAACGTCCCATACATAAAACCTATTCCGTTCCTCGGTAACATTTGGGATACCATAACATTAAAGATCACATTTTTCCAATATCTGGAAAAAGTTTATAATCAGTGTGAAACGCCCTACATTGGAATTTACATGCTAAATAAACCCGTTTTGATTATCAAGGACCCATTTATAAACAAGCAGATCCTCGAAAAAGATTTCAAACATTTTCACAATAGAAATATACTCTCGGATGAAAAATGCGATTCATTGCTTTCAAAGATGTTATTCATTATTCATTACCCGGAATGGAAAGCTTTGCGCTTGCAGATGAGTTCATTCTTTACTAAAAATAAAATAAGAATGATGTGGCAAATGATTGACAATGTTGCTGCGGATATGGTAAACTATATAGAACAAAACACCGGTGAAGGTTTTATTGAAGCGAAGGAGTTGTGCGCCAAGTACACAACGGATGTGACATTGGCGTGCGGTATGGGAATAAAGGCCAATTCATTTAAAGATGAAAACGCGGAGTTCAGAAATATCACTCGGAAGGTGTTTGCTAATACCCCGTTAAGGACTCTACGACAGTCTCTTTACTTTCTAACACCAAAGTTAGTTCAAATGTTGAGGTTGTCGTTTTTGGATCCTGAAGTATCTGAATTTTTGAGAAGCGTATTTTGGAAGGCCATAGAGGAGAGAAAAAATTCCAGCCATAAAGGAAGTGATATAATAGGCATTATTATTGATATCATGGAAAACAACAGAAATTATAACCAGACATTTAGTAAGCGAGATGGAGGGTTAAGGTAATTTTCGGTTAAATAATCATTTTTTAGAGGGCGACTCGATTGTGGCACAAGCGGGAATAATGTTAATAGCAGGATTTGAAACGTCTAGCAGCGTCATGGCTTTTACTCTATATGAACTATGTGTGAATTCACATATTCAAACGAAATTAAGAGAAGAAATAAAATCTGCTGTACTGAAAGACAAGGAGCTGACATATGATAGTATCAACAACATTGAGTATTTGCATAAGGTTGTGCTTGGTAAGCAAAATTAATTTAAGTTTTATTTTAAACCTTAGCAAGTGTGTTTAAGAAACTCTCAGAAAATACCCGCCCGTACCTTTCTTGGACAGAGTGTGCACCGCTGAGTACAAGCTGCCGAATAGCGATTTGATTATTGAAAAAGGTCTCTCAGTGTTCTTTCCTCTATTTGGGCTACACAATGATCCGGATTATTTTTCCGATCCTGGGCGATTCAACCCTGACCGATTTTCTGACAATGATAATCTATTGGATTCGATTTTCTTGCCATTTGGGCTAGGTCCACGTGATTGTATCGGTAATTATCTAAAATATTACACTTCGTGTAATATACACTGATAGTTTTTAGGTAAAAGGCTGGGATTGACTTTCGTTAAAGTAGGATTAACTCGTATTTTAATGGAATATGAGATGGAAATGTCTCCCGAGACTCCTGTACCAATAAAATTGGACACCAATTCTTTTATGCCAGCATCTAATGCGCCTTTATTGATAAAGTTTAAGAAAATACATTAACTAAGCAAAAATGCTCGTACGTTTACAAGGTGAAGATGGATTAGAACTTTAAACGCTTTACAATATTTGTTATCATGGGACATGTAATTAAAGAGCCGAAATACAAAATTTTTTCACTTAGAAAAACTAATTTTTTTATTAGTTAGCGAGTGTATTAAGAGCATCATCCACATCTTTTTAAAATACAACTTTTACTTCAGCTAACATATTCTTTTTGGTTTTGCAACATTTTCTTAAACTGTTGAATGTACTTTAACAAGCTACTTACAGTTATTTGGTTTTTAAATAAACTGACAAAGTTCAACTTTACTTTTTTTCCAAATGATCGCAAGGCACACGATTTGAATTTCTTTACGTATTTTTTAAAGATTACACAAACGAATCTAAGATCTTCTACAATACCTTTTTAATTACTGCTCCTGGTGCAGGTGACGTAGGTTTTTTGATACTTGGCTTTTCGGCATTAAGGTTAACTTAAATTCAGCATCATTGAACCTTTTAAATTTTACCTTTAAGGAATACCATTCTTTAAATCTTTCAAACCTTTTCCTCTATTTGGAAATAATTGCTATACAACCTTACTAACAAAACATCCGCTTCTATCCCCTAATTTTTCTAATTTTCTTTTCAAACTTTTCGTGTTTCGTGTTTCTTCTAACTTCACTTCTTTTCTGGGTCACTAGAATTTTCTTTTCTGTTTGGCTTTAGTTCTTCCCCAAAACCTTTAAAATATTTTTACTTCTTTTCTTATGAATTTATGCTTTATTATAATGTTCGGGCGCTTTACTTTCGGGCGCTCGTGCTCCTTTACAAGAAAAACTTAACTTAGCGCCACCGCTAATTAGAGGCTAGGTCCCCCTCTCTCCGATGGGCTGCAGCGGGGCCTTAGCGACAATTTGGGGCGCTGGTGTGAGGTGTCGCGCGACGGGTCAGCGCTAGAGCACTTGACTCGAGTCCGTTGAGCCTTCAAGACGTTATCGCAAGTACGCTGCTTTCAAGGAAAAAAGGACTGCGTGACAAGGAAATAGTTCAGTGCGGATTCGTGACTATTGTGTAGGCGTCCTCTTGTGTTGTAATGGCGACAGTGTGTGTGCGCCTTGGGGAAGGTGTCCACGGAGCGATCGTGGCCCTTCTGCGGTGTAGCGCTACGCGGCAACCTCGTGTTGCCCGTGGCCCAAACGTTTGGCTGCCCGAGACGTCGGGCCGCGTTTGGACAATTGGGGTCCTTGACCATTCTGCGCTTCCGAGCCCTCGGCGGCATTGACCGTCTCGCTGGTCATCCTCCCAGGCGGTGCGGTGACCGAGCGGTGTTCATGGACGGTGCGGCGCACACACACGTCCCGGTAAGAGAGCTCTCATTGCGTGCGAAAAGCTACCTAGCGGATTAGCATAATTGCGTTCACGCATCTATCGGCATTGCAACACCTTTGGGTTTGTATTTTCATTTATTATTGTTCTTTTATTATTGTATCTAGTTTAAGCTTTACAACTACGAATAAATACTACTCTTGCCACGGCTTTTCTCTCAAGCCGCGAGAGGTTTTATGCCTAGGCAAGTAGTAACTTTCGCGTAATCCTTTGTGTTTTATTGATTGGACCTGCTCTCACTCAATCCTTAACTAAATCTCACCCTTACGGAAAGTTTAATTAACAATTTTTAATTTCAGCAGGATTTGGTAACTGGGTTGTGTGGTTATTGTTCAATAAAAAAAATTCGTTTAACTTGTTTCTAGCAGTACTAGATTTTTCTTTTATTCTACTTTTATCCTACGCTTGTTTTTTAATTTTTGTTCGAAGATCAAGAATGTTTTTTAAACTTATTTTCAAAGTGTATACTGGGAAGAAAGAAAAAACCTTTTCTAGATCGTAATTTGTTTTTCCGAATACATCTCGTTAACTCATTATTTTAGTTGTGTTCTCTAGTGTCCGGAGTTTTTGGTGTTTATATTTAATTCTCCCAAGATTCCAAAAGTTTTCTAATTTTTCATTTGTTATTTGTGGTTTTAAACAGACGAGTCTCTAGGCTACGAACTTCGTCGATCATAGCCTATCGCAAACTTTCTTCTTGTGCCTTTTTCTTTCCCGTTTTTTTAATAACTCAGGTTGTGACAAATTCTACTTCTTACACCAGTTATAACAAACTCCGTTTATAATTGAAACACTTTTGTCACCATTTACAATACAGACAGAGCAGGCGACTCGAAATCGCTGATAGTCCTAAATCCTTAACGTTTACAATGCGCAAAGGGAACAGATTAATCTACCTTAGCCTAGCATTGTAATCGCAGTCTGTTTTGTCCGTAAGTCTTGTAGTGCCTATCCGCGTTTGCGTCTCCTCATAACTTGCTGCACCGATTTGCTAATTTCTAGAAAGCCGTTCACCATTCGTGTATTTTGTAGGCATTTCTACCCGCTGCCATTGAGGGTCTTCTCTCTAGGTCTGGTCTCCTACTTGGCATTGCAATATGACAGAATGTGTATCACGCCGTTCTCCTCTCCGCATACGCATCTGTCTTGAGCTTTAAAAAGCTTCCGAATTTTGACGAGGTAGGACCAAAAGTTGCCCTAATCGGGGATAACTTGCACGATAAACCGGTTAAGGAAGAAGAATATCCGCGCATGTCGCCCCGTTTTCGCTGCTTAAAACATCTGCTCTTATTTTGCTCTGGTTCTGGTTTGCAACCTGACAAGCCCCACTAAAATATCTCGCTACTGCCCCTTTGGTCAGTTTGTCCACACGCCCGTTGCTTGGAGTTTTAGCGTGCGTCTTGATTCAATGGAATCTCAATTTAGTATAACTCCATATCTCGACTTGCAAATCCATCGGTGATTACCTGCTGCTGAGAACAAATCGCGTTGACTTGCTGTCCATTATTACAACGCATCTAGGAATTATTTTCCTGTGGTTTTTGCTGTACTTTAGGGATTTTATGGTTGCAACGAGCTTGCATTGAAAGTTGCTGTTCCAGTCTGTGGGCTTGGCTTGTTCATAACCACAAAGTGGCAACTGTTTTAACGTTGCCTGTCCGGAATCAATACAGTTGGTGTGCCTCAGTTTCATATTTTGGGACGCTATCTTGATCGATAATATTCTACCACAGCTCTAACCCCTCTCAAAGTTGTTGATACGGCCCGGTTGTCAGTCTTCTGCGATCTGCCGCCTCCTGCAAGTAAAATGTACCATCAGTAAGTAGCTCAATACTAGAATAGTTTTGGTGGCTATGGTGCCGCCTTGATCGCCAGTATCCTAAACAGATTCTTAGCTGTTCTACCCTTGCATCTTTTTACCCATATCTCGGTCTCGTATAACATCGCTGCACCTTCTTCTCGTACACACGCGCCACTGCTTTTTCCCAAAACCCTCATATTAACCGTCGCCGCACCTATCCGGTGGGAAATATGTCTTTCCATATCGTATACCGTTTTGACGTGACTGTTTTACGAAAATGTATCGTCCATTTTTACTACGAGGTAGTCCTCGCCATTCAACAAGAAAGTCGGCCTTTCTTGCCATCGTCTCTTTGCTTTGTGTCACTATTTACATGCATTACATCTACATTGTGTTAGCACACTAATACTAATTGTTTGTTTCCACTAGCCGATTCGTTTTTCATTGCATTTACATCACCACGCAAACTGTGTCTAACTACAACCGTCTCATCGACAGTTTCTTTTACATTTCCAAATACACACATACTTAATTCTATGAGCCTCGCGGCTTCGTATTGGCGCAAGGGAAGATTACTAAAACTCTTTTTTGCAACGTGTCTAAAACTTTCTGACAGTCTACGCACTGCTCCGCCACTGTGACTGCCCACAGCTCTTCCAGAAAAAACCGCCTCCTATATGTTAACTATTAGATTAACTTACTTTAATATCTTTTGTTGAGATAAATTTCTATTCAACGAGAGTTATCCAATCTAATGTGTTATTGTTGAGGTTGTCATCCTTGGCGCTCAAGGCTATTGAGACTAAGCCTCTACCATTCCTTTTCTTGAAAGCCCTGAGGTTAAGAGAATACCATTAAAGCGCTTCCAACGCAATAGAAACTTTTTTACGTGTCCTACCACACCAATCCTGCAACGACCTTCGAAAAGTTTGTGGCATTCTGGATGGTCGCCAGGGCCCTATTTATTTACTGCACCCTTCGCATTAATCATGCCAGAGACATTTATTTTAGTTATTTCTTAAATTTTATCAGAAAATGTCCAATACAATCAATGAAAGACTCGAATTTTTGAACATTATTAATTTCGACATATCGTCACCACAAATGTGCTTTTTGATGTCCCAGCAATAACGCTGGCTCACAGCCTTCCTTTTATTGGCCACAACCAAATCGTGGATGTCGCGCAGGTGGAAGATCTTTACCTTCTAGGACCGCTTAAGCTTTAAAATCCTGAGGGGCATTGGTCTATGATTGGGGCCCTTCCTTATCCTCCTCGACGTAAAACTGAAGATGTCGCTGTCGAGAGTTCCTGTTGTGTACGAGTACGTCACCCATTACGACGCAGAGAGGTCTTTCTGCTTTCAGCAGGTGCTATCGGGAAGCTAGGAAGGTACCAGTAACCGTCTAATGTAACGGGATTGGCGACTACTTTATTTACCACATTTTTTACTTTTAGAACGTCAGTGTTCTGATGATGTGATCGTCACCCTATTAGGGTTCTCATGATAGGCTTTTTCTCCCGGGGATAATAGGAAGGATCCGTTTCCGAGGTATATTTACACCGTTCTTGTGGCAGCTACAAACATCGAAAGTCTTATTGGTTGGTGCCGAAGATGATGGCGGAATAATCGTGATCTTGGTACGACGGAGGATGCGGAAATGCTTGAGGGCAGATTTGAAGAGCTACTGATCTTCGTTGGGGATGGCTTAGGTTGGGCTGGTATGTTCCAAGTCGCTCTCCGGCAGAGGAACTGGAGGCAACACTGGCTGAGGCGGTTGGAGTGATGACTACAATATTGATTTTCAAGGATTTTCAACGAACTTAAAAAGTTCGTTACTGAATTCTATATGTCTGTCGGTCTGTCGGTCTGTCTGTCGCTGTCACAAAATTATGGATTTTTTAAAATTTTAAAATGGATTCTTATAGGAAATTTTACGCTGATTTCAAAATCGAAATCAAAAAGTTTCTATCTCGAATAGTTTTCGAGATATTCGACTTCGAATTTCGGGAAAATTTCGACATTGCGATTTTATGAGTAATTCTTAAAGAAAATTTTACGCTGATTTCAATAATCAAATCGAAAAAATTCTAAGTCGAATAGTTTTCGAGATATTCGACTTCGAATTTCGGGAAAATTTTCGACATTGCGATTTTATGAGTAATTCTTAAAGAAAATTTTACGCTGATTTCAATAATCAAATCGAAAAAATTCTAAGTCGAATAGTTTTCGAGATATTCGACTTCGAATTTCGGGAAAATTTTCGACATTGCGATTTTATGAGTAATTCTTAAAGAAAATTTTACGCTGATTTCAATAATCAAATCGAAAAAATTCTAAGTCGAATAGTTTTCGAGATATTCGACTTCGAATTTCGGGAAAATTTTCGACATTACGATTTTAAATGTGATTCTTATAGGAAATTTTACGCTGAATTGGAAAATGAATAAAAAATTCTATGTCGAATAATTTTCCAGATATTCGATTTCGAATTTTCCCGAAATTCGAAATCGAAATCGAAAGGTTTTTTTAAGTTCGTTCTGGGATTGCTTACAGAGCAATCTCTTCGCCGGCCCCATGTTTTTGATTGAATTCTTGAAATTGTCAACGTAAACTCGGTCATTTGAGAACATTTCCACTAACACCAGGCTTTCGCACTCACTATCACTGTCCATGATTTAACTATGACCAGTACAAGTACCGGCGAGAAACACTACCATGTAATATGTGTATTATTATTAAACTTTCTAGTTGGATACACAAATTTGTAAATTTTTTAGATACCTTGAGAGGCCTGGTTAGCATATGAAAGCACTAAATACAGATTTTAATGGTAATTTTGAGTTGAAGACTTATACTGATAACTTTTTTAAGATATGGAAAAAATAAAGAATAAGTTTTCCTAACAACATAACAATGACAACACAACATTGTTCACTGCTTCACACGTATTTGACAACGATGGTTTCTTTCAAGTGACTATTTGCGCCCATTCTAAACTGTTCCTACACAAGATCATGTAAGATAACATCTGGGTCCGGGTGCACAGCAATCAGAGTGATATGTGGGTTGGTGGTAGAGCTTCTGCTTCTTCCATGTGCCACCCAGCGTAGCTATCGGTGCATTCCTAAAACCTTCAGTATGCCTTTTTCTTAACAACAGGTGCTTATTAGGCATGATTTTCGAAAAAGGCACACTTTCTAAATATATCTACATTTTCAGCAGCTTATAAGGCGACAACGGTTGTACCGGTAAATCCAATCTTCGCTTGGTTCGCACATTTACCAGCTCAAATTCCCCCTTCTCGTTGATACCGCGTATCTTGAGATTGACCACCTTCGACGTGTCGTCATACTCAGACCTTCTCCCAGCCAGTTGAGGTGCAATGCTTTGCACTTTATATTGGCTCCAAGGGATGATGCAACACGATCTTCAATGATCGCTAGCGTGACTCTGTCGTCAAGGAAGACGTTGACGAGGAGCTGACCATTGGGACCGACCAAATAGACTGGACCAATTTTGAGTAATACTTTACCTAAAGGCATTTTTGGTACAGACGATACAACTCCAAACACATCTGGGTGAGTATCTTCTGTGTTGACATCAACACTCTTTTTCTCTGCTAAAAAGGAATCTTAAGCGTTGTTATCTTTTCTTTTTATCTTGCGGAGTAAGCGTTGATAATCCTTTCCATAACGATATAGGTCACATTTTTCAGCTTTGGAATACTTTGGCCTTGGATGGCTTACCTCCAGACATAGAAAATAGATTCGCTGTTTCTTAATGGTGTCCCATCTGTTTTAGACTTTCATCTTGTTAAATTTGTTGCTCTTTTCTAAGTTGTGCGTATGATTACAACCCAATGAACAACGACGATCAGTCACAACCATAATCTGATTCTTCGGCTTTTTTGCTCCTTCCTTCTCTTTATAATATGACGACCCCACTTTAACTGACAACAAGGTGATAACCTTCTCACAGTTCTTCCACAATCTGGGGGGTTTTCAAGTATATCGGAAAATCCAGTGATTTCACCGTGGCGCGCAAATTCTTGACTACAGATAAGAGATCTACAAGCAATTAAAATTTTTCTTCAATCAGTGGTTGCACTAACTTCGCCCATTTCAACATGGCCTTGATTATTTCTTTCTTTTTTCCAAATTATTTTTGCAAAACATTAATAATTCCTTTTAGGTTGATATTATAAAATAACATTAACATTACAGATTCCTTTGCTTTCTCTTTGAGACACTTCTGCAGCCGAAAAATATTTTTCTTATCTTAAAATTCATATAATTCAGACGACTCCTTGAAACGGCCATAGAAGGTTAGCTGAGCTAAAAAGTTACTGCTAGGTTCTTTTATCTGTCTTCGTGTACTTCTCAGTTTTTAACCTCTGCCCGAAGTTTCACGAAATTGATCCGGTCAGTAATACGACCTAAGTCCGCTTTTTTCCTGATTTCCAGTTTCTTTCTTTTTGCTACTGTAACCTTTTTCTATTCAGCGTTAATTCTCTTCTTCTCAAATTGAGCGTCAATTCTATGCTGTTCAAGTCTTTCTTATTTCTTCAGTTTGGAACTAGCGGCGGAATAGTGTGAAGTGTGTCGAGATCTGATACTCTTAGAATAGTGCGAAGTGTGTGAGGCCTGGTCACCGTTGTTTTTCCTATTCATAACGTTCTGCAAAATTCTGTCAAATCTTCTTCTATCTGAACCTTGTTAGTAACTCCAGAACCTCAAGCAGCAGAGGTGGCAATGGCGGACATCCTTCTTGTAAACACTAGCATTAAAATTTTACAAACCTGAGCTGATTCTTTTTTACTTCAAATGACCACTTGTTTTCGATTAATATCAGTGGTTGAACCAAACAATAACAACTCTATGATTGGTTTTACTTATACGCAAAGTCCCAGAGATGGGAATATTGGTAAACAAGGAAAGAAAATCGAGACTAACCATTATGTCACACTTACATATAAGAAATCGTTTGGGAGATACGATAACACTTGTCTTGTAAAGGGCTAAAAAGTTTTGATTAGGTATTTGGCTAAGTTGTATGTAGGAAAACCAACAGGGCAACCAAGTCGTTTCTGACTGCATTGGGTTTCCTCCATACGTAGAAATGCCGCCCGGGCATATTCAATGCACCTTTTTGTCTCTACGGAAAGATTCCATTCTTCGTTTAGGTTGCATCCCAGATATGTTACTTTTTCTGCTCTTTCTAGCTGTTCCCCATTTATTTGGATGCCGTATTCTTTGCACGTTCTAGCGATTGTTTCCGTAAAGGTTTGCAGATCTTTATTGGTATTCGCGAAAATCAGCATCTCGTCGGCGTATCCGATATTTACTATGATTCCTTCCTTTGAATGTACTTTGGAGTACAATTTAACGAGCAGAGGTGACAATATACATCGCTGACGGACACGGCTGTTTATTTCTATTGCTTCTATTAGTTGTTGTCTTACTGTGTCCTTATCGGAGGCTTTTTCAAAGGCGATTATGCATATATGCACATCACAGTTGGCATCTCGACATCGTTGAATCAACACTTCTACTCCGAAAAGAGCTTTTCGAGTACCAATTCCTCTTCGGAATCAGAATTGTGTTTCACTTCAATTTTTGCCGGAAAACCAAATCATTAAACGGGTAAAATAAAACTACTCACCAAAAATGTCATAAAATGTTAAACTCTATATTAAACCAAACGAAAATATGAAGCGGATGATCGGGGGGAAGAACTTCTTAAAGTCGACTAATAGAACAAAATCACGGAAATAAAGTAAAAAGAGGTTGAAAAGATATTAGACAAATAAAAATAGTAAGCCTAGAAAAGGCTTTTGTTATGCAAATATATACAATTAACAATAACACAATACGTGAAAATTTACATTCTTATTTGTACTTACCGTAAAAACAAAAGCTGCAGTATTATAAACACAGAATAATGTTCCTCATGTCACACCTTAACAAGTTATTTGATAGCAGATGCGTCTTTCGTGTGCGTTACGTGAGCTCCTTGTGTTTATCGCCGGTACTTGTACTGGTCATAGTTAAATCATGGACAGTGATAGTGAGTGCGAAAGCCTGGTGTTAGTGGAAATGTTCTCAAATGACCGGATTTACGTTGACAATTTCAAGAATTCAATCAAAAACATGGGGCCGGCGAAGAGATTGCTCTGTAAGCAATCCCAGAACGAACTTAAAACCTGATTTCGATTTCGAATTTCAAAATTCGAAATCGAATATCTGGAAAATTATTCGACATAGAATTTTTATTCATTTTCCAATTCAGCGTAAAATTTCCTATAAGAATCACATTTAAAATCGAATGTCGAAAATTTTCCGAAATTGAAGTCGAATATCTCGAAAACTATTCGACTTAGAATTTCGATTTGATTATTGAAATCAGCGTAAAATTTTCTTTAAGAATTACTCATAAAATCGCAATGTCGAAAATTTTCGAAATTGAAGTCGAATATCTCGAAAACTATTCGACTTAGAATTTTTCGATTTGATTATTGAAATCAGCGTAAAATTTTCTTTAAGAATTACTCATAAAATCGCAATGTCGAAAATTTTCCGAAATTCGAAGTCGAATATCTCGAAAACTATTCGACTTAGAATTTTTTCGATTTGATTATTGAAATCAGCGTAAAATTTTCTTTAAGAATTACTCATAAAATCGCAATGTCGAAATTTTCCCGAAATTGAAGTCGAATATCTCGAAAACTATTCGAGATAGAAACTTTTTGATTTCGATTTTGAAATCAGCGTAAAATTTCCTATAAGAATCCATTTTAAAATTTTAAAAAATCCATAATTTTGTGACAGCGACAGACAGACCGACAGACCGACAGACATATAGAATTCAGTAACGAACTTTTAAGTTCGTTGAAAATCTTGAAAATCAATATTGTAGTCATCACTCCAACCGCCTCAGCCAGTGTTGCCTCCAGTTCCTCTGCCGGAGAGCGACTTGGAACATACCAGCCCAACCTAAGCCATCCCCAACGAAGATCAGTAGCTCTTCAAATCTGCCCTCAAGCATTTCCGCATCCTCCGTCGTACCAAGATCACGATTATTCCGCCATCATCTTCGGCACCAACCAATAAGACTTTCGATGTTTGTAGCTGCCACAAGAACGGTGTAAATATACCTCGGAAACGGATCCTTCCTATTATCCCCGGGAGAAAAAGCCTATCATGAGAACCCTAATAGGGTGACGATCACATCATCAGAACACTGACGTTCTAAAAGTAAAAATGTGGTAAATAAAGTAGTCGCCAATCCCGTTACATTAGACGGTTACTGGTACCTTCCTAGCTTCCCGATAGCACCTGGTGAAAGCAGAAAGACCTCTCTGCGTCGTAATGGGTGACGTACTCGTACACAACAGGAACTCTCGACAGCGAAATCTTCAGTTTTACGTCGAGGAGGATAAGGAAGGGCCCCAATCATAGACCAATGCCCCTCAGGATTTTAAAGCTTAAGCGGTCCTAGAAGGTAAAGATCTTCCACCTGCGCGACATCCACGATTTGGTTGTGGCCAATAAAAGGAAGGCTGTGAGCCAGCGTTATTGCTGGGACATCAAAAAGCACATTTGTGGTGACGATATGTCGAAATTAATAATGTTCAAAAATTCGAGTCTTTCATTGATTGTATTGGACATTTTCTGATAAAATTTAAGAAATAACTAAAATAAATGTCTCTGGCATGATTAATGCGAGGGGTGCAGTAAATAAATAGGGCCCTGGCGACCATCCAGAATGCCACAAACTTTTCGAAGGTCGTTGCAGGATTGGTGTGGTAGGACACGTAAAAAAGTTTCTATTGCGTTGGAAGCGCTTTAATGGTATTCTCTTAACCTCAGGGCTTTCAAGAAAAGGAATGGTAAAGGCTTAGTCTCAATAGCCTTGAGCGCCAAGGATGACAACCTCAACAATAACACATTAGATTGGATAACTCTCGTTGAATAAAAATTTATCTCAACAAAAGATATTAAAGTAAGTTAATCTAATAGTTAACATATAGGAGGCGGTTTCTTCTGGAAGAGCTGTGGGCAGTCACAGTGGCGGAGCAGTGCGTAGACTATCAGAAAGTTTTAGACACGTTGCAAAAAAGAGTTTTAGTAATCTTCCCTTGCGCCAATACGAAGCCGCGAGGCTCATAGAATTAAGTATGTGTGTATTTGGAAATGTAAAAGAAACTGTCGATGAGACGGTTGTAGTTAGACACAGTTTGCGTGGTGATGTAAATGCAATGAAAAACGAATCGGCTAGTGGAAACAAACAATTAGTATTAGTGTGCTAACACAATGTAGATGTAATGCATGTAAATAGTGACACAAAGCAAAGAGACGATGGCAAGAAAGGCCGACTTTCTTGTTGAATGGCGAGGATTACCTCGTAGTAAAAATGGACGATACATTTTCGTAAAACAGTCACGTCAAAACGGTATACGATATGGAAAGACATATTTCCCACCGGATAGGTGCGGCGACGGTTAATATGAGGGTTTTGGGAAAAAGCAGTGGCGCGTGTGTACGAGAAGAAGGTGCAGCGATGTTATACGAGACCGAGATATGGGTAAAAAGATGCAAGGGTAGAACAGCTAAGAATCTGTTTAGGATACTGGCGATCAAGGTGGCACCATAGCCACCAAAACTATTCTAGTATTGAGCTACTTACTGATGGTACATTTTACTTGCAGGAGGCGGCAGATCGCAGAAGACTGACAACCGGGCCGTATCAACAACTTTGAGAGGGGTTAGAGCTGTGGTAGAATATTATCGATCAAGATAGCGTCCCAAAATATGAAACTGAGGCACACCAACTGTATTGATTCCGGACAGGCAACGTTAAAACAGTTGCCACTTTGTGGTTATGAACAAGCCAAGCCCACAGACTGGAACAGCAAATTTCAATGCAAGCTCGTTGCAACCATAAAATCCTAAAGTACAGCAAAACCACAGGAAAATAATTCCTAGATGCGTTGTAATAATGGACAGCAAGTCAACGCGATTTGTTCTCAGCAGCAGGTAATCACCGATGGATTTGCAAGTCGAGATATGGAGTTATACTAAATTGAGATTCCATTGAATCAAGACGCACGCTCTAACTCCAAGCAACGAGCGTGTGGACAAACTGACCAAAGGGGCAGTAGCGAGATATTTTAGTGGGGCTTGTCAGGTTGCAAACCAGAACCAGAGCAAAATAAGAGCAGATGTTTTAAGCAGCGAAAACGGGCGACATGCGCGGATATTCTTCTTCCTTAACCGGTTTATCGTGCAAGTTATCCCCGATTAGGGCAACTTTTGGTCCTACCTCGTCAAAATTCGGAAGCTTTTTAAAGCTCAAGACAGATGCGTATGCGGAGAGGAAAACGGCGTGATACACATTCTGTCATATTGCAATGCCAAGTAGGAGACCAGACCTAGAGAGAAGACCCTCAATGGCAGCGGGTAGAAATGCCTACAAAATACACGAATGGTGAACGGCTTTTTAGAAATTAGCAAATCGGTGCAGCAAGTTATGAGGAGACGCAAACGCGGATAGGCACTACAAGACTTACGGACAAAACAGACTGCGATTACAATGCTAGGCTAAGGTAGATTAATCTGTTCCCTTTGCGCATTGTAAACGTTAAGGATTTAGGACTATCAGCGATTTCGAGTCGCCTGCTCTGTCTGTATTGTAAATTGTGACAAAAAGTGTTTCAATTATAAACGGAGTTTGTTATAACTGGTGTAAGAAGTAGAATTTGTCACAACCTGAGTTATTAAAAAAACGGGAAAGAAAAAGGCACAAGAAGAAAGTTTGCGATAGGCTATGATCGACGAAGTTCGTAGCCTAGAGACTCGTCTGCTTAAAACCACAAATAACAAATGAAAAATTAGAAAACTTTTTGGAATCTTGGGAGAATTAAATATAAACACCAAAAAACTCCGGACACTAGAGAACACAACTAAAATAATGAGTTAACGAGAGTGTATTCGGAAAAACAAATTACGATCTAGAAAAAGTTTTTTCTTTCTTCCCAGTATACACTTTGAAAATAAGTTTAAAAAACATTCTTGATCTTCGAACAAAAAATAAAAAACAAGCGTAGGATAAAAGTAGAATAAAAGAAAAATCTAGTACTGCTAGAAACAAGTTAAACGAATTTTTTTTATTGAACAATAACCACACAACCCAGTTACCAAATCCTGCTGAAATTAAAAATTGTTAATTAAACTTTCCGTAAGGGTGAGATTTAGTTAAGGATTGAGTGAGAGCAGGTCCAATCAATAAAACACAAAGGATTACGCGAAAGTTACTACTTGCCTAGGCATAAAACCTCTCGCGGCTTGAGAGAAAAGCCGTGGCAAGAGTAGTATTTATTCGTAGTTGTAAAGCTTAAACTAGATACAATAATAAAAGAACAATAATAAATGAAAATACAAACCCAAAGGTGTTGCAATGCCGATAGATGCGCGAACGCAATTATGCTAATCCGCGAGGTAGCTTTTCGCACGCAATGAGAGCTCTCTTACCGGGACGTGTGTGTGCGCCGCACCGTCCATGAACACCGCTCGGTCACCGCACCGCCTGGGAGGATGACCAGCGAGACGGTCAATGCCGCTGAGGGCTCGGAAGCGCAGAATGGTCAAGGACCCCAATTGTCCAAACGCGGCCCGACGTCTCGAGCAGCCAAACGTTTGGGCCACGGGCAACACGAGGTTGCCGCGTAGCGCTACACCGCAGAAGGGCCCCGATCGCTCCGTGGACACCTTCCCCAAGGCGCACACACACTGTCGCCATTACAACACAGAGGACGCCTACACAATAGTCACGAATCCGCACTGAACTATTTCCTTGTCACGCAATCCTTTTTTCCTTGAAAGCAGCGTACTTGCGATAACGTCTTGAAGGCTCAACGGACTCGAGTCAAGTGCTCTAGCGCTGACCCGTCGCGCGACACCTCACACCAGCGCCCCAAATTCTCGCTAAGGCCCCGGTGCAGCCCATCGGAGAGAGGGGGACCTAGCCTCTAATTAGCGGTGGCGCTAATGAAAACATGTTTTTTACTTTCCTTATCCTATAATAAGGAAACTAATGTAATCGGCGGAAATTTGACCCACCCAGTTTTTCACATTTCTGGGCGAATTATAGCCTCAGGACACCAAAAAAGTTGGTTTGGGTCATTGGTTCATGTGTGTGTGTGTCTGTCGATCTGTCAGTAAACAGGATATCTGGAGAACCGTAGGAGCTAGAGACTTGAAATTTGGTATGCAAGTTACTTGTAGGTAGGGGCGCAGTGTGAAGTTTTGGTAAAAATAGGCCTAGTCGTTTAGTCGCAAGGTCGCAAAAGCCGCCACAAAGCGTTCGCGAATCTAAACGGTTGAAGATACAAAAAATTCATGAGAATAAAAATGATTTGTTATCATGAGATAAACATGAATTTAAAATAAAAGTTGAAAATAAGAACTCGAAAAAAAATTGAGCCCAGGATTTTTAATATACCGGGTGTTCATAAAATGTTTCGGGAAATTTATATTACCGGTTAGCTCAGACGGAGGCGAACAAAAAATTACAATGAAATTTTTTGATCCAAGTTCAAATAAATAAGTTATAGCCGATTAAAAATTAATTGAACGGACCAATCACAACGCGCTCGGAGAGCTTCCGACTGCGGGATGACGGGGGGTAGCGCTTGGCCGCTAGGAGGGAGCACGCAGGCGATAATGGGAAGGCTGTGCAGCCAAGCTCGCACGGTTACCTTCAGCGACGTAGCAAAATTTTAAGTACGAGTCAATTATTGTCTTGTACTGTTTATTTTAATCAGCTTTCGAGTGTTGGACTCGCGCCTCGTCCTTTTTTAAAATAACAAGTTCCGGGACGAGAGCAGCGCAGGGCCGAGACGATGGACCCAGTATAATATATAAAATAGGATAAGGAAAGTCGTGTGATGTTCACACCAGATTTTTAATGAAACCAACTACTTAAACTTAAACGATGTGTGGTTTCAGCAAGATAGAGCTATATGTCACACAGCATGTAAAATACTTTACTTTAAACAAAATTTCCTTGGTGTGTTATCTCACAGTGGGGGACATTGACTAACTACGGCGGTCTTGTGATCTATCCCTACTAAACATTTTCCTCTGGGATTTTCTCTGCTATTTGACGATCAGAGTTTATGTAAACAAATCTGTTACAATTTCAGGGCTAAAAAAACATCAGACGTATAATTACTAAAATAGAGCCGCATGTATGAAAAACCTTTATGGAAAACTTCGCTAGAAGGTCGCATGACGTGGAAGGAATACTACTAAATATGTACTTTACACTGATAGCAATACAATTAAAATTGTTCTAATACACCCGGAATGGATCTTCCTTTATTTGCTTATTAAGAGAAGTACACGAAAATGCGGTTGTTGTAAAAGAAATGTAAGAAATCGCAAAAAAGTTTATTAGCCTTATTTATTGGTTATGCTTCTATAACATATAAAGTAAATATTTTATAAACGTTATGTCCCAATACTAATGGGTTGTACAGGGTGTTCCACGAAGAAGTTTCATGACGTTGTTTTGGGTTTTAAGCAACAAAGTTCCAACAGACATGGATTGAATTCTCAATCGTATTTGTGATGCCCATAAAGCAAGTTAGGGGTCTTTGGGGGTGCTTGGTCGTTCTAACATTTTATTCTTCCCCCTAAAATCTGAAGATACATTCGATCATTTAGGATTTTCTCAACGATGCGTGGTTCAGTCAATGAATTTTCATTTAACCCAACCTAGACATTAACCGTAAATCGATTCAAGTGGATTTAAGTGCACATACATGTTCGTTGTACACAAAATAATCGAACGTGTTCAACTAACTAACCACACATCCTTTTCTATGGCTAGTTTCCTTGGCAACAATTGTTACAACGATGATACTTGAAGGAAGAATAAAATGTTAGAACGACCAAGCACCCCCAAAGACTACTGACTTGCTGCTTCATCGATATTTTAAAAACGGGTGAAAATTCGATCAATGTCTATTGGAACTTTTTGCTTAAAATGTTTCAAAGAACACCTTATACATGCCTCCTATTAAATTACTAGTCGAAAATATTAAAATGTTGGCACGAAACAGTTAATGCTCATCATAGCTTGTGTTTCTTTAAGAATCGTCATATACATCATTTTAATTTTGAAATGTTCGCATTTTTCTACCGGCTTCTACTTTCACATTGATCGTAATGTATGTTATTTTGGTCTTTTTATTGGGTCGACAGTAGGTGAGAGGACTGATAGCTTGAATTTTGATCGCGCGTTGAAGTCCAGCTTCTCTCATATGTGTCTGTAATGGTGCAGATTTAAGTTAGAATTAAGATTAGTTGTAAGAAATCTAAAACAAGTCTAAATTAGTCTAAATTGGCTAATTACCTACAAGTCATTTTGTACATTCAGATTTACTCATTAGCCATGAAGGACAAATTATAAATAACGTCTGGGAAATAAAAAAAGTCTCCTTTGTCGACGCGTGTTGCAAATTCCATTTAATATCTTTAATAGAACCGAAAACCTTGTTACTCAATACGTGATATTGTAATCTTTTAATAGCGCGCTGCTATCAGAAATTTTTCCCTTTCATTATTTACTTGTTTACTGGAACTGAAGTATTCTTATCGTCGTTTTAGCGGCGGTTTCGAAAGCAGCGACCTTGATACTTTAGACCGCGCAATTTTTGCGTCATTTAGGGCGGCTTGCCGACATAAGCCGATTCCTGCAGTTGAATAGTCGGCGGTTGATGGGGTTCCGAACGCTCATTTCTGGCGGCGATAATACCGCCGCATATTTACAAGCAGCACACATGTACTAAAGCATACATGGGAGTAAAACACGGCGTTAGTGTAACCTAAATGCGATGTAAAACGTCACCTGTCAAATAATCCGCAAAGCGGGCTGCTTAGAGCAAAGTCAACTCATTTAGCATACCATTATCTATAATAACAGCTGAAATCACGTGCAGAAGTTCCTAAATTGCTAAATTGACAATATTTAATACCGCCTCACCTTGGCATAATCTTAATACAGTTTCCAACTTTGATAATTAGTGTTCTTAAGCTCCAGTTAGACAAACACTAGACTAAGGATTTATTTTGCCCTTTATTTCAGCCCTTCGCCCGGCTGCCGTCCCGCTCGGGCGCCGCTCCCGGCGCGGCCGCCGTCTCTCTCGGCGGCGCTACGTGTGCCGGCGCGGGTTAAGTAGTCCCCAGATAATCTGTTTACACACCTGATCGTAATTTAATAAGTTATTTTTACGAGTAGTAGCTGTGTTTGTGTACATTCACTTTGTTAAGCTTATAATCATCTCTATAACTTGAAATTATCGCGTTCAAAGGGGCGGCGATCAAAACTTCGCTGAGGGAAATGTACACGAGCGGCGCATTAAGCGCTGTTTGCTCGAATCTCAACACTTTTCCTACTGAAATTGCAAGTTTCTTGTAAGCAGGCGCCAGGAAGGGTGGCCGAGCTTTCGCAGCTTCGTGCAATTGCAGAATTTTCTTTTATATTATAGTTTAGACTCTGCCACCTTTCGAGATCCTCGTTCTGAATTAACACAGAAAATTTCTTTGTGTTTTTAAATTACACGTTTGCTATTTCATTAATGAGCGACTTAAGTTCCAATTAATAGAATCTCCCAAGATTAATATTTTTTTATAAAACTGTCATTCAGATTTGAGTAATTTCAAAATAAGCAGAATTTATAAAAATATTTATATTATTATAGAATAAATAACAAACCTTTGTTAAAGCTTTTAGCTAATTTTATATATAACGCGACTACTCTGGCTCTTTTCTTCAGGTAATTTTGTTTATATATATATATTGGTACCAAAAGTAGCTTAGGTAATTCAACAGTTTGTTAGAGAAAGAGCATTAGTGGTGAGTTTCTGCCTACCAAAGATCGTCTTGCGTAATGAAGGGCAAGATCCCACTAGAAGTAGTCCTGTTATCACATGACACGACGGATCTAGACCAAAGAAATTTGATTAAAAACCTTGACTTGGCAAGGTTAGCAACTTATTGAGAATAAATAAATAATATAAAACTTAAAACAATAGAAATGCCGAGCAAATGGCATAAAGAAAAATTTCAGAATATAAACTTGTAATATAAATTTTTGGAATAATAAAAATCGATAAGTAATAATCTTCTTCTACGCTTTTACATATATATATATATAGGCTATTAGCCTGTTTTAAACTACACCTTTGGTGTTGTAGTACTATAAGCCATGTTAGGCCATGTATGCTTTAGTACATGTGTGCTGCTTGTAAATATGCGGCGGTATTATCGCCGCCAGAAATGAGCGTTCGGAACCCCATCAACCGCCGACTATTCGACTGCAGGAATCGGCTTATGTCGGCAAGCCGCCTGAAATGACGCAAAAATTGCGCGGTCTAAAGTATCAAGGTCGCTGCTTTCGAAACCGCCGCTAAAACGCCGATAATAATA
This sequence comes from Sinelater perroti, assembly GCA_036346155.1. Taxonomy (NCBI): domain Eukaryota; kingdom Metazoa; phylum Arthropoda; class Insecta; order Coleoptera; family Elateridae; genus Sinelater; species Sinelater perroti. Next base: position 71,133 of record JARFIY010000336.1, read on the forward strand.
CTTCAGTTCTAGTAAACAAGTAAATAATGAAAGGGCAAAATTTCTGATAGCAGCGCGCTATTAAAATAGCAACGTATTGAGTAACAAGGTTTTCGGTTCTATTAAAGATATTAAATGGAATTTGCAACACGCGTCGATAAAGGAGACTTTTTTTATTTCCCAGACGTTATTTATAATTTGTCCTTCATGGCTAATGAGTAAATCTGAATGTACAAAATGACTTGTAGGTAATTAGCCAATGGCTCATGCCCTATTATACTACCGTCCTAATTTAGACTTGTTTTAGATTTCTTACAACTAATCTTAATTCTAACTTAAATCTGCACCATTACAGACACATATGAGAGAAGCTGGACTTCAACGCGCGATCAAAAATCAAGCTATCAGTCCTCTCACCTACTGTCGACCCAATAAAAAGACCAAAATAACATACATTACGATCAATGTGAAAGTAGAAGCCGGTAGAAAAATGCGAACATTTCAAAATTAAAATGATGTATATGATGATTCTTAAAGAAACACAAGCGATGATGAGCATTAACTGTTTCGTGCCAACATTTTTCATATTTTCGACTAGTAATTTAACAGGAGGCATGTATAAGGTACCCCAGACTTCGCGTATGGGTTCTTTGAAACATTTTAAGCAAAAAGTTCCAATAGACATTGATCGAATTTTCACCCGTTTTTAAAATATCGATGAAGCAGCAAGTCAGTAGTCTTTGGGGGTGCTTGGTCGTTCTAACATTTTATTCTTCCTTCAAGTATCATCGTTGTAACTTTTGTTGCCAAGGAAACTAGCCGTAGAAAGGGATGTGTGGTTGGTTAGTTGAACACGTTCGATTATTTTGTGTACAACGAACATGTATGTGCACTTAAATCCACTTGAATCGATTTACGGTTAATGTCTAGGTTGGGTTAAATGAAAATGCTTTGACTGAACCACGCATCGTTGAGAAAATCCTAAATGATCGAATGTATCTTCAGATTTTAGGGGGAAGAATAAAATGTTAGAACGACCAAGCACCCCCAAAGACCCCTAACTTGCTTTATGGGCATCACAAATACGATTGAGAATTCAATCCATGTCTGTTGGAACTTTGTTGCTTAAAACCCAAAACAACGTCGTAAAACTTCCTCGTGGAACACCCTGTACAACCCATTAGTATTGGGACATAACGTTTACAAAATATTAACTTTATATGTTATAGAAGCATAACCAATAAACAAGGCTAATAAACTTTTTTGCGATTTTTTACATTTCTTTTACAACAACCGCATTTCCGTGTACTTCTCTTAATAAGCAAACATAGGAAGATCCATTAGAACAATTTTAATTGTATTGCTATCAGTGTAAAGTACATATTTAGTAGTATTCCTTCCACGTCATGCGACGTTCTAACGAAGTTTTCCATAAAGGTTTTTCATACATGCGGCTCTATTTTAGTAATTATACGTCTGATGTTTTTTTAGTCCTGAAATTGTAACAGATTTGTTTACATAAACTCTGATCGTCAAATAGCAGAGAAAATCCCAGAGGAAAAAGTTTAGTAGGGATAGATCACAAGACCGCCGTAGTTAGTCAATGTCCCCCACTGTGAGATAACACACCAAGGAAATTTTGTTTAAAGTAAAGTATGCTGTGTGACATATAGCTCTATCTTGCTGAAACCACACATCGTTTAAGTTTAAGTAGTTGGTTTCATTAAAAAATCTGGTGTGAACATCACACGACTTTCCTTATCCTATTTTATATATTATACTGGGTCCATCGTCTCTGCCCTGCGCTGCTCTCGTCCCGGAACTTGTTATTTTAAAAGGACGAGTCGCGCAGCTCTCTTAATTTAAGGACACTCAACACTCAGCTGATTAAAATAAACAGTACAAGATAATAATTGACCCGTACTTAAAATTTTGCTACGTTACTGAAGGTAACCGTGCGAGCTTGGCTGCACAGCCTTCGCCATTATCGCCTGCGTGCTCCCTCCTAGCGGCCAAGCGCTTCCCCTCATCCTCCGAGCGCGCTGTGATTGGTCCGTTCAATTAATTTTTAATCGGCTATAACTTATTTATTTGAACTCGGATCAAAAAGTTTTATCGCCCAATATGAGCGTTTTTGCAAAAATCGGCATCGGCTGTTACGTTATCTGAAACCCAGTCCACTAATGTATAGCGTTTCTGGTGGTCTTTGGTGAACTTTGCTATGTATTTAGATGTACTAGTGCACAAATGTAAGAAACCTCCAATATTTATCATTATAATCTCTTATAACATATTTTCATTTCTGCTGTTGAACTCTATTCTGACTTATAGATAGTTGCACCCCTTACATTATTATTGGCAATTTAGCTATTGTTAACGATGTGTAATAGAATAATTAAATAATAGAAAATATCTGTTAAATCTAAGTCTTTCCGATAAATCCATTTTTATATAACGTCAACGTTAACAAGGCTGGGCCATATAAAAAAATGTATAACAAGTAGAAAATGTCTGCTTTGTACCCTTTGCCAGCCAGTGAGTTAGCTAAAACTTATACTGAGTATTAATGGTATAAATATGATTTGTTTATTTAACTCCTGAAATCTTACTAAAGCTACAACAGTCTATTCTTCTTTAGTCAGAAATACACGTGCCCAATACTTGACATATCCGTATTTATATTAATTTGCAAGATAGTTATTCATATTCTTTAATTATTTTGGTTCTTATGTTATTACACATATTTCATAAAAAATATAAAAAATCGCTTGTTATAGTGCCCCACTAGATTTCACTTCATCTAGGTCTGCAAATGTGTAGGCTTGATGGTACAATTCTGTTATGGTGTGATTTGCTTTTAAAGGTTTTTTGTCTATAAACATTGCGTTGCCTTAATATTTGTCTAACAGTTGCTTAAAATATAGTTAAAGTTTAACATTAAATTTTGTTTATGGGATATACTGCTACCAAAGGAGACAAAAACTGCCTGATAGAAAACTACTGGTATGCTAAATATCTTTCTGATGTAGAATTAGTTGAAAAATCCTTTAAAGATAGTAGACTTATAAAACTATAAAATTAACAACAAAATAATAATGCAAACTAATAGCAAACAGTGGGAAAGTATAATATTTAAATAAAAATATTTTGTATAACTAAAGAACAGGACTAAAGCATAAACCTAACATACAATTTGTATTGTCCAAGACACATCTTAAGCAGAAAATAATGAACGGTATAACATTATGTTATTGAAAAGTTAAATAAAACATATTTAAATTGAAACGTGATTAAAAGAAAAAAAATTGCAAATTTACGTAAAATCAAATAGAAAATAATGAAATACGTAGTATAGGAGAAGAAAATATAAGACTTGCTATAAGAAAAGGCAAATAGTTTGTATAAAAATATACAGAAAAAGTTCCAAAGTTAAAAAAAGTAATTTCGTTATTACAAGACTATCTTAAATAAAAAACATACTTTCAAAAAAAGTTGAAATATATGTTCTAGAAAACTGCATAATACAATAGAACAAATCAAATTTCTAAATTCATAACTGATAGTAACAAAACAATAAAAATAATACCAGAAAAATTTTACCCAAACTTTTTTAATAGAACCTCGTTTTAACAAAGACCTTAATAAACCTGCGATGGCACGGCTAAAAAACTGGAAGCATCTGTGACACAGTAGCTGAATTCGTCTTGCGCACTATCTTTCATCAAGAAAAAAAAATTTTTCATTGTGGCTTCGTAACCTTTCACTACATTGGAGAAAGTGGTAGAGCCTCCTAAAAATGTTGCAAACACTAGTAGACCACTTAGAATTACTGCATACCTTATCTTACCAGTTGAAATGTTGGAGATCATGTTTGATGGCTGCAATGTTGAAGCAGTGCTCGAAAAATGGTAACTACAGAAAACAATTTATTTTTTACGCCATTAGAAGCCAATACGACAGAAAAATGTTACTCACATTCGACAATTTTTTGAAAAGCACAATATTGATCGGACAAAATGCGTTGCTATACGTGTCGATGGTGCCAAGACTACGGCAAACCGTGGATTTGGTTTATCTTGAAATTACCGGTAATGTCTTATGTTATATAAATTTTTGTATGTTTTTCAATGAGAAATAAGCTAAAAAAATTTAGGCAACCATAGCTTATAGTTGAACAATGAAGAAAATATTTACAATTTAAGGAAGAATTAAAAATTATAGATGTAATGGAAAAGACTGCAAATTCAAATAGAAGTGGACAGAAAGAAAGATGAGTCAAGACACAACAGCATGGAAACTAATCTTGGCTAAAAAAGGAGAGATAAGGTGATTTCGAAAAGGAAACATGAAAAGACTAGACTAACGGAACAAAGACAAAAACAGATGACGTGCTCATGAAGAGGCTTTTGCTCAGCAATGGGATGAATCGCTTTAAAATATTACAATTAATTAGGTTGAAAATTATTATCTGTTACGAATTTATTAAAAACACCAAATAATTAATACATAAATGAGAGTGGATTGATTTTGACATCTATATGTATAAACTTAAATAAAGCCGCCTAAGCAAAAAATAACGGTGACAAGTCATGTACGTAAAAAATAAATAAGCTAAGGCTGCACGATCTAAAAAATTAATAATTATAAAATGTAAAGTAGCTTATAAAAATGTAAACTGAAAATAATAGAAAACATAGTGAAAATAAATTTTAACACATGATGAGATACACAAAATCTAAGAGAAATAACGGCCAATAAGTATCAACAAAGCAAAAGCTTTTAAAGAAGAAAAGAATCATAAGACATTATTGTATCTTTTATGGTAAAAATGGTCTAATAGGGCAATGTGCACAATAAATCAAATACGAAATTTCTTGTGGTCAGTAGATTTTGTTTTATAAAAATCAAATCACGTTAACATTAATTTCTGGGGCTAGCCACTACCCTTAGTAATATTGATGTGATTTGGTGTGGATGGGTTTATAGGTCATCTCCGGGCTTCACGGAGTAATCAAGACCTTTGGAGCCTTGTGACGGACACCTCTATCTACAAATGATGGAATTTTCATCGCTCTTGTATGCTGCTGTACAGTTCTTGATTGCTGTGGAAGATAAACTCACAAACCACGGACTGTCAAATTTTGGGAGCCCTAAAGTGTATTGACGTGGTACTTTGCAGGACAACCCAAATCTTATTCCGGGTTAACAAACGGCTTTGGGAGTGTAGCCTTCCTAGCAGCGTGAGCTTTCCAAGTTAATTTTTGGCCCAGAATCACCCAAGGTCTTCTTTTCCGAAGATCGTGAGGTTCTCCAGTGAAGTGTTTTTTTGGTGGAGAACAGAACAGTCTAAACCTTCTCTGGATTGATTGTCTTCCTGCCATACGAGTTTTCGCACGAAGGATGTTTGCAGCGAACTGAATAACACCAACGTGTCGTCGGCAAGGTCGTCGACGTAAAGGTTTTATAACGTCGCAGTCTTTCCGATTATCTCATGCCGCCACACTTGATGCGGAACCCTTTACCATCGGTAGCAAGAATGGAGTGGTGGCTATTTTACGCACTAAGCTGTTTTTAAAAGTTTTGGTCATGTTGAGAAAGACTACATCCTTGGTTTACTTCTTGGTGTAGTCCTGAACTACTGTAAGAAGTTAGAGGGAAATTGAGTGGCTGGAGCGGAATTGAAACCGACTCTCCACAATTTAATATATATTTATAACCACATTTTCCATTCTCTTTATCCTATGCGTGTTCTAATTTGATAAATATTGCGTTCGATGTTTAATTTGAATGCATAACATCCAGACATGTTAAAATAAAATGCCTTTTCTGCTAATTAACAGTTCAATTTCTTGAAATTATTAATTCTTCAAACTTTTCTTGTGGTAAACCAACAGTGTGACATGGAGCACCGCTTTGTTGGAACCGCATGTTATCCAAATTTGAGACAGAACTCTTTTAAAATCAATGGACGGCGTTCTTAATTTTTCGCAACTGAATCTTCTGTTCGATCAAAACACATCATGCAGAGATCTTTCGCAAATGCTTTTCTTAAATCTCTTATGAATTGTTTCAGGTCAGATACAACAATTTTTCTGCGTAGACCATAATATTTATATATACTAAACAAAAATGACAGCTAATAACACGACATTTTAAGTGATGCCCTCTTGTCAAATATAAAAGACATTAGGTACATTGACCAGTTCTTTGGTATAGAGAAAATAAATAGAAAAGCAACAAAAAATTAGTAAAAGCATATATTTGTGCTTTTCATTATCTCATTATTTCACTCACTTTTACAATTCTAACTTTGTGAAAAGTGATACCTTTATCTAGTACTACCCTTTCTCGAGGCAAAGGTATGCGTGCCAAATATAAGACGAATGTTGTGGTTCACAGTAATTTAACAAAATTTTCCAGTCTTTGTCTTCAGATGTTGTCTAGCTTCTGCAAGAAATCAATCTTCACATCTACTAATCCTTTTGATTTTATGTAACATTTCCTCAACAAAGGCATGGTTTGAATGGAAGTGCTTCTATGTATGCTTAGCTAATTGTTTCTATATTTTAGTTATTTTTATAGTAATTTTTTATTACTATACACCCCAGAGTTTAGATAATGCTGGCAAATTTTTTTTGGCCGTTTTGCGTACATTCCAGTTTAGCTGTCAGCTTTTAGAGATTTCGTTTGCTTTGACTTGATGAGGCTGCAGATCTAGTTGCTAAACGTCTCAAAAAGCACAAGTTAATTTTTATTATAAAAACCTGATTTTCGTGACGGGCTTCTTGTTACCTACGTTACCATGGCTCGTTGTGATTAATTTTAATATTACTATTTAATCTGCCCAAAGGCACCTATGTAGTATTACAATTTGTACTAATTAAAACACTTAAACTTTTAAAAGAAACTATTGGACTACCTTTAGTCAGACAAATCTTTTCAGGGTTAGTGATTTTGCGTAGTGTAGCCATCAAGGTAGCAATTCCTGTTTAGTTTATTCTTCACTTTTTTATTTAATTCGGGAACTAATAGTACAGCTGTATTAACTAATTTAGCTATAACATACAAAAAACTTGAGCGACTTTACTAACGTTTATGAGTCGAGTGCGAGCAGTGAATCGGAGCGGATGTTTTACATGCCGTGAGATACATTGATCTTAGAATATTTTTCTGCTTTAAACGCAGTAAGCCTAATTTTTTTTAACATTGTACAACTATCTGCCAATAACATCCCATGTAAATAAAATAAATCAACAAGGGCCTAGTAAGCACAAGTTAACCGATACGCGACGTTCAAAAACAGTACGCATGGACCGCTCAAAGTCTTAACGAAAGAAACAAATATTACCTGCCGCCACAACTAGAGGCTTCGATACCGGAACAAAGCACAAAGCCACAAACGAAGCAGTCGGGTGCGATTAAAATATCGCCGATCTATCTGTACAATGCAGTAAATCATACAGCTTTTATAGATGATATTCAAAAATACGCAGCATATACATTTACAACGACTTAAAACACATCCACGCTACAGATAAATTTAACTAAAGTCGAAGATTTTCGGACCTTAACTAAATTCTACACTGAAAATCAAATCCAATATCATACATACCAAAATCCTAAAGATAAACCCTTATCAGTGGTTATTAAAAATGTCCCACTATCTTTAACCGACCAGATAATTAAAAATGAACTAGATACCCAAATTCCTCTGTCAGTCTGTGCAGTTGAATTAATCCAGAACGGAGAAACTAAACGCATATTCTCACTAAAAGCGATATTTGCCTCCTTTGTAACCGTCAAACTTAGAAAGAAATCTAAAGTCGTACCCCAGTGCCATAGATGCCAACCGTATGGACATGCCAAGAATTATTGCAAACAAAGAACTATAATATATGCGGCAAATGCGCATGCGACCACCTACACACCGAATGCGAAAAAGTAGACTAACGACTCTCTCCCCCAAGATACGCAAACTGCAGGAGCGACCACAGTGCGAACTATCGCGGCTGTCCACATCATCTCAAACTCTTACAACAGCATACCAAAGCTCAGACTACAGCCCCTAAAGCAACCTGGTTTACCAACAGCGACCAGACTTTTGCAGACAAAGCTAAAGGCAGTGCAAATCTCAACGCTAAACTGTCGACCACACCCAATGGCCCTTCACCACCCAATAACCTCATACAACTTCTCCTTAACCTCCTCACACCCTACCTCGATCAAACTAAAACATCCATCCCCAATACCCTCCTACCCGCACTTTTGAATGGACCGTAATCCAACACAACCCTTCCAGAGCTTAACAATCCTTAAATGGAATGCCAACGGGCTACTAAATCAACGCTCACAATTATCGCTTTCCTGGCACGATGCAAAGTTGATATTGCTGGTATGACTGAGATGCACCTGGATGACACAACTAATCTCAAAATCCCCGGCTACCACGTCTATTATAAAGACCGAATCTTCTTAACAGCGGCTAGAGGAGTGGTGATCCTAATCAAAAATAAGTTCAAATATACAAGACTCCTTCACATACTTGATATGGTCTTACAAAAGAACTTCAGCAAAACACTCATCAGCAAGTTATAACTGAACTTGATTAGATTACCTCCTCGTCCTAGTGTCCTTCACAAGCATTTAAACAACCAAAACCCAAAATCATAATTGGCAAAATGAACTAGGAACGATTTGAAAAACTCTGGGATAGTAAAATAACCAATCCTTCAAACACACAAACCAACCAAGATATTGACTCTGCCACTCATGACCTCACAACAATGATCGGTGAGAGCGCACGACAAGTTTGCACACCAACGCGTATAACCGTTCTCCCCAACTAACCCAAATCAATCTAATCCATGAGAAAAGCAAACTTAGGCGCGAACGAAAACGAATACGAGATGCTCTAATCAAAAACCTTTCCCATAGAATCAAAAGAGAAATAGATCAACTTTGAATTAACATCTACAAATACACATAGCCACCTTTAGTCCAGAGATAGGGGACTAAGAAAACCACAAAAAAGATTCCAAATCAAAGAGATGAACTGTCCGCGCTCACTAATGAAGCAAGTAACGCTCACTACACTTCCGAGGAAAAAAAAGCCTCTACCTTTGATTCACATTTAGCAGCAATCTGTACGCACACCATTCTTGTTTGTGGAAGACCGAACATTCGCCGTTCGAGTGAGCTCAGCACTTTCGGAAACCAAGTCCATCCACGCTGGTGTCCCGCAAGGCAATGTGTTCGGCCCAACCCTATTTTGCATCTACACATCTGACCTGCCCGATACCACAGCAACTCTAGCCACCTTCGCTATGGCTCCAACAGTGGAACACCCAAATAAACCCCGAAAAGTGTCAGGCCAAAGTCTTCACGCTTAGAAGCGTTACAAATCCCGCCAGCCTACACATTAATAATACTCCGATACCCTGGAAACCACACGATTCCCCACGATACCTGGGCATCTATTGGTAACCTTCACACATTTTTTTAATTTTGAGTTGTGACCGGTTCTTATTTGATAGTAATCTGATCTTGCATCTTATGCTACAAACATGTATATCTATTTTGGTGTTCAAGCAGATCCGCGTAATGTCCGTTTTTCTTAACTGCATAAGTTTATTATTTTTTAGCCTTTTTTCACCATTTTCTAGAATAAATTCTTCTTAAAGGCACTTATTCTTCCGCACGTTCCTTTGTTACTAAACATCTTCTATATTAATACTTTTGCTTCAATCCTGTGGTCTTGAGGCGTACTCAGGTTAAAGATCTTGGTCTTTTGTGCATGGCGCTTCTAAAACTCAAAAACGTTTTGAATCTTTAGTTTTTTCTTCATACTTTTTAATTTTGAAGATAATGCTAATGTTCTTTAGTTCTATTTAGATTTTACGTTTGTTTTCTCTTCTATATTAACACGCGTTGAAACTCTGTAATTCTAATCTCTTTCACTTAACTATTAAGACACGTATTGTTATTACTTCTACTCTTTTTTTAAGTTTTTTTTTATTTGATACAAAGTTAATCATCGGTGTTATAACAGTAACATGTTTACATTACATCCAGTTACGTAGGTTGGGATCTAATTAATCTGTATTATATCTTATTCCACAATGATATGGTATGACTGTTCAGCTATAAAGAAAAACTGAACTACTGTCTGTTATAGATAAAACAAAGTCACTTGTTGCTCTTGGTATATGTCAATGCATATATGTAGAGTCTTTTAGAGGCACTTTGCCCTTTGTCGCGCGATCAAACAGATTCCGGCAGCACCATTGACCCCGCCCTGACAAATGGCCCCATTTTTCCAGCACGACTTCGATTCCTGCAGCCCGGGCGGCGTGGCGACCGATTTCGAAACGAAAACCGAAAGTAATAGCCGCGCATGATTTACATCTGAGAAATGGCCGACCCGCGGCCGGCTCTTTGAATTCCTGCGGACGAACGGCCGATCCGAAAGCCGCGCGCTACACCCCATGAGTCATTAAAGACAACATTAACATATATAAAACACAGCATATATAACAATAAATTCTCGAATGTATATCTGACAAATACGGGTGTCTGGGCGTACGACAATATTACATTACTTACCGTGGCACGGACTAATAGCGGGCATTGTTGGTGCTACCGTATTTCTACTTGGGCGGCGGCCCCCTGCCGGACAGAATTATAACTAACTCTACTGGTTTTGACCCGCCATTTTTAATATTGTCATTAAATGGCCCGTTTATTATCAATTATTGCTTTTGGATTTGCTTTAATCCGGCCTCCCGCTTGCGCCGCCGCTCCGCGCGCGGGGAACGACCTGCGGCGTTATTAAACACAAGACGGAATCTAATAAATATGTATGGCTTCGGAGCGGCTAATAACGCGTTTTGTATTATATGTGTCAGTAGAAATGATATTGATACCCACTCGCGGAAAAAACGCCGCGCCCGCGCCACGTCGGCTAATCGGCCCCCGGCTCGGCGGGGCGCGAGCAAGACGGCGATATGGGCGTGCAAGAACGTTAGCAGCGAGCTTTTGATAGATCAAGCGCAAAGAAAGCGGTCGGTTTGATGCGGGATCAAACTGACTGACTGACAGCGTACCAGCCCACGCCGTCAAAAATCCCTATCGGTGTTCTCTCTGCCAGATTGCGCTCTGATTGGACGGGGTCATCCTAAAAGGTTACACCGTTAGCATTTGGGAAGCAGACAATTAGTTTCGTACGTGTGTGGGTCTTAATCAAGAGCTAAACCAAATACCAATTAGCATTTTAGAGAATCTACTTAAAAACAAATATCCTAAAAATAAACCCCCATATTCCCCCCAACATCACCTTATTAATATTGATTCATCTTCATTAGCCGTCATTGAACATACCTCATAAATTTGTTCAAAACTTTTTTTGTATTGTGCAGTCTTCCATCTTTTTACATTTTCCATTTATGGTTACTCATTATCTTTTAATGGGATACAACAATAAACATTTTGGAGAATTAGAGTTTTAAGATTTATTGGACAAATGCTAGCTTAACGAGGCTGAAGCAAATCGGACTATCATTACATCAGATATAAATATTATCAAACTTATGAATTTCAGTTAATATTTAGACACATTTTTGTGTGTTCTTCCCACCTAATAAATATAAATAACTATAGACCTGATAGTTTCTTCAATTTGTTGTTCGCATATGCTGTATTATACACAATAAAGCATTATATTATTATTATCTCATGAAATTGCGATTTATATTTTCAAAATCATAATCATTTGATTTCAGTTCTTATACATTACAGAGAGAGTTTTGATAAAACATCACACAACCATTGGAGTCTACTGCAGGACGTAGGCTTCCCTTGAATTTTACAGTTTTGCAATTCAAGGGTGATTTGGCAATTAAACGCCACGCTTGTCGGACTGGTTGGCGAGTAGATAGTGTGTTTGTAGGATAAGAGTATGTAGATTGCGGGTAGAATTAAGGTTGAGACGCAATTTTTCCCCGGTGTTAGGATATGGGGAAGAGCTGAGGCTCGCGTGGGTAGGGTCGCCTCCCTGAAGTAGATCTATTTTCTCTCGGGGTCATAGAGCAGTATCTACCCGTTACCCATTATCTTACAGTATCTATGACATTCGTGTTCTTTGAGTGTCGCTTTTGAACAAATCATCTGATTGACTTAAAAAAATGTTGTTGACATATAAAGCGCTTTTGCAAAATCGTGCCAAAAATTGCCTACATTCAGTTTTTGATATTTTTAAAAATTTTGTTTTTGCAGCAATTGCCATAGAAGTAGGTCAAAAAAACAAATGGCTAAAAATAAACCAATGGGCCATTTTTGTGAAGTATTAAGCCGGGTTTTTGTAACATTTGAGCTTTCTATTTTTATCTGTTTATCCGGTGTATTTTGTCAAAATTAACGTATGTGCACTTCTTTTTGGTCAGGTACAGCACAAAAACTTTAATTCAACTAATCAGGCAGGCTCAGTTGCGTCCACTATAAAGCGTAAACATATTTTTGTGGGCTTTTGCTGTACTTTTCAATTCTTGATTTTGGCAAGATTGGCAAATGCCATCGAAAAATGTCGAGAACTGAGCGAAATTGACATCGAGAACAAATCATAATTTTAACAAAATTTATATCCTATTGAGTTGCTAACGCAAGAAATTGGTATCTAGTTCTCGTAAAAAGTTTTAAAAGTCAGCGTGAACTCTCCCACACTTCTCTTGCACTGTTGAACGATTTGATTTTCTTTGAGCTCGGTCAAAAATTTATTTGTATTTTTTCTACTTATTTAGAATCATGCCAATTCTAATGCAATTGCTGTGAACACGTAACTAAAAGTAATCTACTGCATGCTCCCAAGTGTATATGTTAAAGACATTGTTTCGAAAGCTTCCTTTCTTACAACTGACACTATTAATGTATGATTTACAATATCTTTTAAACTATTAATTTTTCATCAAAAATATTTACAAAAATGTTACTAAATACGCTGTCTAACAGACCATAGTGCCTGAAGTAAGCTGGTGTCAGGCCTAATAAATCATGCATAGACCACATCAATTTTAATAGTCTTTAGCCGGTTAAAGAGGAGCAGCACATAACATTAAAAAAAATATATCAAAAATTGTGTTATTAATTAAATAATTTTATGAATCGCACAATTGCAGAATTAAGCCTTGACAAATACGATAGAAGTAAAATGTAGGGTCAAGCATTCCCTCTACTTTTCATTTTGGTAATGATTAGGGAATGATATAATCTGAATCAATTGAACTAAAAATATGAACCAAAGAAGGCAGGACTAATAATAAATAAAATAAAAGAATGAATATAAGAATTGCAGGAACATCAAATGAGAAATTAGTAACTGACAATAAAAAACTAAACACAAAAATAAGTTCTGTTGTCTAAGCTCTATGGTAATACCAGACGGCGGATGCAAAGTAGATATAGAGACCCAAATAAATAAAGCTAAAGGTATGTCTCATAATATCTTCGGTGTAAAATTCTACTTAGTACTCCAGGAAAATCAATCTCCCAATTAAACGTTAAATCGGTCCTGCTCTACTCGTCTGAACCTGGATAGTTGCCAAAGCCCTAAACTTTAAAATACAAATCTTTATAAACCGATTCCTAAGACGTATCCTGGGTATTAAATAGCCAGAAACAATATCCATTGCTGTGTCTATTTGCTGAGGAAAAACTAGTCCAAATGCAAACAAAAAGAAGGAAACGGTACTCCGCAGAGAGGCAACATAACTAAAACAGTCCTGGAGTAGTACCCACCTGGCAAAAATCACCAATAAAGCTAAGACAACAGGAAAAGAATAGATTGAAGTCAATACCCTAGCAAAAAATTGGATCCGCTTTAAAAGTTTTGTGGAAGCTTCATACTCCTAACAAGAAGTTAAATGACATTACTGTACAGTACAGATTTTGTTCCGAAATATTTTACTAAATTTAATTGGGTTTTGAAATTATACGTATATATTTCTTGTTGACTTTTGAGTTCTGTTGACAATTCTGCAATTTTGTAGCAACTAATTCGACAATTTGTTTTGCAGAATTAAGAACTAAAAACCTAGAACTAATATCATCAGCAGCATAACACAAGAATTAAAATGAACGCACAACATTGCTCGCTCTATTGAGATTATTGTTCAAAAAAAATCTAGAAATTAAGGAAATTATCCCCGTTCTTGCCATACCATATTTTTAAGTTTTTCACTCTGCTTTCTGTGCTTAGAGTTACAACTATAGATACAACTGTTGTCAAAGTTTGATCCTAATAGCAGCATATTTATTGCTTTTATTTTTTAGTATGGATAGTGTTCTAAGGAGGAATAAAAGCAATAATCCGATTTCTCTAATTGAAAGCTGTGCTAGGGGTTGAAAATTTTTGGAGGCTTACAACACATTATGAAAATAGTGATAAAATCACCTAGAAATGTGTACGAGTGGAGCAATAAGCTTAAAAGTGTCTGGAGCGTAAGCAAGACGTCTGTCACTAGGTAAGTTTGAGAAATGGCACCGGCAAATTGGTGAGTTACCATCGACTACCTAACGTGTTCTTTGCAGGTAAGTCACATTTCTGCTTAATAAATCATCCATGAAGAATTCAGGTTCTATAAACTCCTCAATGTGTTGCAAATTTCCAACGTCACCCAACTGCTACAACAGTGAAAACAAAGAATTGTTGAGCAGAAATATCACAAGCGACAAAACTTGAGTTCGTCACTCTGAATTAGAATTCAAAAAGCAAAGCATAGAGAAACACCCAAAACGACCAACGAGGAAGAAATTTAAGACTCAACCTATTCTGGAAAAAGAGCAAAATACAGTAATTCCTGTATGCTGGCCAACGATCTGAGCCTAGAAGAAAATGTTATTGCATGACACACGGTGAGACTGTTAAAAACATTACCCATTTGAGTCTTCAGATGCTACAGCCCTCTGTCTACAACTCAAATCATGCCCCTTCCGACTATCACCTCTTTGGGCCGGATAAACATTTTTGTTGGAGAAAATACATATGTAAGCTTGTGAACTGCTACACCAAGTGCATCGAAAGGAAAGGAGGTTGTGCAGAAAAATAATGTACTAGCTCAACCCCTACATTTGTGTAAATGAATTGCAAAAAGTGCAAATGTTTTTTGTTTCCCCTCGTAAAGCGTAGAGAAACACAAATATCAACTAGACATAAATAAATTTAATTAATCGTAATTTGGGCGAGCTTAAATAAGGAAGGGAGAAAAATACTTAAACTAACATTAAGAAATTTGCCGTGCTGTTATTTAATGTATAAAAGCACAATAAAACATTCAACTTTTGTAGATAGAAAAAAAATTGAATTTAAAGATGTTAATATTTGTTTAGTATAAAGTAGAGTAATAACTATTAAGAAACGCTAAATGTACTAAATATGCGAAAGCATAAATACAGAGAAATATTGAATGGTTGCTAAAATGCGTACCTGATTTTTATGGGTAGCGGTATAGTGATACTCGGAATTGTTTTATGGCTATGCTAGATACCGAAAGACAGATGTTAGTATTATGAGTCATCGAAGAACTAGACACCTTCTTTAGCGAAGAGCAAAGAACTTTACTTGCAACGCTACATGTCGTGTCACTTTTGGAACGGAGAATATTCTGCACGTTTACTTTAATAGATTTTGAAATTGTAATTTTAATCTAGTAGATCAAGTCCACTCTGAGCGCTCTTTTAGCATTGATAACGGCGTAATGCGTAGTAGAGGCATTACTTATAGCTGGAATACTGAAAATGAAGAAATTTGGTTTGCCTCTAAGCTTCATAAATAGTGACAGCGCCTCTGCGACCAATTCTGAACTTGGATACTATAAAGGGGACTTTTATAAGACTACTATAGATATAACAAAAGTTTTGCTCTCTATTTGGAGGGGTTGTAAGGAAAATCATTTTTTCGGCCGCCTTCCACCTGGCCAAACAACCAATCTGAAAATATAAAAGACGTATCTGATTTGGGCCTATCAAAAAGTCGACATTCTCTACTACGACATGACCAGGTAGCATATCGTCCAACCGAAGGAGTGAAAACAGAAGATTCTGTAGCACCTACCACCCTACGTTCTGGAGCTTGCTTCTTTCGATTTTTATATACACCAGGGATAATTTAAACAGCAAGAAGTCTAGTTACGACTTTTTTTGAAGAAAGCTATAAAAATATTTGGACGCCATTGTAAAAAGCGGTTAATATGTTTGGATTCTTAACATTCTCATACAATATAAAACGCGAATCACCAGCAAAATTATTAAATAAAACAAAAAATAAACCAGGCAACTTGAGATCTTAAGAAAATAATAATGACAACAATATTATTGCTTGGAGAAGGGTCAGCAGAAATAATATTCAAAAGTCAATATTTAAACGCACGTAGAAAATTCTTTATTTGAGGTAACCTAAGTACAAAGTTAAAAATCTCAGCTATTAGCTGAAATGGCGAAACATTTCACACCATAACTCGCAAAGTGACTAAAAATATCCAGAAAACTAAATTTTTTGTAAAACTTTCTTGCTAAAACTGCAAATAATCTAAATGCATATTTTAGCGTTTATATGGTGTAGGTTCAATTATAAATATAATAAAAATTGTTTATTATTTAAATCAGCTAAATAAACAATTTTCTTGCGCTTCTCTCCCAACAAAAAAAATAGAATTGAATATTAAAAAGGCCGTAACTTAAAAATACTTCTTTGATGCATGTGGGTGCGTGAAGAACCGATCCCTTCCTGACCGACGCCGTCCTCCAGTATCGGACACGGGGTGGACAGTACCATACTTGTTGCATCTCATTCGAGCACGGCAGGGGTCGGTATCATGATAGAGGTAAACTACCTTACCTACTGTTTCGTCCCTAGAACTCCGCAGGGCATGTACTTTGTTGTGACACCGTTTGTTCGTGGCCGTCCGGGGCCGAAGCCTTCCTAATAGCGGCGATCTATTAACCGTGGGCAGGAACAATTCCGACAACAATCGGACAAAACGGCACTATTTTTGTATGTTCCTGCATTTTGGTATGTTGAATTTTTGCCAGCAGTTATTTTTAAGTAAATTTTTAAATTTTGATTCCCAATCTGTTGCAATTCACTTTTCGCCTCAGTCAGAAAGTGCCTTAACTAGTTGGAAATTGTGCCTCCACCAAAAGTTAGAAATACTTCTAGTGTGACAAGAAATCTTATAATTAACTTATTATCTAACTATTAAACAAAACCATATATCAATAAACTTCCTAAAACAAAATTTAAAGAAATTTTGGCTTGATATTTCACTTGGAAGTTACTTCTAACCGGCTAAGCTTAACTAAGCTTAACCATTCATATTCTTTAGATATTTTAATTTTTAATCTTTTTTTGAATACCTTTTACTTTTTTTGAAATTAAAAAGTATATGTAGATAGCTAATATATGTCTTTTTTACCTTTTGGTACTTCAAGGTTTAAAGAAATTAGTCTATGATTTTTAACTTACATAGGCTATTCACACATTCAAATTTTACTTGGAAGAATTGGATTAGCAAACTTTTTAATGCCCACTTTAACGTTTAATTTCTCTAAATAATTTATACAGTACATACGGTTCGATTGGGCGGCACATCACACCCAAAGAAGCATCTCTTAATTATTACAATAATTATAAAGTAATCTCAACCTTAAGCCCCGTTTAATTACTCCTAACCTTTTTAAAACTCTAGTATTAAGCAAGAGAGCACATCTAAAGATCTTTGAGATTTTTAAGTAAGAATGTCTTTGGGTTAATGCAGAAAAAAGTATTTAAACACATTTTCAAATACATATGTACGTTGTACTCCATGAGAACAAAGATGCTATTGTATCAAGAATGTGTCTAATCACCACCAGCATCGATAATTTCCTGGCATCTTTGAAGCATGCTGCCGACCAAATTGATGGCGTATTCATTCAACAAGGAGCTTCCAACGCGGTAAAATTCTAGTGGTAACTGCTTCAAAGTGAACACTTTTCTTCCATGAAGATTGTGCTTGACGTATGCGCACATATTCTCAATCGAATTCGTATCAAGGGATTGCGATGTCTAATTAAGTGTAACGATGCCAGACTGCTCTTTCTACTCGATGCAAAGCTTGCTGTGGTGTTTGGGGTCGTTGTCCTCCTGCAGGATCCAGTCCTCGTTTTTCTTGATGAATCAAGGTTTAGCATTCGGTAACAAATACTTCTTATAAATTTCTAGTTTGTACGTAAAAAAATGCAACGTTTCGAAACCCAGCTTCAAAAATGCACTTTTACTGGGTATTAATGTTGATCAGCTTGTGCGACGATAACATATCCCCAAACAAAAGCTTTGTCAATAAGACTTACATCGCTCCAATCTTGGTCAGTATTGTCCTTTGACCAAGCGGGTTGTTTCGTCACATGATTTTCATATAACAAAGGTTTCTTCACTAAACTACGTCATTTGATATCACGCGCGTGAAGATGGGTTCGGATAGCTACGTACAATACATCTATACCTTTCTGTTTTTAATTTTGTCGCTCCTTGGCGCAATGTTAAGCCCGGGTTCCGCGAAAACAAGTTTACGGTCTGTTTTTCGACTTTAAGGGACACTTGGCCCATCGATCTACGCTCCGGCAAGTCATCGGCGCTTTTTGTCTCCTTATATCGTTGCACCCACTAGCTGGCGAATGTTTTCGACTTTTCATGTACTTAGCAGCCGTTGTATGAGACATTTTGGAAGAACATAGCCCCGCAGCGCAATAATCATGGTTCTTTACGCATTTCTCTAGCAAGAATTCAATGCCAACTGAATCTTCTGTGACAAAGCATTGAAAAAAAATATTTCCTCTATCGACTCACGAAATAATTAGAGCGATGCCTTATACCAACTGCTAATTATGCCGAACACGCTTTTAGTTAACGGATTGTATGGAAATACATCGTAGTGGTGTTATAATTAATCGTGGCGTAATAAAGAAGTGACAATTTCTTGAGACCTTTAGCGGTTTTCATTTTAAAGATTAAATTTTTTTATAGTAAGCTACTTGCCATAAATAAACAAAGTATATATTTGGTTATGCTAGGTTGTCCTAAAAATTTCAAGTCAATGTTGGTGTAATAAGATAAGAGCGATTACATGTCAACAAAACTAGTGTGATGATTGAAAAGACTTTGGAGGTCAACGCAAATAAAGACATGGTCTGACTGACTCATAGATAGCTAGGAATCTACTGCAAGTTATAGAAAACGAACAATAAGCAGAATACTGAATAATGTACACAGGGTACAATCAACAAAGATAAGCGACTCGTGGTCCGAGAAATAAAAGACGAGTTGAAGATTCTAAAAACCAAACCGTGCGACACTTTTGCGAAAATCTTAGCATAGAACGTGTTGTGGCAAAATCAATTTTGCAGAAGAAGGAAAATCGTGCTCCAGTTGCTAAAATCTTGCATCAGACTATTACAAATAAACCAAATTAAAAAAAGATTTCGCAGTCTACAAGATTCAGTTATTTACGACTCCAAGTCAAGACTACAGAATCTAATAGTGGAGGTGACGTTGGAAGAAGTGCGTGAGATCCTGTAATGTTTACTTTAAATAATTGAGGTTACTTGTAATACAATTTTTTTTATATATTGTGGCATATTTACTGACTACATAGATTTTTTTATTGTAATTTTAATGTTTTGTATTATATGGCTCGATATTATGGCGACAAGTTACGTATCTATATTTTACTTTGCATACTGTAGTTTAAAAGACTTAACAATAACAATTTTAAAATAAAATCAGTTACTAAATTCGAATAATACAATTGAATAAATTAAATAGACTTAGTGTTGCTTGACAATTCCGAAGTATCAAAGCGATTAGATATAACACTTTATAAAACGTACGTAGTCCTCCATTTTATCAAATCCTTTGTCTAGATTTTTAGATATCTTAATTTTGTAAACGTTAAATCAACTCCTTTCACAATCAGACTTAGCTTAAACAATTGACTTGGACATTTCAAGGATTTAATTTTATTTTTGCTGAGCTATTTTTGATTAACTTTGCTTTTGTTTGTTGTCATGTTGATATATAAAACTTATTCTAGGTATTTTACATTTTATATAAAAATAGTATTATAAGCAATTGTTTTTATTTATTATCCCTTCAACTCAAAGGAGGGACTCAACACTGCTTTTGCTAAAACATTTCCTCTGAATTACCAACCCGCCTCCATACTTCATTGTCAATAATAAATCTTCACTCTTTTATATATAGAAGGACTGGCATATTAATTTATCTATTCCAAAGAACATAAACTATGATTCGTGTAACCACAGTACTTTCTTTCAATTATCTACTGTTCATTGCACACGAGCGCGAGCTTTTTGTGGGAC
Organism: Sinelater perroti; assembly: GCA_036346155.1. Lineage (NCBI taxonomy): Eukaryota > Metazoa > Arthropoda > Insecta > Coleoptera > Elateridae > Sinelater > Sinelater perroti. The sequence continues at coordinate 91,515 of JARFIY010000336.1, forward strand.
GTACAGCCCTTAAAAATCTCTCTGAAATAAGAGACGTAGTATATTTGGGGCTAATTCGGCAAAACATGTCTACGGCAATGGAATGATTAAATTTAAAGAATCAAAGAACTTTTTTGTTAAATAGACGAAAAGTCTTTTGAGGTTTTTTAGACCCGTATTTCTTAATAACATTACTATTGATGCCTTTACTACGTAGAACTCTTGAAATTGTTGACTGAAAAACTTGAAATTGCCCATCAAGTTTCTTCTGCTTTTTATTTTACTCTCAATTTTGTTTTGGATACTATTGAAAACTGCTACAAGCTAATGGTGTTGTAAGCAAGCAAAATTTTAGAAAATAAACAGAAACTGTTCAATGCCGTAAAAATTAGGAGGTGCTGGATAGTTCGTTAAATTGAGATGTTTGGCAGGTGGTCTACTAGTCGCTAAAAATGACAAATGACCAAAGAAATTTTAAAGTATATTTCAAATAGAATTTCTGATTGATAGTGTCCGTGGCAATATCGATGCAATACTTGCCCATTTTGCTTTACGACCTGCCATAAAAAAACTGACTGTAAAATTTGTTTTATTTTTTCTGTAAGAATTAATGAGCTTTAAACTTTATGGATTTTTTTAATTTTATTTTTAAATACATCAACGATCAGAACTATGTACATATTTATACTTAAAATATATGACACATTAGTTCTATGAGCTGATTTGCTGGCAAGAGGCTTGAGAGATTTAATCTATTGGTACTACCCTGGAGACGTTATTGGTTGAGTAGGTCACAAGGCCATTTCTTATTGAGTCTTTTGAAGGCTGGTTCTTCCAGTAAAGGTTCGACTGATGGGTTTGGATGTACTAGAAGACGGGCATGGTGTTTCACTGCACGTTGATGAATTTCCTCTTTTACAGTCGGCATATCTGACTCCGTATGTAGAGTTAGGTTGGAGACATACAATGGGACACCTGAGATCTTGTCTAAGAACCTTAGATTGGAATCTCTGTATAATGTTTAAGTTGGACATGCTAGAGCATCCCCATAGTTCCAGTCCGTAAGTCCATATGGGCTTAATTATTACCTTAGAGAAATCGTTTGTTATCGGGGGAAAGTGGAGATTTTTTGCCAATTAGCCAAGCCATTTGTTTAAATTTGAGGTCCATTTGTTTCCTTTTCTTTGTAATGTGCAATTTCCAGGTTAGCTTTCTGTCTAGATGTAATCCTAGGTAACGAGTTTCGGTAGCGTGTGGTATTTCGACAGTGTTAATATAAACAGGAGGACACTGTTGTCTTCTTAATGAGAAAGTTACGTGAGCAGATTTGTTTTCATTAACTTTAATTGGCCATTGGTTCAACCAATCCTCCAGGAGGTTTAAATAGTTTTGTAACTGCTGAGACGCCAGAGCTGGATCTTTATGTGTCGTCAGAATTGCTGTGTCGTCCGCAAATGTTCCTACTTCAACATCCGGGGCTGTAGGCAGATCAGCAGTGTAGATTAGATATAGGAGTGGACCTAAAACGCTACCTTGAGGGAAGCATGCGGAGATAGGAAATATTTCTGATAGTTCTTCGCCATGTTTGACTTGATATGTACGATGTAGTAAATAAGATTCTTAGTAATTCGTAGTAGTTATGCGGAAACACAAGCTTGAGTTTATATAGGAGGCCCTTATGCCAAACTTTGTCAAAAGCTTCCTTCACATCTAAAAAGACAGATGAGCAGTAATTTTTTTTTTTCAAATGCTGCATAAATAATATTCGTCAAACGATGACACTGCTGAATAGTCGAGTGATTACGACGAAACCCAAACTGGAGGTCAGGTAAGTGATCCGCTAGCAAGTCATCTTCGTTTATTCGCTTTAAAATCAGCTTTTCCAGAAGTTTTGATACCACCGGCAAAAGGCTTATAGGTCGATAAGAAGTTAGTTCCGTTGGCGGTTTACCTGGTTTAGGTATTAATATGATGTGTGCATGTTTAAATTGGGTGGGCCAGTAGCTCTGACGTAGGATGGAGTTAAATAAGGTTATTATTAACAATAATCCGGAGTAGGGTAGTTCAGATAGTACTTTTCCGATAATTAGATCAAATCCAGGTGACTCATTCTTTTTTAAATATTTTATTTCATGTTCTACTTCTTGTAAAGTGAAAGCTTTAATTGGTGGAGACAGCTGAAAAGGAGCATCTATGAAATCTTCTACTTCTGGGTTTGGATCATTATTGTGGGGTTGTAAGACTTGTGCAAGATATTCCGCAAATGCTGCCGCCTTTTCTTGGTCACACCTGGCCCAGGTACCATTAGGCTTACGAAGCGGTGATATGGTAGGGGTAGGACGTTTAAACCCCTTTGTGGCTCTCCAGATTGTATCGTCTTTGGTGCTTAGGTTCTCCACATAGGCTGTAAAAGTGTTGTTTTTTAAACTCTCGTAACTTGGTCTTTAATTTGGTCATAAGCCTGTTATAGGTATTTTTATCGACGGGATGTCGACTACTTTGCCACCTGGCTCGTGCTTTTCTTTTTCTTTAACCAGTTCCATTATTTCCATGAGGTTATTTTGCGTCTGCCGTTCTTCTAGTTTATATGTGGGAGTAGCAGACCAAGCCGCTTCTTGGACAGTAGTGATGTCACTTCCTCTATATCGAATTCTGTTTCTATATGCTCCGAGTACTGAGATATTTTATGATCAATCAATTCCTTGAATAGATCCCAATCAGTGGTCTTATTATGCAATGTTGACTTGCTTTTCTTTTTTATTACTGACGTGCTGATGGTGGCGATGAGAGGTATGTGGTTCGAGTTCAGATTGAAGTTGGGTCTAACCTCCGTGAAGTTGATCGAAATTCCATTTAGTATGTAGAAATCTAGAAGATCAGGTACTTTATTCAAGTCTGTTGGCCATTAAGTTGGATAAAGTGAGATACCGTTTTCGGTAATAAGTTTATAGAGTACTCGTCCCTTCGTAGTTGTTAATAGTGAACCCCAGTTAGTATGCTTGGCAGTGAAATTCCCGCCAACAATAAAGCGTTGGCCTAGGGATTCAAAGAACGGTTGAATGTGGTCCTTGGTGATGTTGTGTCTTTGAGAACAGTATTCGGCTGATATTGTTGTCGGTATGTCTTGCATAGTTAATTGGATTGTTGTTGCCTGCAGGAAATCTCTGTCGCACTTTGGTAATTCATGATGGGCTATAGATTCGCGGACAATGATAGCTGATCCACCGTGTGCGGTCCCATCCGGATGTTGGGCGTGATACACTATAAAATTATGTATTCTCATATATGATCTCTCAGTGAAGTGAGTTTCTGATACCAGCAATACATCTATGTTATGTAGTTTTAAAAATAATTCGATTTCAGATTTTTTTGGCTGCAGCCTATTGGCATTCCATAGAGCTATTATTAAGAACTTAGCCATTACGGACTAATCTCGTAATGACAGTTGACAACATATTAAGGATCATATTGTTTTGGTTAAGCAGTTGTGTAAACATTCCTTTAAATTCTTCCAAAAAGTGGAAAAGGGTTATATCTGAATTGTTTTGAGGGGGTTCTTCATTGTTTTTAGTCACTTGCGCGTAGGTAGTTTGGTTACTGAATTGTCTGTAGTCAGTTATGCGTTTGCGTGATTGACCTTGTCCCAAACGATATTTATTTTGTAGCTCGCGGTATACATTTTGCTGGGATATTCGGGGTTTTCTTGCAAGTTTTTGTGTCATGTTATCCGCCGCACTTTACACAAAAAGTGTTACTTCAACCTTAGGTAAAGAAAATGTAGTTATTTTTAGGTAAAATATATTCTAAGTTTTTATTAGAACAATGCAAGTAGCCTCACATGTAGGACAGGTACACAATGTCTTCTGACAGACCACAATTTAGTAAGAAAAAATAAAGGGCTTAGATAAATATTTTTCTTTATTTCTAAGACTTAATCGCTCAAAAAAATTCATCTCCGCAAAAGAAGATATACGACATAATACGTCTACAATTTGTAGTCTTGTTTCTTATTGGACCTACATGTAAACTCCTGCGCAAGATATGCGTATATAAATGAAGTAATAAATAAATAATCAGAGACTGATAATAAATAGTAAATTGAGAAATAAAGTAACTCATTCGGTGGCAGCCATAAACACAGAAAATAGAACAGCTTGGAGTTTTACAGCGATTTGCACTGAAAAGTTTGGAAGATGATCAATGCAAGAAACATGAATTGATTTAGAATAAAATTATTATCAGTTGTTGCCCACACGTATAAAAAAACATTTTATAACTTTTATAACTTTTTAGGTAATTTATGCTTAATGGCTGTGTTTTAGCTATTATTAGTCATACAGCATCATTTATTCTCTTTGAAAGGTAATAAAAAATAAAAGAACTTGCCAAGTATATCCCTTCCCTTAGATAAGCAGATGTTAACTGGGCCCGAAGCAATAAACAAAAATCTCAAATGTGACAAAATCTGAGAAAGTGCTGCTTAAAAAACTTTTGCCAAAGTAAAAACTTAATAATTTGTGTCGCAGTCTTTTTTTAGACGCGCCACAGGTACTCGTTAAAGCTTGAAGTGCCAAACCACAAATTAAAAAGTACTCTTCCCCAAGAATATGCTAAAGTTCTGATAACATATATATCGGACAGATTTTTAGAGTAAAGCAGAAAGATATTTATTTCAAAATTTAAATAATCAGAGCCGAAGTACCTTAAAGTAGCGTACTAAGATCGATTGTGTTCGTACTAAACACACTATTTTTTGAATTTTGAAGTAAGAAACAATACTATAACAAGTTTTTGTGCTTAAATAGAATCCTGGTCTAAAAGTAGAAGATTTAATTAAATCAGTAAGTCAGTACACACTAATTTTACCAATAGACAGACGAGTAGGTATTTTATGAGTAAGAAGTTAAACGATCAGATTGTACCATACACTAATACAGCCAAATGTCTGGACACGACTCTTGACACCAAGCTTAGATGGAAAACTCATGTCAAAAAGAAGAAAAGAAAATATAATAAAATGTACTTTTCAATGTATAATAAGTTTTTAGTTGTCAAATTTGGGGTTGTACCAAATAAAGCAACTTAGATATATTGCCAAGATTCTAAAATAAACTACTATAAAATATTCTTGATGCTCCATAGCACAATAGAAATAGCGATCTAGTATGCACAGAGATCTTCAAGTAGAAGTTATAACTCCAGAAATCCAGAAGATAGCAAGAAAATATGAACAGAAACCTTATCAAAATGATGTGGAAGCTACTCATCTCCTGGGCAACAGGAACCCAATATGCACACTCAAGAGGAAAAAATCTTTTGAATTAGTTTAAATGTGAGTGTTAAATACCCTGTTGGTGCTGGTGTAGTGCACAAGAAAAATGTACCTTTTAGAGTGTCAGAAACTAAGACAAACCAATGGGTGAAGACTTATCTTAAGTTTGTAAATAGTATTTTAAGTTAGAATAAGATTGCTTAAGTCTCTTTGTTTAGATTATAGTGCTTTGTTCAATAATAAAAAAATAGTAATTAGGCTATATACGTATATACACATACAGAACACAAACGTATATTCAAATGAATAGTAAAATTATACTTTTAAGCAATTTTTAATAAATTTTTAGGAAAATAACCAATAACATAAGAATTGAATAATTGAAAAATTTAGAAGAGCGTTAGTCATCTCCAGGGTGATGCGATTTGAACTTTAGAATATGATTTCCACGGCATTTACGTTGTGTGAGCCTTGGAAGCTTTCATTTGTACAGTTGGTATCTAAACAGATGGCAAATTCATCGTGTTGTCGCATACTGTGCAGCAATGCATCAATATCAATAACAATTATAATTGACGCTAATTATTGTAAAAAAAAACTCATATTGTGCGATAAAGCCTATTTTTCTTTAAATCGCTTTGCGAATCGTCAAAAAACGCACTGTTTAGTGTGCATTGTGGGTTGGAGAAATCATTTGTTCGTACATTTTGAGGGCGAACCTGGTAACGCTGGTACTGTCAATGCTGTGAGCTATTGGATGATTCTTTCAATAAAACCAACAGTTTGAACTTGAACAACATATGTTTTCAACAAGATAAAGCGACATGTCATGCAGCACGTGAAAAAATAATGACATCGATTGGCCACTGCAGTCTTGCAATCTAACCCCATTAGCTTCCTTGCTCTGGAGTTATTTGGATGACTCGATTTGCGCCAACAAACCTGGTATGATTCCAGGGTTAAACGTGAATAGCCTTATGTGTAATTTCGAAAATAAAGCCGCATTTATGGAATAACATTGGAATACTTTACTAAAATAATGGTCGCATATTAGCGAGATAGTGCAGAGTGTTTGGCCGACATGTTAACTGCTGAGTCTGCACTTTATATTGATAGCAATAAAATTCGGATTGTTCTATTATGTGTTTTATTCGGAAAAAATATCACACAGGACATCCTGATGGAGCAGTACACCAGAATACAAAACAGATTATTTACAAGCTACAACGATCAAAGTTGTTCAAAAGCTTACAACTGTTTATTGTCTTTCGACGCACAATCTAACTTTATATATTCTACCTCAAAACTTTACGTCAGAACTTTATAGCAGGCGGGGATTTTAATGCCAAGCACACGTACTGAGGGTTGCGTTTACAACAACCAATAGCAGGTGCTATTTCAACACATTACAGAAAACAATTATAAATTTTATCAACTGGTGGTCTCACCTATGGGCCGTCTGACCTGATAGACTTTTTTTGTTAAAAATGGACTGTTATAAACTATATGGATGTCATCTCCAATTATAATTTAATGTTAAAACAGCTCGCCAATAAAAGTCACCATTAGTACTTCCATAATCTACAAAATACCTAGTCATGGTTTCACTAATAGGAAAACTGGCTGGGACGGCTTTAAGGATCGAGTAATCGAATAACATCTCAATAGAGAAACATAATCCTAAAAACAAATCAATTTATAACTGCAGTATAGGAAGCGGGTTGGAACTCCATACCACAGCCAACAAAACAAAAATAAACAGTCTTAATATACCAAATAAAATCTTGGAAATAGTAAAAGAAAAAGACGGGCGAGTGCCCGATGGAAACGCATACATAGCATCAAAGACAAAAGCAGATTAAATTAGTTAAATAACTTCCCAACGAAGTTAATATCTACCGCGCTTTTAGCCTACTACCTATAATATCCAAAATGCTTAAGAAATTAGTCCTAAGGCGTCTAAAGAAAACTCAATGCAAGAACCATGGCTGCTTAATCATCAATATGAATTTAGACATCAACACTCAACTATCTAACAATTCTGCCGTTTAACAAATATCATCCAAACTGCACTATAAAGTAAAATATTTCTACACTGCTGCTTTCCTGGACGTAATATAAGCATTTGATTGGGTATAGCACAGAGGTATACAATTTAAAATTAAGAAAACCTTTTCTTCTGACTATCTTCTATTACGATCATATCTTACTATACACATAGAACCTCCCAAAAATGATCGGTCAAGACATCTCTCAAACCAAAAAAATAAGTACAGGAGTACCGGAAAGGAGTATCCTGGGAGCTGTGACATAACTATTATTTACCTCTGACCTACCCACAATATTATAAATTGACATGGCGGTGCTTATGTGTGACGAAAATCTGGTGGCAGCATCAGCTGCATTACAAACTCATTTCAAATTGATCAATGGTTACTCATTTAGAGTCAAGTCATGTTACATTCACGACAAAATATATCCGTCACCCTTAATAGTACTATCCTCCCCCAGTCCACTGGAGTCAAGTATCTGTCATTATATATTGACAAAAAATTGACATGGAAGACCCATATTAGTACGAAACGAAAGCAAACGGACCTAAAACTGAAGCAGATGTACTGGCTCATTGGGAAAAACTCTAATCTATTCCTGGAAAACAAAATATTATTATACAAGTCAATTAACGGACCCATCGGGATCTATGGCTGTCAGCTATGGGATTGTAAGTAACTCAACCAGACATTCCATGTAGACCTTAATATCACTTATGTAAAAGACTTAATCAAAAAGTATGTTATTAAGCAGCAAACAGCACTGAAGCTTCATTCAAATGAAACTCTTGCACCGCTGAGAGACGATCTCCAACTCAGATGCCTTCAGAAGAAGTCGCCAAAAGACCTAACTGCTTAAATAATAGAGTTTACTAATCAAGCCTAGTTATAGTACAAAACATTAGTTTATAGAATGCATTAACATTCTGATTGCTAATTACATAATAAAAAAATCGGGATATAAAAGATATAAAAGCGTAATGACAGAAAGAACTAAAAATGCAGTTAGAATTTGTTTGCATAAAAAAGAGAAGGTAACAACCAACAACACAGTTGCGCAATATAAGCTTTCTCAAAATTTATAAAAGCATCACTTCAGTGGTATTAGAAGACCGAAATATTTGCTATTCTTTGTTGCCAAAAAGTGTCTTGGTTTTGTTACAAAAAGCAAGCTAACGCCGTATTTGTTTTAATTTTGCAATTATACAACCCAAATTTGACTTTCATCCAAAGTAACTCAGTACTTTGCCGCATTTCATTCCAAAACACCTTTATCGGGAACAATTTTGCAGTAATCGTTTTTGCAAGGCATTGCTCCAGAACTGTATGGCGTTCCTGCACTCAGCAATAAGATGCCGTCTGAAACCTTCCCGCCAGTAACTCCGCCTTCTTGTACTTGCAAATGCATCAATAAAGAAGCCCTGTCGGTAATATTCCAGCATTCCTCGCCGCAATGACCGACTGAGCCATCGTTACTGGTTTATGGCTCCATATCAGAATATGCCCCGCGACATTATATGTGCGTATAAATATTTAAAGCGCCGCGCCGCTCAGGAAGACGAGTTTATCGGTTTGTCCTCGCGCCGCGTTATTGCGCCACCGCCGGCGGCGTCGGGCGCTCCGCCGCCGCCTCAATGCCGGAAGCCGCCTCCGCGGCCCTCTAATAGGCGATGGTCCAAATATTGGCCATAAAATTATGCAGAAAAGTTAATCTCGCATCAGCTCATATCGGGGGAATATTTACTGCTGAAAATAAGACTATAAATTCGCACGGAGCCAGTAAATTGGAATATTTGACCCCCATAAACTGTGTTATGCTCCGCTGGAATGCCGGAATCGACATGTCGCGTCAGCCGGGCCGCCGGAGGAACTCGCGTTCCGCGGGGGCATCGCCGCCGCCTCCCGTGTGCTCAAATCCACGCGCTGAACGCCGCAGCTCGCTCTCGCTCCCAATCTCACGGATTTTTTGCGGCCCTCAATGAGTTATTGTCAGCGCGGATGGGCGCGGGCGGCTGTCGCAGCATGGGACAGATTCCGCATAATGGCTCCCGACCTTCGGGTTCGATGGCTCTCCGAGTGCACTGAATTAAGGCGATGCTTTTAATACGTCAAATGCCTGCATTGTAGTTTTTGTCCGGCTCCTCGATCGCGCGATTTAGACGTCTCTGTCGACGTCGCTCACGCTGATCGCCGGATTCGCCTCCTCGAGCAGAAAATTGGGCAAACGTGCGCTTACACGCGGGTTGCACCGAGATGTATTAATAAACTTTGAATGCAGAAGAATGATATGGTTAAGATCATGTGGAAAGCATATTTTAGGTATAACCCCCCACTGTTGATTATAGCAAAAAATGCTGTGCTTGTTGGGGCACACTATAAGATATAAATTAGTGCAAAAACACTTAAACATTTTAGAAAATCGTCTTATGTTCTTATGTACTTAGTCCGCACTTATATTTCGAAGCCGACGGACGTGTGCTTGTGCACTTTTATTATTAGTATTTATTTCAAAGATAAACGTGCGACATCCGGGTCAGTTTCTGTGCTATCAGAATATAAGACTTTAATCAGCAAATTAGTGTTGTAAGCACTAAAAGGTCAAGCTTAAAATGTCTTATTACTACAATCGCACCAGTCCTGTACAAAATAACCAACAATTCGTCCCGATGCAAATTGACCAAAACATTCAAACCCAAATTCCATATGCTCCGCAAAATTAGCAGTATTCGCAGCAAACACCGCCAAATAATTTATACTCGAGATACAAGATATAATGCAAGCACCAACTTCTTTAATGCATGCAAAAAACCAACAAGCATCACGAGTTCAACATTTTCAAGAAACTGATTGACAATTAGTTGAAAGCAAAAAACGTGGACATAAAGATAATATCGATGATGCATTCAAAACAAATTATAACCAGCACTAATTGTCTTGGTCCTACAAACCGTTACGATCCCTTAAGTGACAAAGACTCTGATTGAAATATAAAAGCTGTACCCAGACCACCACAGATATTTATTTCTGGGGTTAAGATGATAGAACCACTCATTAACCTCTTAGAACTGATAGCAAAGACTGAATATGACAAAAATATTGAACACCAACGAAGTTAAAGTTCAGTCAAAGTCTTCTAACAAGTACGCTGAAATAAGCCAAATATCAAAAAAGAGCGAAATTTTAGAGTAGTGCTAAAAATATTTACCCATCCATTAATGTACAAGAACTAAAACATTGGAAATATTAGACAATGAATAATCAAAATACAAATACCAATATCACGAAACTAGCGCATCTCATTCAGTAATCAAGTTTGAACCACCAATAGCAAAGCGTGCAAGTTGTTAAACGTTTGACCATGCAAGAAAAAATTGTTACAAAAGTCCGAGGTGCGTAAAGTGTACCGGCAATCACGCAAAATTTCTCTGTCCACGTAAGGAAAGAAATAATCAAGTAGCTTGCATTAGCTGCAACGGCAACCATCCTGCAAACTATGAAGGTTGCCTTGTATACAAAGAGTTAGAACGCAAAATGTTTCCATCACTCAGAAACAGAAATTTGGACCAAACAAGACCATATTCAGCACGACACACTACACAAAATCATATTACTTATGCCCAAGCAGTTAATCAGCAGAGTTTCGCACAACACCCACTAATAAATGAAAAAAATGCTTAAAATCCTGATAGAACAAATTGGTACCATGTTAAATCTCTTAACTACCATCGTCTCTCAAACCCACAGTGGCACAGTATCTTAAACTAGCAATATAAAATGCCAATGGCTTCTTAAATCACACCAACGAAATAACATATTTCTTTTCAAATCAGTCTATTGACATAATGTTAATCTCTGAATCGAATTTTACGAGCAAAAGTTACAAAAAGATATACCCAAACATAGAATCTACGCTACCCCACATCCTGACAACATAGCACATGCTGGCACGGTTTTGATTATCAGAAATACTATAAAACACTATGAACTTTCAAAATATAATCTACACCAACTCTAGACCACAATTGTAGCCATTGATGACTAAATTGGACCGTTAGTCATATCAGTCGTATATTGTCTCTCCAAAGCATAATAATAAACAAGACCAATACAAGCACTACCTCTAGTCACTAGAAAATAAATTTATATCTGGTGGATACTACAATGCCAAACATTTAAATTGGGGCTCAAGGCTAAGCACCACTAAAGGACGTGAACTTTTAAAAGCAATCAACATCACAAGGCCGCAATACATATCAACAGGGGAGCCAACACTGGCTCTACAAATACGACAAAATGCCTGACTTACTAAATTTCTGCATTGTAAAAGAATCAGTTCGAACAATCTTAAAACTAATACCTGTCTAGATCTTACAGGTGAACTTTTTCCATTTATAATAACAATGTGCACGAAAGTGTTGCCCAAAACGTGTCCTTCTACCTCTATAATAACTACACCAAATGGAACCTAATCCGGGAAGTAACTGACAAAACTCTTACACTGGATGTACTGCTAAAAAGAGCAGAAAAAACTTGTTGCAGCAGTAGAAAACTTCACCAACGTGACACGTGACACCTACAAAGCTCTCACTATGGAAATCCATAAAAAATTCAAACGATAACTGCAGTATAATTTATCTATTCAGTTATCGAACAATGCTGTAGCCATAAATGACCACGAGAAAGCTTCAGCATTTTCTAGTTACTTAAGTGAAGTATTTAAACCCTTTTCTCCTAAGGTTACTAAGGATGTTAAGAATGTAATTTTGGAATGTCTACAAGTCCCATTTCAAATTACTTTATATACTAAACTATTTAAACTTCTTGACATTAAAACCATAATACTAAAAAATCTAAATACCTATAAAAAATTAGGCTACGACCTGAAAAGTGCTTAGGGAACTACCAGAAAGGGATATAGGTAGTTAACCTATTTATTTAATTTAGTCTTACAGTTTCAGTACTTTCCAGGACAATGGAAAGTAATCACGAGCACAGTAGTACCTAAACCTTGAAAGCCCATTAAAGATGTGACATCTTATAGACTCATTAGTTTGCTGTCAGTCTTATCAAAGATCTTAGAAGAACTACTACTGCAAAAACTAATACCAGTGCTCACCGCTGACAATCGAATATCTGATCACCAGTTTGGCTTTCAAATATAAAATTCCACAGTTGAGCAGGTACACCAAGTAGCAGACACAATTTTTAATGGCTTTAGAAACAAACGCCACTGTTCAGCGGTTTTTATTGACTTCTGCATTGATAATGTTTGGCACGAGGGTTTGCTCTGCAAAATTAAAAGTACTCTACCATCATATCTCTACCAAATGCTTAAGCCATACCTTACTAACAAAAACTTTCTTGTAAAATTTGGTGAATCTCAAGCATTTCTACAACCAATAAATGCAGGAGTCCCACAGGACAGCGTTCTGGGCCCTTTACGTCAGATCTTTCCATAGTAGAAACAATAGTCGTCGCTACTTTTGCAGATAATACAATCCTACTATCCTCACATGCAGATCCAAACATAGCATCCGTTCAGCTACAAAGTCACCTGAAAGTGATGTAAGAAATGGCGCATCGAAGTGAACGAGACCAAGTCAACACATGTAACCTTTACAACTAAAAGGAAAATTTGCCCTCCAGTCCAGCTAAACAACCAGAAAATACCACAACCAGGAGACGTGAAATAGAAATCCACCTGTATAGACGCCTGACTTCGATGAAAGTCACAGTTCTCACTTTTCAATAAAATTATTATATAAAACTACCAGTAAACCAATATTGCAAGCAAGTGAAGCGGTGCGGACGCTACGCGTGTGCTCCGTTATCACAGCGCAAACATTGACCTGCAAGCTTTGTATACTATCGTATCGTTAAAGTATTTTATAAACTAGCAGGACTGTGCTGTAAATTTAAAAAGACTTTTGTATTCGTACAACAATAGAACAGATAGGCGTTTTTATTCTAATTAAAAACAAATCAGCAACGGGAATAATTTACCTGTAATTTACGAAATCTTCTCAAACGGGAACGGGCCCGGTTTTACAACAACTACTATGAACAATGTATTATCAACAAACATGGCAGTGATTTACATAACACAAAACGATTACCCGCAACCCTTTCTCCAAAACCAACTCCCCATAAACCAATTTCCACCGCTACCAACCTTGCTATCTAATTAAAATTATACTCAGACATTAGCTCCACCATCAACCTCTACTAATACATCTTCGACACCTTATCGATATGGTGTAATCGGAAACAATGAAGAAGATTTAATCGACGAAAATGATACAATGATACATGATAGCACAAATGAAAACAATGGAAAAACTCATGATTGGCAAGTAATCACTCATAAGAGAAAACGAACTAAAATTCAAACGCAGTTAGAAAACGAGCCCCAAACCCAAACATCAAATAGGTTTCAAACATTATCGCAACTTCAAACCGACGATAACCCAACAACAAGTGGCAACTGTAATAACAAAACAAACAGCCAACATAACATTCCCAGACCTCCCCCTATCTATGTATACGTAGTTGCAGATTACAAAAAGATGACTGACAGCTTTGCGGTTGTAGCTGCCGACGAAACCTATCACACTAAATCCCTTCCAAATAATACCGTTCAAATCAATGTTCACGAACCTAGCACCTATAGGAAACTTGTACAGTACATAAAAAATGAAAATATTATACATCATATGCAAGACAGAATAGTAAAAAGAGGCTTACACCACACAACAGAAGTAAATACGATCCAAGAAGAATTAGCCAAAAAGGGACACAAAGTGAGAAACGCAATCAATGTTAGACATAGAATAACAAAGGAACACCTACCACTCTTCTTCGTGGACCTTGAGCCACAAAATAGCAACAAAGAAGTTTACGACATCAAGTATATCAACAACACAAAAATCAAAGTCGAACTCCCAAAACATAAAAATACTATAATACAATACATGCTGGGTCAAGCGTATGGACATTCAAAAGCCTACTGCACGAAACCTTACAACTGTGTAAAATGCGGAAGTCCCCATGACTAAATCGTATACAAAATCAAGAACCACCCCAGCAGTATGTGGTTTATGTGGCGGTGGCCACCCTGCGAATTATAAAGGATGCAATGTATATCATAAACTATTAAATACAAGAAATAATAACAACAACAACTCACCCAAGACCACTTCCCAAAAACAAACATAAGCTCCTCCATACCTCCCCCAATCATCAGAAATTTACAAAATCTTCAAAACGAGACGACCTATGCACAAATAGCTTCAGGAAATGTGAATTCACTCAACGTTAATCAAGATATTACAACTCTCATGTCAAATTTCCCGAGTGAATTTAAAAACCTCTTCAATCAACTCTTTAACCAAAATTCTATGATCCTCAATATGTTATCTACCGTCATATCAAAAATAAATCACTAATGGCATCCTCAATACGCATCGCCGCTTGGAACGTCAACGGCATAACTAATCATATTCCAGAAATAACCTTATTCCTTAATTATAATAAAATTGATATCCTTTTAATTTCTGAAAGTCACTCAACTGATAGCACAGTAATCAAAATCCCTTACTTCTCGACATATTTTGCACATCATCCAAATGGCACTGCCCACGCAGGTTCAGCAATTCTCATAAAATCAACTTTGAAACATCACGTTCTTCAACCCTATATCACACCCACAATACAAGGTACCTTACTAAACCTAGAAACTCTTTCCTGGCCCCTTGTAGTAGCTGCAATCTATTCCCCCCGCGATACCAAACATCCACTCAAGAATATAACGACCTCTTCCAGACACTTGGATCACGATTCTTAGTTGCGGGAGATTGGAATGCAAAGCATACGTCCTAGGGGTCTAGATTAATAACGACAAAAGGGCGCAACTTACTTGACTCAATACAACAAAATAATTTAAGACAGTTATCTACCGGGCAGCCCACGTATTGTCCTACCGATGGGAACAAACTTCCAGGTCTACTTGACTTTGCGATAACCAAAGGCATCTCTAACATTTACTATAAAATAGAATCTTGTCTGGATTTGAGCTCTGATCATAGCGCTATTATAATAACGCTAAGTAAACACGCAATATCAAAAGAACCACCTTTGACTCTGTGCACAAGAAGAACTGAACAATTCCAATACTTGGTAAACAACATTCAACCAAACTGTCGGATTAACGAACCGACTGAGATAGTCAAGACAGCCATTAAAGATGCAGCCTGGAAATCCACGCCCTCGACCACCAAAACCGCACACAACACTGATATACCCTTGTACATAAAAGAAATGGTCATCGAGAAGAGAAGAGCACGAAGCAAGTGGCACCGATCCAGAAATCCACTCGATAAGACTCGCCTCAATAGACTAACTCATAAACAGAGAAAAGCCCTGCAGCAGAACCGGAACGACACTTTCAACCTCTACTTAAGTAATCTTACGCCTTCGGACCTCTCGCTCTGGAAAGCGACTAAAAAGCTTCAACGACCAACAGTTCCTATCCCCCCCTCTAAGAAAACTGGATCGAAACTGGGCCCAGTCTGACGAAGAAAAGGCTAAAGTACTAGCCAAACATTTAGCATCTGTGTTTACTCCACTTCCAGGTAATAATATAGAAGACGAGGAAATAGAGAACTATCTCAGTGCAACCTGTCAGTTATGCTTGCCAATCAACCCATTCACACCTGCAGAGGTTCTAAAAGAAATTCGACAAATTAAACCATTCAAAGCACCAGGTTACGACCTAAGAATCGAAGAAGTTCTGAAACATCTACTTAAAGAAGAAGTAGTTCTTCTAACCACAATATATAATAGTATACTGCGTCTATGCTACTTCCCAATCCAATGAAAGTATGTACAGATCATAATGATAGCAAAGCCGGAAAAACCATCTACAAAACCAACCTCGTACCGACCAATAAGTCTTCTGCCAACATCATCTAAAATCTTTGAAAAACTACTTTTCCATAGAATACATGAAAGCACACCCATTGATGAACTAATCCTTGAGCATCAATATGGTTTTCGACAAAAGTACTCCACTATTCAGAAATGTCATAGAATAGTCAATACAATTAAAGACAACCTAGAAGACAAGAAATATTGTGCCTCAGTCTATCTTGACGTCCAACAGGTCTTCGACAAAGTTTGGCACGAAGGTCTTTTATACAAATTAAAACGATCATTGCCCAGCCAAATATACCTCATCCTCAAATCCTACATCCATGAACGTTACTTCCAAGTTAAAGTCAATGCCTTTCTATCTAACCTTTATCCGGTATGCTCTGGTGTCCCTCAAGGTAGCGTCCTTGGACCGTTCCTCTACCTAGTCTTTACTGCGGACATACCTGTAAACAATGATATCACTATGGCCACATTCGCTGACGATACGGCAATCCTGACTTCTAATGTAGACCCTATTCATGCTTCGGAAAAACTACAAAGTTACCTGCAGACACTCCAAACGTGGTTAAAAAAGTGGAAAATTAAGGTAAACAACGAAAAATCTACACAGATAAGCTTTACTACAAGAAAAGGCGTATGCCCACAAGTGATGATTAATAACTCACCCATTCCAATAAAACCTGTAGTCAAATACTTAGGGCTACCTCTACCAAAAACTAAACTGGAAGGAACATATTAAAGCCAAAAAAACCCAACTAGACCTGAAAGTGAGACAGATGAACTGGCTGATAGGTAAACGATCAAAATTGTCATTAGAAAACAAACTTAGCATATACCAGATAATTCTCAAGCCCATATGGACTTATGGCATTGAACTATGGGGATGCAGCAAATCATCAAATAATAAAATACTTCAAACTTTCCAGTCCAAAACACTCCGCATGATCACTGGAGCTGCATGGTATGTATCCAACCTAACCATCCACACCGATCTTGGAGTACCATTCATCAGCGAAGTAACTACCCTCCATGCAACTAAAGCAAAACAACGATATGCAGCACACACCAGTCCCAATATCAATTCCATGTACCGCCCTCCGATTGTCGAGCGTAGACTTAAACGAACGTGGCCAGAAGACCTAATTAGGGATTAAAAATTGAAGAACTGTCGCTGGATGGTACTCAATACAAGTCACAATTCCAACATAAAATTTACTAAATACTCTATGTATATTGTTGAGTAGATTGTAAATAAGCAAAATAAAAAATAAAAAAAAATTCTCATATGGTATAGAGCTGTAGGGCACAGCTAGCCCTTCAAACATTGACATACTGAGACGTTTTCAGTTCAAAGTACTTCGATGCACAGTAGACGCACTGTGGTATATTTTCAATGGAGTCATACACAGGGATTAGAACAGTCCATCAATCAACTTAAATCATAAATTTAGTGTTGGTATAAAGACGGGGTTAGTATCCTTCCGAACTCTCTAGTGAACCACCTAATGGAGTAAAACCATAAAATCCACGACTAAAAGTTCGCGGATTTACCATCAAGATTTGTGAAATGTGCGTAATGTGTGCTATGCAGTGCTCACAAGTAGACTAGTTTTAGATTTTTAGTATAAACAATTGTATTGTCAAAATATTTACTAAATGTGCATTAATAAATAAAGAAAAATGTTCTTATGTACTGGTAGTTGAAACCCACTTAATTTGGTATCCATAGCTGCAGCAGATATCTTTAGAAAAAAATTTAAAACTTTACATTCTGGCGTATTCTTTCTTATTAATTTCGAAAAAAATCCACTGACAAATTTTTCCTAGGGACCTATCCTTGATTTTCCTGTTTAATTGTTTTATCCTATGAATCCAATCGAAACACTTTACGAGATCCTAATGCATCTATTTCTAATGCCGTAAATCTTCTTCTGCTTGCTTTAGCCACGTAATATTTCTAATAATTGTGCTGCAGATGTGTTTTGGGGTTTTAGTTATTTCCTTATTCGCTCTTTAATGCCTTGTTCAACTCGTTTATCTTTTATTATTTGCAATTCCAAGTATTTGTACGAATCGTATATTGACTTTCTCTAAATTTCGTAACTCGAATATCTTTTTCAATTCCTAGAAATAAATACTTGATTTTCTCCAAATTTATTGACGGTTCCGTTTTCTTCGTATTCTGTGTTTTTAGCAGGAGAACCCAAGCGTCTGTAAATTATAAATGCTTGTATTTTTTGTGGCTGTACCTATGCATGTGCATCTCTTCTACAGTTTTAAAATCTTTAAAAAGTCTGGGTGAAAAACAATAAACTTATCTAAGAACCTCTGTTACTATTTCGTAATCTTGTCATATCTTTAACACTTCTATAACAGTTTTGATTATTGCTGTATTTATATTTGTTGTCTATCGATTCTCACAATATTACAGTCGCTTTGCTGTAATATGGACAAATGAGGTACTAGTTACAAGTGTAGATATAATCAACGGGAATAATGAACACAATTACGCAAATAAAAATGAACAGGTAAGCAAGAAAAGAATATGCAAGGCTAATTTGGTTTTAATATTTGGTTGAAGATTAATGAGTCCATATTCTTCAATAAAAATAAAAATTAAGATTCATTTGTACAAATATTGAAAAATGTTGTGAAACCCGTGTTAAATGATCAATATTTTCCAATAAATATATTTTTTAGCAAGACAGGGCACCAGTTCATAAAGCAGGGATCGCAATTTAATATTTAATAGAAAATTACAAAAACAATTTTACAGCAACTTATTGCCTTGTTGAATGGCTTACTAGATCTCCAAACATTACACTTTTAGATTTTTCTTTTGGAGTTTTATAAAAAATAGATTCAATAACTGTCAAGAAATTAATATATCCAGTAATTATACCCACTTTCTTTTTTTAATGATTAAATCAAAGGTTTATATTAAGTAGAGACTGTAACATGAAACACGTAAATTTAAATTTAAGGCTGATGATGACAAAGGATAGGCACAAAATTATAAACGAAGAAAGGTCTATATCAAAACCTACATATTAACATCCAAACCTGAATAAAACTCAATAGCTTTTAGATCATTCAAATATACATACGACCATGCTGTTCAACCCCTTATTGATTTATGTTAGGACTATACGACTGTTGTAATTACAATGAATACGACCATCATTAAAAAGCAACGAACACACACGCACAGACTACTTCACACAACATTAAGAAATCACATTATTAAAATTATAAAAAAACTGCCTGAAACGCTATTTTTTATGCAATAACCAAGAAAGCCAATTCGGGAAATAATAAAACATAACCTCTTATAATAAGCCTATACATCAAGTGAAATATACGCTAAAAAAGTTAAGTATAAGGCATCAACAAAAGCATTTCCACGACAGCTGCAAAAGGTTTCTCCATACAGGTTCTTCGATTTGAACTCCCGATCTGATAAAGGAACTGAAGTATGTCTTCAACACATTGAGTAGGTTGTCTAACCACATACAGATCAGCTGAATAGAGTCGCCGAAGGATTTTTTGAGGTACTGTTCTGGTTAACTTCCTGATATCTATTCGAGAAAGTTAAAATTGAGAATGCAATTAAATATTTGAATAACACGAAAACTCTGAAACATGATTTTCTTATTAGTAAATTCATATCGAAACTCTCAAATGTTCAGATAGTTTTCTTAAAAAGTCTATTCAAGTCTATAATAAGATTAAATTACTGACCCATCCAACAAAAATAAAAATAAATAAAATGCGGACCATTTTGAAGCTGTGTTTACTCCAGCACCAAATAATGATAATGCTTTTGATGAGGAAGTAAGACAATATCTCCAACAATACGATTCAAATACAAGTGGTGAATTCAAACCAACATCGCCCAGAGAGGTTAAAAGATTAGCTAATAAACTTAAAGTGAAAAAAGCTCCAGGAAGCGACCTCATACCAAACATAATAATTAAAAACTTCACAACTAAAATACACGCCTACTTAGCCACAGTTTTCAATGCCTGCATGCGACTTCGTTACTTCCCTGCTGCCTGGAGGCATGCAACCGTACTTGTATTTTACAAACCTGGAAAAAATCGGCACTCTCCAACGAGCTATCGATCAATTAGCCTGCTCTCAACTTTATCCAAATTGTTAGAAAAAATAATGAACAGGCGCCTACTTCAAAACCTACACTTGCTTAACATACTCCCTCCATTCCAATTTGGATTTAGATCCAAACACTCAACGACTCATCAGCTACAACGAATTGTGGAATACATAGAAAAAGGCTGCGAAAATAAAGCTTATACTACAGCAGCATTCCCGGATATAGCAAAGGCTTTCGACAGGGTCTGGATAGAAGGTCTACTTTATAAACTACAGCGCCTCTACATACCAGATTACTTGATGCATATTATTCGATCATTTCTCACACACCGCACCTTCTCCGTTAGAATCAATTCCACATACTCAACAGTTAGACCTATCCATGCTGGCGTCCCACAGGGATCCATATTGAGCCCAACACTATTTAATATCTACGTCCATGATATACCTCAAACAGACAATGCAGCCATTGCTATGTACGCAGATGATACTGCGCTACTTACCCAGAGCAACGAACTATTGGAAGCATCAGCTGAACTACAATCCAGCCTAAATACAGTATCAAGCTGAATGGGAAAATGGCACATAAACCTTAACTCAACCAAATGTCAAACCCAAGTATTTACCTTACGACGCCTAAGAGATATACCCAACATTCAAATAAATAATGAAGAAATTCCATGGAACACGCAAAATAGCCCAGTTAAGTATCTAGGGGTATACTTAGACCAACGACTAACCTGGGGTTTCCATATTAACCACAAATTGAATGAAAGCTATGCTACTATACTACTATACCCACTAATAATAATAATAGTTCCCCGTAACAGGCCTTGAAGACACTTTGGGGTCGTAACAGGATAGATCTGCTACAATCTAGAGCCTACGGTGCACAAGGGTAGTAACGTGGCTAGCGCTACGTACCGACCGCCTATTATTACCCCCAGAGTTTATACCCACTAATAAACAGAAAAAGTTCTCTACACATAGACTGTACAATGCTAATCTATAAATCAATAATTAGACAACTGGTAATGTATGCATGCTGTGTATGGGAATCTGATTCACCGACTCACATCCACAAAATACAAACACTACAAAATAAGATTATTCGAATAGCCACAAATTCTCCATGGTATATAAGGAACCACCAACTACACGCTGAACTAAATATCCCAACCATAGAAACACATTAAAAAATTAGCGGCAACCTTCTTTAAAAATTTGAACAACTGTGCAGGAGCAGCCCATTACGCACTAGGAATGAGACACATATATCAACGCTTGAAACGTAAACTGACGCAAGATCTTCTCTCAACCGACGATAGTAGTGATAATGAAGTGTAGTGTAGTGACAAAACCAAAATAATACAACAATAAAACTAAACAGTGAATGGGTAAGCCAATAGGCAATCCCTAAGCGACAATAGTGTTACATGTAATCAATAGTTAACAAAACCATGTACAGCACAACGTTGCTGATCTGCTTAAATAAATTTAAAAAAAAATAAGTACGTATTGCAGCAAGTTTAAAAACGGGAAAACTAGCAACTAATGCAGTATTATATCGCTTCATTAGTATTTTGCCCATAATATCAAGTTTTTGAATCATTAGTGGTAAGGAGAATAAAAGAAAAAAGTTTATTGAAAGAAATATTACAAAATTACCAGTTTTTATTTAAGCATATCTTTCAGCCATTGATTTACGAATATCGTATACAAGGTATTCTAACAGAAAATAATTTGAGTTGCAGTTTTTTTAGACGTAAAGCAAGCTTTTGGCAAAATTTAGAATAAAGAAACGTTATTTCACATCAAAACGTTTTATACTGCTTACTATTGAAGTTATATTCATAATATGTTATATTCATTCTTGCAAGCCACATATGACGACGAATTATCGAAAATGCATCTCGTTCAATCAGAAGTTCTACGGGTATGAATTATTGGATCAATGTTATACTTAAATATAGCACACATGGCAATAACATCATCTAATGCAACAAGTAAAATGAATATTATGATTACTTTGCATTATGAAAGATTTATTAAAATAATAGAGAAAAAGTTTAACTAAGTAATTTCATATACATTTTTCGCCTAGAATGCAACACAGTTCGTTGGTTTTTATTAATATAATAATCGATTGAATATCCATAAAAGATCTATCCACAGTATGCGTGACCCTTTTTGGTGTACAGTGAGTATTGACCCCTTACTTTTTTAAGGAGAATGAGATATGGAAATGATCCGACAAATCCTCACACCAAATTGCAAAACACTGTAAAGGAAAAATGTTTAGTTCCTACAGGATGGACCCACAGCCAATGCAGTAAAAGTTTCGCTCTAAATGTTGCACAAAATGTTTCCTTGTAGCTTTCAATATGAAGCAACGTGGTAACCTCGCATTGAATTTCACCCCATGCAACTTCTTTCCAAATAAATATCTCAAGTGTGTAATTGCAAACATCACTTTAAAATTACAAACTCTATGAAATTCATTATTCCAAGAAACTATTTATATCGGGTCCTATTCTGAGCCATACCGTTGTTTGAATTTATTGCTGTATTGTTCATCGCTATGCTATTTGAGCCTGTCACTGTTTCTAGTTCTTGGAGGTTTGGGTCTAATATCTCAAGTGCTATATTTGGGTTTTCTCGCCTTAAAGGGTGTGCGATTCACTTCTATTTGCGTTGAATAATTTTCGTTTCAATTTTCTTTTGTCTGGTTTTTTGCCACAATTCTTCGTTGGTCAAAACATTTTTCCAATACATTCTTGTTATCCTACGTAGGCTTCTGTTGGTAAAGGCTTGAATCTTGTTATCTGTGGCTACTGATGACCTCCAAGTTTCGCAACCGTATAGTAGAGTAGATTTCACATTAGTCTTAAAAATCCTGAGTTTTGTTTCGATTGTGAGATGATTTTGCTATTTTAATGTTATAAAATATCCCAAGGGTAGCCTTGCTTTGCATATAAGTTGCTTTATATCTTCTGCTCATCCTTTGGTTTTAATTATGCTACCTAAGTGGCAAAACTCCTGCACATTTTTAATCGGTTTGTTGTTGATATTGAACGGTCCTTGTTAGCACATACGTTTTAGTTTTGTTAGAACGATCAGCTTTTCTTGTTCTGTAAGCCTGTTTATTTTTGTTGACATGACTACGTGATTGTGGGCTAATAATCAGATGTTGCTTGCATAGTCCATGTCGTTTAATTGAGTTTAAAGCCTCCAAGTTATCCCGAGTTACTCGAAGTTGGAGTTTTTAATGGTCCAGTCTACTACAATGTTGAATATTAATGATGATAGAGATGACAGAGAGCAGATACTGTCACTTATGTATAGTTCTTTATATAGTGCCATTACGACTTTTACTAGCTTGTGAAGTATACCAGTTAGCCCCAGAATTTGCTAAAACGCATGATGTTGGATAGAATCAAATGCGCGTTTGAAGTCTGTAAAGGTTATATAAAGCGGGCTTTACTCCTTTTTGGCAGTTTCAACATACCCCTATACATCTGCTTTATTGACTATCGTAGGGCATTAGATAAAGTTACATGGCACAAACTATGGGAAGGATTAAACGAAATGGAAGTACCTCAACATATAATGTCTTTCAAAAACAGCTTATATAAAAATAACACAGACAGAGTCAAAGCCAACGAAATACTATCCGACAAATTCTATCCACAATGTGGAGTGAGGCAAGGCTGCATTCTATCGCCGTAGCTCTATAACATATATGGAGAATTTATAATGAGAAGAGCCACAGAAAACTTTGAAGGTGGTTTCTCAATCAACGGGCAAAAAGTAAACAACTTAAGATACGCTCGCAAGTAACGAAGAAGAACTACAAGACATCATAAAACGGGTAGAAAGAGTTCTAAATTAGGACTGGAAGTAAACATATCTAAAACAAAGATCTTGATTATAGACAGACCACATAACAATAGACTCGACATAAAATAAATAAACAATTACAAAGTAGTACAACAATACACATACCTGGGGTCACTAACAACAAATGATGGTTCAACAGAAAAATAAATCAGAAAGAGATGTGAAATGCCTAGAACGGCTATGAAAAAATTAACAAGAATATGAAAAGACAACAACATATAGAAAAAACTAAAATTCAGGCTGATACAATGTGTAATCTTCCCTATATTAACATATGGCAGCGAATCCTGGACTCTCAGGCAAAGATGAAGAAAATTTATGGCGCAGAAATGTTTAGGTGGTGAAGAATGCTGAACATCTCATGGACAGAACATTAAACAAACACATCAATACTCCAAGAGTTTAACATTAAGAGACGATTGTCGAGCGAAGCACAACTCAAGACCCTAAGATACTTTGGACATATTATAAGGAACCTACCAGATAGATGAATCAAATACAAATACACAAAGATAACCGGAAAATCTAGGCACACACTCACAATCGAAGCACAAGACCAAGGCAAATGGAGAAAAGCAATTTAAGATGCCGCAGTGGCGTTTTCCTACTGGAAATTAAGACTGAATAGGAGAAGGATGAGGAGGCAGTTTAACAATAATTTCTTCCTTCCAGTCAATATGGAATGAGTCTTTAATCTACATTTGTTAGATGATTGTTGTTGTGTGTGTGATGTATTATGCTCATAAATTCAGCTGGAAACTTGTTTTAATTTCATTGGTATTTAGTGGTTGACATTTCAATTTCCTTAATGCTAATGTCTTCAGTTAATTTTCTTAAAAAACTAGTAAATTTTTTAAATTTATTTATTTGCTAATAATCTGACGTTATAAGGTTTCTTTTAATGGTCTATTAACATTTTGTGGTTTGCAAGTTTCTTGGTGATTTGATAAACTTCTCTGAGGTTTTTCTTGTGCATGATGTCTTGCGCTTGTTTAGTCAGGTTGTCTATCCGTCTCTGTTTGCCTCTTATAACCGCTCTTTTTACTTTTTTGTGTATTTCGTACAGTTGTTTTGCAAATGCACGTTTCCCTCTTGCATGGTTTCATTATTTAATATATTTTTAGTTTTTTCTTTTATTTATTAAGTCCCACGTTTTATCTTAAATTTATTTATCTTTTATTTTTTTCTTTGCCCTGAAAGTTGTTTGGCAGATTTATATAGTTTTTTTTAGTTAGTCATTTTGATGATTGCTTCTTAGTTGGTTCTTAAATTCATGTCTTATAAAAAGTTTTTGGTGTTTTTCTAAGTTATATTTTGGATTAGAAAACTTTTAACTTGTTTTTTTGCTATTTGAAGTTTATGTTGTGGTATTTCTACGAGAAGGTGATGATCGCTTGCCACATATGCTTTATGCTTCTTGGGGACATCCAGAAAGGAGTGCCTTCATTTCCTACTTATGGTAATGTTTTCTGTTTGGTTGCATGGTTTTTGGTCAAGAAGGCCTAGCTGATTTTGCGAGTGTCTTTATGTGGAAATACTGAGCCGCACATAACTAAGTCTTTGGTAAGGCCAGCATTCACAGAGCAGTTTGCCATTCTAGTTACGGTCACCTAGTCCATGTGCCAATTATTTGTTCTATATTTTGATTGTTGCCACTATTTTAGCGTTTAGGTCTCCCATAATTATGAGAATGTTTCCTTTCTTTTATTTTCGTATTGTGTCGTTTGGTATGTTATGAAAATCTTCTTTCTTCTCATACTCGGTAAACTCTATTGGTGCATAGCAGTCAGCTTATCGCAAGCTTACGCGTGTCATAATTGTTTATGTTCTATTTATTTTATTTTCATCTTCTGGTAGACTAAAGTGTATTGACGCTTTATTATCTGTTGTTGTATTTTCCCCATGCCCAACCATCTAACTTTGCTTAATCCTAGAATTTGTACAATATATAAATCTATTTCACGTGTTAGTTTAGCAAGCCGAAAAGGTTCAGTAGAGTTTTGATGTTCCAAGTTCCATCTCGACTTTGATTTTGTGTTACATATCGTCAACGGTAGGATAGTCCGAATTTCATCTGCTGAGGTTTTAAGAATCTAATACAACAAGAAAACAGAAGATCAAAAATATATGGCCAGCCGACCTCAGATGTTAAAAAAGTGGACTAATAAAGTTAAAAGTAGATTAATAAAGTTAAAAAAAATCAGAAAAGGAAACTTTTGACTCCGACTTTTCAATGAGACTGCACCGGCCTATAAAGCAAATTCAATTCAGATTTAGCTGAGCAATAACGTGAATTATTTTTAAAGATACACTTTCTAATAGCGCAATCATTCCTTTAGGTTATAAATTATGGGCTGCAGGCAGCAACCTTTCGATGGACTAGCCAAAATGTATCAAGGCTAAAGATCATCATTGTGAAATGATCCTTTGCATTTATCATTACCAATAATGATGAAAATAATATGTGAAAATACCTAATCGTTTTGGCCTTTTAGTCAGCCTGTGACAGTATTCGTGGGAATACGCTGGTATAACGCTAAAATAGCAGAATATAAATAACCTGCAAATTAGCATGACGGTGTTTTTAAAATACATATATGCACACGGTTTTTCCGGTGATCGTTTTCAGCAACTCATGCAAATGAAAATGTAGCACAAAGAATTAATTAACAAAAGGCAGACTTCAACAGGTTGTTTTTTATCTTGAGCATTAGGTAAGTGTGTTTAAAACATCCCGGTGCTTCTGAACCGCGATATTTGAATACAATGAGCCGCGTAATCATCACCAGGTCCTCCGCCAGCTAATTAAAATCCGCATTGTTAAATCCAGAAACAATAATGGCCGGCCCAAATGATTCCGGATGTCTTAATCGCATTCGCACAAAAAATTCGTTAATAAGCAATCGCCGGGCGTCTGAACGCGCGCCTGCGTTTTTGCGACAGGCGCCGGGGGCGGCGAATTAAAATAAAATGAAAAATAAATAAATCCCGAGACGCGCAATCAAATCCCGATAAGTCATTAAATACCGATGTAGGACGGCTCCTTGGAGCAGGCGGCAGCGCGGCGGATTAATTTCGGACCCGCGGCACGAAATAAATTGTTATTGGATTTTTAAATCGCAATTTATGAGAGATGTTCCATATTTATTTAAATTTGCATTAATTTCGGGCATCGCCAATTTATTCCGCCGGGATTTCAGGCCTGCGACGCCGCCGATGTCGATTGCTGAAAAGCGGCGGCGGGCTGGGCCCGTAATTACGGGAATGATTTGAAAAGTTTGGGAGCGTAATTGTCTGGATTGTTTTTATTCTCCGATGCGCAGGGTTTTAAAATTACACCGAGATGCAGAATCAAACGGTACATGCCTAGGAGTTGATCTCAGCTGACAATTAAAATTAATAATAAACTGCTTTAAGAACTGAATGTGAAGAATAACAGTGTTTGTCCCCTATCTTTTTAGTCTGAAACAAAATACCTTTATTAACAACGTTCTAAATATAATATTACCAAATGTGAATAATGTAAAACAATAAACAATTAGCAAAAATTGCTCTTCTATCTTTTTCAATTTGCATAAAGAAGCGTTGAGAGAAGGTGTAGTTCTTTTTCTCGGGCAAAACTGGAGGCTTTACTTCTCATAAGACGTGAGTTTAAGAACTAGTTGAAAAGCACCCACCTAAATGAACAAAAAGATCTATGCAAGATCTGAGACAATACAAAAAAATATTACATGGAAGCCAAACGAGTTCTAGGAGCAAAGAAAAGAAGATAAGACGAATGGACCTCAAGTAGACTAACCGAAGATATGAGCGTTGAAGAAACTCGGATCCCAACTCTACGAATAAATACGAACCTACCAAATACCAATGAAATGACAGCACTTAAAAAATTAAAAAATGGTAAAGCTACAAGACCAGGCACTATTCTAGCTGAACTTATGAAAGTAAACATTACAAAGACATATCATCAAACAACCAAAACAAAACACAGGATCTTTGACGCTAATGTGAAATCTTGAATGTCATCAGCAGCAACAGATAATAAGATTCTAATCTTTATCAACAAATGCCTACGTAAGATAACAAGAATGCATTGGACAAATTTTGTGACTAACTAAGAACTATGGCGAAGAATCAGACAAAAGAAAATTGAAACGGGAATCATGCAACGAAAATGGAATTGAATCAGATATTACTTAAGGCGAGTAAAAACAACAGCACGTAAGCCATTACACTGAAACCTCCAAGGAATCAGAAAAAAAGGCAGGTCAAAGATGACAAAGCGACGAACAATACATCAAAACATTTTAACAATGGGTAAGATATGGAATGAAGTAAAAAACGGATCAGAATAGGATACAATGTATTAAATTTTATAGGGTTTGTAGTTTATAAATTACACACTTGAGATATCTTTAAAGGAAAAGGTCACAAGGGGCTGAAATCCAGAGGGCGAACATTCCAAGCAATGTTACCACGCTGCTTCATCTTTCAAGTGACTGGGAAATATTTCACCCAGCACTTAGAGCAAAATTCTTACTGCGTACGTTGTGGGCCCATCCTGTTGGAACTAAACATTTCCTATTTCGAGTGTTTTAAGTTTGGATGTGAGGAATTGTCGATTCGAAATGACAATAATACATCTGTTCCTCAAAAAAGTAGGTTGTTATTATCACATATTTGTTTATTAACTTACACGGCGGGCAAAGAAAACAACTGCGTTATGTTGCACGCTTTCTAAGGTGCTTCCAAACGTTCCCAGGAGAGCAACAGCATGGTATTTGCAGAGACTGCAAATGAAACATATTACTACATTGATTTCCGGTGTTTACAAATTTCAAAGTCTTCCTCATCATCTCTTACTGCAGAACGAGAACCTGAAGTTCTGTACGGACAACAAAATCGGTTTTCGATCGGGAACAGGTACCCTAAGCTTAAGTTGAAAGCACGTTGCAAAGTCAGAATAGAATCATTGTTCTGAATGCATTCTTCAACAGCAAAAGCTCTCTATTTATTCGACCATAGCATGGTGGCTACTTTCATATCAAAGTTACTTCATCTACTCTTGGACTACAGATATTAAAAACAAACAGAAAGAGAAAAAACGTTCATACTTAACATAAAAAATAAAGTCGATAAATAAAATCTAGAAACATTAATAATACAAGTTAGAAAAGAAAATAAATAAAAATAAAAACAGATTTAAGGAATATTTTGTTAATATTATTTATATTATAGCAATAGACCCCAGGAAATCAAACCGCAGCGGCAGAAAAATGCAAAAAACATCTAAAAAGTTCTTGGCACATCGCGAAGAAAGGTTCGAGTAACCCGCTTAGGCACTAACCTCAATTCATGAGGTTTTTAAAATAATGTGCGCATATATCTAAGCATGTAAAAGAAACGATCAAAAGGACAGTTGTGCTTAGATATAGTTTGCATGATGATATAAATATGGCAGATACACATAAATAATTAATACAAGATGCGTTCTAAGGTTCTAAAGTCACCAAATTTTTTTCGGCAGTGTAAGTAGAAAATGTCGTTAATTTTAAGACACAGGATATATTTCTAAATTCTTTTACGAAGCAGTTGGACAGAAAACATAATTGCGCGAGTGGAGCAAGTTGTTATGGAAGTCTGTGGATTAGGTGTACGTGACATGGATTTAAATTTGACATTTACGTAGTTGGAGTCCATTTTGCATGACCTGAAAATGACGAACACAATGTGAGTCCGAGGCAATATCGACCGACGAACAATGTGCGACACTGATGCTGTCATAAATTTCCGACTATGAAGGACATTCTTCGTGGTCGCTTATTTTCTAATCAAGTCACTATTACATCAGTGATTTTTCAGTGGGCAAAACACAACCTAAAGGTGTGTCGTCAGCAGCCATGGAATTATGGCGACAACGTTGTGGAAAATTTGTACGTCTAGACGTTTAGATTACGTTGAGAAGTAGCAGAAGTTTTAATTTTTTGGGTAAGTACCTTTTCAGAAAAAATTTGGAGACCTTAGATCTTGAACGCACCTCGTATTAGAGCATTAGTTAATTAGTTGCTAAACCACTGAAGATATAAATGGTGCCAGTATATTGTATTATAATTGTTAATAGAATTTACAAACCAAATGTAGTACAAATATTTAAATAAAGTACCAATCCAAATCAAGAAAATTTGCACGAACCAAAATAAAATTAATTAAGAACTACACAAAAGACTGCTAAAGACCCAAATTAGTAGGAATCTAAAAGCGTATTTGCTTAACATCGCTGATCTAAATGCAGAGTTAAGAAAATTAAAGAACAGCTCAAAACAGTGAGAAAAATGAAAGGAACATTTCAAAAGTAATTAACAAGAAACATCCAAAAACAGTTTAAATCCTTGAAGAAAGGGACTTGCTTTGAGACAGTAATTACATGGATATTTCATTTTATAAGAAATTGACTAATCCGATATTTCTTTACAGAATTACTTGGCTAATTTGATTTTGAGATTATTGTCAGTAGAAAGTAATGTGACAATAAAATTAAAAATAAAAAAATTGAAGCCGCTGTGATAGCCCACGGATAAAGTGACGACCCCCTTAACAATTGCCATGCGAAAAAATGCTACTAATATTCTTCCTGTTGTATTAACAAATTAACAAAACCATACGGTGGTTAATATTTCAAATAAGTTAAAAATTACATTCAGATATTCGGTAAAAGCTTTCAGAAATTTGAATCAAACGTTGCGCTGCTGATGCAGTTTGCGTACAATACTACACTCTACAGATTTTGGGAGATTTACTGTGTGCTTTTGTAGATGGAATCCGCCCGCTCGGAGAAGCTTGGCTTTGCGCTTGCTTTGGAATGCGCATACGCAAAACCAGCATCGCGTCGGTACCGCCATATTAGAAACGATATCAAAGAATAAAGAAACAATAAAAAGGAAATAAAAAACGTACTAAGACAATTATTAGGCGAAATTGGGGTCACGTTGTTAGAATTTATGGAAAAATTAAGTTATTTATGCCCTAAATTGGAAGAACCATCTAAACAGTAAATGGTAAGTCAAGTCTCAGTGGTTATTGTTAACATACAAGTAGCTTAAATATCAAGAACGACGTTAGAGGATTTGTCGTTCTAATAGGGGGCAGCGCGGGCACATCGGAAACTACATACTTTCAGGTAATTCAAATCAAGAATGCATCCTTGTACGCTTATAGGTGATGCTACAGTATAACTGCATCACATAAGCTAATTATGCCCTAAGTGATACTAGTTGACACATGCGATAAGTTTATTGTAAATATGGATCTTTTGAAGAAGCTTGGGACTACAGTAAAACTGAAAACGGTGATCTGAAAGTTAACAATGAAGAATTCCCGTTTCATGAGTTTCAAGAGAGAGCCGCTTGTATAATTATACGAGCTAATAATCCAAAGTGAGGCAATAATACTGACACATCTGGAACTACACAGAAACAAAGGAACTCTACAACTAGTAGAAGGAATCAGTCAAAAACAGAGTTACCAAAAATATTTAACAGAAAAATCCTTATCAAGATTAGGAATGTGGGAATAAGTGGTAACCTAGAAAAGGCGACAAAAAATACTGGGATAGCCCACCTTATCTGTTGTCACTCACCTGTCCCGAACTAAAACCCAATAAAAGAACATTCTAAGGACCTACTCAATATGATTCTCGTCAAGTCGCCGACAAGTTTGAGTTGTAAAAAGTAAAACCATGATTATTGAATATCAAGACGTGTTTGTATTTTTATAAACATCTCCATAGAAAAACATTTTTAATAAGAACAAAACATTAAATGACTACTACAATTTTGGACCTTGAAAGAATACTTAGCAAGATAGACTGAGTACGATTTTGACAGAAAACGAGCTGGAATCAGTCTGCAACGTAGGTGCTCTGTTGGAGAGACCATTTCTTGTAAGTCGGCTTGTAAATTACGCAGAATAACAATGATAGATGATTTGCAGCTGTAGCAAACTTGGCCCAAATTTAAAAATATCAGCACGTTTAGTCCAATGGTAATGGTTGTTTTGGCACAATGAGATTTCTTGAATTTATAGGACTGCCAAAAACCTTGAAGAACATCGATGGTACTAAAAGCTGTTGCAAAAGTTTTGAGAGCGATTATATTGAGTGAGACTTAAAGAGTGGGACTTCAATGCACATTAGATCCATATAAAAATGGTTGCCTTAGAATTAGAAGAGCACTAGTAAGGCTATGGCCTAATGGAAAAATAGAATAAACAAAAATTCTCTTGGAGATTCAGTCGGGCCAAAGACGTAATTGTAAGTGGGTCAGTATATGTATTATTAAAACTAAAACAATTCTTCTAAACCTCTAGTAGGTCGGTATAGTATACAGAACAAATCGAATAACAAAAAAATACCTCGCAGATGTATCCAAACATAAATGAGATTTACCTATTCCTAATGGCTTGCCGATCTGTTTTTGTAAAACAATTAAACACGATTTAGTGCACATCATGCTTAGAAAAGAATAGCTACCGCTATGCGACTTACAATTTAAAAACAGGCCGTCGGGGAGAAGTTGCTGGAGATGATTGACAAGGGATCTATATAATAAGGTTGTCAAAAAAGTCGTACAGCGCGTCTGAATTTTCTTAAGAATAAACCAAATCAACTAATTGTCCTGCGTCTTTTGCAGAAACCTGTTAAACTAAAAAAGGGCATATTTTAGGGTGATAACCAAAGCACCACAAGATCTGTTGACATTCCACTCAACGTATCACTAGCTTGTTGTATGGCTCAAGTTTAACCACGATATACAAAACTCTAAATAAACAATTTATTAATAGAAAGCCATATCAAACTCCAACCCTACAAAGTAATATATAGCTGGAAATAATAAAAACAAAGACAGAACGTAAAATAAACAAAAATATTTATGGAAATGCAGATGGGTTCGCTGGAATAAGAAAGTTCCATTTAGGATTTCTCTGTACATATTGTGCTAATCGTTGTCGGATTTACTGGAGCTTATCCATAAGTCTTGGAAAAGCTGGCGTTTAAGACGTGTGTAGTTAGTGTAGTTAGCAGCACTCGTGCACTTATTGATGTTTGTTACGAAAACTTTTATTATGATAGTTAAATCGTTGTAAATTTGTATGTTTCGAACAAACTAAGATGCGTTCACTGCAGTTCTTAAGCAGTTCTAGTTTGTTTATGTTGGTTTTACTAGTAACGGATTACAGCCCTTAGAATTGATTGGTATATTAGAATCGCGCATTTAGTTTTTAGGGACGATTTATGGTTTGCGAGCGGATAGAATGTAAGCCGGTAACTTGTTTAATTCACTGTTGATATAATGGCTCCAAGTGAGGCTCCTAGGTATTTTATTGAAGAATTGGAAGGGTTTAATTTCATTGTGCTGTAGGTTATTGTTATTTGGCAGTGGTTAGCTAAACTCCGGAGCATAAATATCTTTGTTTCGCATTGATCGTAATGCTCCATTTCTTAAACCATTTGAGGGTTTGATTTGTAGTTAGTAGGAGGTTCCGCGCTGCACTGTTTATATCGTTGAATTGCCCTATTAGAGCTGTTGTCGGCAAACATCAAAATGGTTAAATTAGGCAGTTGTGTGTGTCGCTCACAAAAATGTTAAAGAGGAGTGGGACCAATACGGAGCCGGAAGTAATTTTTAAAGTGTTATAAAATTTTTAAATTAATAAGCTTCTTGCAGAATTATGACGAGAAAGTTGTACTGTTCATTGCACTTACTTGTTTTTTTTTTGCCTTGTTGAACAATTTGCGTCCGTTTTTATTAATTTTGCTAAATATGAGTTTCATTAGGTAACATTTTTATTGTAAATTCTTCTAACAATAAAAAAATTTAGCCTAGACACTAATACGTTCATTTTTTAATCGTTTGATTACTTAATTTACATAAAAATCAAGAGCCTGACAAAATTCTAGAGTGGGCAAACATTCGGGACCTATTGTCTTAGAAACAAAAGTTAGCATGATGATATAAGTTACTATAAATACATATTTTTTAAATTTAATTAATAATAATAAATCTAGCTTTATAAATTATGTATAATTTATAATTAAAAATAAATTTATTCTGTTATAAGCTACATTTTTCTTCTTTAGCTTTCTTCAATTTATTTGCAGATGTAAGCATCTCTTTGTTCTTTTTATCTTGTCCTATTCTGGGCGACACTTTCCTATGCAAGACCAGCGTGACGCTTCACACCGTCTAACCATCGCATTTGTGGTCTCCCTCTTATTCTTTTACCTAACCATAATCTCCAATCTAAGAGTTTGGCGGAGGTTGTGTCCTGCGAATTGCCAGTTGAGTGAAAGTCAATGGATACCATCTTCCTTTATACTTATACTTATATTTGAATATATGAGAAAGCATTTAACAGCATTGAAACGTGGGTAATACAACAGAGTCTATGGAATATCATTGTAAACCACAGATACCTACAAAGACATCTACGAAAATATAAGAATAACAGTTAACGTGTCAGAAGAAAGTGATCTAATCTCGATTCAAAAGGGAGTTCGCTAGAGCAATGCAATATCGCCTAAGCTCTTTGTACTAGCTCTTAAAAATGTTTCTAAAGAACTAAATTGGGAGTGAAATGGCGTACATGTAAATAGCAAATGTTTAAATTTAAAATATGCAGATGACGTCGTATTATTTGAAACATACGGAGAACAACTAGACGCATGCTACAAGAGCTGAACGAGGCTTCTGAGAAGGTGAGTTTACAGGTAAACACCGCAAAAAAAATTATGACAAACTCCAAAAAGGAAGTGGATATAAAAATAGAAAATAAACACTATAGAGCAATTAGAAGAATGTACATATCTAGAGCAAAGGTTTACAGTTATGTCAGATATATAGTAAATAAAAATGCGCATGTACTGATATATTCAACAAATTATTTTTAACTTAGTGAACTAGTACTCGTTTGAATCTCGAAACGTAAACATCGCAGATACACGCGCTAAGAGTTCAAGTTCAAGTGCATTGTTCGATAAAGCGGCTGCGGCCGCCTTATCTCGTATCGCGAACCCGAGTTTGTTTAGTTATTTTAATCAAGAAAGAAACATAGTTAACAACAGGTAATTTTTATTTAACAAATACGACAATGTTATCATCAGGACACGAAACTGGCTTTAACTACAATTTAAGCCAGCCCCTACCTCATAATATACAGGGCCACCCTTCGCCAAATGTACACTTCACACAATTTCCAAATACCTACCAAAATCAACCTATAATAAACACTCAACTATCATTACCCTACATTGCACCAACTAGTCAACCTTCACAAGGACCAAGTAATCCCTTTCCCCCTAACTAGGAACAATACTTAGCAATGCAATCTTCACGACTCGAAATTCCCGGCAATTATACAGGTTAACCTCAACGTCTGACGACGAAACGGGAGACGATCCCCCCTCAAAAGAGAACATCGCATCTAAAGAAAACCCCTTGCAAGTAAACAAAAGAAAGTTAGAAAATCACATGAACCTCAAATACTTTACCCCTTTTCAACAGTTTTTCTGCTCTAGCTAATTCCCAAAATCCAACCCCCATCGACAATTCAACAAATAAAAATACTCCCAAAGATAAAGCAATAGAATCTGATAAAATCCCCAAACCCCCGCCTATATTTGTTTATGGAGTCCTAGATCTATCAAAAATGAAAGCTACACTAGCAGATGTAGCAGAAGAAGAGCAATATGTCACTAAAAGCCTGGCAAATAACACAATTAAAATCTCACCAAATACTCCTGATATATTCCGTAAACTAGTTAAGTACATGCGCGAAAATAAAATTATACATCACACCCACCAACTAAAAGAAGAACGAGCGTTTAGAGTAGTCATCAAAAATCTTCATCACTCGATTCCACTCGAAGTCATAAAAACAGAAATCGCTAGACAAGGACACCAAATTAGAGAAATCATGAATGCTAAACATAGAACCACAAAGGAGCCAATGAATCTATTTTTCATGGACTTACAACCTTCTAACAATAATAAAGAGATATATTCCATTAAATCTTTACTACACAATCGCATAACAATTGAACCGCCAAGAACAAACTGAAATGCTGTCCAGTGCATGCGATGCAAAATGTATGGTCATACAAAAACATATTGCTCCCGTCCCTTTGTGTGCGTCAAATATAGCGGTAATCACAGCACAGCCAGCTGCAAGAAGAGCAAGGGCACGCCAGCAACGTGTGCACTGTGCGGAGGAAATCACCCGGCTAACTACCGAGGATGTACTCATTACCACAACTTCTACAAAAGTAGAAATACCAATTCCAAACCGCCAACAACCCAATCCCCAATCGTAAATAGACAAAGTTATATATCCAACCTCCCGCATTCACCTACATACGCTAGTATTACCAGTCACCAAGAACCCCAACAACAAATCCCTTATGACCAGTCTCTTAACCTTACCTTAAACAAACTCCTAGAAGAATTCAAATCCATGTTCTCCCAACTCATTCAGCAGAACAGCATGGTCCTTAAGATGCTGACAATGTTAATAAGCAAAACAAATAATGGATTAATTCCTCCGCATTGCACAATGGAACGCCAAGGGCTTCTTAAATCACAGAGACGAAGTAATACTATTCCTAAAACATAACTACATCGACATAATACTAATTAGTGAAAAGCATTTCACGGAAAAATTGTACATTTAAATTCCTAACTACCATTTATATTACACTCACCATCCAGACAAAACAGGACACGCTGGAACCGCTATATTAATCAAACAAAATTTAAAACATTACGGTCTCCCCAACTACGAGAAGAAATCTCTCCAGGCTACTTCCATCAAGGTGCTCACCCTCCCCTATGAAATAACCATTGCGGCTGTCTACTGCCCCCCAAAACACAATATCAAACAATGTGACTTCGACCAGTTCTTTCATACCTTGGGTCCCAAATTCGTATCAGGCGGCGACTACAACAGTAAGCATACTGCGTGGGGCTCCCGCCTAGTTACTACAAAAGGCAGAGAGCTATATAAAACTATACAAGACAATAAATACGTCTGCCTTTCAACAGGGACCCCGACATACTGGCCATCCGATCAGAAGAAAATCCCCGATCTCCTCGATTTCTTCGTCATTAATGGAATATCACCAAACTACGTGAGCATCTCTCCAAGCTACGACCTTTCCTCGGACCACTCCCATAAGAACTATAAGCGCAAGTGTCCTAATCAAAAATCCCCCCGCACGGATCCATAACGCTTCAAATGACTGGGATTTATATCGGCAAATTCTTCAGGTAGGCATTGACTTGAAAGTCAGTTTAAAACCCCCTCTCGAAATCGATACAGCAGTTACCAAATTAAATTCTCTGCTAACAACTACAGCACAGCAAGCTATCCCGCCTAAGGTGCAGAGAAAAGTCAACTCATACACACATGTTCCTCTAGAAGTTAAAATTCTAGTTGCCCGAAAGAGGAAAGCCAGAGCCATATGGCAAAAGAGCCATCATCTAGCAGACAAAACAACCCTCAATAACCTTGGAAATCAGCTTAAGGCGAAACTCAAATCCCTGAGGGAAGACTCGTTGAATACCTACCTCTCAATCATAAACCGATATGACAACTCAATATGGAGACCAGTCAAATCATCTTTAAAATCTCAAACCACATCCCCATCAATACAAAAAGGCGGATTTGTTCGCTATTCACCTATCTGGAGTATTCCAAACACATGATGAACCACCCAACGTTAACCTCCCAGACCAATCAGCACCTGAACCGAATACACCTCCAATACCACTAATAACACCGAATATTGTAAAATCTGAAATTCAGAGATTAAATCTCAAGAAAGGGACCGGACAAAATTACACCGAAAATGCTCCGTGAGCTTCCACGCAAAGGAATAGTTCTGCTGACGTACATATTTAATGCTATATTCCGACTTCAATATTGGCCGAAAGAATTTAAGATCGCAGAGATAATACTCATCCCTAAATCAGGTAAAAATCCCAGCTATGCGTCATCAAAGCGCCCCATAAGCCTGTTACCAGTTTGCTCCAAACTCCTTGAAAAGTATGTCTTACAAACCTTAGACCCAGAATTCACTGCAACTAACTGGATCCCTGATTATCAATTTGGCTTTCGCCGACACCATTCTGCTATACAACAGTGCCATCGCATTACGCAAGAAATTAACACAGTATTCGAACAGTCAGCCTACTGTATAGCTGTTCTTTCGCCAGGCGTTTGATAAAGTCTGACACAAAGGACTCAAACTCAAAATACATCAAATCTTACCTCAATTTCATAAACTTTTGGACTCCTATCTAACAGACAAAAAATTTCGAACACGCGTTAACGACGAAGTCTCTCCAGTGTACCCAATCCAATCTGGGGTCCCACAGGGTAGCGTTCTGGGTCCCTTTCTTTATACGTTCAGACCTTCCAACCTCCCCAACCACTACTATAGGAGCATATGCCGATTGCACAATTATACTTGCGAGACACACGGACTTAAACCTCGCTGTAGAAT
The DNA here is from genome assembly GCA_036346155.1 of Sinelater perroti. Classification (NCBI taxonomy): domain Eukaryota; kingdom Metazoa; phylum Arthropoda; class Insecta; order Coleoptera; family Elateridae; genus Sinelater; species Sinelater perroti. The sequence goes on from JARFIY010000336.1 coordinate 130,318, forward strand.
ATGACCAAACTCACCTCAGCTTACTTGAAGACTGGCTCCAGCGCTGGAACATTAAGGTAAATGAGTCCAAATCTACTCATGTGACCTTCACTCTTCGCAAAGGGATATGTCCTCCACTACATCTTAATAACATCGAGATACCACAATCCCCATCAATGAAATACTTGGGACTACACCTGGACAGCAAGCTCACCTGGAAGGAGCACATTACTAAGAAAAAAAAACATATAGAGCTCAGATTTAAAACCCTTTACTGGCTACTAGGCCGGCACTCCCCATTATCCCTCTCTAACAAAATCCTTATCTACAAAACCATCATTATACCAATCTGGTCCTATGGAATAGAACTTTGAGGCTGTGCTAGCAAGACTAACCTCGCAATCATCCAACGAAGTCAATCTAAAATCTTAAGATCTCTCGTTGATGCTCCCTGGTACATCACCAATCAGATGATACACGACGACCTCGGCATCCCGATGCTCAATACGGTAATACAGGTCAGAACCAGGAAACATCTTGAAAAACTTACCACCCATGACAACCATCTTCTCCAAGAACTTCCACACCATCAAGTCATTAGACGCCTCAAGCGTCGCTAGCCTACAGACCTCCACTGAAGAGGACTCCACATGTGCCCAACACCTTAGCACTATTTTCTAGGACGAGGACCAGTCATTGGACGGGCCCTCATCATGTCAATTTATAAACCAAAATATTAGCTTAAAGAAATACAATGTATTCTGATTGCTAATGTAAAAATAAATTTAAAAAAAAACTTAGTGATCTTATAAAAACTTTTAAACATCACTAATCATCACTAATCTGCCTTAAATTCTGCATAGCTTATTAATATTTAATTGAGATGTCTTCAATATGCCTATTTTTATATCAGATAGTTGGAAGAAAATGTTTCCTTAATGTTCGTGAGCTAAGTTGCTCAAAAATTGTTTCTTTTATCTTTTGACTTAGATAAGTCGGCACAAAAAAGTAAGCTTCACTATTAGTCCTAGGAGAATTATATAACTAGTTAGTTTAAAACAATATAAAAGCATCGGAAATATTCTTCGAGAATTCAAAAAGTATGAACGAAAATAATTAAATTCAAATTAAATGAAATGATGGTTGCTATTTTATTTTTATTTAAGCTGGTGCAGTTACAAAACAAACTATACCATAAAAGAAAAAGAAATAAAATATATAGGACTAATAATTATATTGATGTAATCAGACTAAATATTCTGCTATATAATTAAGCAAAGCAACTTACAATAAAATTTAAGTCAATTTAAATGCAACCAAATTTATTTCTCCTATCCATTTCCTTTAGATTTTTATCGACTTTCCCGTTTTCTACGTTTTTCTTTAAACACGTTCATACCACCTTAATTGCATTTTTTACAACTTCAACTATGTCTTCTTCTGTTTTCATTACGTTCTTTATTGTTTAATTTCTAACTCTATCTAATATTACAATTCTTGTTGAGTGCCTCCAGTATTCTATTTCCAATGTTCTTAATTCTTGTGCTGCTTTTTCCATTGATTGCCATGATTGCGCTCCATATGTTGCTATAGTTTTCACTATACTGCTACTTGTGTTTGTATTTTCCTTTCTTTAATTACGTTTTATCCCACAGTATAGATTTAAAATCTCTCGCAGCTTATTGTCCTTGAATTATTCTATCCTTCATTTTCGATTTACAATGTTATTCTTATTCATGTGGATGCTCAGGTATGTATAATAATGGCAAACTTAATTTTCTCTTTATTGTACTAAATACTTGATTTTATACTATCAGGACTAGGTCAACTACAAAATGTAACAAATACGTTAGATTGTATCGCGGGAAATTCCGTCCAGGAGAGGCCGTCCTATACACGTGTAACACAACAAATTAGCTTTACATAATCAACGACCTATGATAGTCGACAAAACTGTCAAAAATACAACCGCAGTGGTGTTATACTCAAATCACTTTACGCCAGATCGCTAACAGAATTATTGCGTCCACACTTATGAGGAGGTAACTTCTAACAACGCAACTCACAACAAGCGATCTGATCACAACAGAAATGATGAAAAAAAAGTTGATCAAAATCCATAAGAAATGTGTCGAGACAAGGTCGACGGTTAGTCTCATAGTGTACCAGGACCTGCACTAGACTACAAGTCTTTCGTCCTAAGGAACCGTCAAATGTAGACTGAGAAAAACAAGATGGACAGCCTAAGCACTGAACAACATCAGGCACGACAGTACTGGTTTTCTAAGATTATTTTCGGTGAAAAGAACTTTATATAAAACAGGAAAGTGAATCGCCAAACGTATTGCTGGATTGGAGATGCGTCTGAAGTGCCTACAGTTATGCGTGCAAGGTTTCTCACTTCCGTGGTAGTTCTGAAGATTGTGAGCTTCTACAAGAAAGTCTTGAAGGTGATTGTCGCCAGCTATATTAACATCTTAGAGAAACTTGTTAAGTTCTGGATAAAGCAGGTGGTCGCTGAATGGGAATATGTGTTTCAATAAGACTCCACTCTAATCCACAAAGCGATGAAGCTGTACAACAATTTAACCAAGTCTCCCAACTTGCAACCACCCTCCAGCTGAAAACCTTGATTACTACGTGTGCAGAGACAGCTTTTAAGAGCTTCTATCATGCAGATAACGACACAAGTAAACTAAGAGGGAGCTGGTAGTCCTGCAGCAGGCTTAAGTCTCGGCTTGAAGTCATAACTGTTGATAAAAGCTGTATTGAGTAATCAGATTGTCAATATTACTTACTTTAATGGTGTTTTATATAAACTAGATTATAATGTAAAGACCACTTTGCGGCCTTATTAAAATAGACTTCTATGCATGAGATGGTAAAGCTTTCGAGCGACGTGCGTTGAGGCGCTTCGCGCCTTGTGAGAATTGCATATCCTACCTTCTCCCCCACTTAAATGTAGCCACTGGCACACAAATGTAAAAGGGGCTATTTTTAGGCCACTTACACTTGATTCTTGAATTTTTGATTGCGGATTCGGATTCTACGTCAAATTTGGCTGTCCTTTTTGTTTTTTTCAGAAGGAACCGGTGACTAGGGGATTTTATGTGCAATCCTTACTTTTTATAGGGGGATATCTTTGATTGTTCTTTTTAATGTTAATATTAGATGATATTGCGCACCCTTGTTACAATCACTTACTTATTTTAAAGGCTTGCGCTAGCTTGTTTTCTATCTCCATTCTAAATATTTGATTTCTACAACCAAAGTTTTACACTCCCCCCCCCCCATTAATGCTTTTTTCAGATTTACAACGTTTAACGTCTCCCAAAATAGTTGCCATAATACGGTATTATACACTTTTGTGAGGTCTTCCTGTGAAAATATTTTTCTGTATGATTTGATTTAACGTGAGCATCTTGTCCGTGTATAATTTTCCTTCTCTAAATTCACTATATTATTCTAATTCTTGCTCCCTGCATTTTTTCACTATTTTATTTCTTAATATATGTCTATATTTTATGCTAAGTGTACTTGTTACTGACACTCCTCTTTAATATTTTCATTTCTTCTTTTTATTGCCTTTCTTACTTCTTCTCTAAACAGTTTTATACACTTTTTTGTCGTATTTTATTTCTGTTTCTATTTGATACTGTATCTACTATTCCATTTTTTTTCTGTACAAACAAATTGCAATCTTTCTTTGTCAATTTTTGTATATACTTTTATCTTGTTTCTTGTTTGAGTTAAGCCGTTTCAAGTATTTATTTTTCAAATCTTATATTTAATATTTCGTCATTGTTATTCAAAACTTTTCCATACTTTTAGCTTAACGCTTCGTGTTTTGTTGTAAGTTTGTATAGTTTCTAAGTTGTCATGTTTTTGTTTTTTCTTAGCTCTGCATTTTATCATTTTTTTATATAAATAATATGTAATTTTATTTTTACTTGGTATTTTGGTTGTTTATTTTTATGTTGTTCTTGATATTCTTGTTCTGTGCATCTTTTGGGTTTATTTAAAAATTTAGGTGGAAACATTTTCTTGGAATTTTCTTGTTAAGCATTACCGCTAGCTACTCTTCTATAAACTCATAATGTTGAATTATTTATAGTGTAAATTTTAATGGTTTGCTAAGTTTATGCTAAGTGTAGGTGTCTATTTTTTCATGTTAATAAATGCCATTGATTACGTTCAATTTTTAATTTTTACACACGTCGAAACGTGTCTGTCCATTTCGTATGTTTATTGTTCTTTATCTGCTACCACTATTTTTCTATTTCTATTTTTCTAAATGTTTTCTCGACTCCTTGCTCTGTTGTTTTATTAATCTTCTCGTAAAGTCACCTTTGTTTAATGTGCTTTTATTATTACTTGGTTTATACACTCCGCCGATAATCCCTTTAGAATCGAATAATTTTATGTTTATTTTTATTATTCTACCTGTCAGTCCTTTTCGGTTTTTCAGATATTGTATTAATTTCTGTTTTAATGATATTTTTTTGCTCTTGCTGCTATATATATATATATATATATATATATATATATATATATATATATATATATATATATATATATATATATATATATATATATATATATATATATATATATATATATATAGGGGCCTTGTTGATGTTATTCTTTTCATTTTTTTTATTTCTATTAATATGTCCAAGCGTTTTTTTTTACTTTCTTATTTAGACCTTGGACATTCCACATTTGAATTTTTATAGTTCTTTTTCTTATCTTTGTTGGTTGTCAATTCAATCCGCTGGGCTGATTTATATTGGGATTTTATACCGATATTTGGGAGCTGGCCTAACAATTTAACCCCCAATCTAGTGAACAAGTCCGGTGTTTTCACGGTAAGTATTGTATACCGTCCGAAACTACCAAATTGCAGTGTTGGCGAGCTTTTCTCAATTTCACTAAAGACGCGCTCGCTGAAAGCAACTGGCAAATCCCAACATAGAGCTAGGGGTAACTAACAACAAAAACATTAGTTAGTATTGACAATGTATTCTAAGTAACATTTAACTTCCTACAGATTTTGTAAACTGAAAAAATGATGGTGCAATTTCAGGTTAGTATAGTAACTATTAAATTAAGTAATGGCATAAAGTTAAATTCAAATAAATTAACTGGTATTTTCAAAAGCGATAGCTCGATCTCTATAGCGACCAAACTATTAGCCGAACTACATTTGTGTGCAGACTGGATCATGGAACCATGAGCGACTGCAGCGAGGATGTCGGCAAAACACCTTGGATTCGTGCCTGTCAGTTGGAAATAACGCACCTACGTGTAAATTCAATATATTAATATAAATTCCGAAAGCTCAAACGTCAGTCCGGTTTAGTTACGGGTTTGACAGAACGAATTCTCCGAAGCGGCCTGGACGTGCGGGCCTTTTTCGCTCTCGGGCGCGGACCGCGCCGCGCTCGGCCGGCGCGCGGCCAGCCTCGAAGCCGCCGCCCGGCAGAGCGCCGGCTATCGTATTATTAATACGTCAGTCAGCTCTCGTTCCAAAAAAACCTGATTATTTCATGAATGTAAATTATTTTTACAAAAATGTCGGGCACGTGCAGCGGCGGCGGCCCGCGGCCGCGGGCCTTCGGAGATGGCCGGCTGCCGCGACGCCGCGGCTAGTGGAAGCGAAATGAATGGCCTGCTTGCTGCTTTATAGAAAATGAAAAATATAAATAGTTAGGAGATGTAATAAAAATAACAATGGGAGTGTGGAATGGCCGCCTTTGTGCCCAGGTAACAAAGAAGATGCACAAAGGCCCTGGATTGTGCTCTATGCTACCTTAAATGCACAAAACCGTTTGTTGCAGTGACCTGATCGATATAACGAGGTTATAAGTGTTGGCGTTGCCATCAATAACGTTGTTTGCGGCAGTTGGAATAATAGAAAAGCACGAATGCCTTTTTCCATGCAAAGAACCTACCATTTCTTCCTCGGGACGTTTAAAGTATGAAGGGAGTCTCCTAGAAATTTCATAAGGTAACTGCACCATTTTAACACAATCAGTTTACTAAAATCGAACTTTATATTACAATGGCGTATAAAATTAGTTATACAATATAATACTATCCATTAGATGTGATGGAAGAATCTGCAACTCATGCTTTCACAGTTCAAGAAGGCCTTGATACTGGACTATTTTTGCCTTTTCGTGGTACACTTCCTTCCACACGCCAGTAAGATCAATTGCTACAGCATTCTTCATACAATCAGCAGTCAGCTTAAAGGATTTCAACCTCATAGTACTCCAAGTGCTTGCTGTGCAATCTTCAAAATATTTGAAAATGTTCTGGCAGCCAACCAAACTGATATTGCTAAGTTAGAAACGATGCTGCATTAGCCTTCGCAGAAACAGTGCTGTTAAGCTGTTGCTGTAACTAAGAGAGGTTCATTCCCCAACCGGTGGTAGCTGATATTAAAGTATCTGACACAATCCAGGCACATTGAAGATGTTATTTGTGAAGTCCACGCTCATCAAATTGAAATTTTGAAGATGCAGATACCTAGTTATAATAGCTTTGTAGCGGATTGTAGCTCAGATTTAAGCTAATTAAGCTCTGAAGAACAGACCTGGAAGCCTAAACAAACGTATCAGCAAAATGCTCGAGTGTGTCTGCAGTCAACTGACATGACGACAGGTCAAGTATTGACAGATTGTCGAGCGAGAGAAAAGACGCACATAAAAGTTGGAAACACTCTTTGGTAATTACGTTTCCAGATAAGTCCAGGCTGTGCAGGTTAATCTGCCTGTTTATGGCCTTGAAGAGCGGTGCTACGTTGTCTTTCCGCAGCACAAAGTTGGATATGTTCACAGCCGTCGCTGACTCTTGTAGATGTTTAACAACCTTTTCATCAGGAGCTGTAAATGTTCTCTTAAAATCACATAATTAAGGCAGTATATTGGCAACCGTACGTAAGCCAAGATTAGTACAGGTTTCTGTGTACCGCTCAAAGAGCGGAGGCAAATTCCATTTCAAAACGAGCGCTTCCACTTCCTCTGCTTGCGTTGCATCAGGCGCAAACAGAATGCTGACAAAGACGGCTCCGTTTTTCGTCTGCAGCTCTATGGCGGGTTGTATGCATTCTTTCCTACAATTCAATGTTAAATAGCAGAGTATATAGTTGAATATTTAGAACAAGAAAATGAATTTCTTATATTGATCTGATATTCAACTAAATGATAAAACAAATTTTGATTCATATAAATTGAGCAAAATTGAGCTTGTAAGCTCAGAATGGAAGTTTGTTGTACTAAATTCTCTAAACCACAACACTCTCCCGTATTAACCATGAGAATTTTTGAGGAGTTAATATTCCAAAGTTAATCACACTTCAGAGGATTTGAAGCTAGTACTAGCAACATTGCCGTAATTAAGTAAGAAACGGCCAAATTAGATACTGTAATTACAGCAACCTATTGAAGATCAAAAGTGAAGAAGGGGCATTGACTCAAAAACTAGTGAACTTACAAAGAAAAAAATAATATACCAAAAGTTACACTGAATAGACTAAAGTCTTAAAAAAAATTATGTTGAAACGGGCTCTTAGGAGACAGCATTGTAAAATAAAACAATGGCAAGTACACATGCAGCTACAAGGAGAAACAAGAATATAATAATTAAAATTAAACAAGAAATAAAGGGAATGCCTCCAAGATTACATCAGATCAAGATCATAGAATGTAATCTAGGATGGTTTATAAGAATCCACCGCATTTTTGCAGAAATGGAGACCTAGAAGGATGATCATAATCAGAAGCACACAACATTAGAAAATACAATGTTCTTAAGGTTCGGGCCTCTGGAGAAACAAATTGGTTAATTTTATGCATGATACCTTGGTTTGCCATCAAACGTTACATAAAGAAGATGACAAGTGAAAGTTCAGAAATTGCATTCTTATGTGATTATTGGATATTGGGTAAGTCAAGGTTACCTTAAGCAATCTGCTTACTAATCGCTATTAATTGTGTAAACTAAACAATACAAAGCCCTAAAAATTGTGATAAGAAAGATCCCTAAATACATTAAGCAAGAGTGGGTACTCCAAGAAGTCAAAAAATATCTTCAGGAGAGTGATATGAGACAGACAGGAGTGGTAAGGCATCCCTTTACTATCTGTAATTTCATGCTATATAAATTACAGTACAGCTAAATTCCGCATTTCCGTTTCTCTCCGCGATGCCTGTCTATCCAAAGCTCTTATGTTCCATTATTGTCCACCTGTCTTCCGATATTAGTCCTCTGCGTTCTATTCTATCTGTAACTGTTTTGTTTGCTGCCATGCGAGTTCTGATGGCTGTATTACTAATTCGTTCTCTTTTTGATGTTCTTGCGCTCCCTTGTAGATAATCCATTTATGTTACATTCAGTCTTCTCTTCAATAACTGTCCACATTTCACATCTATCACTCCAAACGGATTCGACCATTGCCTGTTCTATCCTTTTCTTGATAAAGATTGACTGTGCCATAATAAATTAAAGCAACCAACTATCCTTCTGCTTTATTGTATTCTATGCGTCATTTCCTTCTCTTCAAAGCTGTGTTTGTCAATTACTGTTCCACTTGTTTTACAGCAACATCGTCATTAATAAGTATATCAAAACTTTCATTTAAATTGACTACAAGATATTTCGTCTTTTGTAGACTGACTTATAGTCCCCGTTTTGATATTCGGTATAAAGTCCACTGGTCATAAATTCTACTACGCGACCATTTGCAAAATTTGTTATAAGAAGGGGCTTTTCATTTATGACGATTCTTATTTGTTTACAATGTTTCTTCCCTCAACGTATAAGTTAAAACTGTAGATTGCTACCGTTTATAAAGAGCCTAATAAGATTCTTACTAAGACATATGTTACCAAATTGTAACAAAAGATTAAAACATCATTAAAATTATTAGTAATGTAGATTGCAAATGCACTTTTTGGAGTTGTCGGGCAAATAACCCCAATGGAAATTAACTAAATGACACTGCTGTAAAACATCAATTGCAAGTAATGACGTATGACAAATACACATTAATCTTGATATTATTCTGACTAAAAGTTTTAACTTACCCATCCATCAAACAGTAATTTTTAAACTGGATTTTGGCCATCTCCTTGTACTAATAACCTTCAATTCTACTGCTTATAAAATTTCTTTACTACCACAATTAATCAAAGGTCTTATAGATTGGCAAAAATACCAAGAATACTTAAATTATCTTCTCACTAATTCTGGCAACGTACAAACTAAGCACGATATCGACGTTAACAAAGATATTCCAACTAAATCAATTAAAAAATTTATAGAATATTTAACACAGGCACTAATAACACAAACGAAACGCAATTACAATATCCCACCTACATATATGATAAAACTTATTAAACAAAGAAATATAATACAGAGACAGCGGTAGTAAGAAGAGATTTTCATCTTAAAAATATGATTAATAACTTTTTACGTACCGTAAGTCGTAAAATTGACAAATATTGCATTAACCATTACACTAAGTATCTTGAAAAACTAGAAACATAGCACAGTTTCATGCAAAGCAATCAAGATAATGACTCAAAACATTATTCCTATTCTAATAAGCCGTAGCTTTCCTATTTCTTGAAACAAAGAAAAATGCAATCGTTTTGCAAAACATCTTAAAACTGTATTTACTCCAACAGTATCAGATAATGCTTATAATGACACACTTTTCCCAATAGCTGACAATTTTGACCAACCAACAGCTCTAAAGAAAAAAAGTATTGCTAAATAGAAAAACACCAAGCTACAATCTCATCCCAAATGTAGTTTAGAAATATCTGACAAAGGGGCTTACTTTAAATATTTTATAAAACATTTGCAAAATAAATAGAAACCTGCGCACGTAATCATGTTTTGCAATCCAGGGAAGAGCAAATACCACTGTGGTAGCTACCGACCTATAAGTCTCTTAACAACCTTATCAAAAACAACTAGAACGAGTAGTTTATAACCGATTTGTTGTGTCCTTGGATAAACTTAAAATAATTCCATCTATTCAATTTGGATTTAGAAAAAAGCACTCTACCACTCAAAATTAAAAATAATTACTCAACTATTGGAGCAAACGTATGAAAACAAACAATTTTCCACTGCGGTTTTTTCAGACATAATCCCGGCATTTGGGCAGGCCTGGATCGAAGAGGTTCAATTTGATATTTTAAAAACACAAAATCTACGTTATTTGGTAGCTAACATTTTCTCCTGCCTCGAGAATTGAAGATTTACAATTCGCACTAATGCTTCCATCGCTAATACCTATTAGAGTTATGCTGAAGTTTCCTAAGGTAGTGTTCTGGACCTACTCTTTTCAGTTAGTTCATTCATGATGTTCGAATTCCCAATAAGAGTAAACTTGCATCATTTGCTGACGACACAGAAATTGCCACAAAACACAACGACTTTCTCATTGCTATTAATCTACTGCATTCAGCCATCAATACTTTAAGTCATTAGCTTAGTAAATAGTGCATCTCCTTAAATTTAAAATACGTCTCTCACTTTAAAACGCACAATAGATCATTCGGAATTGCAAATATTTCAAAAACTGGAGCAATTAAATATCTGGCTTATGCCAAATTTAAACAACCGTTTTCTTTAATTAAAAGACATTTCTCATTGCTTAAAAATGTGCTACTACACCAATCACTTCTTAGATCAATCTTAAGATATGCTTGCCAGGTATGGATTACAATGTTAAAAATACAGGTTTCTCAAAAGAAGGTTCTATGAAAAATTCAAAATGTACCAACAGTAAAATGGTCCAACAGCTGTGCCGGAAGAACACACACACTCGACTCAAACGCCAACTTTTGCAAAATTTAGTACAGTTAGATGAAGCATCAACGATGGTCAAGTTACAGGAACTTTATTCCTACGTGTTTATTTTATTAGTACCATGTAAAACATTGTAAGGTGTTGAACTGGTGTATTTAATAAAAAAAGTAAATGCTACACTTGGAGAAATTCTTAGAACGATGACAGCATTGGCAAAAGTACGTCCCATAACTTCAATAATGGTAAGAGTCATTGTGGTTTTGATTGTGTTTTTGGTTTAGTATTCTTATCTTCTTCAACAATATTTTTATTCACTCTTAGTAATGCTGACAACCGCACGTATTCCTCTGAATGAGAGCACACTTTTCCAATACCTGATTTGTCCATCTGCCGGATTGTATTATTTTCTATTTGAATGACAATATCCCAAAGATATCCGAAATTCTCAGTATTTCTGTGCAGATTGTTTTTTACGTACTAAGTTGAGCTTCAGAAAATCAATTGTAGCATAATATTTTCTATCATTGATAATGCCGTCTAGAAAACTCGTAATTTCAATCTATGCTTTCACCAAAAAAAAACTTTTGGTTTTCTCTTTATTGTAATATCCGTTTTGTAGACGTTAATTTTACATATCAAGTTTGCTTTGTTTTCTACCTCTGAAAGCCCAGCTTTGCTTCGAAGAGTGTTTATAAAACTACTTAAATTACTATATAGAATAAATAAACTTTGTTGTGTCTATACTTTCCTTTTAAAGCCTTTCGCTTACTTCTAGATAGTTTACAAGAACGTTGTTCCAGAAGCATATCATTAATGCCATTTTAAAGCTTCCAAGTTTTTCCAATATCACATGTGCTACATATTGTACGTAATCTGATCACTATTATGAGTATTGTTTATCAGAGCGTCAAAAACTTCCTTGTATGATTTGTATGATGCTTAACTAGCATCAGAATGAACATCCCATTTGAATATTGGCAAGGTTTTCGAAGATAATCAATCCTTTTTAAGGTTCAATTACAAGAATCCTATCTTTTGGTTGAAAAACTGAAGAAACTATAATTTATTGTTCTCTATAGCTGCAGAGCCAATTCGTTTTAAATTGCATGAGCTTGATTCACGCAAAGAATATATGTAGGCAGAGGATTTACTTCTATTATTGTAACCTGAGAACTGTCGTAGTAGCTCTGTGCTTTACAGTCATTTAAATCAAAATGTACAAAACTTATGCTGTATATTAGAGCATTCGTCACCTCATCTTTACAACTACAGTAAGAAGCGAACGTTGAAAATCATTGAACTTCAGTTCTCATAGAAAGCACATAGCTTACTACAAGAACTAGCTGACCTGTGTGCAATACATCTGGCGTTGAGTCTACAATTATAAAATAATATTTGGGATTTACGATCTCACATCTCTTCCTTTATTTTTAAGTTTTGCTACATGTTTGGCAATAAAAAAACAAATTTTGAAATGAGTTTTACATAGCTAAGAAAGTTGCTATTTCTTACGGAACCCAATATTTCATTACCATTATAACCGTAGTTCGCGAGAAGCTAAAAACTTACAACTTAAATAAATCTTAAGAGAACACTTTGCCAATACAAAGCTTTTCCCTTGTATTTGTATGTTGTGTTACATATATTTCTGAAACTCGATTTTGACTAATAAATTTTCAAATGCATACTGTGTTTAGAGCTTCTCGTTGATCGTTTATTATATGGTTATTTTTTCAATTATCAAACTCATTAGTTGCTTGGTATGTCGTTTCTCCATTGAGTACTCGTCCAAATGATTTTAAATAAACCAACCAACTTTGCATGATGATTTTTATAAAACAACTGATTAGTACACTGTCTTTCAGGTTCTTTAAAATCAGGGTCATAGTTTTGTTGAATGCTGTTGTAGGCCACGAAATCACAATGCCGGACCATCAAGTAATATAATTGGGTCTGGCGACTATAGTTGTGATGGGCTGCAATTTGGACTTGAAGTCACTAAAATCAATTGGATTGCTGTACACTACATGAGAAAAACTCTTTAGTTTCGGTAATTTTTGATCACAGCATCCTCCTCTTCAAAACGCTCTTTGGGTTGTTTTACAAATCTCGACCATATTTCCCACTAATTGTTTAGCTTTTACGATCAACGAAATGCAAATTGATCGAAGGTTCAACTCAAAACTAAACTTCCTTTGTAAGGTTTGCACTGCTGCACAATAATTGTAAATTATATTACTAACGCAACGGTCAACTATAGCACCACTAATTTATTTGTACCACTGTTGTTCGCTGTAGATTCGCGGAAGATTCCGAAATTTGAACTCAAGGGCGCGGCTAAAAAAGTTCTTGATAATTCTCGAATAATTTCTTTGTTATTCCTCTTGTAATGTTTTTACAAAATTATTATACATCGATGAACGATGAATGTATGATTCCAAAGTTTAATAGTTGTAACTTATTCAAGTGTCTCTGAGCTCACTTTTTCGTTTACTTAACTTAAAATGTTGCGCTTCCTAAATCCTGACGCCCTAGACTGCAGTTTATTCAGTTTATGGGTTAATTAGGCGCTACTGAGAATTTTCGAGAGAACTAGGAGTGTTAATTTTTCTTGTTTTTTATAATCTGAGTACTAACCAAAGAAGAAATGATGTCAGTAATTTTTGTTAAGGTAATCAGACGAATAGTATTGATAATACCCAACTAGGTACACCAAACCATGCACTCTGCAACTTGCTCATCGTGACATTTCAGTTGTAATCGAAGCACTATCAAATAGATATTTGCAAAATAAATCTATTCAATTTTGAGTTTATTGTTCATGTTCATATAATTTTATATCAAAATTTTAAGCACCGTCCACGTTAAACTGAATTTATTCTTTTTATTTGTTAACGGCCATTTTTTATTTTAGTTATTAATTACTTTCTGCTCTTTAGTTACCAGTTGTGAAAAGTTTACGCATTTTTTTGACTAAGAAGAATATTACGAGTGTTGCATAATAATTGTTGTTTCTAGCAAAGTTTATTTTTTCTGATAGCCATAATTACTTATCAATTTATTAGCGATTTACTAAATTTAAAAAACACGTAATGGCATTTTCCATATAATTTAAATTTGCAGCAACATTTCCGATAAAATCTTCAAAATAAGAATAAATGAAGTGCATGCGGTGATTAATGTTTGTAAAAGATAGATTTTATGTCATGAAGGTGTGACTGATGTATTAGAAAATATTGTTTCTTTTTAACAAAGTAGAGATATGAGAATGGAAATGTAGTGGTGTATTTAAATCCACGGACAATGGAATAAATCACTGCTCTGCTGATACAACAATCAACAGGACATTGTTCTACTTCTATTAAAAGAAGTATAAAAACGCGTAAAACCATATAGACACAAAAAAACAGTGCTGTAACTTAAATAGACATAAATATTACACAAAATCAAAAATAAATGATTTTTATAAACAATTAACAAACATTGTAAAGTGTATAGAACATGAGGTCAATATTGTGTGTGGTTCAAAACAAACAATTAAAAAGAAAGAGTAGACAATGTTATTGGGAACTACGGATTGGGAGAGAAGACAAAAGAAGACAAAATGGTTGTAACTAATACATGGTTTTTACTACTGCTTAGAAGGCTATGTGCATGGACTTCCCTATAAAATAATCACCAAATAGATTTTGTTCTTACTAACCAAAGATTTTGGAATGCAATAATAAATTCAAAATAAATTATAATTCAAATTGTAATCCAATAATAGTAAAACTAAGACTAAATTAAAATCATATTTTACAGTCTACAACAACAATTAGAGAAACAGTTTAAAACTTAGCAAAACACAAGTTGTAGAAAACATGTGGGAACGAACACACACAAAAAAGTATTTTTATTCTCACTTGAAGAAAAAAATCCAAAAATATAAAGAAGAGAAACAAGAAAGCATGGATGACAAAAGAATTACTGGAACCAATGTAAGAAAGAATAAAATAAAAGCAGATAAATCAAGAAATATATAGTATATCTAATAATTAGATAGTTGGAATGTGAGTAATATGAGTGCACGCGTATCAATCGCTCCGTAAGCAAACTGAAAATTTGAGCCTTTACGTGTTGAATTTACACGTAAGTTGTTAACCATAAAGAGAATCAATAGCATAAGATTATATAAATAATATCTAAGAAGGAAAAATAGACGTGAAATGAGATAATTAAGTACTGATTTGCAAATATTGAATATTAAATATACAAATAAATACACAACGTCGTGAGATAAGTGATATCACCTCCGAAATGTCGACTTGGTTGATAAACACTTCACGCTACACGATGTCTAAATAGGCAACCCAAATAACAAATCAAATATTTAAAAGGAAATATATTCAGGAATGCATAAGAATGTTTAAAGAAAGTTTAAAAGCCAGGTATAAATTTTTAAACAGAGAAATAAATTAAGGTAAAATTCAGTCAAAGTGATCAAACAAAACTAAGGATGAGTGAGTTCGACAAAATAGAGAAAATGTTTCAAATAATAGAGGGGAACATGAGCCAAATGATACAAAATTAGATACACTAGTAACAGAAATGAAACAAATAAAGGAAGAAAATGTAAAATTGAAAGCACAAATAGCGCGAGAAGGAAAAATAACCAATTTAGAAAGAGAAGTAAGAAAAAAGAATATTATAATAAAAGGAGTAGCAGATGAAGAAAACGAAAATGAAAGCTAGTTAAGTGCCAAATTACTAACAATTATTCAAAAAATAGGTATGAACTTATACATAAAAGCTGAAACCGACCAAGTCAGAAGAATTGGGGGTTACAGTAAGGACAAGAAAAGACCAATACATGTTAAATTAATTAAAGATAGTACGAAACTAGCAATCCTTTATAACGCGAAAAAGCTTAAAGGATCCGTTATATGGATCGACCAAAACTGCACCAAGGAAATACAAGAAGAAAGAAAGACATTAATACCACACCTGAAAGAAGCGCGGAAAAATGATTTAAGGCACAGTTACAATTCAATACGCTAATTGTAAACGATCAAATATACAAGGTCGATGATATAAAAAGGGAAGAAAAACGGACAAAGAAAGATAGTTCAGAATCAAATACCCTAAAGAGGACAGTAACGGAAAGGTCCCCGTAGGGAAGCACTCTGGATGATCAATTTAGGAAAGTAACCCGTACCGGGAGAAAAAACTGTTAGACAAAGATAGGATAGGGGGAAGTGATGACAAAAAGGCAATGATCAAGGAAATGCGCAAATGGTAATACATCAAAAACATAAAAATAGGAAAAGAAACAAACAATACAACAAAGAAGAACCGAAGAAAATAAAACAAAAAAGAGACTCGATAAAAATTGGCACCTGGAATGTGAATAGTATCATAGGAAAAGAAGATGAAATAATTGATGAGGTGAAAATGCAAAACATCGACTATTTAGGCATAACGGAAACCAAAAAGAAAGGGAAAGGAGAAATGTAACTGAACGAAGGATACTGGCTACATTGGTCAGGAGTAGAGCAAGAAGAAAGGGGAGCAAAAGGGGTAGGGTTAATAGTAAAATCCGATAAAGTAAATAATATTAGGGAAGAAAGATATATTAATGGATTGCTAGCACTAGACATTAAAATAGACAATAAGGAAACGTGAACGATAATAGTAGCATATGCGCCTAATGATAATGAGAGGAAGGAAGTGAAAGAACAGTTTTATGATTTACTACAAATGGAAATTGATAGAGGAGAAAGAAATGTAATTGTAATGGGAGATATGAATAACAGAGTAGGCAATAACAATGAAGGCATAGAAAGACACATGGAGCAGCAGGGCGAAAACACTAAAAATAACAACGGTTTAGGGCTAATAGACCTATGTGTAGGAAATGATTTGGTGATTACAAACACGAAATTCATGCACAAGGATGTACACAAATACACCAGGGAACGAGAAGTCAATTATTGACTACTTTATTGTAAATACAGAAAATTGGAAGAGAGTGAAGGATGATAGGGTGAAAAGAAATGCTGAAATAGGAAGCGGCCATTATTTACTAAAAATGGAACTCGGGATAAACGTGAAAGATAAACAAGAGATAAAAAGGAAGATAATAGTAAAACAAAAAATCAAAACTTATAGACTAAAGGAGAGTGGAATACAAAAAAATTTCCAAGAAATTCTAGATAAGAAAATTGCCCAAAATAAAATTGAGAGTAAAGATATAGAAAGGAAATGGAGACATTTTAAAGAAAATATTGTAGAAGCAGCAAGAACTAGCTGTGGAGTAAAGAAAATTGTGAATACATACAGGAAGGGAAGTAGATGGTGGTCAACCGAGATACAACAAAAAGGCAAAGAAAAGAAGGAAAAATG
Source organism: Sinelater perroti (assembly GCA_036346155.1). Classification (NCBI taxonomy): domain Eukaryota; kingdom Metazoa; phylum Arthropoda; class Insecta; order Coleoptera; family Elateridae; genus Sinelater; species Sinelater perroti. The sequence goes on from JARFIY010000336.1 coordinate 147,514, forward strand.
GAAAAATACATAATAACTGAATCGGAAGAAGACTATAACATATACAAGAAAGCAAGAACCGAACCAAAGAAAAGTGTAAAATAAACGAAGAAAAAGGCATGGGGAGAGTTCGGAACCAGGATGAAAGAAAACTATTTAGAGAACCAAAGACTATTCTATAATACATTAAAGCATTTAAAACAAAAGAAACCACCAAAACTAAGAAATATAAAAGACAAAAACGGGAAAGTGATAATTGAAGAGAAGGAAATAATGCAAAGATGGAAGGAATACTTCGAAGAATTAACAGAAGCAGGAAATAATGTAGAAAAAGAGATAGAGGAAATAAGGACAGGACACGGGGATACACAGAGGATACAAAGAATCTCAAAAGAAGAAATCATGGAAGCAGCCAGGAAACTCAAATTAGGGAAAGGACCAGGGGAAGATGAAATCACAGCTGAGATGTTAAAATATATGGGAGAGATAGCTGTAGAGGAATTCCACGAATTAATAAATGAAATAATAGTACAAAAAGTAATACCCACAGACTGGAATATAGGAATAATACTACCCATATACAAAAAAGGAGACATAAAAGAATGCTCAAATTATAGGGGTATTACACTAACGAGTATACCCGGCAAAGTATTAAGTAGAATTTTAGAGAAGCGTCTGAGAGAAGAAATTGAAAACTCGCTGGAGGAGTCACAACATGGGTTCCGTAGAGGTAGAAGCATACAGGACTTAATTTTTACAATCAGACGATTAGGGGAAAAATGATAAGGAAAAAGAAGGAAATTCATATTTGCTTTATTGACCTAAAAAAAGTCTTCGACAAGGTAAAAAGAAAGGATGTTTGGGAAAGTCTAAAAAGAAGAGGAGTAAGTAAAGACATGATAGATGTCATCAAAACCCTATACAAAGGCAATAGAAATAAAGTAAGGACACACAACGAGTCAGAACAATTCGAAACAAAAATAGGACTGAAACAGGGATGCGTGCTTAGTCCACTCCTATTCTCAGTACTCATGGACGATGTAGTGAAGATCTGTAAAAAGGAATGCTATAATATGGAAGTGGAAAGTTGGAGATTAAAAAGAATAACAATACAGTAATTACGATTTGCTGATGATATGGTGCTACTAGCAGAATCATCGCAAAAACTTCAGGAAAATATCAATATCTATCATCGCGAGCTCAGAAAAATAAACATGGAAATAAATATAGAAAAAACTAAAACTATGATTATTGCCAAGACAGACCCTCAAAACAATATCAATATAGAAGCACAAACACTAGAGCAAGTAACAAATTTCAAATATTTAGGTACAATAATAGATAACAAGGGAAAAATAGATAATGAAATAATGGAAAGATTAGGTAATGTGGGGAAAATATTTAACACACTGAAAAACACCTTCCTCAGAAAAAAAGAAATTTCGGATCAAATAAAATTGGAAGTATACAAAAAAGTAGTAAGACCTTCGTTAATCTATGGCAGCGAATCCTGGACGATCAACAGAAGAAACGAGAGTAAAATTAGAGCAATGGAGATGAGGTATTTGATAAAAATTAAAGGAATACCAAGACTGGACAGAGTGAGGAATGAAAATATAACGAATCAACTGAAAGTGAAACCTATATTGACACTGCTAAAAGAGAGGCAATTAGGTTGGATGGGACATCTGCTCCGAATGGTTGATAATAGGATACCGAAGACAGTATACGAAGCAAGAACGGAGGGAAAGAACGCAGTAGGAAGACCAAGAAGGAAGCGGAGGAACAGGTAAAATTAGCAGCGGAAAATAGAAACATACAATGGAGAGAAGTAAGGAACCTGACAAGAGACAGAAAGGCTTGGAATAAATTCATTAAGAAATGTTAATTAAGTTTAATAAGTTTTATAAGTTATATTAGATATTATATTATAAGTACTGTAAACTGGGGCGTTATAATCGGACACCTAACGGTATAAGGATTTTTAGTTTAAATAAATAAATAAATATAATAATTAAAAATAAAATAAGAAAAGCCAAAAAGAACAAAAAGAGAATGTCAAACGATAGAAGAAATTCAAAAAAGAACAAGATGACTTTCAATTATACAAAACTGTTAAAGAGCTGAGTGAGATGTAGCAAATAAATGTTCTGGGAATTTAACAAACTGTAATAATCAACCCCGCTGACAATCGAAGAGAAGAAACAAATATGACAACCTGCATAGCTAAATTACTTTCTAGTAACAATTAAAGCGAAGAAACAAACAAGGAAAATGACGATAACCATATTCATACAAAGACCCAGAAATTTTAATTTTAAAAGTAAAACTTCTTCTCCTTCTTCTTCTGTATCCTTATACCCCTTGGGTGTCGGATGTTTATTCTCTTAACTACTCTCCACCCAATTTTTTCATCTCCTCCTTCGTCTTTCCCCTTCTTCTGCCCACTTCCTCTATATTCTGTAACCAGTTTTTCCTAGGTCTTCCTTTTCTTCTCTTCCCAATCCTACCTGCTTCCATAGTTTTCTTCACTAGCCTACTGCGGTCCATCCTTAATATATGGCCATACCAGTATAGTTGTTTCTTTTCTATCTTCTTTGTAACCGGTTCTTGATCTATCATATGTCTTATATGTTCGTTTCTCTCTCTGTCAAACTTGGTCTTTCCAGTTATTTTACTTTCATGTTCTTCTTGTATAACCCATGTTTTACATGCATATGTCATTGTAGGAAGACTATCGTGTTATAGACCCGTAGCTTCGTTTTTCTATTTCTCGTTTTCCGAAGATAGCTTTATTTAATGAGTAGCAGATATTTCTGCTTGTATTAGTTCTTTTGGTTATCTCTAGGTCTATTTTACCGTCGTCTGATATTATACTGCCTAAGTAATCATATACCGTTACTTTTTCTACCCTGTTTCATTTAATTTCTATTCTTCTTTCTTCTTCTCGTGCCTTATCGTTAATTATCATCATTTTACATTTATACGTATTAACCTCCATTCCCAGTTTATCTAGATCTTCAGATCATATTTTCGTTAGTTCTCTCAGTTTTCTGCAGGTGTCTGATATTAGGACTATGTCATCCGCGTGCATGGGGTAATCGACTCTTACTGGTGCTAATCTGTTATAACCTGTCATCGTTTGTTGTAGTGTGGATTTCAATCGGGTGTTTTTAATAACCTGTCCATCACGACTGTGATCAGCAGGGGACTAAGGCTTTCTTTGTTTTATTCCTAGTTCCATTTTAAATCTTGTTGATTCCTCTCCATTTATCTTGATCACTCCCTTTACGTCATTATATATACTCTTCATTACTCGTATCAACTTGGCTTGAACTTCTAACTGCTCGAAGCATCTCCATATTATCTTTCTGTTTATTGTATCAAACGCTACTTTTATGTCTATGAAAACTACTGACAGTTCTTCTCCTTTTTCTTCTTTTCTTTCTATCAAAATTCTTAATATGTAGATATTGTCATTAGTCTGTCTTCCCGTCCTGTAAGCCGCTTGATCATCTACTAGTTTGCTTTCAATTATTTTCCTTAATCTTCTTTCTATTACTTTTGTATATAATTTAAAACATGTGGAGGGTAGGCAGATGGCCCTGTAATTCTCACAAAATGTGAAATCGCCCTTCTTGTGTATCGGGTTACAATATTTTCTTGCCAATTCCCTGAGATTTCTTTTGTCTGCCAATGCCTCGTTGATTATTTTTGGAATCCATTCCTTTCCTTTGTCCCCCAAATACTTTATCATCTCTGGTTCAATGCCATCCTGTCCACTCGCCTTCCCTGTTCTGATATTTTTCATTGCTTCTTCCAGTTCTTCTAGTTCTATTTCCTTCAGCGAATCTTCCCCTTCTTCTTCATCTGTTCCTTCATTGCTATCTGATTCGTTCTGTCTTTTTGCTTCATTTACACTATTCTTGTGTGTAGCAGTCTGCCCAGATTTCTAATATGTCATGTACTTCAGATTTAAATTCATTATCGTTATTTCTTATGTCCCTTATAGTTTTTCTTTGATTTCCTTTTAGCTTTTTTATTACATTCCAAAATTTTCTATTGTTTGTATTGGCAGGGAACTAAACCAAATACACAATACATTAAAAGTAAAACATGCAGTAAAAATAATCAATAAATAAATATGTCCAGACCCAGATGAGATGAGAACAGAATATTTGAAGAGATTGTGGGAAAAATGCAAAAAATATGCAACTATTATAACAACTTGCTTGATGATTTATGTAATCACAGTATTTCTCCGGAAAATTCATAAACGATTAAAAAATAAATGTGGGTAAAGCATTTCGGATTCAACATGGGCCTGAGTGTTAGAGAATCGTTTCTTTACTTAATAGTTCTGGCAGAAATATGCTTAAATATAAGAAAACCTGTATATATGTTATATTGACTTTGAAAAAGCTTTCTTTAAAGTGATGCAGCAAAAATTAATGTACTAAGCCGGCTTTGATGAAAACGACACACAAATAATTAAAAATCTATATCTTAATTAAAAATCGAGAAGAAGATTTGAAAATAAATTAAAGAACAACAGATACCAGAAGAGAAGTAAGCCAGTGGTGTATTCTCTTACTCTTAATGTTTAATACAACGAGAAGATAATCGAAAACGCCCTTTCCGACAGATCAGAAGAATAAAAGCAAACGAAGTTCTTGCAGATGCTCTGATAGCGTGATATGAATAAGAGCTGCAAAATTTATTGGATTGAGTCAAAAAGAAAATACAAACACGGGAATAGAAATAAAGCAGAAATAGTATAAAAACAATTATTAAGATAGGCAATATAAGAATCGAACAAGTTGATAGTTACACATACTTATTTGTTAGACCCGTTAATTAACTCAATAGTAGAATGCACAGACGGAACGCAAAGAATAATAGAAATTAAAAAATAAGCTTTATTAAATTTGAAACAATATTTTGAAATGTTATGTATCATAAATAACGGATGGGACATAATAGACGAGACATAATTTCATTCTAGAGTTCATATCTAGGAAATAACTTCTTAACCAATGAAACTGACAATAAAAAGCTTTACAAAACATGAACAATAATTAACAAATGTCATAAAAACTTAGGCTAAGTGAAAATGCTACATACATCTTCTGGTGATTCAAAAGTACGTTTGGTGATTAAATTATTTGAACTTTTGGCCTTAAAACAGTGTTTTCATTGAATCTGTGGGTTTCTAGATACTTTTAGTCACTCTTTATTTAACACTTCTTTAATCTCTTCTATTTCGCTTTTGGCAATTAATATTACATGCACATTAGTTACTTTAGATTTGGCGCATTAGTAAAAGTCATACGCACTCTTTATTTTCGGTTTTCTCGACTTTACGTCCATCCACATCAACCTTTTAACTAGACTTCCTATTCTATCTACAGCCCCTTTGCCATGGGATGTGCTAACAAATTCTGTTTCGCGGAGATGCCGAAATCAGTCGGAAAAAAGCATACTTTTAAAAGAATGTATTTAAATTATTTTAATTATTTTAATTTATTATCTCAAATTTTTCTTTTAAAAATATAGACGTCGTATTTACTGTGGGTCAGGCCATCAGTAACTACTGCGAATGATTCCGTTAGTTAACCAGGCAACACATGTAAAAATTGTTACTTGCTTGTGTGATCAATGAGTAGCTTGTATATTATCTTGTGCATCAAAGAGTAGTTTTCAGTGAATTCGAGTTAAATCACAACTTTATTCAATTTTATACTTCCTTTTGTCGGCGGAAAGTGCTTTTCTTGGACTCTTTTTAGATAAAAATGAATTTTAAATTGATTTAACTGTTTCTCAAGAGTATTAATGGGAGTCCGAAGCGATGCTCCTGTGTTAACAATTTGAGGATGCCCATCAATATCTTGCCATCGCTTCCATATTAAAATAAATTTGGTCATATCGACATATTGAAAAACAGATAATAAGAACAAGCTAAAATCGGTTTCACATCTCGTGCAGTCGTTGTTCAGCTAAAAAACTAAAGTTTGCATGGTATTTACACACACAAACGTGTGTGCATATCTGAAGATAGTAACACATGTTTAGGTCTTAAGTTATAAATTTTCACTCTTCTGGATTGAAGTTTCTGGATTGAAGTTTCTGGATAAAGGACTTTGTAATAAGCAAATGCTTCCTTTACTGTCAATATCATATGGCGTTTTTGGAATATTTTTCTATTCCCTGATGACATATACTTTAGACCTTTTGTATAGCTTGCCTGCTGACGCAGAAGTATGTAAGTTCTTTATATATTTTCTTTGATGACAGTTGATAGAATATGAATTCAATCTAGAAAATAAATTACAAAGCACGAAACTATTATAATTCGAATCTTTGCCCTCGTACAAAAATCGAGTTTAACTTTCAATCTCCATTTCTTGACATGCCGATTCAATTTTGATGTTCACATACTTGGAGATTCCACACATAAGTTAAGAGCCTAATTTCTGGCACCACAATTTACGAAACTGAATTGTAAGTGCTTATATTGCACTTTCATAATCTAATTCTCAGTGATTTCTGTTTAGTTTCATAATTTAAAAAACTTGTTAGCATATAAAATTTGATCATGATGAGTCAGTTATAACAACAGTACAACAATCCTTGATAGCCAGAATCAAGAATTCTTCAGCATTCTGTATTTCACGTACTCCTGCATGATCATTATTTTTTAGATTGTAAAAATCAAATAATCAAATTTTAACCAGTGCTGAGCATTCTGGCGGCTTCGGCCTCAGACTTACAAGATCGGCAAAGTTCCGACAACCGGCTTCCAAAAAACAAAACGGATGCCTCGGCTGACGGCTGCCCGATAAGTTCGAGATCGTGGGATTTGTCACCCTCATAATCCCCCAAATCACGGTAAACGTCGTTCGAACACCTGGCTCGCCACGTAGGTCGGATCCCTTTTTTATAGTAATCCATACCGTATTGGATCTTTATCATAATTTGATCAAAAGAATCGATCGCCCACCCGCCCGCGCGCTGCTACCTCTTTTCGGGACGCTGGGCCGACGAGGATTAATTGGTTCCAGCCTTCACGGGCGATTGAAGCTTTGCAAAACCGAAACGCTGAAGCGGGCGAAGGTGAGACTTTTTATATGCGTATAAAAAGCTGCCTTAACTTTTTTGTATTTAAAAGCCCGAAGTGTTTGTGGCTGTATAATAAAATAATGCCTTTTATAAGACGTCATTGTCAACTTCACTTTTTGTCATTGTTAAATGTGATGTAAATTTAAAAAATTTTCCTTCACTGATTTTTTGGTAGTAATTGCACATAGATGTGTAAATGTTGCAATGTTACAAACTAAAAACCGTTAGATATACTGGTATTTTGTGAAAAAATTTTCTGTTACGGTTACCCTCGGTAAAAAACCGTTCAAATATTTAAACAGTAGATTTGCTGTATATTGAATTATGTAATCCTAAATTAACTGAATACTGTTTTGACAGACTAGGCTTCCATATTTTGCTTTGTTTGATAAACAAGAACGGGCAGTTTGCTAATAGAGTAAAGTATTTAGAGTATTTGTAATACTTATTATCAGGGCTTGAATGTATATATTTTTTCTAGTATCAATATTTTAAAGATCTGAATTTATATGTTTTTTTTATCAGTTGATATTTATTTGCAATCTGCTACATTAGCAATAAGCAAATCATATTACTATAATGGAAATACATAGCAATGTAAATTACATGGGAGGTAACGCCCTTTGACGTTCCTCAAATGAAATTACTTTCAACAATTAATAACTAATAATAAGTAAGTAGTAGGGATATTATATCTGTCTAAAAACGATTAGGAAGATCTGACGGCTTGAAACGTTTGAGTCTGCGCACTTGTTCACTTTCATCAATTAGTTCTGTCACTAGTGGGTTAGGATGAGATTCTAGTCGCAAGAGGTATTTTTCACTAAATTTGGTAATTTCTTCTTTCACTGACTTCATTTTTAGGTCTTTCCGTGTTGGGTATGTAGTAGGGGGCGTTAGTGATGGTGCGTAAGGTCTTCGACTTAAAGCGTTCCAGAATTTCGATATTGGAATGTGAGGCGGTACCTCACAACTGGATACCGTAGCTCCAAATTGGTTTCAGTATACTTTTGTAGATTAATAATTTATTACTCAGAGAGAGTTTGGAGTTGCGACCTAAGAGCCAGTAGTAACTCTTGAGTTTAAGATTCAGGTGTTCTCTCTTAGTCCATATATGAGTTTTCCAGGTCAGGCCTTTGTCTAAATGCATCCCAAAATATTTCACACTGTCGGTACGGGGTAGAACTCGTCCGTCCATTATCACATCAGGGACGATTCCTCTACGTTTAGTGAACGTGATTTGTAGTGACTTTTGAGAGTTGATTTTGAATCGCCATTTTTGGAACCAGTCGGTTACTGCGTCTAAGTTTTGCTGTAGATTACTAGCGGCTGTAATAGGGTCGGTGTGAGAGAGAGAAGCGCTGTATCATCAGCGTAGGTTGCGATCAAATTGTTAGCATTCGTAGGGAGGTCTGCAGTGTATAGAACGTATAAGACCGGACCTAGGACACTACCTTGCGGAACGCCTGATGTGATGGGATGGAGAATTGATACTGCTTCTCCGAATTTCACTTGGAAATTTCTATCTTCGAGGTATGATTTTATGATTTGGTAGTAAGTGTAGGGTAACATCAGCTTTAGCTTAAAGAGTAGCCTTCATGCCAGACCTTATCGAAGGCCTGGCTGATGTCAAAAAGACGGCCGCACAATAGTTCTTGTTTTCGAATGCTTGGTTAATGTGTTCAACTACCCTGTGTACCTGTTGTATTGGAGTGGTGACTCCTAAAACCAAACTGGTGATCAGGTATTAGGTTTTCGTCGTCCAGGATGGGGTGAGCTTGTTCAGAAATAATTTTTCAAAAGCTTTGAGAATAGCGGTAACAGACTAATAGGTCTGTATGAATTGGGCTCGTTGATGGGCTTTCCAGGTTTGGGGATAAGTATTATTTGAGCAATTTTCCATTGTAACGTAAAGTATCCTGTACGCAGAATACTGTTGAAGATAAGCGTGAGTATACAGATAGCTTTAGGAGGCAGTTCCTTCATTATGTGACCAGTGATTAAGTCGTGTCCAGGAGACTTTTTGCAATTAGTCTTTCTATCAATCATTGTTTGAACTGCAGCCCTAGTGAAAGGTTTGATGGGAAACGTAAGTTGATTTGGGGCCTGTAGTAAGTTGTCCACTTCTGCGTCTGTGTGGGGGTCGTTAGAAAGTAGAGGTTGAAACACTTCTTGAAGGTGGGCTGCAAAAGTGTCTGCTTTATTTTTGTCAGTGCTGGCCCATGTTCCGTCCGGGTTACGAATTGGGGGAATATGATTTTTAGGTCTATTAAGTCTGCCTGTGGCCTTCCAAAGGAGTAGTCGGTGTTTTCTGTTGCGGTTAGTCCTTCTAAGTACTCATTGAGGAATTCGTTTTTTGCTTGGTTAATAAGTTCTTTAAGGTTTCGAGCTGCTGTATTAAGTCTACGTTTGTCCTCTGGGAATCTGCTATGTTGCCAGATTCGTCGTAGTCGCCTTTTTCAGCAATCTTTTTGATATCGATCGAGCAATTTTGGTGTGTGACTTGAGGTAGTAGTTGTGGAGTGGCTCTTGAGGCGGCCAGATGGATTGTTTGGGTAAGTGTTTCTACCGCTTCTTCTATATCTTCTTCTGTTTTCAGTGGGATATTAGTTGTTAAATTTTCCTGTAGTACTTCTCTGAAATAGTGCCAGTCTGTTTTCTTATTTGTTAAGGATGGGGTTCTAGTTTTACTTAATAGTATTGTACTTATTTGCGCTATTATCGGGCTATGGTCCAAGGATTGGTCTAGGCACGACGAGATTTCTAGGTAACCTTGGGGTATGCCCTTGACCACATAAAAGTCGAGCAGGTCGGGGATCTTCGTTAGATCAGTCGGCCAGTAAGTGGGTTGATATGTGGAGAGATGGCTTAGTTGCTCGTTTTGCATGATAGTTAGTAGAATTCTTCCTCTTGGGTTGGCAATACGCGACCCCTAGGAGGGGTCACCTCCGGCCATGAATCGGTTACCTAGTGATCGTATAAACCTTTCAAGGCTTTCCTTATCAGGTCTATGCCCGGAAGGGCAGTAAGCATCAGAAATGTTTACGGGACCTATCCAGTCCTCTATTGATACTGTGGTTGCCTGGATATATTCGGAACAGTATTTTGGTGTCTCGTGATGTCTTATATGTTGTTTTATTAATATTCCTGAGCCCTCTAGCTGTATTGTAGTTGGTGTTAAAGCCCTCTAATTTTAAAGTAGTGTTCTGTAAATGCGTTTCGAGATCAATAGTATGTCAATGCTGTAGTAGGAAAGCTTCAGTTTCGTAGCGGTGGTTGACCAGACCGTTGGCGTTCCACTGGGCTATTTTGAGTGTTTGTGCCATTAGGGATTCTTAGAGTTCACTAATTGAGTCACTAGATTTTTTAAATCTCGTATTTCTTTCATGAGCTGGTTTATCATGGTTCTTTGGGAGTCTATTGTCTGTTGCATAAAAGATACTATAGTGTTTGAGTATTGCGGAATATTTTGTAGATCGTAGTGGTTGACTTGAGCTTTGTTGGCGTATGAGTGCGGATCATAAGTTCTTGTTGCCTTATTATTGAGACCTGGGTTGTTATTTATTTGAGAAGCTACTACTGGTTTAGTGGCTGGAGTTTGAGTCTGTACTGGTGTAAATCCGCGATTCCTGAGTGGAGGAAAACGCCTATTTCTAATTTCTTTGTAGACTGGACATCCCCGATAGTTCCCAGGATGTTCTCCTAGGCAAAGTGCGCATTTTGCTTTGCTTCCACACCTTTCTTCTTGGAGCATGTTCTGTAGTCGTGGTATCCGGCACATTTTACACATCGGAATGGTCTAGTGCAGTAATTTTGAGTGTGTCCATAACATTGACATCTTTTACATTGTGCCAATTCTTTTTTTTTGATTGGGAGGTTCGACTTTAATGATAGCGTTTAATAGAGAGGTAATTTTGTAAATTTCTTTATTTTTATCATGTTGTTTGAGATCGATAAAGAATAAATTTAGTGGGGTCTTCTTAGTGCAATGCTGGACTCCTGTGATATTCATTACTTGATGGCCTAATGCCTCTAGCGCTTCCTTTATGTCAATTTTGTATTATGTATTTTGGCTAGATCTTATTTTATGCCACTCCGCTAAATTTACGCTAGAATAGCACAATTTACGGTGTTTTGTAACACTAAGAAATTATTAAAATTATAAAAAATTTATAAACATTTACATTTATTCAATAATAGATGGCCCCACATCGGGCTTTTATGACCACCTCAATTTTTCGTAGCATTGGGTCAAACAATAAACAAATAGTGTCTTGGTGAACTGTATTCTACACATTATTAACATAATTCAAATAGATTATGTGACGATCGTGGATACCGTTACACTTTTTGCTCAATACTATTCTAGACATTGCCGATCAAGTCCGCCCTGGAGGACTTTCTGTTTTGTTGAAGGAAGTTTTATGTGTTACGTGATATGTGATAGAATGTAATCTTATTGTAAGATTGCTCGGGGCATCCCATGAAGGAAAGAAAGTAGCACGAGTTGTGAAACCGCGTCGATATAAGTTTGATTGGTAATGTTGACAAACTGATAGCTCCTTTTTATATATCACTCATATGTCCATGGACACCTATTCCCTTTCCATTGTAACCTTCGTTAGTGGTGCACAAAAATCAGTGGTAATTGCTAGAAAGGAAAGCCCCGATGTTTGTGAATGTGTACCTTCGATTATTCAGCCTACGTAAATATTTTCCGTGAAGAAACATTTTTATCATGTAGACTAACAATACGTTCTCTTTCAAATTGGTTAACTTGTTGATAAGGTCGACCATGAGGCATTCTCACACCGTGTAACTTGCACATGTTTAATATGTGTTATGCTTGTTTGACACTCAGATCTAAGTATCTAAAAAAGAATATGACCAAAACTCAGAGAGTCATAAACGTAAGGGTCTCAAACGCTTTTCTAATTATAATATATAAATAATGTTTAATGCTGTTGCTGTCTACTCTCTCTCAACCATTTTCTCCATTACTCCCTATTGATCGAATCTCATTTTGTAAGACTTTTTTTTATGGCGTTATCTATCCCATCTATGAAACATATTGCGGGTTTTCACCGGTTTCTTTTTGCTGGACTCTGTTCCGTTATTCTCTTTATTTACTGCAGGGCTGCCGCTCTTCTGACGTGGCCGTACTGTTGTAAGCGCTTTTCTTCAATGTATCTGTAATTTTTTTATTAGAAACTTTCGCCCGTCTTGTTACTCAGTATATTATTTTTGTGGTTGCTCTAATCTTTTTTATAACCCAGGTCTCTGTTTTTTTTAAATTATGGTGTTAAAGATTTCTTTTTTGTATTCTTTGTGATGTGCATATTCCATGGAATTCTGTTTATTTGTTTAATGTATGCTCTAGTTTGTCCCAGCTTGTTCTTTATGCCCCTTTATTGGAACTACTGGATCCTAGATACTTAAAGCTTGTTTCCCTTTTATTTTAACTTTATCTGCAATTTCCAAATCCGTAACACTTTCTGTTGCTGTGATCAGATTTTTATCTTACTAAAATTAATTTGAAATCCGTTTTTTGACTTTCTTCGGTACATTTCTTAGCGGGACTCTATGCTTTCGCATTTTTGTTTTATAATTAAGATTCTAAAACAAGTAAGAGATGTTTAGCAATCCTGTAATAGACCTTTAAAGGTTTTAAATGCTTGTCTGATCCTATGTTTTATTTTAATAGACACCATGTTCTCTCGGTATAAGATTTTGGTTGCCTCTATTAATTTGCTTAGAATATTAAGTTGTTTCATAGATTTCCAGAGCTTTTCCCTTGGTAATAAGTTATATGTTTTTTTAGGTCTATAAATTTAAATGTACTGATATATTTTTAGCCAATTTTTTTAATTAGTTGTTGGATTGTGTATATGTAATCTCCACACGATCTTACCGGCGTAAACCCCGGCTGGTCCTCACTAAATGTATACAATATATCCTTTTCCTGTTTTTTCTTAATTAACTTTTCGTAGAGCTTACCTATTGCGCAGAAAACACTGATTTCTTTATAGTGTATACATATTTTTCTATTTCCTTCCTAAATATAGATGTTGTGTGGGCGTCTGTCCATTTTTGTGGCAATTTTTTTCCAATATTAGCTCTGTCGAACATTCTTTAGATTATACGTAGTAGTTTTTCGGATTCATGCTTTATAAGCTCGGAGTTACACCTTCTGGTCCGGAGAAACTATTGTTATATTTTTTAAGATTACTATTAACTGTTCTTCCATGTTTTTTTAATCATTATCGCCATCGGTCATCTTATACATTGGTCGATTTTCTGTGAGAAATTCTTTGTAATATATTTAATTTAATTTAAAAATTTAAATTCAGTATTTTGTCATTTTGATAACAATGATTAATTTAGCTTTAAAAAAATATCAAATAATATTAAAAAATAAAGTAATAAATAATGGTAATATAATATTTTTGTTGCCTTTTGTCATATTTGATATAAGTCAAATTCAAAAATATAACTTTGTAATAATTTTATTATGTGACATTAACATGATGCAGCAGGTCGACCAATAATTTACCACATACTTATAGTTGACTACTCAAGCCTTGAAATGAGTATAAGAAAATTTAGCCACAAAATTCGTATTATATTGGACATACCAACTGATTATTTGAATGTAATGGATTAGCCACTTACGATTTTAAGTAAAAGAGACATCAAGGAGAAATTGTCTGTTCTGTGGACCATAAATTAATCTACAATCAATTTTAATTTCTGCATTTTACCAATATGACATTAATATTTTGTATTGCTTTCAATACACATAAAACTTAAGCAGAAACAATAGTTTTGTAGTATTTTTTGAGTTGTATATTTGATGAGTTAGTTAATTACCAATATTTAATAATCATAATTCTGGATTTTGAACGCTATAGCCCGTGTGGGGTTGCTGGTCCCCCATCGGGCGCCTCCCCAGGTGGCGGATAGGGGGATGCCCGTTAGATATGACGGGTACCAGGGAAATAAAATACCCGGGGTGGACCAAAACCAGCAACAACCGAATGACTGCCGGTATAAGTAGTTCCCTCCTTACTGGTCAACAGCTTCGGGTGGAAGAACCATGGGAGTAGGACACCCTTTTGTCCTGAGGTCGAGAAATTGGCCTTGAAGGCAGATGAACTAGTTATAGTCAATGGCATAAGGATGCAAAAGGCAAGGGGAAACCATTGCATTATAGATCCCTAGGGATTCCCAAGAAAAACCACCATGGAGAATCAGGATGAAGTAATGGCCCCGAGTGCCCGGCGTCCCTTGAATGGGACAGGGGTGCGAAGAATCCCCGGGCGGACCCAAAAAGTGACAATTCAAAGAATAGGGACATGGAATGTCCGGACTATGTACGAGGCAGGGAAATTAAGGAATATAAGTAACAAAATGAAGAGAAATAAAATTGATATACTAGGCGTTAGCGAAGCTAGATGGACAGGAAGCGGAAAGTTACAATCAAACGACACCGTTATATATTACTCTAGCAGAAATGATAATGTTCATCAAAAAGGAGTAGCTATATTAATTGATAGAAAAATCAGTGATGCAGTCATAAATTTTGTTCCTTACTCTGATCGTGTGATAATGATACAAATGAGAGGCGAACCAATAAATATAAATCTTATACAAGTATACGCGCCTAGAGCGGATGCAAATGATGAGGAAGTTGAAGAATTTTATACACAGATAAAAGACTTAACACGATGTCTCAAGAAACACGAAGTTAATGTTATTATGGGCGATTATAACGCCAAGATAGGTAAAGGTACAATAAACGATATAGTAGGAGAATATGGACTGGATCAGAGAAACGAACGAGGTGAAAGGCTAATTCAATTTTGTGAAGAGGAAAACATGATCGTCACAAATACCTGGTTCCAGTTACCACCAAGAAGGCTTTATACATGGAGATCGCCTCAAGATAATAACGAAAGGATAGTGAGAAATCAAATAGATTTTATTCTAATTAATAAACGTTTTAGAAATAGCGTTAAAAGTGCAAAGACCTACCCTGGAGCTGACGCTGACTCCGACCATAATCTCTTAATAGCAAATATAAGAATAAAACTAAGAGCGCTACGAAAATCTACCCATACTACCAACATCAATATAAATGACATCAAAAACTCTGAAGTGAAAGAAAAACTACAGTGTAAATTAAATAAGGAGCTAAAGAAAATAAACATGAATGAAGACACGGCAGAGGAAAACTGGGGTAAAATAAGAAAAACTATAGATCAAATCTCTAAGGAAGTCTTAGTACCACATAGAAAAGAAGCGAAAAAAGAATGGATGACAAAGGAAATAATAGATTTATTAGAAGAGCGGCGACGGCTTAAAAATACGGACGAAATGAGATACCAAGAGATAAAGCTAAAATTACGAAGGAAAATTAAGGAAGCTAAGGAGAACTGTATGCAGGACAGATGTAAAGAAATAGAAGAATTACAAACCAAACATGATGAATTTAATTTACATAAAAGATTGAAGGAAGTAACTGGTAATGTAAAACGTAAGATGCCCTGCATACTTAAAACCGCAGATAATAAATTAGTAGTAGATCCGGCAGACAGAGTAAAAATGTGGGAAACCTATATTAAAACCTCATTTGATGATAATAGGGCCGATATAAATATAGGAAAAGATACAGAAGCAAATATGGAAGGCCCAGAAATATTACAGTCAGAGGTCGACTATGTTTTGCGAATGGCTAAAACTAATAAAGCTGCTGGTCCAGATGTTTAATCAAATATATAACACTGGAAATATACCCGCAGATTGGCTCAAATCTACATTTATTCCAATCCCGAAGAAAAATAACCCAACATCATGTAACGATTTTAGACTAATTAGCCTAATGAGTCACGCACTAAAGCTATTACTAAGAATCATACAAAATAGAATATACAGAAAATGTGACATGATGGTGGCCAATTCTCAGTTTGGATTTAGAAGCGGTCTAGGGACTCGAGAAGCACTATTCAGTATGAACACCCTACTGCAGAAGTGCAGAGAATACCAAAAAACAACCTTCGTCTGCTTTATAGATTTTGAGAAGGCCTTTGACCGAGTTCAGCACAATAAACTTATACAATCGTCGGCTAAAATAGGACTTCACGACAAAGACGTAAGATTAATTAAAAACTTATACTGGAATCAGACCGCGGTAGTACGAACAGAAGATGGCGAAACGAATGAGATTAAAATTAAACGCGGAGTGAGACAAGGGTGTGTTCTATCGCCACTCCTGTTTAATGTATACTCAGAACAAATTTTTCAAAATGCAGTTTGGGAAGCAACAGAAGGAATAAAAATAAATGGTGAGATCATCAACAACATCCGATACGCTGATGATACTGCGGTGTTGGCTGAAAATATGGAAGATCTGCAAAATCTCTTGACAAGAATAAATGAGGAATGTGAGGAAGCAGTACTGAGTATGAATATTAAGAAAACCAAGTTTATGGTTATTAGCAAAGAGCCTGTTGGTCGAGTTCGACTTACAGTAAATAAAGAGTCTTCAAATACAAATATCTAGGCTGTTGGATAAATACAGAATTAGATCCGGATGATGAAATAAAACTAAGAATCGAAATTGCAAGAAACGCATTTATAAAATTCAGAAGTATGCTGTGTAATAAAGGCCTAAATCTATCAATCCGTATAAAATTTGTAAAGTGTTATGTGTGGTCTATTTTATTGTATGGCGTTGAAGTATGGACCCTAAAGAAAGCTATAATAAAGAAAATCGAAGCATTTGAGATGTGGATATTCAGAAGAATGCTGAAGATACCGTGGGTAGAAAGAGTAAGCAATATCGAATTATTACGCAGAATTGGTAGAGAAAGAGAATTACTGACTACAATTAAAATGAGAAAAACGTCATATTTTGGGCATATTCTAAGAAATAATAAATACAATATACCTCAGCTTATAATCAAAGGAAAAATTGAGGGAAAGAAAGGTGTCGGTTGAAAACAATTATCGTGGATGAGAAACATCAGAGCGTGGACTAACATGAGCCACTGTACCAACTGTACCGAGCTGCCATGGATCGTCAACAATTTCACCAGGTGGTCGCCAACCTCTAATTAGAGAAGGCATTAAAGAAGAAGAACGCTACTGAATTTGGTTTGAATTTGTTATGAATTTTTAGGTACTAATAAAGTGAGAAATGTTTACGAGATAAAGGAAAAATGAATAGAAAACTTAAATATTTTAAATATCTTTCACTGCACCAGGAAGACCTTTATCACATCTAATAATTTATTATTTATAAAAAAATATCGGTAGAAATCGCAGAAATGTTCCTCAAAGTTTTAGTTTTATGAATATCGTAGCGTTTGGTTGATGCCAGCTCTAAAAATGTAAAATGCTTCATGCACTACCTATGAGATAAGCTAGTGGTTCGTCTATTTTTATTTACAACATTTAAATGCAATCTGCATTATACAACTTGGAGACGTTTGTGTGTTTCAATAGCCCAAGAATATCTGGAGAAAAACTGCCAAAATAAGATAGTGATAATCGAGTTGTTACAAAATTGACCCTTATAGTTGATACAAAATAACCACCGACAAAGGCTTTACAGTGAATGTCAGAATATAATAAGTAGATGAAAGTGGTACAGAACAAGTACTTAATTTTGAATCTTAATGCTCCCGGGACGAACTTTCGAATTCTGCATCGTGAAAAGCAAGGAGTTGTAGCAGGACTAGAATCGGTTGCAGATATTTTCTGCTTTTGGAGTAAATTCTAATCAAATACCACTAACCGTTTGCAAAAAGTATTCAAGTTCAGAACATGCCTCGGTATTTAAATATTTCATAGTTTATACTCATCTATGTCTCACAAGTGGTATCTTAAGTTAAATTTTTTTTGCTCTAGACTGACCAATTTTATTAAATAGTAATCTCCTAAAATTAGTCAAACCCAAAAAATTGTGATTGAAAAGAGAATGACACTAAAATCTGCCGTTTCTATGCATGCACACTACAGTCCACCTTTATCAGCTGCCAAGTCATGACGCGTCCCTCAATTACATTAACTAGTATGTTGGCTATTTTCAATCATTTTTAAATAACGTTATGATAAAAGACATTATGAAGCTTTTTAATTGATTAAAGTATGGAATAGCCATTTTAAGAATTATTGGATAATAGTTTGGATAAAAGAATTAGTGTCTAAAGCAATCGTATATTCGATATCAGAGACACTAAGTATACCAGTGAAAGGTTTTTTTGTTGTTAAATGCATGATGTATTAGATGTAATTTTTCTACTAATTAAGACAAAACAATTGGAGGATACAATTAAAAATATTAAGGTTGCTTATTGTGCCATTTTATATCAGAGCAATTTCTATAATTTACCGTGTGTTTTCTTTTACAGTTAACACATTTAATATATGCATTATTATTACTTTATAAGCAAAGCCTTTGGAAAATGCAGATTTTATGACATTTTGGCAAATTGCTCTATTTTAAGGTTTACAAAATTCGTTTTCAATGACAGCAGGTCACTCCACGTACGCTATCTTAACAGCGTCCATAGCACACTTATCATTATGAGGGGATATATTACAAAAAAATTACTACAAAAGTTAAAGTAACAAAAAGAGTAAATAAATAAACAATATAAAAGCAGAAAATACTTCCCTGAATCTGATGGATGAACTAAAAAAGGCTATGGATAATTCTGAGTCCAAATATGATACAAAAAATAATACAACGGCAAACCATGTAAATCTTTACCTACAACAACAAGCATTATACAAATTTAATTTTCAACAAAAGAATCAACCACGACATATAAAAAGCTTTGATTTAAAAGTTCTATATGAACTACAACTGTTGTCTAATTGTCAGAAAATAGAGAAAAGCGAAGATCAGTAATTTAGGAAGGCCAAGACTGTCTCAAAAATATTGAATCTAAATATATGAGAAAGGATTGGGCCCAAGAACAAAAATTGAGAATTGCAGAAAACTATGCAATAATAGTAACCACAATTCTAAAACATATCAACAGACGTGCGGAATAGTTGTAGCAAATAGAAGTAAAAAATAACCCGCCTTGAAATATAGAACTAACGGATAAAAATAGGTGAATCTAAAATAATTGAAAAGAAAAGACTAAGATATATAATCAGAGAAAACAAAGACATTAAAGAAGGTTTTGGAGAGATTTTGAAAAACCTAGAAACCAAACTAAATGAAAATAATTTGGAAAAGTGGGAAGGAAAATACTTTGGTCATTGATAAAAAAAAGTAATACTAGAAAAACCAGAAGAAGGCACCTTTGTAATGAAGAAGGACAAGAGATATTGAAATAAGCTTTATATAGTATTAAACCAAAAACACTTCTTATCAATTAATTGGACCCAATAATTATCAAACAAAGAAGAAAAAGTTAAACAAAAAATAAAAAAATATGTTAAATAGCCTTAAGCGGTCAGAGAGTACTTAAAAGCTAATCAGAAAATAGACTAATAAGAAAATAATGTAATTCCAGTACAGCAATTATTATAATGAAACATAGGGCAATATTTTCATCACTTATAGTATAAAAAATTTCTGACGTTTCGTTTGAAAAAAAAATATGTTATAAATGTTAAGCGTTACTAGAGAATTTCCCCAAAAAGGCAAATCATATGCAATGAAAAAAAAATAAAATGAAACGACAGTTACGAATACATAGGAGCAATATTATTTAGAATAAATACATCAGATAATAACATCCTAAATAGAACGAATAAACCAATCGTGTTGTATACTAACAAATAATAACACACAAAAAGAAGAGAAACAGTTAAGGGAATGTGTAATTGTATTAGAGGTAAAGCGTCTTAAAAACGATCAAAGAAGATCCGGGAACACCGCAGTGACTGGAAACGAAATGAATATGAAACAAATGATTTGAGTAATGATATTGAAGAACACCACAAGCAAGACCGGCGAAAAAGAGAGAAAACTACGAGAACACAAAAATATTCTGAAAAAGCGACCGAGCATGACTGATCCTAAAATCAATAGAGAATTTAATAGACTATTCTATTCTATTCTATTTATCTATCTTAGTCTTAATTATTGTATAATTTTACAGTATTTCTTATTTAAAGTATAATTTTAAAAACTATGCAGGTTAAACCTTTTTTTAGTACTTTCTATTGATTACTTTATATGCACGGGAATATATGACAGTATCTACTTCTATTATTATTTTCGTTGGTGAAATACATCTTCCATTATTAAGTTACTGGTCTTAATAATTTAAAAACGTTCTACAGCATATAATTATCAATGTTGAATTATTATGTTGAGTTTCCTCATTGATTTGTTTGGCACGGTCTTGTTATTCAAATATTTCAGACTTAATATTTTAATTAATGATAGTTTAAACATAAAAAAATAAGTATTATACTGGCACTACACATAAAAGCAAAAGGCTTAATGGCCAAAACTGCTTTAGAACCTTATTTGGTACTATTTGTAAGGTCCATAAGCCAATAAGACTACTAATTACAACTGATCGACTTCCAGAGCGATTTTAGAACGGAAACTGAATAAATGTAAAAGATTGCGATATGGTAGACTATTATGTCATTTGATATTAATTATAATTATTTATGAAACTATAAAGTTATACATAATTTTCGACAGAGTATCTTAAAATGTGTGTTTATTTATATATGATGGGATATTTGCACTGAACAAGAAAGAACTACAGATAAATCAAAAAATGTGAAAAAAGTTATATAACAGTGTAACAATAATAAATGCAACAAAACCAAAGTTATAATAATATCTATAAAAGAAAAACACTATAAAACTGAATAAATATGAATTAAAAGAGTCAAAGGATACGTGTGCTTAGAAATGACCATAGAGAGCACAAAATACAAAGAAATAGAATAATATTAAATATAGCGAAACTTTACTACCTAATGATAAAGTCACCTTTGAGTAAGAAATCACAGAAACAAAATAAAAATTATTACGTACAAAGTAATCTATCAGCCGAGTTTGGTATTTGAGGAGAAGCCGTGGGTGTTCACAAATAAATATAAGAATAAATAGCCAGATGTTAAGGATCACTGAAAGAGGTAAGATAAAAAATGTAGTAGTAGACAAACTTAAAACTTCAGCACGAGCAAGATAAATTAAAACATTACAGATACAACAGTTACGGTACTTAATAAGATGGGCCTAACGGAAAAATATGGGAATTAAAAATAGGTAAAAAAGAAGATATAAACTGATGTTAAAAAAATATAACGAGAGTGAAGCAAAAAGCAATGAACCAGATGCACCCATACTACATATTTAGTTATGTTACTAGATTAAAACTACAGAATATTTAAAGTTAAACATTCACAGCAAGTTATGCAAGATAATCCATTTTTAGTTATTGAGGAACTAAAAAAGATTATTTTTCTTGTAGTTTTCCGTAAAAGATAATGACGTTGCAGACGATAATATAGGATATAAAGTATGTATGTAATGTCTAGAGGTTAAGAAAACGGGAGAATAGTAAATAACCTAGAAAACTGAGAGTCAAAAATAAAAAGCCATGCAAAGGGAATATAAAAATCAACGTAAAAGTAGAAAACAGGCATAATAAGTTCTAAGGCCTAGAAAAAGAAAAAAAGAGGAACATCATAGTGGTACAAGTGGTACATAAAAGTAAACAGTAGTATTAAAGAAGGTGTTGGAGAATATCCTGGAAAGAGAGTTGAGTATAAAAGTAGTAGTAAAAATTTCAGTAAAACTAGGAGAGAGAACACGTTTGGTTCGACTTACAAATAAAAATAGAGAATAAGAAAGTAATTTAAAATAAGAATGTAGAGAGAAGAAATTATGTTTGTCCGGGATGATTTCCTAAAAATCACAGAGTAAAAGAAGAAAGAAAAAAAAACAAAAATAAAGTATAAACAATTATATATAGGGTTTGGGATAGGGAAAAACCAACTAAAGAAAAGAATTAAAACCAAACTTTAAAAAAACAAAGCAAAAAATTAAGTTAAATGAATAACTGTAATAATGTTAGTGATAGAAAACAATAAATAATACAACAGACGTGGGAGAAATAAGAGGATTAATAAGAACTACATCTGGAATGATAATAATAATATTGCAATAATAACATGATAGCAAATTATTAAATTAGGAACATGGATATAAAAAGTATAAATGGGAAAGAAGATGAGTTAACAATCAAACTAACGAAATAAACATGAAATACATAAGATCACACAAAAGCGAAAACAAATGTTTGAGAAATTAAAAAGCTGTAGAACATATATTAATTACACTAGAAAGAAGTAAAAATAAACGATACTGTTAAAGTGGGAGTCGCATTCGTAATTAGAAATCAGAAGATAAAATAGATAAAATAATTTTTTAAATAAAAGTTTAATATCAATAAATATAAAATAAGCGGAATGAAATAGAGAACTAACATTAATATTAAAGAAAATATTGGTTTTTCATAGATTCAAGGAACTAAGAAACAAGATTAACTGAAGTAATAACAAAGCACTAGTCTTAGGAAACTTTAATGGAGGAGTCTCAAACGGAAAAGGGGTGTAAAATTGTGTTTAGAAGCAGATGAAGAAAATGTGAAAATTAATAACGGAAATATAACAAAACAGGTAATAAGTAGAAATAAAAAATAAATAATTGATTATTAATAAGCATATGGAAAAGAAAAGTACGAAGAAGGTCCTAGGCAATCAATTTATTTTGGAAATAAAAATAAAAGTAAACATAAAAAAGAGACAAAGAGTAAGATAACCAACGGAAAAGTTAAACGACAAAGTTCAAAAATAACTTTCAGTATAGATTAAGATCGCAAGAAATGAAAACAGACAGAAGAATATGGAAATAGAAGGAACATTTTCTAAACGGCAGCAGCAGAGGACAGTTGTGGGACAACTAAAATGGTTAATAAAGATATGAAAGAACCAAACTGGTGGAAGGAAAGAATAAAGCCAGCACTATGGTAAAAGGAACAAAAATAGAGAACAAATTTTTGCAAACTATTTCGACCACCAAAATTACAAAAATTGAAGAAGCAGGTTATAAACATAATGAAAGAAGGAACAATTACGATGGTTACAGAAAAATAAAAAAATATGGAACAAAAATAACCTCAATAATTAAAAATATGGAAGACAGAAAGGAAATATCATATAAGATAAAGACAAAATCATTAAAAGATAGAGACAGTACTTTTTGGAATTGTTAGATAGAAAAAACTTAGAAATATCACATAAATAAGAAATAAGATTAAAGAAATGCTAGGGGCAGTTTGAAAAACTAAACAAGACATGATAACTACAAATATGTTGAAAGCACTGGAAGAATTAAGCTAAATAATAAATGAAACAATAAAAGGAATTACACCTAGAGAACGGAGAATGGGCATTATAGCCTTCATATTTAAAAAACACCCTGCTAGAACTATGAATAGAGGAATAATCCTTTTGAGTACTGTACTCAAAATATATGCTCGATCGACATAATGTTAATCTCGGAAACCCATTTCTCACAAACAAGCCAGTTTAAAATCCAAAATTATTGTATATACTCCACTGAACATCCGGACTCTGACAGACAAGCGAGGGGAGGTACGGCACTATAGATTAAACAAGGCATTAAACACTACGAACTTCCGAAATTAAAAAAAAAACTTTCTACAAGCTACAAGTATAGTTATCGAGGACTGGCTCGGTCCGCTCGCACTTTCGGCAGTATACTGCCCCCCCCCCCCAACTACCCTACTGCCAAAGAAGGATTCATTGAACTCTTCCGATCAGCAGATTCATGGCAGGTGGGGACTACAATGCGAAAAACGTGCTCTGGAGCTCACGCATCACTGCTCCAGGACGTGGTAGAATACTTAGTCAAGTAAATAAAATTCCAGATATCTTAGACTTTTTCGTAACTAAAGGCATCGCTCCAGGATATTTAGACATTTCTTCATGTTCCGATCTATCATCAGATCATACCCCAGTTTTAGCTACAGTCAGCGCCACGGTAATTGAAAAAGAAAAAGCACTGCAGTTATTTAATAAGAGAACAGACTGGTGCTACTTTAGATCCCTGATTTATGATAAACTAAACATTAAAACTCCGCTTAAAAATAGCGAAGACATTGAGTCAGCAGTAGCCTACCTTACCCAAGTAATTCAAGAGGCGGCCTGGGAAGCCACACCTGACGTGCCATCCAAAAAAACACAAGAATGTTGTCCTGCTGCTGTGAAAAGAAAGATTGTAGAAAAAAGAAAATTAAGGAAAACATGGCAAAGGACCAGATATCCATCCGATAGGATGCGCTATAACAAGGTCGCAGACCAACTTAAAACGCTAATAAAGGACCTCAAAAACAAAAGCTTCCAAGAATACTTAGAAAATCTAAGTCCAAGGCAAGATTCAAATTATTCCCTATGGAAAGCGACTAAACGGATAAAACGCCAGAATGATCCAATTCCCCCTTTGCGTAAAGCAGATAACAGCTGGGCACGCACTGACTCAGAGAAAGCTGAACTACTGGCACAACATTTAGAAAAAGTCTTCCAGCCACTACCATCAGCAGTTACGTCTGAAGAAGATTCTGAAATCCGGGAATATCAAGAGGCCCCCTTTCAAATGTCGTCAATGCCAAAACCGTTCACGGTAAAAGAGGTTCGCGAAATCATCAACACAAATCTTCACCCAAATAAAGCTCCAGGCTTTGATTTAGTAACGGAGCAAATAATTAAAGAACTCCCCCGCAAAGGTTTCGTAATGTTAACCACTATTTACAACGCAATTTTGAGAATAGGTTACTTCCCGGCACAATGGAAAGTCTCCCAAGTAATTATAATTCTTAAGTCAAGGAAAACACCAAACCTAACTGATTCTTAAAGACCAATCGGTCTCTTGCCGATTATAAGTAAACTCTTTGAAAAACTGCTTGCCACCTATCATAGAAGAGCTAAATCTTATACCTAATCATCAGTTTGGCTTCAGATATGAGCATTCCACCATTCAGCAGGTTCATCGAGTTGTTGACTACATCAACCAATCATTCGAAGAGAAGCAATACTGCACGGCAGTGTTCCTGGATGAAGCAAAGCTTTTGATAAAGTGTGGCATGATGACCTCCTTTATAAATTGAAACATACACTACCTCATCCATATTTTATTATATTGAAATCCTATCTAGAGGACAGACCCTTCCAGGTTAAATACGGACAACAACTAAGTGAACTGTATCCGGCACGTTCTGGAGTCCCACAAGGCAGTGTCTTAGGACCTATGTTATACCTGCTCTATACAGCTGATGTACCCACCAACACACAATCTCTAACAGCAACATTTGCGGATGATAAAGCCATCCTGATGAAACACAAAGATCCTGAAATAGCCGTTAAAATGCTACAAGCACATCTAAACGAAGTAGTGACATGGACCAAGCGATGGAGGATTAGACTGAACGAAACCAAATCGCTACATATCACCTTTACAAAATGCAGAGGAAATACACCGCAAATCCATATCAACAATCCTCTTGCGCTGAATTTACTCGATAACAGTTTGGACACTCAAAGACTAAGCCGAGTTAAACCACTACAACTACCTTATAGATTTACTTAGCACTCAAGATCGCAGTTCTTACTTGCCCACTGTAATAATCTAATCACATCTCCTCGGCTTCTAAGTTACTTATAGGTTTAAGTCACTGGACGTTAATCCTAACTCCTTTTTCATGTCATTTAATCACTTATGTATCAAATTTTCTTATTGTGTATACAGGTCGCAAATAGGCAATAAATAAATAATTCATAAATAAATAAAATAACATTATATATATATATATATATATATATATATATATATATATATATATGCTGGAAATTATAAAAGACCCGCTCAAAGAAACGCAACTTCAATTTAAGCCAAATAAAAAGCTAAATAATATTTAAATCGAGACAAATAAGAGAAAAGGCAATTAAAAAAATTAGAAACGTGCGTACGTATCTCCTTGACATGAAAAAAGTCTTCGGCAAAATTAAAAAATAATTTATATAAAAATACACAGAATTGCATCGGAACTGAATTGCAAAAAATTGAATTTTATTAAAGCATCAGGTGTAAAACAAGCGTGTACATTGAGCCTTTTATTGTTATTATTAGTCTTGGACTAAAAGGTATTAAAACACATAAAGATGAGATATATAGAATTAAACAAATTGTGTCAGATGATATGGTTATCATAGCTTAGAATAAAAAACTCTGAAAAAACTTAAAAATATAGAAGAGGGTATTAGAAAAATTTAATATAAAAATAAACAAAGAGAAACAAAGACTAAGACAATAGGAAAAGAAAAAGAAAAACAATAATTTATATATTTAGTATCAATAGTTACAGAAAATTGAAGAATGGATAAGGGAATAAAAAAAATAATTCCAATTAGAGGAAGACTTCGATAGTATTAAGACGCCCTACTTCAAAAAAACAAAAACACCGAGTGAAACAATACTTAACATTTTATGTAGAAACGTAGACATTAACTAACTATATTTAAGAAATATTAAACCGAAATGGATAAGATCAGAAATGTAACGTACAGAGAGAAACTAGAACTAAAACCAATAAAAGAAAAAACAGAAGATGTTAATTATGATTCTATGGGGATGTCCCGTGTGGGGTTGCCAGTCCCTCATTGTGTGCCTCCCCAGGTAGCGATTAGGGTGGGTACCGGGGAAAACTAGCTGACGGCAGGCAGCAGTATTGTCAGTATTGAGATAAGGCTACTGAAAATTGATTTCTTGTAAGCTTATTATCGGGCACCTATGGGTGAAGCGCATGCCTTACCAAAATCAACGTAAAATTACTGCGCCATTCTCTCTAGATAAAAGATTTATCACAAAAAAAATATGAATGTGGCGCCTAGTCTGTGGAAGGCTTTATTTATCCAAGGGATGCTAAGAATCCCTACAAAGAAAAATTATGGTAGAAACTAACCGAAAATAAATATAAAATAGGAAAGTAAATCGAATGTAAAAAGCACCACACATAACTTAGTCCAAGAAATTATAGACTCAATGTAGATATTCTGGGAATATTAGAAACAAAAATGGTGTCGCCATTACGGTTAACAAGAACCCAAATAGATCTGTAGCTGTGTTGGTACCTTACTCAGACCGCGCGATTCTCATACAATTAAACACAACTCCAAACAATGTCAACGTCATTCAGATACATGCCCTCACAACCGAAAAAACAAATAATAAAGTGGAACAACTTTATGCACAAACAAAAGCATAAAAAGAAATGAGGTCGTTATTATTATGGGCAACTTCAATGCCAAGTTGGGTCAAGGCAAGATACCAAATATCGTGGGAGAATACGATCTAGCCGAACATAATAACAAGAAGAAAACATGATGATTTCGAATACATGATTTAACTACCACCGGGAGACTTTACAATTGGATATCTCCACCACACACCACTGAGAATATTGTACAGAATCAGATAGATTACATATTAATACATAAAAGATTTAGAAACGGATTAACAGGGGTAAGAACGTACCCTAACTCCGCCTGCAGCACCCCTGAGTGGATTGAGAAGCTTAGAGGTGCTGTTGCCGGTCCCAAGCCCGGATAAAGGAGGAGGGCCATCTGTAAACCAGGCCAGCAACCTACTTGCAGATGGAGCACAGACATATGCTCACAGAAACAAGAGTATGCCTCGGAACAGGACGGATTCAACGATGACAACGAATGCAAGAAACAGGACTACGAAACCATGGAAAACAAAAAACATACTTAGGATAAGTACATGGAACATCAAATCTCTAAATAAAAGAGAACAGGAAATAACTAAAGAACTCTGGGACAGGAAAATAGATATATGCGCGGTACAGGAAACAAAGAAGAAAGGTAAAGGCCAAACACTATTAGACAACTACGTACTGATTTATAGTGGTGTACCAAAAGAAGTAAGAGCCAAAGAAGGAGTCGCTTTATTAATACATAGAAAACTTACCAACCAAATAGTAGAATGCAAATACAAATCAGAGAGAATTGTCTGCGTAAGAATAAATAAAGGAAGCAAGCACCTAAATGTAGTAGGAATATACGCCCCCGAGAATAATAGGAATGCTAACACCAGAGAAACTTTCTACGAAAACCTCCAGAATACAATAAACGAGATTCCTATAAACGAATACATGATTATCTTAGGTGACTTTAATGCACGGGTTGGAAATGACATCATTCCGGGGATAAAGCAAAGATTCAACGAGGACGTCAGAAACGATAACGGAGACTTGTTAACGGATTCCTGTAGCACAAACGAAATACGTATAAACAACACATTCTTCCATCACAAAGAGCAATACAAATACACCTTTGAGAACACTAGAGGACATAGATCTACGATTGACTATATTTTGACAAATAGGGAACTACACCCTTCACAAATTCTAGACGTAAGGGCATTAACATCGGCAGAAATAGGAAGCGACCATAAGTTAATAATGAGTAAAATCACAATGAAAACATATATACATAACAAAAAAGAAGAAGCAGAATACGTCACAAAGATAAGAATCGAAAGCCTACAAAATGATTCAACAAAATACTTATACCAACAAAGATTCACATAAAAAAGCGAAAAGAACCAAATATTAGAAAGTGATGGAATAGAAGACAGTTGGATGAAAATAAAAACAAACATTTTAGACGCAGCTAAAGAATCCCTAGGAGAAAGACAAGTAAACATAAACAAAAACAAAAACTTGCAAACGCAAAAACACCCTGGTTCTGTGAGGAAGTTAAAGAAAAATGTAAAGATAAAAAAAAAGCATACCTGGAATACATGTCTAACAAAACGCAGCAAGCATACGATAAATATAAAAGAATAAGAAATGAAACACACACACTAGTAAGAAAAACTAAAAACGAACACTGGGAACGTTTCTCAAAAGAAATGGAACACGACTTTTACGGCTTGCAAAAAGAAATGTGGCGTTTTATAAGAGGACAGCGAACAGAGGTGAAGGAATTAATAGATGCAAAACATATAGAAAAGAATACATGGATTGATTACTTAAAAAAATTATACGAAGATGAACAACCAACCAGAGCGAAACAACCCAGAAATTAGAGCAAACCAACAATTTACGATAAGCACGGAGTAAGTAGAAGAGACACTAAGGAAGCTGAAAAACAGGAAAGCTGCGGGAGAAGATGGAATAGCGAACGAACTGTTAAAGCACTGCGGAACAGTAATGACGAAACAGCTGACAACTCTAATTAATAAAATAATAAAACACAACCAAATACCGGAAGAATGAGAAAGATATAGAATGGGAACAAGGAAATCAAGATATTATGTTACCGACGACACAGTATTAATAGCCCAAAACAAGACAATCTGCAAAGATTAGTCCAAACGAAATTAACATGAACAGCAAAAAGAACAATATAAAACAAAAACAAAGCAAATAATGGACAATACGGAACCATAAACATCATGGAATAAACTCGTTAAGCAACTAATAATGGATGAGAAAAGAGTAAACGAGAAATCAAATAGTAATTAAAAAAATCGCAAAGATGTCCAAAATTCAATATAACAAAAAATTAACTATTAGAAACAATAGTAATTACAAATGCAAATTGAAATCGACGGTGCAAGCATAGAACAAGTCATGGAAATAAATTACCTGGGTATCAAAATAACTAGCTATGGAGATGTAGAAAAGAGGTTAAAGATCAAATACAAAACGCTAATAAAATCGCAGGATGTCTCAATAATACAATATGGCGAAATAAACACATTAATATAGAAACAAAGTCTCGAATATACAAAGCAACTATAAGACCAATAATGACATACGCATCAGAAACGAGACCAGACACAACTAAAACGCAGCGACTATTGGAAACAACCGAAATGAGGATATTGAGAAGAATAACAGGAAACACGCTAAGAGATCGAATAAGAAGTACCGAAATTAGAGGAAGATGCAACGTGCAAGAGATAAATGAATGGACACTGAACAGGAAAAAAGAATGGAACAATCACATAAGTAGAATGGCAGACGATAGAATAGTGAAGATAGCAAGGGACAAATCACCACTAGGAAGAAGAAGCGTTTGCCGACCGCGCAAAAGATGAAGTGACAACATTACGTAGAGAAGGCATAAATAAAAAAAAAACAAATTGCCTATATAGAAGGAGAAGAAGAAGAGAAGAACGTACCCTAGATGCGATGTAGGGTCAAACCATAACCCAGGTATAGGCAACATTAACAACAAAACGTTGAATTACTCACAAACATCTTTAAATCAAGCTATCAAACTGGAGTAAAACCTAAAGACTGGCTGACATCAGAATTCATCATCTTGCCTAAAAAAA
This sequence comes from Sinelater perroti, assembly GCA_036346155.1. NCBI lineage: Eukaryota > Metazoa > Arthropoda > Insecta > Coleoptera > Elateridae > Sinelater > Sinelater perroti. The sequence continues at coordinate 178,052 of JARFIY010000336.1, forward strand.
AACAATGCAAACAAATGCAATGATTTTCGTCTTATAAACCTTATGAATCATGTACTTAAATTCTTTTTAAACTCAAAGAATACACCAGAAATGTGAACAAGATATAAGTGATCCACAATTTGGAATCCAAAAGAGGTTTGCAACTCCAGAAGCGTTATTTAATCAGTTTTGTTACAAAAATGTAGAGGTCAACAGAAATGTCTTCATATGCTTTATCGACTACAAGAAAGCGATTAGCTCATTAGGCATGAGAATCTAATAAAATGCAAACAGGCAAAATTTCGATTATGAGGACATGCACGCTATCAAAAACCTTTATTGGATTCAGAATGCTACAGTAAGACTGGACAATAAACGCGCGGAAATGATCCAAATTAAAAGAGATGTTAGACAAGGTTGCGTCCTCTCCCCTCCATTGTTTAACATTTACTCGCAGTCAGAAGAGATTTTCATAAAAGCCGTAAGAAACACCTTATCAATAACATAAAATATTCCGACGATACGCCCATAATAGAATATGTCCTGCAGGGTTTGCTACGACTAATGGACGCTGTAACTCGAGACGGCGATACTGTCGAATTGAAAATAAATACAAAGAATAGATTATTTCCTGTTCCCAAACCCGAAGAAATGGGTGGGCGGTAAGAGATTTGGGTCGAATGAAGAGGTCATCACTGAAGCAAACGCCTATTTTGAGGACCCTGGGAAAAACTATTATTTGGAAGCGATAAATAAATTTGAAAACGCTAAACCAGGTGTATCTAGGTAAAAGGAGACTATGTTGAGAAATAAAATGCTTTTTTGCCGAAAGTATATCTTTTATCCGAAAAGTCACTTACTTATCAAACTGAAAATGTACCAAAATACCTCGGGTGCCGGCTGACAGAGAACGGATGTCCGGAGTTGGAGAACATACTAGAAATAAAGTAGTGAGGTATTGAAAAAAATGCACAACGAAAAGGAGCTTTTAGTAAATATCAAAAAAGAAAAACAACATGCCTTGGACATCTATACCGCAACGACAAATATAACCTTTTACGGCTAATTATGGAAGGGAAAATAGATGGAAGAAGAGAGATTCCTGATGGAAAAACATTAGAGCCTGGACACATATGAGTATCAACGAAATTAATTAGAACTGCTAGAAACCGACTAATTTTACCGAAATTGTTGCCGATATTCATTAACGAATGCGGCACTCTAATAAGAAGAAGGGGGTGCACAAAGAATGATAGATAGTTAGATAAGTATATGAAGCAAACACTCTCAAAAAGAGGCTAAAGAAAGACCGAGACGAACTTAGACCAAAGACGTGAGATACTCAATGATAAAAAGTGGCATCCCCTGGGAACAACCAAGAGATGCAACACAAAACGGAAACACTTCAAAGAAGTATTTATGTGTGTGAGTATGTAATATAACAATTTAAAATGAGACAGAGACTTTTGACGTGTAGAAGATTATTAAAGATGACACATTGTGGGAAAATTTTTGTTAATTCTGCGGTTGTCTTAATCACCTCCTCCGGTACGTCGTGCAGGCCAATTTCGCAGCCTCCTCCATGTCCCAAACAATCGGGGCCTTATTAATCTGGAAATCAAAACAAGTTCCACTCGCGCGCTGGCCGCGCTGTCAGGAATCGGATGGAGCATTAATATTCAGAATTCATCCCGGGGCTGCGCCGTGACACGTAATGACAGTTTAATAACTGGCAATAAGTTCGCGGCGCATCGCCGTATTTATAGTTAATCTCTGCTCAAAATTCTATCCCGGCGTCTCGACAATCAGGCCCGCTCTCGGCCGCGCGCTGCTCGGAGATTAAGCGCGGACAAATAAAAACCATTAATAACAAATACGAAATAACAAATTAAGACGCGCACCTTTTGGAAATCGATGGACCCGAAGACTTGTTAGAGAGCGAATGGTAGTCACTTGTAAACACGGCCGATTGTGGCAGTGTCGCCGCAAACAGCTCCCGATCGTTAAAGAGCATGATTTCGTCGTTTTCGAAACTGATTGTCATCTACCGATATTTTCGTTGCGCCTTCGGCCCGGTATCCCACCGCAGCGCGCGAGGACAACGGTTCCGGCCAAGGTTGCCGCAGCCGCCGTCCGGGAGGCCGCCGCGGACAACGGCGGCCGGGCCCCAACCGCCAATTTCTTCAGCATCAACATCGTATTATAAATCGATTTGAGGTATTTGACTTTCAAAAAAGATATCCTAATTCCCGTGCGCTGAGTGGCCCGGTCGTTAGCGCGCCGATAATGATGGCCGATTAATCCCCAAATAGAGCGGCGCGGGAACTAATTCGAATTTCTCGCCCTTTAATGCCGAAATAATCGTAAATTAGCGCCATTGTGCGGCGCGGGCCCGACTGAGGCGAGTCAGCGCCAGACAGGCATTCAAAAGTTTTTTCATTTATCTTCCATCTATGGCTACCAACATACGCGCCCATTATTTCAGACTTATCTGCTTTCAGATATTCAAATCAAAGGCTTCAATTGAGGGCCAAACTTTGGGCATCTGAATATGAATAACTTCAATCTTATTGATGATTTACGCAGGTGTACATCCGACGAAGGCAGTTTCGCCTCGCCCGCCTCCGGCCCGCTCAGCAGCTCCAGGGCAATGGTCGAAACTGATTTCTCCCAGCGCCACAATGAAATCGAAAGCGGAGATCTTAAGCCTTTTCGGGTCGATTATCCTATGACATAATATGCTAAACACCGTCTTCGGTTTCACGTCGCTTTCTACGGGGATGTTCCGAGGCAGCCTTTACCAACAACCACACCTGCATTTTGCTCCGTAGCGACCGAAATTTCAAAGTTAGAGTTCTTAAGCTTCGAAGAAGGGCTATTTATTGTGCAGAAATTCTACGAATTCGGCAGAAGTGTGTCATGATTCAACGGGCCTTTAAGGAGCCTCCCTTGGGCACAGAAAAAATAATAAAATTTTGCAGCTAAAAAATTTTTACGCTACTTTTAGGCTGATTCGGAAATTTGAGGCCACTGGCAATATCTCGGACACCCGACCCGCAAACTCTAGCTGGCGATCTACCGTTGTGATGTCACAAAATGTCGAAAAGGTTGGATATTTTTTCTAAGATCAGCTAGATTTGTCGATTCGGCGAGCAGATTAAAAAGCAGAGATCAGCTATGGGAGCATCAAAACTATCCTGGCCAAACCTTTGAAAATCTTCCCATATAAGATTCAAGTCGCGATATTAAGAGGAAATTCTAATTTCGCCAATTAACGATTGAAAAAGTAGAAGACGGTTTGACTGATGTTTCAGAACCCCACTGGGGTATCTAAAATCCCCATCTTGCAACTGTAAAGCCTCTCCATCCAGCAAAAGCGACCGCTTGGTGGGCAACTTCAAGAACTATATTTCTTTGTTAGCAATCTAAACTTTTAAAATTACCACCAGATGCTCGAAGAGGTGTTTCTACACAGAACAAAAAGAGCCAAAATGCTCAACGGTTACTGCAGGACGGTGCAAGGCTTTATCGCACCCCAGAAGTTTTTTTACACCTCTGCAAAATTTTGCAGCACATGTCATAGGTCTCAACACTAATTTTTGCAATGGATTTTTGTATTTTTCTATGAGATACCTGAAGAATGGGGTCTACAAAGGGTCTTTAAGGACTCTCAAAGATTTCAAAATAAAAATGAAGGTTTGGCCATTGATAGAGGCACCATTTAAGCACTCAAAGAGACTCTTGCAAGTAAGTTGTGCCATATTGTTGCAAAGTTTGCATTTTGAAAACCCGTTAAACTAAACTGCAGACTGTGCTAAATAAAACATTTTTTAATGCTACAAGAAATACTTTCCTGTACATTCTGTACTTCTTACATTACTCGACTAATACAATCAACAACCACATCTCTTTTACGTTTCATCTCGGTTCGTTAGATGGTAGTAACGGCACTTATTTACGTTATAGTGCGAAATAATTTTACTGAAAAAATATGTTCTAGTGAAGAACATTATCAGAATGTGCTTACATACCTTCATGTATAAACTGAAGCCCAATAGTGAGGGGTGCACCTTTTGGGCGTTGTAGATGGGGGTATCTATCGTCAGTATCACGATGTCAGAGCCAGAGGTGCCCCTTTTTTACGACAATACAACCGGCAGAAGTCTGAGAAAACTTAAAGCGCAGTTTTAGGACAACACTCTTAGGTGTGTGCGTGGCGTAAACAATATTTGCGTTGTTCACCATCTCCAGCAAAATAATCCTCCATTACCGATCGCCAAAATTGATTCTGGGGTCGAAGTAAGCTACGGAAATGCTGAAGCAGTCCAGTAGATTATTTTGCGCCACAATTTCCGACTCGCGCAGCTGTCTAAATCCAACAAAAAATTATGGATCTTCCCAGACTACACTCTGCCGTCCTTCCTGCGGTCCAAACCTACTACCCTGTCAAAGAAGCATTTAGAGGACAGAGATTCGACAACAATATTACTGTAAAATCGTTCGTACATAATTAGGTGACGTTATAATCTTATGTTACAACATAAAAAAATATTTATTCATCTTCCAATTAGAAGATTATGACAGAAAAAATATTTTATAAATTTTTTATTTATAAATAGTCCCGGTTTACAGATTAACCAATCCTAGATAGATTTCTGTAACACTATTCTACTGAATGCAGTTTCCTTTGCTCTTTTGATACGGTACTTCGTCTGAGATAATTATACAGAAAAAAAATTATTTTAAAATGCGCACCAGTACGATCAAAATTGTCCATTTACAAATCTCATATTAACAATTTTCAACTCTGTTTTAGTGCTTTAGTAACTTATGAGTCAAATTCCTCTCAATATTCAAACTTCAAATAATGTTGAACATTACAATGACTCCTATTCCCCTACTTGAGTCGATAACTGCCACATAGTCAGCTAAAATCGCCAAAATCCTGTTAAAGAAAAACTTTAGCGATAATAAACCTTAAGTAGTTACCCTCAATTTGCAAGTACTCCAGAAAAATATAGAAAAGCATATTGCAGTAACATTTCAAGTAAATACCACAAATAAATTTGGACCCCCAATCAACTTAAATCATAAAGAAAACATAAATATAAATAAAAAGAAATTAAACTAAAAATCACCACTAATAATTATGTAGGGAGTAGTTGACACAACCAAAATAAATAAAAAATTTCTTAACGTCGCGGAAGAAGAAACCTATCAGTGCAAAGCACCGCATAATAATATAGTAAAAAATCCACCAAACCAGCACCTTAGCGACAAAAAATCATACATCATATGTATTAACTGAAAGAAAATAGAGCTTACAGAGTTGTAATACGTCAATCTGATTGTTTGTATAAAAAAACTAGAAAAAAAGGATTGGTTTCGCGACATCTTGAATATTAGACATAAATCTAATATTGTTTTTCGTTAATATCGAGCATTCCCCAAACAATAAGAAAATAAATAAAATAAAATATATAGGCGATACAAAAATAACCATCAAACCACAGTACGGACAGAAAACCATCATTTAGTGTCCTCAACGTTGCTAAAAGACATATATCTTCTAACACCAAAAATCGAAAGATACATCAGCTATATGTGCACTTTGTGAAGAAGATCATACAGCGAACTACAGGGTTTGTCCGGAAAACATTGAGAATAATTCGCTAATAGCAAAAGTATGCAGGTAATTGTAAAACCCAGTGTTTCCAGCGTTCCTGCCACGCCTTCAAGGCTTTCTAGAATGTAAAAATTGAAATGCTGTTTATGGCCTTGGTCACGGCGGATTTCTTTCAAGCTGGATTTGAGTTCTGGGAACAGAAAGCGCCAAGTTTGGGTTGTACGACGGTTGGGGCAACGTTGTCACGTTGTGTTTGACCAAAAATTTTCTCACGAGCAATTTCATGCACTTGGTAAATTCAACTCCTGTGCTATCAACTGAACACTTAAACGCCATCAGAGTCCACAACTGTTTCCTTTCACCAAATTTTTATCATCATGGCGTCCTTTACGTTTGTCGTCTTCTGCGGTTATTTAAAAATCCTCGTTTTTGACATGACCTTTTCCCGTAGCCCTCCCTTATCAGGTTTAAAATCTGGATACCTAATCTAGCCCCTCGAAAACATCTTCAAGAGCTAGTACGAATAGCTTAGGGCATACTACATTGCCTTCCCCACACGTCGTTGCTCTAACGTGCGCTGCATGTCAAGTATGTGATACGTCGCCAAAACACGGCTAGTGAGAAACGCGATCCCCACTCTTTCAAGGCTTGGAGGCAACTAAGCTAGGCCGCAGTCTTTATCTAAGGCTTCCCACCAAGCATCCCGCCGCAAATCACGCCCTTCTAGCTATTCTGGTCGACTAGAAAAATTATTCCCAATACTTTCCGGATAAACCGTGTATAAAGAATGAATGGTAACAGAAACCTACCAAACATAAAATATAAACAGAGTAATACAATTATATAAATTCAAAACAGTGTAGAAGCACATATTAATAAATCAAAAGCACACCAAGGTGTAACCAGTAATATTCTTGCGCCATTATTTCTGGACCACATACATAGCAAATCAACCTACAGGCTTTTTAACTCAAACTCTTTTCTAAAGAAACTTAAACAAATGTTTACGTTTCACTGAGAATATCCTTTTTCAAATTCCTCATTACTTAATTTACCAATTATAATGCAGCAATAATTATTCCCAATTCTGTACTACATCACGAGCAACCACAATATAAAACAAACAAAATAAAAACTACAATTCCAAAATAACTGGCACATGTTGTGCACCAAGACACATAATTGAAACAAATTAATATGATACACTTTTACAACAGCTAAGCAATTTTTCAAATATTGAAATACTAAAAACACTACCTAGGAATCACTGCAAGAAACAGTATTTTACAGCAAGCTTTTATTAACTGCAGGTAAACCTAAATAGCAGCTTGCAAACAAAGCAAAATTGCAGATCTCCTTGACTTCTTCCATGTCAAGAATGTAAACAAAGCTTATATTACCAATAAAGCAAATTATTAGCTTTTACTTGATTGTACTTCCAACGCATAATTAAATCGACACAAACCCCCACGAGGAGCTTACCAAGAACCGACTGGCTAATGCTTTACAGATTCATAGACCAACACTTGAATCTCGCTATTAGATTAGAGGAAATTTATGATAATGACATTGCAGTCACGAAACATCATGAAAATTGCTACTACTTGAATCCCTTAGAATGAAATTTACATTCTGTTATTCATCAAAAAATTAATCACCCAAAAAGGAAGAGGAAATCTCCATTGATAAAATTAAGTATAATAGGCTCTTAAAATAATTAAAACACAGCTGTCCAAAACATATGTAACGGTAAATTTTGGTCATATATCGTCTATAGAAAAAGACCTATTTTGTTTAGGGGTTCAAGGAACCTAACATCCAGATTTTCCCTAAAAACAAAGAACACACTTAGGCAAAAACATATATAGAAAAAGCTAAGCAATACCTTTGTAACACTATTTTAATAATCAAATATTAAACTGAAAATAAGATATGCAATAACTACAAAGCGCTCCCTACTTGAATATTGTGAAAGTACCCAAAAAGTTACCCAAAAATATTATTGTAACAATACAATATAGCACATAATAGTATAGTCAGTTTTCTTGTTATTAACTTGAAAATGTCCCAAAATCACATTCATTATTAAACCAGGTAAACCAAGGAATAATGTCACATATCGGTCTATAAGGCTATCCGTTTTATATAAAATATTTGAGACTCTTGCTAAAAGTAATTATCATAGACGCTAACTTGAGCCCAATCATTCAACAAAGCCATAGAATAGTAAAAATAATTCTCACGAAGCTACCCTACCAGATGTTGAAGAGATGTTTGACATGACTGCTTCCTACCCCTTCTTATCTCTTTCTAAATTTAATTTAAAGCTTGTCTGGCAAGTACAATTTTAAATATCCTACCATCACCCCATCAAGGTAAGTGAGTTACAAGAAAGTGTTTGAGGTCCACCTCTCAATGACAGCAATCTTGCTGTAGATAAAAATACACTATTTGCCCACAAACTTACCTTAATAAACTTCAATACTGGCTTTATACCTGACGAGTACAAGTCAATCAATCCAAATCAATCCAAGTTTACAAATAAACGGACTGCCCACCTGTACCGGTAAACAGAGTTGAAGTACCAGCTACAAACCGAGTAAAATATTTTGGACTTGCAATGAACAAGAAGCTCATTTGTAGACTACATGCTCACAAATTAATATAAGTCGAAACAAATGTTTTGGCCTGTTGCACGCAAATCGCAACTCACTACAGAAAATGAACTGTTGCTGTAGAAATTTATAATAAAACTAATTTGGACCTATAGAGTTATGGGGCAGCATAAAGTCTTCATACACAAAAATACTACAAAGAGTTGAATCCAGAATCCCAAGGATGATATTCACTGTTCTTTGGTATATTAGTAATAAAACCCTGTACAACGACTCCTGCATTTCATTAGTAGAAGAAAAAATAGACAGACTCATCAATTGTTTAGATAGACACGCAAGCGAATAAGTCCTGAAGTTAAAAGACTACTATTACTACTACAGGAGTATTATTCCTAGACGGTTTCTTATTTGAAAATGCAACTTTCAATTTAATTACTTATAACTGTTTTAGAGCAGCTTGTAAGTTTACTCTAACTAATATATAGTAAGTATAGTAACCTCTATTTAAAAGGTCAATAAGCATAAGTCATTTAAAATGTATACTACCTAACACTCGCATCAATGCGCCGCAATTTCTTATCTACAATTGTTTTAATAACGAAAGAGGGAAAGTATATGAATCTCAACAATTTTTTGCAGTTTGCTTTGTGCTTCAAACTGTACATCATGATTTTAAATGATCCTTCTAAATTTAAAATTGTTTTTTATAGGCGAATTTGAATAGATCAAAAATGGCCTACGCTGTATTCAAGAACCGTATAAATCCTTCAAAGATGTTGGTGATTTGGCAGAAGTACGCCCTATTACAAGGTTCTTGGAAAAGTAAGTGTCTCTGATAGAACTATTACTTATTGGGCAAAGATAAATGTCCAGGAAGGATGTTCATGTATTTCTTATAACATTTAAATAAAAATTGGTCCACTGTTAATCATTATAAGTAGATCGGAATAAGCTACGCAAGATATAAATTCTGTTTGAAATGATGTGGTGTTTAATAACGGTAAAAACCTGGGCAATACGGAGACAGCAATGATTGAGCAATCTTCTGACATGCTCTACTAAGTTTGTCTGAATTTACTTGATTTAGTACTTTATGAATCTTCACGTATGCCATTAGAGAATGCAGGGACTATACAGAGTTTTACTAAAAATTGTATTCAACAAGTGGATCTTGCAAAAGGAAAATTATTTAAATCACTAAACATGTAAGATTATATACAGACATTAAATTAGCTATTTAAAGTTTATTATTTTCTTCGAACCAAACAAAAGTCAAATTTAAACCAACTTAAGACCCACGAAGGTTATGGCGGCAGCTACCCAAATATTGTCAGAAGGTTGGTATAAAGCATGCGTTGACGTTGCTAAGTGATCCTTGACAAAGAAGATTGAATTGTGTAGCAGGAAACAAAGAGCTTGAAAGTGCAGTCAGTAAGTACGTAACTAAACCATAAAATTTTGTTAGCGGTTTTATGTATGTGTAATAAGCGGCACGTTTGAATGTTATAGATTGTAGCGACAATCACATAGCAATGCCAAAAATTATCAACTAAACATAACAAGAAGCAAAAAAGTAAAATTTTGACTATATAACTTTATCAACTACAATGATGATCTGAGAAGGCATTATAATTTGTTGTATTTTTCTTGAATAGCTGAATATTTTACTTTTACATTTTTGGCGCCTGTAATTTTTAATATGCTAAGCACTGAAATTTCCAGAAAATTTCTCTATTAAAACGGAACATAATTACTTATTTTTATGCTCCACTAAGCTCAGCACGCCATAAAGATGCTCTTACATCAATAATATCTATTAAAATATTTACTAAGTGTGAAAAGGCTCTCTAAATTTTATTTTCAAATTTATTTACATTTTCTCTTATCTCTCTTTATCATTATAATTAGCCAATACACAAGTATGTATTATCTCCGTAAGACCATTTTAATGTATGCAGCCTTGCTGATGCATAGATTTTTTTGACTATTCTCTAATTCAAACATTTGGTTTATGGTTTCTCAAGAATATTTTTAACATGGCTGGCTGCATTGGGATTTAAATTGTTTCTAGGTGTAGTTTAAACAACGTCTCCAGCTATTGATAGTAAACACATTAAATAGTTTTGTTCTTGGTTTCAAAAGGAATTTTATAATACTTTAAGAGGTAAGTTGAATTGTTAAGTACTTAATTTTTCTCCAAATTCTTTATATTAATTTTATCAGTTTAATGATATATGATTTTTGCTATTTTATCCTTCATATATTACCTTTACTTTCGTTAAAGTTAGTATCTAGATCTACTTGTTATTGTTTAGCTCATTGAGAATACTAGTTGTGATCAGCAAAAAAGAGTACAAATGTTACAAACATATTCTCTTGCTTCCCCCTTTTTTACAAGTAAGCCTAAGCAAAATGTTGCTGTGGAATTTTTTATAGTTTTTTCTGTAACTGCTTCTGTAGAAGTAGTAACTCTATAGTGCTCTCTTTATAACAAAAAGAGACAAAATAAGTTACTCAAAATAACATTTATTTTTTTTAATTTACATAGCAAAAAATTGTCGAATGTTCAGTATCCTTTTCTAAATATTTATTGTACATACCCTTGATAACAATGTTACTGAGATGTTAAACACACTATAATAGATAAAGTATTTTTTTATTTAATAAATATTTTTTTAAGTAAAGTGATAATTAAAATTAGCCAATCACTATTTCCCGGTTAATGTTTTAATGATCTTCTTATTTTACAGTGTTTTCTGTGTTGTTATTCCTTTGAGGGCTTTTACTAGCAATTTCTCTATTATGTCAGGCACATTTTTCAATTCTATTTTGGGATTAATATATTTTTATCATCTTTATGGGTATTTTTTTAAAAATAATGATAAAATATGTCTATTCCTTTTAATAATATTGCTTTATTGGCAATACTTTTTCCTAATACAGCTTTATAATTATATTCTACTGAGATATCTACCTGTGCTTCCTAATTTTGCTTTTGATTAATTTATTAAGTTCTATGTATTTATCCGTGTTTTATTTTAACTATTCATTGCCCTTTTTAGTTTAAATATAAAGTATCTCTACCTAATGGTGATTTATTTGGTATTCGACATTTCATATTATAAATAGAAATCTTATGAGACTAATGAAAATTAAAGTACCAGTATAAACATTGAAGTTGTATCTTATCCACCAACAGTAGCAGCTGTTTATGTAGCCCATTCAAACATTTTAACTCAACTGAAGAATTCCCGCGACCTCTGGGTTTAAACATTATTATTGAAAAGGATTGGAACTCAAAAAACACAGCTGGTTAATCCAAAAGAACGATAAACTTCCAGACCCGCTTAACTTTGCTGATGCTTGCGGTATATTAAAGAATTTAATTTAGATTTGCTCTTTGATTATAATTCAGCTAAGTATAAGAATTATCAGTAAAGAATTTTCTCGAACACGTTGCACTAAATATACCAATTGGTATAACTTTAGATATCTACTTGGAAAAGAAGTTAACATTTTTATCCAAATTAAATACGCTCACGAACTTAACGAACCAATTCAGTTCTTAATTAGCTACAATAACAAGCAATACACGGCTTGCTATGCCGTTGAGAAACATAGAACATGGAAGAAGTGTTTAAAAATCTAAAAGATAAAACATTCAATAAACCTATTCACCAACTAGCTAACGCTCTAATAAAAATCTGTAACAATACACTCAATTGGTACGTTAAAACACCGTACAATATTGTTCAAAGAAAAATTATAATAATACCTTAATTAGTTGGTCAAATCAAAAAAGGAATAAGCAAATACGTTTGCTGAATCTGTCGCTTCACAGTTTTACAAATTTGAAGATTACATGACGACAATTAAGTACAATTGTTTTTAAGGTACTACAACAAATGTCACTATTAATCTCGTAACTCGTAAACTCTCTGGATATGATCTAATTGTAAAAATAGTTCTACAAAAGCTTCCTCAGAAAACTATAGTTTACTAACCACAATTTTCATGTTTGGTAGATGTAAGCTACGATTGTTAAGATTGGCAAGTTCAGCAAATTCGCCACCCTAACCCTTACCCACAGTTTTTTACCTTTAGCCTCCAATGTTTAAGATAATTCAAAAAGCATAAACCTTTCTTATCAACTTATTTTTAGATTGCACCACTCAAAAATTTACTAAAATTATAGGATTGCTTTTTATATTATGGAAAGCTAAGGAGAAATGCAAATGTCTTTCATGAAGAGTATAAAAAGCCTTCTATACAAATTGAAACTACATTTGCTTGGTATTAGAGCCATTTCTAACAGAAAGTAATCAAGATAAATAACATAGTGTCCGATTTCCACAAAATTATCTTCTAAGAAGCGCAGGGTAGTACAACTGCTGCTGTTTCTGCTCTGCACTTCCGACACCCCATCTATAAACTACACCATAGTTGCCATATACGCTAATGATACGTCTACTCTTTTAATTCGCAAAATGCTGAACCATAATACACTGTGACAAACTTGCTCAGATATGTTTTCTAATCAGATCAGCAATGCTGCTATACTTTATAACAACCAAATCAAGCATCCGGACCAAAAATTAACTCAAAGCACATACATTGAAGCTAATTGGAAACAGAGAAACATGAAATCACACAAAGGAATGATCTAGTCGGGAGACGATCTCAACTATTTCTATTAAATAAAATACCTTTATACAAAGTTGTTCTAAAACTCATTCAGATGCTTTATGGTAAATTAAAATTTAGAGATTTACATGCAAGCCTACAGTTTTGCAATCAATCAACCAGATTAAAAAGACAAAACCTACCTTTATAACCGAACCAAAACTGGTGTGAAGTTATGGGGAGAATGGCTTTATCCTATGAACTCATTACTCCTATAAAAAGTAGATTATAAATAATCCAAGTTCGGTAAAAAAGATTGATTAACAATAAATAAAATGTCAAATCTACGAAAGAAAGTTTCATTGATAAAAAATTAGTTTACAACTTTACTCTTTCTACAAACTCCGCAGTTAAATTAACCCGCATCACTAAAATTGTACCATTCAACTTTTTTATAAAATACTCAAATTTTCCTATACCAGAATATTAAACAATCAGGGTATTATATTGCAAAAAAGTTAGTTTTGTCAAAACGTAACGCTTCTACTATTTGGGTGCTATCCAATATCTCTAATTTGTTTTAGATAATCTGAAGGTCAGTTTCTCCATGCAGCAATAGAAAAACATTTTAAGAAATTGCTCCATAATGATAAAACTCCACTCACACTTCAGGGTAGAGAGATTAAAGTTTGTGATCAATTCTCAGAAGGTAGAAAACTACAACGCATTCGCTACCTTCAAATGGCAGCTCCGCGCCAAGGCTGCTCTAAGGTCAAAAGTAGGCGAAAACTAAGGTTCAGATGTGTAAACAAGTTAAAGGCTCTACTTTAGTTACTTTTAACGCTTACTCTTGGAAACTATAAGCGGATGGTGACTTTCACAAACTAAAACAGTGTGTCTTATACATCGCTACGCTATCTTTTTGTTGTGTAATAAATTTATTACCATGAACTCTCTTGATAATGTTTCAACTGAAAACAAATTGGAAGACTTGATAGCATAGCACAAAAAAAAATTAAATCAAAGAAGTTTTTATTTGATAAAGACCCAAATTTAAAAAAGTGAATGTGGATGAATCAAATTATGGAAACTGGAAACCCGGTTACAAAAAAAGAAAAAATGAGTATAAATAAAAAAAACTGCATTTAAATCAAAATAAGCTCGCGCTCTAAGATAATATATAGCGAAACTGTCAAAGAGAAATTGACAGTATGAAAACTGTGTATCAATAATAAATAAAATAGTCATATTTAGTAAGAAAGAGATAAACAGACAATTGCAATAAGGTAAAGTTACTGAAATTGCTCTCTGTGAGCGGAATTTTCAAATATCACGGATTTTACACTTCTGATCATTGGTCAAAACGATGTAGGACTTCTTTATTTAGAGCAACGATGAATGAAAAGAGATTCAGATTTTTGATAAATTACTTCTGGTTCGATGATAAAACTGATGGGGTGGAGGAGCAAACAACAAATAAGTTTACACCAATTAAAGACTGTGAAATGAATATATCAGATACTGTTGTACTTATATTTCTAGTAAATAACCTAGCTTTTGTGAACGGTGTTTCTTCCAATTATACATACCCAGCAAATCAGATAAATATGAAATCAAAGTCATCATGCATTGTGCCTCTAACACTAATTACATGATTGACCCAATTTACAATATTAGAAAAAAAGATAGAAGTAATAATGTAAATAAGTAAAATAAATGTCGATATAGACGTACTAACAGAAACCAAGAAAAAGGAAAAAAGTGGAGCAACCAAAAGCAAAAGAGCAAAATCTTGTGGTACCCGTACTAATAAAAAAACAGAGAAAGAGGAATTAAGTAAATAAAAAAAAAAACAAATAAAAATTAATATAAAATTATATTACAAATTATAGGTGTATATACTGTAAGTCACAATGCGTGGGTGGATAAGAAGAAAAAGCTTTTTTTAATATCCTAGGTAAACAAATAGAAAATCCTAGTGACCAGAGTGAACTAACAATCGAAGACTTAATGGCAGAGAGCGAAAAAAAGAAAATATTAAGGCTTTGGAAAACAGATGAATAAAAATAAAGTGAGGTTCCCTACTCAATGCAGAGGACACAGACTAATTATAGGCAACTCCTTCTTTCAACGTAAGGGCATTTACAAATATATTCATCTAACGCAATTCTGAAATCTTTTATTAATATGATAGTGAGACGAGACGGTAAAATAACAACAAAAAATGTAAGAGCATACCGCTAACTAGAGTGCAAGTCACGTCATATGGTTATAGAAACCCTTATTTACAGAGAAACAGTGACGACCAGATACGAGGAGAAAAATTAAATAAAGCTGTTAGAATAAACAAAGGACGCAAGCCATAATATTGAACTGTTAGAACATAAAACAATAAGGAAGATCAAAATGAAATATGAAGGGTTTTTCAATAAGAACAATATGAATTTGAAATAAAATATTAACGATGTTTAAAATGTTGCAACTGCCACTAGATATCATTTGTGTTTAGTATACTCTAACAGTTCATCATGGCTGAATACACGCTTCAAGAAGTTTGGTTATTATTAAAATACGCATTCTTTTGTAAACGTGCTTTTCGAGAAACCTATGGTCCACATAATCGCTCTTCTGTACTTGCTATTCGCCGAATCGTCGAACTTAATAAAAGAACGATACAAAAATACTAGACAAGATGTCGAAATGCAAGAAATACAAAGAAAATTGCTGCTGTAAGAAATAGCGTTGCAGAGGCTTCAAATTTATCGATTCCTCCCCTCGCTCAAAAATTAGGGCTTAGAAAAACGACAACTTAGCGTATTTTGGGAAGAATTTGGATTGCACCCTTATAAGATTGCGTTGACCTAATAATCGAAGTCACTGGACTATCGTAAGCGCCGCGACTTTGCTACTTGGACGTTAGAGCAACTTGAAACGGAGCATAAATTTGGACAAAAAATTATTTTTCTGAGATGAAGCCCATTTCTGGTTAACTGGATATGTTAACAAACAAAATTGTCAGTTGTGGTGTGAAAACAATCCACACAAGATTTACGAGAAGCCCTTGCATCCGCAAAAGGTTACTGTATGGTGTGATTTATGCCGCGGCGGCATCATCGGACCATTTTTTTTCGAAAACTAGGTAGGAAATGCGGTTACAGTGATTGGTGAGCGGTACCGATTAATGTTGATAGATTTTTTTGTGGTCAAATATAGATGAAATTGATTTGGAGGACATGTGGTTCCAACAAGATAGTGCCGCATGCCACTATGGGCGTATTGCAAGGAAAGCTTGGTAAAAAAATAATTTTAATAAATACAACTGATAGTTGGTCTCCAAGAAGTTGTGACTAGACTCTTTTAGATTACTTTTTGTAGGGTTATTTAAAATCTATAGCCTACAGAAGTAAACCACGAACCCTTGATCCATTAAGATTGAACATCAAACACAACATTCGTGAGAATAGACCCTAGCTATTGTGCACAAAGTTGAGGTGCACCCTTATATGATGAGTTATTCGAAACATAATGTATTAAACTATGCTTTAAAATAATAAATCAGTTTGGTTGTACCTGAAATAGTTTTTATTTTATTTTATTTTAAAATCATAACGTTCTTAGAAATTCTTTTAAAGCGTATACAAACTAACATATGAGACAGACAGCGTGCGAAGCTCTGAGAATAGAAATAAAAAATATATAGAACAAAAACATTCAGCGAGAAATTAGATCATTAAAAATAATTAAAATAATAAGAAAAATTATTTAGAATGGCTAAGGAAAAACGCCAGACTTTGGATAAGTCTGTATAATAAAAAAGACAAGTGAAAAAACAATTAAAATAAGAAAATAATTAGCACTGGCATATTGTATGTAGAATCATAAATAGTACAGTAAATCTAAAGAAACCTGCAGAGTAATCTAATAACACATAAAAAATGGATAGAATATTACGAGACACTTGTACAGAAGATAATTTAAGAATATACCGAAGACACCAAGAAGTTATATCGGTAACAGAACTAACAGTACGAGTTGTGGCATTAAAAAGCAATAAAAATAATAAATTCAACTGGACCACGACAAATAGAATTAATACAGTATTGTTCGGGCAGAATAATAGTCAGTGAAGAACAAGGTAGATTTAAATCAGAAAAAAATGTATGGATAGTAACTACTGTAATAAACAATAATAATAATTGTAGTAGTAAATCGAGAAAAATATTAAATTTTATATAACTTGTGTAAACCTAGAAGTATACGATAACGTTCTAAGAAGAAAACGGTAGAATTTAGTAACGGTTAAAGTAGCTAAAGTATTATACTGAAACATAGAAGCCCAAATTGAAATCGAGAATAAACTAACAGTGTCTAAAAGACTGAAATATCGTTGCACTATGTCACCCCTATTTAATTCTGGCACAAGACGAGGAAGGCAATACACATGCTACGAGAATTAAAAGAAGGATAGAACAAGTGGAGTCTCAAAATTAATTTTAAGAGAACTGACACATGTGTTAGGGGAGTAATTCATCACAAAAAGCAAAACTTTTAAGGCAATCAGAAAGGGTTACAAGACATAAAAGGGAAACAAATTACGAATAAAATCATGAATAAAATAAGAACAATGAGGTTAATCTATATAAAGAAAGAAACAAAAGAACAAAGGTGATTTGGCAAGAGATGGAAGTGAAAATGCCTATTACAAGACAACTGGAAAACAAAACGTTGAATTGATACACTGGTGACCAAAGAATGAATGATGAACGATGGCCGGAGACAGTTATAGACTGGTTACTAAGAGAGAAACGGAGAAAAGCTCGACCAGCAGTTACATTGAAAACGGGTGTCAAGGAGATGATGACGAAGAAAAGTCTACAAGAAGTAGGTGCTTCGACGGGCTATTGTAAAGTCTGAGGATGCCTAACTCATAAAGGGAGAAAAATAGCAAAAGTTTTAGTATAATATTAGTATGCTGTGGTCATATCTTCACCATACAGCTACAGTTACTTAAGAGTCACATAAGCTAGAAATTATAATTTAACAAAACGATGAGCCGACACATTTGACCATATTTGCAATACTTACATACATATATACTTTTACATAATACTATATGAGACAACAGAAAAAGATGATAAACGCGATCAATGAGGAAAAACAAAAAATAGGAGAGACAGTAGAAGATACAGAATAAATGTTTCACAAGGAAACGATAGAAGTCATGAGAAAAAGACAAAATGGTAAATCACCAGGATATGATAAAATAACCGGAGAGCTGTTGAAATGTGGAGGGAAGAAGCTAGAATAAAGATGCATAATTTGATAAAGAAAATATGGAGAAAAAAACGATGCATACTGAATGGAAATTAAGGATAATTTTAACAAAACACAAAATTTTCAATAAAGTAAACATACAGCAATGCAGTAACTCTAGAGAAATCACATTGTTAATTATAAAGTGCATACATCACTATTGCAGAAAAACTCAAAATATGCGGAGAGGAAATTGTCGATTATTAGATGGAAGATTTACAATAGATGCGTTGCATATTATGTTCCAATTGCTAAGAAACTGCTACGAATGCACATATTTATCGACTACAAGCAGGTATTTGATAAAATGAATCGGAAAAACTCCTTCGAGCACTAAAGAAAATAGACATTCAAATAAAATGGAGCAGCTGTATCCAAATGATACTGAGAAACACAAAGGCTGTACATTGAATATCGATAAAGGAGTGCACCAAGGAGGCGTATTATCGGAAACGCTGATTGATTTGGCGATTGAAGATTCAATAAGACAAACGGATATACAAAGGGCCATAAGTAACAAAAAAGCGCAAATCATAGCAAGTGCAGACGTTATAGTGATAATATAAAGTGGAAGAACCCAACAAATATTTAAAAAAATCGTAAAAGAAATAAATAAATACGGGCTCCAAATAAATGAGAAGAGAACAAAATACATGAAATGCAAACAAGAAAATGATGAAATTAAGGAAGTCAAGATACAAGCTTCCAATTATCTAGGAAGAGTACGGTTCGAGCGCTCAAGCCGAGCACATGCCTAAGTCGTGCGCGCTGCATGTTATCGCTCTAGTACAGTGAACCTCGAGCAGTGATAAACCAGTGCATTAATTGGAATAAACTGTTTTCATTTTTGTATTATTTACTACATAATTCAGTGCATGCATGTAAGTAAAACTAATAGCATGCTGCCATTTGGCAATGGCTACAACCCCACGCAACAATTCAACCCAACAATAACGCAACAAAACGCATCCTTTTACCAACAATATCCATCTATCCCAAATAACAACCCACAACAAATAAAACCTGAGCAATGCCAGCAAATGCCCAATAGCTACTCAATGTCGCCACAAATACAAACATTCCAACCTTATCAATATGGTCACTCTTCAATGTCTCAATTTGTAATGCCGCCTCAAGTCCAACCATTGCATCAACAAATCACGACACAAAAACCAATGGAAATTATTATTAGCGACGCAGAGGAAGAAGAAAATATCGCAGACAAAAAAAAATGCTTGGCAAAAAGTTAATAACCTAAAAAGAAAAAGAAGGAAATTGCAAAACACACAAAATCCGCTACAATCATTTAATCTAACACAAACTAACAAATACTCAATTTTACCAGAAGTTACAGACGTAACAAACAATAATCAAGATAACGGTGCCAACAAAAACTCAAATAAAATACCCAAACCCCCTCCAATCTACGTACATGGAATTAACAATTATCAGGAAATGATAAACAGCTGGAAGGATATTATGGAACAGGAACAGTACACCACCAAAAGTATGGCTAATAACGTAGTCAAATTTAATGTGCATTCCCCGGATGTGTACAGAAAACTCGTCAAACATTTCCAAGAAAACAGTGTCATTCACCACACTTACCAAATCAAGCAGGATCGTGCATACACAGTGGTCCTACGGCACATACATCCTACAATTCCAGTAGATGATATTACAGCTGAACTAGCTACTCATAATCACAAGGTTAGAAACATTACTAACATAAAACATAAGAAAACTAAAGAAGCATTACCACTATTCTTTGTAGATTTGGAGCCAGCCACCAATAACAAAGACATATATAACATAAATTATTTACAAAACTTAAAAATTTCTGTTGAACCGCCCCACAGAAATATGAACCTGGTCCAGTGCACAAGATGCCAAAACTATAACCATACAAAGTCATATTGTAATAGGCCATACGCCTGCGTTAAATGTGGCGGACCGCACAATTCTATTACATGCAAAAACAAGGAAACCCTGCTACTTGTGCACTCTGAATGGTGCACATCCGCAAACTACAAGGGCTGTTCAATCTACCAAGAGCTACAAAACAAAATAAAACCGAACACCCAAACACAAAAAAACACACATGCCTCTTACAAGACAAATGCCAAATACTAACTGTAAACAAACAAACACAAATAAACCTCAATCAGCTCAAGACCTAACACTCACACAGTTCTTAGAAGAATTCAAAGGTATGTTCAATCAACTAATACAACAAAATAGCACTATTTTGAACATGCATACGACGGTCATAAATAAATTAGTTCGATAATGGCCAAATTCCTTAAAATTGCACTCTGGAACGCCAACGGCCTCCAATCAAGAAATCGAAATCTTCCTCAGTATAAACAATATTGATATCCTCC
The DNA here is from genome assembly GCA_036346155.1 of Sinelater perroti. NCBI lineage: Eukaryota > Metazoa > Arthropoda > Insecta > Coleoptera > Elateridae > Sinelater > Sinelater perroti. The sequence goes on from JARFIY010000336.1 coordinate 198,592, forward strand.
TTATATCAGAAACCCATTTTACTGCAAGAACCCACATAAAAATACCGCACTATCTTATTTACCACACCGAACATCCGGATGGTACGGCATATGGAGGCACTGCCATTATCATTCGTGAATCAATAACACATCACGAACTACCAAAATTCGAAGAAAATTTCTTACAGGCCACAGTGATTGAAGTAAATAAACTACCAAATCCAATTACAATAGCGGCAACATATTGCCCCCCTCGGCACCAAATAACCAAACTCATATGCTACAGCCATTCGTTGACTCCTTAGGGTCAGGATTTATAACTGGCGGAGACTTTAATGCGAAGCATACCAGATGGGGCAGTAGACTGATAACCACAAAAGGCAAAGAACTTAATAAACTCATATCTGATAATAATTATACATATTTCTCAACAGGTAGCCCAACGTACTGGCCAACGGAACCTGGCAAAATTCCGGATTTGTTAGATTTTTTCGTTGCTAAAGAGTTTCATCTAACTACGTAGACATAACATCCAGTTATGATCTATCATCTGACCACACACCTGTCATACTTACTATTAGTGCTACAGTAATTAGAAAAGAAGCCAAACCAATGTTATGTAACAGACGCACAGATTGGGACGCCTTTAAAGAGTATATGGATCAACATCTTGATCTTAATATAAGCCTAAAAACGACTGAAGAGTTGGACAGTGAAATCAACAAATTTATAACTACTACACAAAGGCAGCATGGTATGCTACACCGCGCATGGAAAGAAAACCCAGCTCACAAAACTTCCAAGAGAAGTGATGGAGCTGGTTAAGGAAAAAGGAAAGCTAGGGCAGTCTGGCAACGAACACATAATAGAAACGACAAAACAAAGTACAATCGAATTACAATAAACTTAAACGAAAACTGAACGAAGTAAAAACGACACATTTCAACAATATGTAACTTCTCTTTCAAGGACGACTACAGTATATGGAAAGCCACAAAGGGATTCAAGAGGCCACAGGTACATATACCGCCGCTACGTAACACAGACGGCACGTGGGCCAGATCTGACCAAGAAAAACTGACCTATTCGCACAATATCTGGCAGAAGTATTTAGACCTAACTCTGAAACAGTAGATATAGAAGTAGACACCTTCCTCGAAGCCCCACTACAACTTTCATTCCCAATACGGGATCTTAAAATCGGTGAATTACGTCAGGAGATAAAATTCTTGAGCAACAAAAAAGCACCAGGCTACGACCTCATAACTGGTCCTATCCTTAAACAGCTACCAGAAACTGGGGAAAGACAACTACTAGCATTATTTAACGCAATTCTGCGCTTAACCTACTGGCCGCCGCAACTAAAGATAGCGCAAATTATAGTAATATTGAAACCTGGTAAGCCGCCAAATGAAGTGCAATCCTATCGCCCAATTAGCCTGTTATCAATAATTGCCAAACTCCTAGAAAAGCTGATATTAAGTCGGTTAAATAAAGACACACCACTGGATGATTGGATCCCAAAGCACCAATTTGGATTCAGACGAGATCATTCTACTATTCAACAGTGCCACCGCATGTCTAACGTAATTCAGAAAGCTTTTGAAAGTAAGAAGTACTGCACGGCAGTATTCCTGGACGTCCGACAAGCCTTTGATAAGGTGTGGCACAAAGGGTTACTGGCTAAAATAAAAGCATTATTTCCGCACCAATATTATCTCCTTTTCCAATCCTACCTTTCAAACCGCTATTTCCTAATAAAATTCGGAAACAAAATCTCGACACTACAGCCAATTACCGCTGGGGTTCCCCAAGACAGCGTTTTGGGCCCAGTCCTATACTTACTTTTCACTGCTGATATACCAATAACACCGTACACAGAAATGGGAACGTTCCCAGATGATACTGCCATCCTCGCGTGCAATGAAGACCCTTTAGCTGCTACAAGATTACTGCAGGAACACATACATTTAATAGAAGAATGGCTAGACGAATGGCGAATTAAGGTGAATGAAAATAAGTCGGTTCAAATAACATTTACAAGGCGAATGGGAATATGCCCTCCTGTTACCATAAACAACATTGATGTACCACAATCTGAAGAAGTGACGTATCTGGGATTACACTGGGACAAAAGGCTAACTTGAAAACAACACATAAAGAAGAACCGCAAATCCATGGATCTGAAAGTTAAAAAAATGTACTGGCTAATAGGTCGGAAATCATCTTTAGCAGCCGAGAGTAAACTCCTTATATATAAAACCATCTTACGTCCTATTTGAACATATGGATGTGAGCTGTGGGGCTGCTCTAGCTATTCTAACGTAGACATAATCCAGAGATTCCAATCCAAGACAATAAGAACTCTTATGGATGCTCCATGGTACGTGACAAATCTCACCCTACATACCGACTCCAACATACCATACGTGCGTGATGTAATTACGGAACGGGCAACCAGACACTATGATAGACTTACATATCATCCAAACGACCTTATACAACCACTTACGTTACAACCAAACTTTCGGCGATTAAAGCGGAAATGGCCTTGGGACCTACAAACTAACGTGAATCCTCCAGGGTGAATCCATCATCCTCAATCAATAGGATTAGGAAACTCCGAGGAAGCACCAATGGGTGCCAACCTCATCAAGCCAATCAACTTTAACAACAAATTAGCTCATAGAATCTCTTGTAATTCTGATTGCTGATGTACTATGTTTCAATAAAAAAAAATTATCTAGGAGTATATATAACATACAAGAGTGATCAAAGTGAAGAAATGCAAATCAAAACAATAAATGTAAAAACTAAAATAAGAACTTACAAAGGACTAAATCTACGTTTCTATATTGTGCCCTACACAAATAAAAAAAAACAACTAAAAGTCTTCTAAGGGAATATATTAAAGCCGATAATAGGGAAGATGGAGAGCTAGGCAATTTACCAATAACGAACTCCTAGAAATCATGGAAAATAAAAATACTGTGAAAGTGATAATAGCCCAAAGGATCAGATGGCTGACACTCTTAATGAGAAAAAAACACTTAAGCATGATACAAGAACTGATATCGAAGTGGAAGCCTGAAACCAATAGACCAAGAAAAAGGCTAAAGATTAGATGGTACGATAAAATAAGGGAAGATTTAAGAAAAATGAACGTCAAGGAATGGAATGATAGCGAAACGGACTATATTTTATAAAGAATAAAATGTTTTAAAATTATTATTATTATTAAATTGTACTACGTGAAACCAGATGGTGGCATGTCTGTCCAGAAAAGGGGCAAACAATGCTTGAAATTTACATCTCCTTAAAAAACTAAATTTTAAATTTTTGATTATAGTAATACTAACTCGACGGATTTTCCTAAAAAAGCAACCTGAGCACACAAGGTAATTATAATCAGTAATTACTGCGAAAGGGGCAAAAAAGAATTTGAAAATCAGAATATAAAGAATTAGTAGTAAGTCTAAAGAAAAGTAATTATTAAAAAATTAAATATAAAAAAAATAAATACAAAAATTGTTAATTCTCCCTATTTTTAAAGGCCCCGCTTTAAATTTTTTTACAACTATTGCAATAACCATCTGTGCTGTTGAATTAGTTGCCTACATTCGGTTGTATAAAACAATGAAATTCATTTTATAGGAGAAATACATAATTTTCAACATATCAGCAATGCTGGTTACATATTTTGATTTTATCTGGTGTACTTACTTCAAAAAGTCTTATAATTAAAATAAATTAAATCAAAAAATCTGCAATTAAAAAATTTAACCTACCCCATCAAAAAATTCGATTTAGCGGCTAAAGTTATTTGGATTTTGAATATCCATACGCAAATTGAGTATTTGGAGCGCGTGCTGGCGCTCGTTTGGACTTTTCGGATCACCTACCGGCAGCGTTAAAATCAAAGGAAGTTGTTGCAGAATAAGTGTTCCCACGCAGCGCAACATAAACAGAGTTAAATAATCCCGGTGCGGCTCTGCTCCGCCAGTTCTTAACGTATGCAAATTCTCCGGGTGGCGGAAACAGGAACCCGTCCGCCCTCCATTGTCTTAGTTTCTTCCGTAAACAGCCGCGTTCAAAGGTGCTGTTTGGTTTGGCTAAATACCTGCGAAACTTTCTCCGGGCGCGGATTCGCGCGCGTCGGCATTTTGCCGCGTCGGGGGGCGCGCGGCCCCCGAACGCATGCATATTCATCGGCACCTGGTATCGATGGCAGCGTGTGGCGGCGATAATTGTATGTATGTAAGCATGAGATGTTTGGCTTTCATTAAGAAACAGTCGCGTAAAATGCGCTGTTGATTGTGGGTAATTGTTTATGCAAATTCTAGAACAACAGCGTCAAAAACTGCCGCGCGGAGGCGCGGGCCGCGCCGAGGAGGCGCGTTTGGGCGCACGGGGCCAGGCAGGTGGTCCGGCGCAAAAAAGCGGCCGCCAGGAGAACCAATGGCCAGTATCTGTCTATCCAGTTGTCAAACTGCCGTGCAGACTGGGTTCGAGGTTCGCCTTTGATCGTGGCCAGCCAGTAATTACACAGCCTCCTCCGATACACTTAATTATAAATGGAGATCGGTTCTGTTAAACGGTTTTTAATTGGTTGTCAACTTGTTATTCGATCTGATTTTAACCCGTTGGGATGTGTCTGTCCGTCTTTCGTGCGGGTTTTGTTTCTCTGCTTTGTTGGGCTCCATTGTCAGTTCTGTACGGATCCAACGTCCAGGGAAACGGGTGTGAATCGCCGTGCACCTCTAACTCGTTTCGCTTGCTTCATGGCCATACAAGTCAAAAGTCTTAAAAACACCAAATGAATTATCTCGTCACCCGTTAAATTAAATTTGATAGTGCTGATCGGCCGCCATATTGAACATCTTTATGGTATGGTTTCAATATAACATTCGTTGTTTTGACTACTAAGTAATATTTCCACCTCAACAAAATAACGTGTGGGGATGTCGCTTCAGTGACGAGCTCCCGCTTGACTATGCATAATCTAACACAATAGAGCAGCATCTGTTTGGTAAGTCAACAGGGCATAATCTTTTAAGTTCGTTTGTTATATCACTGGGTGATATTTGAGGCAAGTGTTATATTTTGAACTATTGCACTTTAGTTCCTCTTTCACGATGTAATTTTTTATTTTTTGCCTATCGTTTGTTATGGTTCTTAACGTTTCCAAGTTTGAGGTACTCCCTGTACTCCATAGATGAATACCGTACGTTTGTATGGGTTTCAAAGTTACTTTGTAGAGTAGCAGTTTGTTCTCCAGAGTTAGTTCCGAATTTCTTCCAATAAACCACTACAGTTGGTTTCCATCACGTTGACCTTCTATCCAGATAGATAGATACCTAAGTACTTTTCATCAAAAGTAAATACAGCTAATTTTTATATTCTCTACTTTTTGATTCCAAGACATTTTTAACGTTTCTTATCCCTGTTCACATTTGAAATGCTATCACTTGATCTGTTGTGTTCTTTCTGAGGGTCCATAATTCATCTGTACAATAAATCTGACCATACATATTATTTTAAAAGTCGCAATCTTATATTTTGGATTGAAATAACGGCTTGTTAAAATTGTTTTAAATTTAATAAAGATTGCTGTTCAGTTCCTATCCTTCTCTTTATTTCGTCTTCGTATTATATTGTTGAGTTAACTAAGAAAACTAGAGGTTTGTATAACTATTATTAATAATTTGTTTGATTTTGATATTGCCATCTTAATATAATTTTGACTTAAAACTATAACATTTGTTTTGTTTATCTTTATTCCTAATCTCACATTCTTACTTTTCCTTTTACGTGTACTAGTAAAATTTACAGCTCTTCTTCATTTCCGTCATTACAGCCCTATGTAAAAAAACTCCGTTTACTTTTATTCTTCCTGATCTACCAGAAAGGGCGTTTTCTATTATTTTCTCCGAGTATATACTAAATGGTCGTCTAAAGCGCGGTGCTTGCCACATCGTCCCGCATCAAAGATGGTGCGCGACGACCTGGCAGAGAGAGCGAACGTATGAGGGCCTTTACCTCTCAGCTCGCAGGCGGTGCTCCCACGCGGGGCGTAGGGCCTTACCATTATTATATACTAAATAGAAAATACACTCCTGATTCAAGTCTTGTTCTGGCTTTCTGATTAAGATCTAGATTTTTAATTATTTATCTTTTTCGTCAAGCACAAGAAGTTCTTCTTCATCTTCTTTGTCCATCCCTTATACCCTAAGGTGTCGGGTCCTCTATCCATTTTCGAAATCTCTTCCTGCCCCTAGCGATTTGTTTAGCTTCTGCCATGCTTTTTCCCCTCCTTTCCACTTCCTTCCTGATAATTTCCATCCATGTTTGCCTTGGCCTTCCTCTTCCTCTTTTTCCTTCTCTTCTTGCCTCTAATACCCTTCTTGGCAGCCTTTCTTCGCCCATTCGTGTCACGTGCCCAAACCACATTAGTTGTCTTTTCTGTAGTGTTTCCACTAGCGGTTCTAGGTCTAACTCTCTCTTGTTGTGATGTTCCTCACTCTGTCCCTCTTTGTTCTTCCGACTATACGTCGCAGGTACTTCATTTCCGCAGCCGTTAATTTACTTTTGCTCTTGTCTTGTAGCGGTATGCTTTCTATTCCGTATGTTAATGTAGGTAAGTATATTGTTTTATACAGGTGGAGCTTAGTCTCTTTGCTCAGCTCTTTCTTGTTGATTAATGTTGTGTTGATCTGATAGTATACTCTAGTTGCCTTGGAGGTCCGGTTTCTTAATTCATCTATTACTGTTCCGTCTTGGCTTATTATTACTCCAAGGTACTCATAGCTCTCCACTTGTTCCAATTGCTCTCCTTCACATCTTACGTTCAGATTTCTTTGTTCTTTATCTGTGTTCTTACTTATTCTCATTATTTTGCTTTTCTTCGCATTTATTGTCATTCTTTTATTTTAATTTCGTTGTTCCAATTATTTATTGCTTGTTGTAGTTTCCTTTGGCTATCGGTTATGAGTAGTATATCATCTGCGAAGACGAGGCTTTGTATATTGATTACCCCCATGTTCCAGTGTCCTAGTTTAGTGTTCAGGTTTGGGTTTCTGCTGTTCTTAACTATTTCATTCATCATGATAATGAATAGTAGTGGACAGAGGGAGTCTCCCTGTTTTATCCCCCTCTCCATCAAGAATTTCCCCGATTCTTGTCCTTGTATTCTTACTATTTCTTTCGTTCTTCCGTATAGTCGTTTTGTGGCTTCTACAAGTTTTCTCGGGACGTCAATTCTTTCCATTGAATTCCACAGGGTTGCTCTTGGTACCGTGTCGAAGGCTGCTAGGAGGTCTAAAATGCCAGGTGTAGCTCTTTGTTTCCTTCAAGTGTCTTTTCTATTACTGTGCGAAGCGTAAATATGTGGTCTTGAGTCTGTCTGCCTTTTCTGTATGCAGCTTGTTCCTCTAATAGCTCGTCTTCTATGTGATGCCTTATCTTTTTTTCTAGTATACTGCTGTAGATCTTTTGTACGCAGGATGCCAGGCATATTGCTCTGTAGTTTCCACAGTCATTTGTGTTACCTTTTTTGTGGATTGGTACTATTATGTTTTCTTCCCAATCCCTCGGTATTCCTTCTCCTTCATATACTTGCCGGCATATCTTGTGTGTCCATTTCTTTATACACTCCCCTCCGTATTTGATTAGTTCAGGGCTTATTCCGTCTTTTCCTGCAGATTTTCCTACTTTCACGTATGCTATTGCTTCTTCTGTTTCTTCCAAAGTTATTGTTTCGTTTTCTGTCTCTTCTTGTTCTTCTTGTTCTACTCTGATGGGGTTGTATTGTTTTTGTATGTTTGGTGCTTTGAATTTTGTGCTGTAATGTCTCTTCCATGTTTTTAATATTTGTGGCAGTTCTGTAACAACTTCTCCTTCTTCGTTCCTAATGCTCCACACCTTTTGTTTGTGCATTCCCCTTAGGCCTTTAACTGTTTTCCAGAAGTCCTTTTGTTGTTTTTGTTGTCTTTGAATTTCTGCTCCATCTCTCTACCAAACTCTTCCCAAGCTTCCTCTTTGGCCCTCTTCACTTCCTCTTTTGCCTCATTTCTCCTTGTTATATAATGTTGCCTGCTTTCTTCTCTCTTGATCTGTAGGTATCTCTTCCAAGCTGTTTTCTTTTCCATTACTATCCCTTTTACTTCCTCATTCCACCATTTCGTGCGTTGGTATCGAGGTGATATTTTGCTTTTCCCACAGATTGTTTTTGCTGTCTCAAGTATTACTTCCTTAAGTCTTGTCCATCTCTCTTCCACGTTCCATTCTACCTCCTGATGGTGCTCTTGTTGTTCGTGTTCTAGTAATCTGCGCTCTACTTCTTGTGCGTATTCTGTTTTTTTCTCGGGCTTTCTTAGTTCAGTTGTTTTTATTTTCTCGTAGCCTTTCTTCGCTACTTCCTTTCTTACATAGAATCTCGTGTCCGCTATTACTAGTTTGTGATTTGAGTGGATTTCTGCCCCTCGGATGACCTTCACGTCTAATACTGCGTACTTTGCTCCCTTTATGTATGTGAAGTAGTCTATTTCACTTTTGGGCTCTCTGTTTTCTGCAATGAAAGTTATTTTATGTATTAGTTTGTGATTGAAGAAACTATTTCCTATTAGCATTTCGTTACTTATGCAAAAGTCAATCATCCTATTGCCATTGTCGTTTAACACCTGTCTGTACAGTATCTTCCTAGAACTCCATGTCTTTTGTCTGGGTTCTTTCCCACTCGGGCGTTCCAGTCTCCAAGTATAAATGTGTGTCTGCTTCTGTCTCTAGCTTTGTCGGGCACTTGTTGTAGGTTTGTGTAGAACTCTTCTTTTTCCAGTATGTTGTCATTTTCTGTTGGTGCATAAATCTGTATGAATGTAGTTCTCTCTTCTAGCTTGACATTTATTGTCATTATTCTTGAACTGATCCTCCCATCCTATCACCTTTCCGGTTAGGTCTTCGCTAATTATCACTCCTACTCCCTCCTTTGCTCTTGTTCCTAACTGAACTCCAGAGTAGAACAATTTGTATCCTTTTCGAGTGTTTGTTCTTTGATTCCTTTCTTTTTGATTTCTGAAAGTCCTAGGATTTTAACTTTATATCTCTCCATTTCTTCAACTAATTCTATCTCTTTCCCATTTAGTCCTGTCACGTTTCATATTCCAATTCTTGTCCTTTGTGCACGCTTAGGTCGTTTTCCATCTTTCCGTCCATGTCCGAGGCTTCCTGTGTTTCTCTGAATCTGTATACCTCGTATGGGTGATTAGCCCGACGACGAAGGCCCCGTTACCTCGGGACAACTGGTATCAGGTTATACCCCCCGATGCTGGGTCGTCAGAGCCCCGTTCGTTTTCTAGCAGAGGGTACCACGTGCAGGTGGGGTTGACATTTGTGTGACTGGATGTTGGCGCCACCCCTTACCCTCCGCACAAGAAGTTATGTAACATATATGCAGACTCCTGTCATATCTAGGCATTTTTCTACTAGAACTGTCAAATAAAGACTCATTTCTCTGCTACTCACGCCTGCCCTGTACCCAAATTGCGTATTAAAGTAGACTGGGTATGGTTGCAACAATTTTGCTTTGACCGCCAATAGTACTGCCATTATGACTATAAACAATGATCAGACTGTTTTTGTCTTTAAATGGATATCGAAATTAGAGTTCCAGCTGCAATGCATGTTGTTGCCAGATAAGGGTCGTTTTATGAAGTGTGTGCGAATGTTATAACTTACCTCGGAATAGGGGCGGTTGTAACAGTGATAAGAAGTAGTGCAACACTCCCAAATAATACACTGTGATTGCATTTACATTAGCTTTATTAGTCATAAACTACATAATAGCACTTTTTAATTACTTAAGGCTAACATAACACCATTTGACACAGCACTGTTTACTCAATCTATAAAATTTGCATCTTCAAGTTAATATTAGTAATTCGTTTTATCTTAAACTAGCTAAAATTGAAACTCAAATAAAATAAGTGGTAATTAACTATACAATAAAACAAAATAAAAGTTTAAACTTAAGCAAATCAGCAAAATGACTACCTTACAATATCTAATTAGACTCGTGGCAGTTATGAGAAATATCTCTCACCATTTAGACACCCCAACTGAGACTGTAATCGATAACTCCCTTGACATTGCACCCATTTTTCTTTAGACCTACTCTCTGCGAACGCTTCTAGACAATCAAATCAGTAAAAATCTTCTTCTTTTGGTAAAACTGATAATATATTAGCTTCTTTTTCTTTGTTTTACATTTATCTTTGCTTTCTTCCTTAGTAGATAGTCTTCGTATTATTTTTTACTAGCTTTACTTTTAAGAGTATCTGGGTAAATTGCAGATTTTTGGTTTTGCGACCTATGCTTTCTGTTTTCTTTGGTCGAAATTTTCGGCAGGGTTGTACTTCCTCAGGTGAGAACACATATTGGGTGCTTGTAAACGGATTAGGTGCTGATGGCTTACTTCCAGTGCGATGCATCGTCAAATCAGCATCATTAGAAGGAATATTTGGTTCTAGGTCTACTGTTGTAATCGAGGATGATGACTATTATAGGCATCTGTATTACTTTATCTGGGTAGCGTTGTATTCGCTATTTCTTCAAGGTTTTGTGGAATATGGACCTCAACGTTTTGTGTTGAAGCTGCAGATTGCTGCAAGACTGAACTAAGTGTGTCTACCTGCCTTGTTCCGCGTCTTGCCACTAGTCTGTCAGGTTTCTGTACAGTGGTTACGCCCATTTCATCGACATTGTATATGTTTTGTGGTTCGAGGTAATCACGATCCATTACAATTTGAAGTTTGTCATAAAAACGCGTACGGATAATCCACAATTCCTCTTCATGAATGAACGGAACAACTTCTCCCCAGCTATTTCGTTTTCAATCTAAGTAGGAGATTTCTGCAAATTATATTTGGTAGTAAGCTTAAATTTGAACTTTCTTATCTCTTTCGTAGACAATCCAATGTTAACATCTGTTATGACCTACATATCGCATACTAACATATTCTGCCTCCTCGTCTTAATCTGTTGTATTTCTCTTTCGTATGTATAGTAATAGAGAGACTTACAATTAGTTAACTCCATAGCTCTCTGCTGTTTGTCCCTATTTTGACTTCATCGTAAATATTCTTATAACGTTGTGTGTCTTTCTAGCGCATTTCTAGGCAACTGCAAAGCAAAATAAAAATATTACTACTGTTACAATCGTACCCTTCTCTTTTTCTAACAATGAAACGAGACAAAATAAGCTACACAAAAATAAATTACCGTTTAACAACCTCTAAGACGTGCTTATGCATACAAACACTTAATATGGTAATAATAATGATAAACCAATTTAAAAAGAAATAATCAAACGACGGAGCACGTCGCAACAATGCAAATCATGTTCGTACATGCAACCTGTATGTTCTTCCTGTTCCTCGCCGCGCCGTGGATTTTTGCAAATATTTTAGTTGTTACAACCGTATCCAGTCTACTCTACTTGTCCTTCTTCACGTTTAATTTTTATTTGTTTATAAATTCCCAGGAGAAATACTTGGGAGTTCGTAGGATCATCAAGCTGATAGTTCTATAATAGTTTCTTACTTTAGTTTTTTAGGTATTGTTACGTATAGCGATTTTTGAAACATTTATTTATAACTTCAATAAGATCTTACCACATTTATATAATTGAAAGGCATAATGCTTTTTATTTCTTCTCTCTCCAGGAATTTCTCTTTTGTTTAATTTTCTTTGGGCTTTTTTATTTTCTTGTTAATTATTATCTCTAAGTCTCAATATATTTGTTAATTTAACTGCTCATATTTTCTTCTTTCTTTCATTATTTTTAATATTTCTTCTGTTATTTACATCACACTTATATTAAATTGTTTACCTAAGTGTCGTTATAGTTTATAAGCTTTTGTGTATATTTCTAATTTTCTCACATCAGCCTTTAGTATATTGTTTTATAGTCTTTTAGTTTTTGTCTTTGTTTTATTATAACCGATTTAAAATCCGTGGAAAAATATGTTTTTGCTTTTATGACAGTGTTCCGAGGTTTTTGTTGATAAGAAAAAATCTATTTGTTCTCTCACCATTTGTTGATTATGTGTGAGAAGGTCTGTGTATATAATCTTATATGCGATGTATTAGTCTCAAATATTTTTTTCTTGGCAGAATTCAACTAGCTTTTCTCCTGACTCGTTCTTATCTTCTAATCCGCAATTTCCAATGATAATATTTACTCTTCTTTTTCTAATTTTTAGGTTAAAATAGTATCGAACCTTATTTTGTTTATTTCTTTTATATTTGCTTATGTTGTAGGTGCATGTACCTGTTTAATATTTATATACATTGGTGCCTTTTAAGTTGTCACATTATTATTCTATCTGATATTGATCTATATTGTTTTGTGCGTCTTTGGTACGAGATTGTTGCTATTGGCACTAGAAAAGTGTGACATCGTCTTCTGGTACTACTAATTTCTAATATCTCAATTTTATTATTCTAATATCTTTTATTATATTTGATAGTCTTCCGATTTCATGCCAGGTTCAGATATTTCGTACTCTTATTTTGGGTGGTTCTTTTAATATATTTAACCCGTGGATTACTTGCACACTCTATCTATGGAGAGCTGTTGGGAATTGAGAGACATTTAATTAATGGTGTCTGCCATTTTGCTTCTTTTGAGAATACAATATGTTAGTTTTTCCTTTTTTTACACACGCAGTGTTATTACTGAGATGACATATATTGGCTTCGTCCACTGCTATGTAGCTGTCTAATTGTCTCAATCGCCAACTGTTGTCAGTTTGGTGCTAATTTTGGTCTGCCTCAGATAATTTATTTCTCAAGTACTTACAATATCTGGTGAGCATTGCTTTATCCTACACACGAAGAGGCGCCCGATGAAAGTCAAATGTCCGAATTTCCCGAAAATAAATTATATAAATTTCAAAATTTTTAATTACTTGTACATTTTTAATTAAAACAAAATATATTGTAATAATAGATTATAAAAATAATTTTGAAATACAAATTCAATATTAACTAGTGCTATAAATTAATCGTCAGGCTATTATTTTTTAGAAAAAATAGCTGTTTTTCATCATTTAAATGATTATAGGCTTTGGCTGCTCGCCAATTCTACAGCGACAATTAATGTGATAGCTTTCAGGAGTCTTAATAAAAGAGTAGAAAATAAAGGAGCAGATCTATTGTTGGATGCAGTTTGACATAAGCACGTACGTTGTCGTGGTGAAAGACGATGTGCTTTTTGTCTTGAATAAAAATAAAATAGGGGTCAAGCTTTGTCATTTTTGTTTGGGATCATATTTAAACAAACATTTAATAATTATATGATCATAGAGTTATATTATACAACAAAATAGAAATACAGCTAAAATGGTAAAAGGACATTACCATAAGTCTTCAATACGTAATCAAAGCAATTTATGTAAAGTGCAAAAAATATTATTAGTTTATGTTATATAATATTCTTGAATAAGCTAAAAGTAGGAAATTAAGAGAGAGTTTTTGGAAATGACTACAAAGCACAAACTTAGCTAAATATACATATTACTTTAAACCGCTTTAGATTTGGTTCTAGTATTGACCTTTTGCCATATTCTTTCTTACAAATAACCCAGAATGCCTCGATTGGGAGAGCTTGAGGCACATTTAGTGCATTGTCAAGCATTTCTGTAAATTTTGTTACCAATGTCAAGTACTAATAAGATGTTATGTCCATCTACAGAAAAAATTGTTTTTTTGTGGTTTTCCTTAATAAAATGGAAAAATTGTTATAAGGTATTTTGTAAATAAATAGTAAAAACAAAGTAGTAACAAATGAAGTTATTTTTTCACCTTTTTGATCGATATAATAGCAAATACGCCATCTTTAAAAAAACTTGGATGTAGATTTTAATTTTATTCAAAATTTGGAATTAAATCTCTGATTTATGATGTAAAAACTTTGAGTAGATACATCACGAGGATCTGGGGGTGCACAGGTCTTATCATCCACAATTGTTACGTATTTTTAAGCAATTTTATGCAATTTCTCTCGTCTTGCAATTTTTTTCTGTAATTTTTTACACGATTTAATCCCTAGTTTTTCTTTTAATGTAGCAAATAGCTAAACCAAATATTTTCGCTACTAAACGCTCAGAATGTTAAGTACTCTTTATAACTTTAGACTGTGACATCAATATATTGTTTCATTAAGTCTACAATATTAGCTCTAAACAATAAAATGTATTATGTTAATAAAAAAGTAACTACTACTAGAATGTATAATACTTATAATCGTAGGTCAATAATTAGTCTAAATAAAATTTGAGATAATTAAATGCAGTTTTAATGAAATGAATGAAATACATTCGTAGTAGTAAATAAAATTTGAGATAATTCAGCAGTTTTAAATGTCTTAGAGAGATTATTTCAAATTTTTCGTATTTTGTACTGATTTTTGCTTTCAGTTTAATTTTTGCAGTTATGCTGATTTGATTAAATCAACGTAAATTTGAAATTAAGTAGTAACTGTTTTAATATTCTGGGCTACCCAATAGTTTTATTTTTCTACCACATTTTATAAAAATATTTTGTTTATGTTTTGTGTACATACTTTTTAAGTAGATAAATTAATTTAGCAAGACATCTTAATACTTTATCAGACAAAGCAAAAACTTTTGGCATGATATTCCAAAAGCAAAAATTAAAGTAGTCGAAATTTGGCTCAAATTTTTTCATTGCTGTTCATTTGTAGTTGGACAAGCGTTTTTACCACCAACTCTTTTTTCAACTATAAAAAGCACTTTGTAAATAAAGGATTTTCCAATAAAAACAATACAAGTTAAAAATAAAACAAAAACTCTTTCAGAAAAACCAAACCTTTTGTATTATTTTGAAGCACAGTTTACTACATTCATGTTTTGAATAACACATCATTTCAGTGTCTGCCTCCACTTCGTGTACACGAACAAACTTGATAAACTCAATGACTTTGTGCAATAATTTGGGCCTAACAAATGCAACGTTTAATGTTCAATCTTAACGCATCAAGGGTTCGTGGATTATTGGCATAGACTGTAGATTTCAAATAACTCCAGAAAAGGCAATATAAGGAGTTAAATCATAACTTCCTGGAGGCCAACTAACAGTTGAATTTCTCGAAATTTTCCTTTCACCACACTTTTTTGCAATTCGTCAATAATGGCATTGGTAATGTTACATGTGGCACCGCCTTGTTTGAACCACATGTCCTTCAAATTAATTTTATCTAAATTTGACTCACCAGTCTCTGTAACTTCATTTCCTACCTGTTTTGGAAAAAAATGATCCGATGATGCCACCATGTCATAAACCACTCCATACAGTGACCTTTTGCAAAAGCAAGGACTCTTCGTAAATCTCTTTTGGATTGTTTTATACCAAAACCAACAATTTCGCTTGTTAACATGCGTTTCGTTGGGGAAAATAGAAATGAATTAATAGACGCTGGACCAGCAAGTAGCCAAAATACCTTTGAGATAACGAAGTTCCTAAAAAATAACTTAATATAACCGATGGCGTGCAATGCTTGAGGTAACTATCTCATAGGATTTACAAATATGTTGAATACTGCTATATAAGCAATTAATTGTGATGGTTGTATCAAAGCGCACGAGACATCACAAACACCAGCCTTCTTTGAGTAAAGAAGTTCTTGAAGTATAGCATAGTGATTTTTATAACCCTCAACTTTAAATTTGTACCACTACAGGTAAAACCATGGTCTATCAGAGAACTACGTGTAGTCTAAAATACTCGAATTTTCTTGAAACCACTGACAATATACTGCTTTTTTCACATATTAAACGTATTTACTTTAAATATGCGCGTCAAGATTTCATGGTACGTTAATAAATGTTTCTGGACAATCCTAATTCTTCTAATGTTGGTCTCATTGGCATCTAGTTTTTACAATTTCCAAATGCTGTACTTCTCAACCTCTTTAAGGGGGTAGCAATACTGTAAAGAATTAGAAAAGCAGAACTTACTATAGAGTTAATAGAAGAGTATATAGAACAAAGGCAACTAGAATAGTGGAGACATTTAAAAGACAGGGCAATACCGGTGAGAAATCTACAGGAAAATAAGACATCTTGGAAGAAAAAGAAAGTAAAAAGAAAAGCTAAAACGTGGATAGAAGCAACAAGATTAGCGTAAACCAGAATGGAATAGAAAAGGTTTATAATAAAAGAGTAAGTAATGTAAATTGCAATTTTTGAATAGTAAATTGTGTATTGTAAATACTTAATTGTCACTTTACATACCTAAAGTAAAAATGGAGTTCTAATAAAATATACGACTCCGTTCTTTTATAATAAATGTCAAATTTTGGATAAAAAACAGCGGAGACTTATTTGGATTCGCTTTAGCATTTCCTTTAATTTTTTAGAACATTTTTGTATATAAATATTATTTAACAAATCCTTCTAATAACTCACTTTTCCATTCAAATAATTTACAAAATTACAAAATATTTTCATGTATACTGCGCTATCTATCGTTAAATAAAATGAAACGTAGTATCATTTTTAAATACAGCTATTAAGACATATCCTCCTGGTTTTTCCAACAAAATTTTCTAAGAGATAAATTGTGTAGCAACAAACTGCGTACGCTTATGAAACACGTCTTAGTGCTAATCGTGAAGTAATCACTTCAGTACTTACAATAAGAATGTGGTGGTAAGTTCGGTATGCTCTACCTTTACATTTTGATAATTGGGTCTCACAGAACTGTGGTTCGTTGATGTTATAGCACCAGTCTTCGGAATCGTTTACTTTCGTAAGGCCACCTTACTTATCCTACTGTTAACATTTGTAAATAAATTATTTCCGGATCCCACCTTGCAAAAATTTGAGGGAAGGAGATTGAAAAATTGTCAGCCTAGGACGCCAAAATGCCTTTTATATAGCAACTTAAGAAATAGCTAAACATAAAAGACACATGTCGCATGGTAAAGTACCACTATTCTTACGTAATGTAAAAATAGATTTAAAAGCTAAAGATTGTGAGTAGTAATGACAAACTTTGATTTATTTAGTTGCTACGTGTGCAACTAATCTAAATTGAGTGTGGATTGTCGTTTAACAAAATAGGAGCTGTGGTTGCAACAAGAAATCACTATATTTTAAAAAACTCTTGGACTTATTTCAACAAAAAGTACATAAAATGTAAATCCTATATTTTTTTGCTGTGCCAACATGTGCTTAAAATATGTAGGATAATCCACAATAAACTTAGAATTTGAATTGTGTGCCGTTTCCGTTCTGTGAACATTGAAAGTTTGCATTCGTACAGTTGGTATATAATGGCAAAGTCCACCATAGACCATCAGAAACGCTCTATTGAGCGATAAAGCTGCTTGTTCTTTAAATGGCTTTGCAAATTGCCAAAATCGTTGCATCTGGGCCGGTGAAAATCTACTTGATATTTACGAAACACTAACGCAAATTTTGGTGCGCATTGTGAGCTGTAGAAATTATTGGCTCATACTTTTGAAAACGAGGCTGGAACTTCTGTTACCGGAAGATGCCAAACAACCTTTTTCGATAAATTATTTTAACTAAAATAGCATGTGGTTTCAACAAGAAGGAGCCACATGTCACACAGCACGTTAAACACTCATTGTACTCTCAACCAAACTTCTAGGTCGTGTTATTTCGCAGAAAAGTAAAATTGATTGACCACCGGTTTTGAGACTTAACATTAGATTTTTTCTTATGGAGATATTTGTAGAAAAGAGTTTATGTTAACAAAGATGCTACAATTTCAAGAAATAAAATTCGGATTGTTCCAATTATTGAAGAAAACACCAGGAAGTCCAATTTGAATCACTTTGTGTTACATTAACAAGTAAACTCCAATCGTTATGCATGATAGAAAGCACATGTTGCCCTATAATACTTAGGAATGATATAGAGCGTTACCAGTTTACAATCTTTAAAAGAAACAAATTTGACATAATATACACAACAATGCCTGGAACCCAAATGACTTCTATCATATTCTTGCTGGATGAACATTTATTAGTTCTTGTAATCACACCTCGTAGCTCCAGAAAGCACGTGGGCTGGCCGCAGGCGCTGCAATCAAAAAGCAAAGTTAAGGCTCGACGTCATAATATGCCTATTATTTTCAGCCCGCGCAACAAAGGCCAGCACTGAACGAAATGGAACAACAATCGGCAGTATTTTAACCCAAGCGCTTGGCCGCGTCCCGCAAGAAATGGATTGTTCAATTTCAGATTTGTATTGTGTCCGCCGCCCACCGGCGCTGCGGAGCGACGGGCTCTAAATTATCCATTCTGGTGTCTCTGCTCGGATTTCTTACTACGCGGCCGCTACCTGTAACGAGCCGTAATTTATCGGGCAATTTATTTGGGGCACCAAAGTGCGAGAGGAGCCGTAGAGTGTGCAGCGACACCATTTGCGATCACACGTGATCCATGTGGCATTCACTGCGCGGGGCAACAAACTGTTAACTTTCCATTTTTTCTTCACTAATGGAGTATAAATTCTTTTTATTCTATAATTCTAATTCTAATGTTAAAAAAATTACTTCTAGGACGTCGCGTTTTGGTATTAACTCCAAGAATAATTAATTATTACAACTGTGATGTTTCTTTCTGCATTTTTCTTTTGTATTGTACAATGCAACACCGCAGCGAAATCTAAATGATAACCAAGAAGAAGTCAAAGCCTTCCTACAAGCGCTGCTTCAAATGTCCTTACCGAACAAATCCTTCTCCCCGGCCGAAGTTCAACAGGGACTCAAGTACACCAATGTCCATAAATGCCGAGACTATGACCTAATAATAGGACAAAGTTTACGTCATCTACCCAGGAAAACATTAGTACTGCTGACTACCATCTACAACAGCATGTTACGGCTTTGTTACTTCCCCTCCAGTGGAAGTATGCTATAATCACAGTGATCGCCAAACTTCGCAAGCTACCCACATAGCCAACATCATACCGATCTATAAGTCTCCTTCCCCTTCTGTCTAAAATTTTTGAAAGACTATTGTTAAAAAGAATAGAATCATACCAGCGTACCAATTCGGTTTTCGTAGGCGATAATCGACAATACAGCAAACCCACAGGATTGTTACCAAAATCATGGAATCACCAGAAGCCAAGGCATTCTGCATTGCAGCCTTTTTGGATATCAAACAAGCATTCGGTAGATTATAGCATTTGGGGTTGCTATACAAAATTAATACAGTCTTTTCCGACCAAATTTTCTTATTACTGAAATCCTACCTAAGCGACAGAACCTTGCAAGCCAGAATCAACAATTCATTCTCAAACTATCAACCCATATCTGCTGGTGTATCACAAGGAAGTGTCTGGGTCCTCTATTATATCTGGTGTACACTTCAGATGCTCCTACTACAGCCAACACAGAGATCGCCACAGCTGTGCTACCTATTAACAATTTATCTCTCATGGCATCTAAAAACCTCTAGAACCACCTTAACCTCCTCCAGGAATGGTACAGCAAGTAGAGACTTTCTGTCAACAACGATAAATTCACCCACATCACTTTTAAAAACAAACGAAGTACATGTCCATCAGTCACCATTAACAACACAGTTATACCAGCAAACTAGAAGTCAAATATTTAGGGATGCAACTTGACCAGAAACTCACATGAAAGGCTCACATAAAGGCAAAAAGAAAAATCTCAACATCAAAGTAAAAGAAATGAACTGGTTTCTTGAAAGGCGTTCGCAGTTATCTCTCAAAAAGAAAGTGCTCCTTTACAAAGCAATCTTAAAGCCAATTTGGACCTACGGAATTCAACTATGGGGTTGCACCAAGTTTCCAGTCCAAGACTCTCCGTCTGATGTCAAATTCCCCTTGGTACGTTACCAACCAGACCCTCCACAATCGCACATGTCTCCAGCGAAATCCACAGATTAGCAACTTTCTACCAGCACACTCTCGTGGGACACGAAAACGATCTCGTTCAGCAGCTATCCCAAAAACCAGTCGTCACAAGAAGACTGCATCGCCAATGGCCCGCCCCATGACCTCACACATCAGCCCAACCAGGCGTAAGCCTCCTATTTGGGAGTAACATCAATGGATGGATGGACCTTCCTCAAGTCTTCTATTTTGTTATACCATTTGCTTATTACTCAATTAGATTGTATATAGTAGATTGTAAATATGCACTCTTAACAAAAAAAACTTCCCTTTTGCACTTTGTTGAGAAACGTTCTGATAAGTGTGCAGTAGTAATCGACAAGCATTCCGTTATTACAGTTTTCCTGTTAACGTCTTGGTGGAACCGTACTCCAAGTTCATCACTAATATGGGCAAGATTCGGAGGAAAAAAGTCCAAGTGCGAATCTAAAAAATGCATCTTTAGGCTCATGTTACAACCTAATTCTTGATAACCTTCAACAATATCCTTGTAATTTTCAGAATGTTTATATCTTAAAAAGTTGTGGGTTACTGCTTTGAGTCCGTTCCAAACAATTCCTTTCAAGTCATTTAGAGCATCTTCAAATGCTCCATCTCTTATTAAAAGATTAACTTGGGGTGCTACAAAGAAATCCTTTTTGAATGTCACAGCTCTTAGGCCGGATATTTTTTTTTTTAGATTTTGAAATTGATACCTTCTTTGTACATTGCTTTGATGTAGTTTCTCAAACCTAATTTCTAAAGTTCTTACGTTCAGTGAGAGATGGGTGAATTACGTTTCTCAAACCGGGAATGTGATGTTTTGTTCTAGACTGTAACGCATACTTTTTGCTCCGCCATCTTTCTCATATATAAAACTGCAATATTTCGTGTCTTTTCATATCGAAGTTGCAATCAAACTAAAATTTTTACAACTGTTGCACCATTTATATTTTCTGTAATTTTGTCAAGAAAGCGTGCCATATGTTCATAAGATTCCTTCATTTGAATACCATATCCAACACAAACTAAATCATAAATATTTCCTGTGTAAAAAAAAACTTTTAGACTCAGTTTCAAAGAATCGATGAGAATAAAATAGATGCAGTCTGTAAAAGTTGCTAATACTTTCATAATTTTTGAAACGCTATCCTTACAAATTAGAAATGCATTAACTATTCAATCAATGTCAATTTGTCAATAATATCTCAATGACATCAGTGTGACGTTAGTGGCTGCATCTGCGCGGTTGAGACACTTGGTAGTGCAGATACCTGTGAAACAGCCTAGTCAGTCATTAAAAATAGTTGAGTACCTGCGTCCACCTCGCACAAAGAGTAATAATGTAGTCATCTAAGTGGTGCTTGCCATATTGCCCTGTATCGAAGATGATGCACGACCAGCGGGCAAGACGGCGAACATATGAAAGACTCAAGTTTTTCTCATTTGGCGTGGAGCTTTAGAGAGTCAAAGAGTAAAAATTACAGTTTTCTTAAAAAAGAATTTTGTATATAAAGGTTTACAATCGTTTTTTGTCTTCTTGCTCTTTGAAAAGTTTTTTGAACGTTGTTGGTGATACTAAAGGTGTGGAAGAAACTGGCACAGAAGGCGTCTGAATTCAACCGTTCTAACCGGAACAAATTAACAGAAACGTGATGCAACAAATCAAGCTGTAAGTAAATCAACCTTGAGGTTTAAAATAAAAAAAGGATCTAATTCTACGATAGGTATATTGTATTGTATTCATTACAACACAATTTTCTGTTAGGATAATTTTATAGCACAATAACTTTATTTGTTAAAAAACTAAAGAAATTATTGTAAAGAAATGATAGTTAACAATTTGGAAGCAGGTGTAGACAGAATTATTACAGCACCACATCTTTATAGCATCTAACTATGATAACTGCAGCTGGAATTCATAACATGGCCTTGGGGTCTTTCTCGGAATTTTATCTTCTATATTCTCTGGTGTCAGGTGTTCCCAGGTGGCTTTTCTGAACTGTTCTATGTTATAATCCTCATTAGCCTTGCTATCTGGTATTACTGGTGTTGTCTTTAATCTATTGATAAACATAGTGACCTTATGTACTACCACGGTTCCCATTTTAAATAAACCTTCTTATGATTATCAAAATAAATATATATTTTTTGGCACCGATTGAACACATGGTTGGTTGTTATCTTTGAAAATAATGTTGCATCTTTGCAATGTCTCCGGATATACTGAAGAATCTGTATAATGTCAGACGGTTTCTTTTCTAGACAAAGCCGTTCTCCGTATAAAATTTCTGTTGCTGTTTAAAGATCACCTTTAAACGCAGCCAAACTATAAATTGTCTAATGGTTGTCTTAAATGAAAAGGAAAAACTTTTGACTATGCCGTTAGTTGCTAGGTGGTAAGTCAGGGTAGTAAAGTGAGTTACAATTATTAGGCAGTTTGCTTAGAGGAGACTCGAACTATTTTCTTTGGCTGAATCTAAGTCTGAGCTGTGTAGCAAATATGAAAATCTAATAAGTGTAGAATGCGCTAAACATATCTATAGAATTGCAATCTTCTTAAGGTTAAGTCTTTTCTAATCACCTACTAAACATATCATTGCGAGTTTAACCATTGCATTAATTCCTGGATAAACGAGCTGATGTACATTGTGAAATATTGCTTGTCAGAACTGTGCTATAATGAATAGATAGCCGGGTAGATAGCAAAGATGACGATTTTTCGATTGGTTCTTCGAAGTTGATGGTAAAATCCGAGGTATTGGGTATGAAATAAAACAGCAAAGCTGCGTCATATGCATGTATGGCAGAAATACTAACAAACCACAATAGAAACCACACATTTATATCTACAGGGTCTGTATTTTAAGTAATGAGAATATTTTTGTCCTGAGGCAAATATACGTCAGAGGGCGCTGGGACCGGTTGGAGTCGGTAGAGGAGGGTTTGACCTTAAATATGCTCTAAGCTGCAGTTGCCTGCTGGCTTCCGTTGAGGCTTGATTGGGAGTGACGCGGACGCCTGCAAAGAAGTGTGTGCAAGCTTAAAATGCAGCAAACCATTGAACAGCGTTACGCAATCAAATTTTGTGCTCGCCTTGGAAAATCTGGTGCATCAACGCTGGAAATTCGACAAGCGAAAACTTATCACAAGCTCAAGTTTTTAGGTGACACAAATTGTTCAAAGGCCGGGAGAGTGTGGACGAACCTCGCACAGCTTGCCCGTCAACCTCAAGAACTGGAGACAAAGAACAACGTGTGCGAGATTTGCTGAACTCGGACCGGCGTTTAAGTATTCGTTTTATCGCGGATAAGCTAGGAATCGATAAAATGGTTGTTCACAAAATTACAGACGAGGATCTTGGGACGAGGAAGATTTGCGCAAAGCTCGTCCGAAAATTTTGACGTACGAGCAAATGCAAACCGTGAGGCCGTTCGAAATTGGAACACATTGAAGAAAACACTCAGTTTCTTGACAATGTCATTACGGGAGATGAAAGTTGGATCTTTAAATACGACCCCGAAACAAAACGACAGAGCACCGAATGGCACACTCCACAATCGCCTCGACCAAAAAAAGCTTCATGTCCAAGTCCAGAATCAAAGCGATGCTAATTGTGTTTTTCGACAAGAAAGGTGTGGTCCACTTTGAATTTGTGCCTGAAGGACAGACAGTCAATGGGGCCTTCTACGTGGAAGTGTTAAAAAGATTGAAGAGACGGGTCAACCGAGTGCGACCAGAAACTGCCACCGATTGGATGACAATGCACCATGTCACACCTGCTTCGTGGTGACAGAGTACCTGACGAAAAATGACATCACAACTTTTTCCTCTTTCCCAGAGTGAAAACCGCCTCAAAGGACGCCATCACGAAACCTTGGGTGCTGAGAAAGCGGCTTGCACGCGTGCTTCGAAGGATGTTTCAGTTGCTGACTTTCAGGAGCGTGCGAAGCGTGGAAAATTCGCCTACAGAAGTGTGTCGACGCTCAAGGAGCGTACTTTGGAGACTACTAAAGTTTTGTAGTGATATCTGTAATAAATTCTGTTTCGTGGATTTATTCTCATTACTTAAAATACAGACCCTGTATAATAACATTATAAAATGCCTTATTGGCAATACATAAAAGCATTACTGATGAGTTTTGAAAAAACAAGTACGTGAAAACTGCTATTTTAAAATAAATTATGAATAGACCGGTACAACGGAGAACGTAGGAAAGAAAATTTGCTCTCTCAATAAATGATAAATAAATTAAACATTTTTTAATTATTAAGAATGATTTGCCCATTCTTAATAATTAAAAAATGTTTTTAATAATGTTTAACACCATTCAATAGTAGAATAGTTATTTTCAACTGATAAACAAATTCTGATCTTGTAGGATTTTATCTATTTAAAATTTATATGGCCACTAAACTTGATAAATGAGTTATAAAGTTATTAATGGCAACTGCTTCAAGAAATATATAGTTGATATAAGAGTTTATGCCAAAAAAGTGTGCTGTGAGCAGTGGCTTGGCTCTTCGTTGTGTCTGTCTAATTATTTCGTCTACTTAAGTAATAAATAATAGAAGGATTAAACTTTCTTCTCGCTTTACTCTTTCTTTCGGTACGAATTTCTTCGATATCATGCTTTTAGTTAGTACACAATTTCTCGTTTCTTTGTACAAGAACTTGATTACTCTAATTACTTCTTCTTTATTAAACATTTCCATAATTTAATAATTTCTTCTAATGCAAATGCATGGTACGGAGTGCTTCTATTTTTCCGAAATCCACTCTAGGGTTTTCTAGCATTGGTTCTATTGTTTTATTAGCCTTTTTCAATTATTTCTTCAAATAGTTTTATCCCAGTGCTTAGCAGCGTTATGCCTCCGTAATATTACAATTCTTATTATTGCATTTTTATAAAGGAAGAATATTGGGCCCATTTCCCAGTTCTTTTATATAAACTCCTTTTTTCATATTTTATTGCAAATTTTAATTAGTTGACATGTCGGCACCTAGCGCCTTGCTCCCCTTTTCTTCTTCTCTTCTCCTAAGCCCAATTAATTATGTAATTCATTAAATCCATTTTTGGATGTAGGCCTTCCCTAACTCCTTCCACCTATCACGATTTTGTGCGATTTGGATCCAATTTAGTCCAGCTGTACATTTAAAATCATCATACCAACGCATAGGTGGTCGTCCTCTTCCTCTCTTATGCTCGTACGGTCTCCATTCAGTTATTTTACGGTTCCATCTATTTTTGTCACTTCTCGCCACGTGTCCTGCGTAACTCCATTTTAATTAGGCAATCTTAATACCAATGTCTGTCACTTTTGTAATTGATCTTATTCTGTCATTCCTGACTTTATCTCTCCTTGTTATATTTAACATTGCTCTCTCCATTCCCCTTTGTGCTATTCTCATTGATTCTATGTTGCTTTTTGTTGTTGCCCAATCTCTACTCCATATGTCATGGCCGTAAAATACATTGTTCGAATACTTTTGTTTTCAGGCGTTGATCTATTTTTGTGTTTTTCAAAATGAAGGATAGTCTTCCAAATGCGATCCATCCACTTTTTATTCGTCTTTTTATTTCCTTCTTTTCACTGCTTCGTCCTAGTTCTATTCTTTGGCCTAGGTATATATATTCTTCTACTCGTTCAATTTGAGAATCGTCAATTCTAATTTCTACATCTGGACCAGGGTGGATTACTTTTGTTTTCTTAAATTCATTTTAATCCTATTTTGTTTGACTCTCTATTTAGATCAATGATCATTTCTTTCAAGTCTTCTAAATTTTCCGCGAGTAGTATGATATCATCAGCATAGCGTAGGTTAGTAAGCCGCTCTCCGTTTACATTTATTCCTTTATCTGGCCATTCTATCTTCTTGAACACGTCCTCCAGTGTTAGGGTAAAGAGTTTCGGCGACAGTGTATCACCCTGTCGCACTCCTCTTGCAAGTGGTACTGGGTTAGTTTTCGCGTGTAATGTATATGTTGCTGTGACTCCCTCGTTTAGTTGTTGTATGAGTTGTATGTATCTTTGATCTATTCGACTGTTTGCTAATGCTCTATATATTGCCCAGTGTTCAATGGTATCAAACGCCTTTTCATAATCTACAAAGGCCATGCATACGGGGAATCCATATTCGTTTGATTTTTCGATGATTATTTTTATTGTTAATAGGTGGTCTCTAGTGCTGTACTCCTTCCTGAATCCCGCCTGTTCCCGTACTCATCCAGCTTTCTTCCTAGTCTGTTGGTAATAATCTTTGTTAGCAATTTGTACAAATGTGACAATAAACTGATGGGTCTATAATTTTCAAGTTTTGTGTTTTCTCCTTTTTTGTATAATAATATGACGTTTGAGTTTTTCCAGGTTTTGGGTATTTGAGTTGTTTTTAAGCATGTGTTTAATAGTTTTGCTATTTTTGATATTAAATTATCCCCAGCCTCTCTGATCATATCTATTGATATTTCGTCATCTCCTGTAGCTTTATTAAATTTGAATTCTCTCATAGTGCTCTTCACTTCTTCTATGGTTATATCGGGTTGTTCTTCGGATCCCACGTTTTGAATCTTTCTAGTTCTAATGGCATTGTCTTCTATTTCTTGATGTACTTTGGATTCATATAATTCGGTGTAAAACTCTTCTATAATTTTTTGAATTTCATCTCTGTCGTGGATTATTATACCATCTTTGTTACGTAATGCGTACGTTTCTTTCTTTCTCATTTTTTGTTGAAGTATTTTCATTCCTTGGTTTTTCTTTATTACTTCATTAATTTGTTGTTCTTGTATTTGTCTTCTATGTACTCTTATCTGTTTTCTTATTTGTTTATTCACTTGCTTAAATTCTTCTGTTATTCTTTTATTTTCCTTTGCTAGTCGTCTGCGTTTTTCCATTAGACTCTTGATATCTGCATTAATAATATCTCTGTTCTTTTTGCGTGGTATAATTCTCCGTAGTTCTTTTATCGAAGTGTTAATTATTGTAGTTATTTTATTATTTACTTCATCTATTGTGAGTATTTTGTCATCAATATCATCATTAGTAACTGTTTGTTTATTATTTCTCTATACGCCTCTCCCTTTCTTTTTATTTCTTCTGCTGTCAGTTTAATTGAATTTTTCCCGATTAATTGTTTTCTTTCTGTTCTTTTATTAATAGTCAGTACAGCTCTTACCAGTCTGTGGTCACTCCCCGTATTAAATA
This sequence comes from Sinelater perroti, assembly GCA_036346155.1. NCBI lineage: Eukaryota > Metazoa > Arthropoda > Insecta > Coleoptera > Elateridae > Sinelater > Sinelater perroti. The sequence continues at coordinate 225,732 of JARFIY010000336.1, forward strand.
GGTTTAGTACGGTAACGTCATTTATTTTTTGTTTTTTGTTTGTCAAAATATAATCTATTTCGTTTTTGTATTTCCGGATGGTGATATCCAGGTCCATTTTCGACTGGGTCTTTTTTAAAGAAGGAATTCATAGCATATAGTTTATGCTCGATCATGAAATTCATTAGCATGTCTCCTCTTTCATTTCTTTGGTCTATTCCAAAATTACCCATGTATTCTTCATCGGGTTCTTGTTTTTGCCTAATTTGGCATTAAAGTCCCCATAACGATGGTCCAACCTGAGGGATCCGTTTGCATAGCTATTTTTAGATGTTCGTAGAACAATTCCATCTCTTCGTCCGTGTGGGAGGAAGTAGGGGCGTATACCTATATAACTTTGATCTTTATTGTTGCCGTAATTTTTAGAATTATATAAGCAACTCTTTCTGATACTGATTTAAAGGTTTTTATATGTGGTGTCCATTTTTTGTTAACGAACAGTCCGATTCCTGCCGTGGTTGCATCTATTTCGCCTTTGTGTATTAGTGTGTTTCCTGACTTGAGCTTAATCCATTCTTCTCCTTTTCTTCGGATTTCACTTATTCCAACAATATCCCAATTGATTTTTGTTAGTTCCTCTTCCATCTCTATAATCATATCATCCGTTCTGAGTGTACGAGCAATGTACGTTGCAATCCATGGTTTGCTTATCTGTATTGATTTGTGGTTACATTTCAAAGTCGAAATCTTGCCCCCCCCCCCCAAGAATCCTTGGGGCAACCTGACGCATCAGGATTAGATTGTGAGCTGTTCGCTCTACTAACCTGGGGTAATTTCATTCTGGAGTTGGACATTACCATTATCATTATCATTAGGGAGTAATTGGCAGTAAAACGCCACGCTTGCCAGGCGTCTTGGCGAGTTGGGTAGGATATGGGTAGGATTAAATGTGGTGTGGTTATGATTACAAGGTTAGGACATGATTTCCCTCGGTATTGGGAGTTGAGGGAGAACCAAGGCTCGCGTAGGCAGGGTCACTTCCCCGAGACAGACCTATCTCTACCGGGGTCGTACAGAGTGTCTATCCGCTACCTAATAATAAATCCCCTATAATATTCTATAGCTTCTTTTAGGCCCTTCAATGTTATTTCATCTTCTTCGTTTTGTTCGGTTTACTCTCTTTCTTCATCTTCTTGCCTGTTACTTTTTGTTGTGAACTCAGTTGCAAGTAATTTTTGGAATTACTGTTTCCATGTCTCCACAGTTTCTATTTCGTTTGTTGATACTTTCCCTGATTCATTTCTACAACACTATCCACCTTTTTATTGTTTCTGGTGTTTTTCAAAACCGTATTTCTTACTTTTATTCTTTATTCTTTGTATATACCATATATATATAATATAAATAATTTTTCCATCTCTTCGTTTTAATATCCACTTGTTGTTTAATTTTCTCTGTCCACCATGTCGTTTGCTTTTTATATTTGTTCATTTGTGACACACATAATCTAGGCTGACTCTATAATAACTCTTTTAAATATTTTCTACGTTTGTTTGATATCAGAACGATCTGTTATTTCTTGTAGCTTGTAAAGTTTTTTCTCATATATTTTTCACCTATTTGATGTTGTTTTGTTATTTAGTTTGTAAGGTTTATAACTTCCTTATATTTTTTTGTATGGTTTATATGGGTTACTTTATTCTGAATGATACGGACTTTATCGTAGCCTCTTTAAATTGCAACATCTCGTCTTTTTGTTCTGTTCTTTGTTTTAAAATTATTTAATCAATAATTGATTTCTTATCTCTACTTGGCTGCACTTTTGTATACCAATGAATAAATATGTTTGTTATTATTAAATCTAATAGCTAACTGTTGTACAGAAGTAATCTTTTTTACCGACTGTTCCATTCAAGACTCCTTCAACGTAAATATCCCCTTTTGCTGTCTCTATTGTTACGTTTAGATCTTCTTAAAACTTATCTCTGTTTTCTGAGCTCTTAATTCAACTTGGTCTGCTATTATTGTTTTTATGTTTGTTTCTTTTTTTAACTTCACTGGAAATATTCTTTCAGTTACTGCCTTCCGTTTATTTATTTATTTATTGTGTTTTTGGCTTCTCTAAGTAGTATGCATCCTATTGCTGCATGTTTCCATTCATTTTCTTTCACTTCACTCCATACTAATAGGCGACCATCTTCCAATTCTGTTGATCCTTTCCATTTCCTCTTTATTTCTTTACTACTAACATTTTTAAGTTCGTACCTTAAAATTCTTCATTCAGACTTCTATTTTATGTTCTCAGTTTTCTGTCATTCTTATTACCATTTTTAGTGTCCTTTTGTTTATTTTGTTATTTTCTGTATTTTTCTTATTCCTAGTTGTGCCTTTTTTAGGCTTCCATCTTGTTCTGGTTTCTATTTTTTTGTTATTTCTTAGCGAATTTATTTTCCTATTTATACTCGTTGTCTTATCATTTTCTGCAGTTATCTCCAAAATCTTTATATCATTACTTTGTTCATAGTCCAGTTTATTATCTTTATTTTTATTATTTTCTAAATTTTATTGTATTTCTATTAATTTTTTTGGGGTTGGATTTTTATTTTTTTTAAGTTTTTAACTTTCTGTGTCCTATTTTGAACTCTATATTTGTTGTTCTTCTTTTGCTATAGTTCTAATTTGACTTTGAATATCTCTTTGCTTTCTAAATAGATTGTTCTAGATGTATATTTTTTCTTTTATTTCTTTTAACCGTTGTTTGTTTTTCATTGCTTTAACTTTTGCCTTATTTGCTAGTTGAATTAGGTAAACTTCTATTCAATAAACATTTCCATATTATTCTATTTTCCCTGTATAACTATATTACTTTTTCTTTTATTATTTTAAAAGATCTATCCCTTCCTCTAGACTTGCTACTTTTCTATTTTTAAATTCGGTTTTTGATCTCTCCGTATGCTAGATAATTCTTCAGTCCGCTCTTTTTGCTATTTTGTGTGTGCATTCATTTCCATCTTTTTTTATTATTTTTAGTTGAAAGGATTAGGAATCTTCCTAGATACCCGGGTCTAGATGTTCGAGCGATCCGGGCATGTAAAATTCAGACCCGAGGGTCCGCCTACCAATTAAGCCCATCTACCTCTCACTCTTCGCCTATGTTCCCTGCCGGAACCGCGTGAGCATTACTTCAGGTGAGGGGCGATATCTCGTTCTAAATTTTCTTCTATTTATTTATCTTAGTTACGTTCTTTTTTGCGTGGATGTTGCTTATCTTTCTTTATCAGGTCCATTATTATCTGGGTGCATTTTCCTTTATAGTAACCATAATGCTGCATATATATTGTCGAGGGTGACCTTTGCTTATTTTCTGTGTATTGTCTTAGTTTTTCCATTGTTCAAATTGAATATGACGTGCTCGGCATCTTCTCTCTCACCACAAAATCTGCAATCGTCTTCGGTTGCCTCTCGAAGAGCTTCAAGCATCTGTGTGAGAAAGTAGTTTATTTCGCCATGCTTCCTTTCTTTCCAGGGTTTGATTCTTGGGGTTAATTTTTTGGTCCACGAGCCGGTGTCGCTATTGCTCCATCGTTCCTGCAAATTTTCCATTATTTTGTACTCGTTGGTTATCCTGGTTGCCTTGTTGGCACCATGGTTATACGTCCTCTGTCTTGCCATCAGATCTATGGGAGAGATCGCTGCTATCACTTGCAGAGACGCCGTGGATACCGGGCGATGTGTGCAGCTGATCTTGATAAGCGCTGGCCTTTGTACTTTCAGTAGCATATTTATGTTTTTATAATGCTTTAAGCCACCTATCCATATTGGTGCTGCGTATAATAGAATGAAGTTTGCAATGGAGTTTAGTGTCTTCCTGCTCGTAGTTCTTGGGCCCTTTAATCTGGGCATTAGTCTTGCTAGTCTTGCCAGGTTGTTGTTGTTTGGACTCTTTTGGTGGCTAGCTGGATATGTTTAAACCATGATGTATCTAGCGTTACACCTAGGTACTTTGTCGCCTTTTGTATGGTTAGCTTGGCTCCTAACAAGTCTCCTTAATTTTCCGCTCCCTTCTCCCGATTATGGCTGCTACCTCAGTTTTCTGCAGTGCTAGTTTCAGTTCGTGTTTCTTCATCCATTTGTTCACTTTTTCAAGTACGGTCACCATCTTATTTCTTAAATTTGGTTCCTCTCTGTCCGTAATTATGGCGACCAAGTCGTCCGCGAATGCTATTAGTTTGCACCCTAAGGGTAGCGTTATATCCAGTACCTTGTCATATTATAATATATTCCACAGTAGGGGCCCTAACACTGACCCCTGTGGTACACTGCATGTTATTTGGTATTTATTCTTTCTGTATCTTATTTCCCTGTCTTTTAGGTACTTATTAATGATATTTATTATGGTCCATTAGGCTCTTGATTATCTTTGCCCACGATGCGGTGTTACAACCACGCATAGTTCCCTCTGCCTCCAGTTTCCCTCGTTCGCGCTTTTAGTGTAGGAGATAACTTCTTTGATGGCGTCTATTGTGGATCTCCCCGGGCGACACCCAAATTGATATTCCGACAGCCGTCTTCCAGTGTTTAGGTCATGCATTAGTCTGAGTTTTATTAATATTTCATAGACTTTGGCCAGTGTGTTTAAGAGGCATATAGGCCTATAGGATTCCGGGTTTCGGGATCAGCACTATATTCGCCATTTGCCACATTGTTGAAAAGGTACTCTTCTGTCAGTTTATTTAAGGTGTTTGTGATTATGGCCGGATTAGGATCCACGGCGCGCTTTATCGCTTCTGGTGGAACTTTTTTTTAAGTTTCTTGATTGCAGCCTTAATTTCGTTCACTGTAAAAGGAGTTATTGCGTCGTTTGGGGTATCTTGCTCCCAGTTGTCGAGGCTCCCGGTTGGAAACAAGTCGTTTATTATTCTGGTATATTCTGGTGGTTGCGTTGGGGATGGCAAATACTTCCCGAATTTTCCCGTGACGATTCTGTAACCATCACCCCATACTTTGTCGTCCACCTCATCCAGTATATTTTGCCATATTATCTGTTTGGCTTGCTTTCATTTTTTCTTTATAGCTTTTTCTGTTTGCAGGTGATGCCTTATGTTTTGAGCCTATCTATATTTTTCTGGCTTCTTTTCCTACTTTCGGCCACATCGCTCCCCCACCAGTAAACTGGTTTCCTGCTATTGGGGCCTGTGCGTGTTTTGAGGATTTTGTCACAACACATTTCCATCTATAATATTAATATACATCATGTTAAATGCAAATTTTGGCGTCATATGGTCTGTCATCCAGTAAGTCTCCACTTACATGTCCAATTTTCAAGTATAACTTTCAAGTGGTAACTCTCGGGTTGTTATTATTTAACTGTCTGGCTATTGCATTTTTCGGTGTTTTCAATAGTGCAATATTCGATAATTACATTAACTTTAGATTAACCACTATTATTGCCATTTTACATATTTTCTGTTTAGTCTTTCTTTTTTGGGTTAAAAGTTTCATCATCTGAGACTTTTCTATTAGTCATAATCACCCATTTTGCAGACTAGCGGTTTAAAATAATCATTCTAAATAAACAATGAAAAACTCTTTATCTAACTTTTAATGTTGCTGTCTTTGTACACAAATACTAATCAACTAACTTTAAATGTCCAAACAAAAGCAGTAAGCGCATTGCAAAAGTGTGGGGCATAACCCACAATATTTCGTCGTGTCTATAAGAACACTAGGCAACAAATGGTCGTGAATATGGACTGCACCAGGATGATATTAAGTTACAGTGAATCATCGGTGTATCATATGAAAAATATTGGCCATCTAAAATAGCTTACTTTTCAGTCATTCAATTTGTGAAACAGGAAGAGATACGTAGAATATGTAAAACAATTAAAAAAACACAGAAATTAAGGTTTTGTAATTACAGTGTTGATTTATACCTTATGTGGATTTGCTAGTGTCACACCTACAATTAATGAATTCGAACGGAGTTGATTCGATTTTGGTTCCCGTATTTTACAGTTATTGAGGCGGGGGCAACCGTTATTCTTCGACTTCCTTCCACGATTCGGCCGACGCCAGCGGCCGCAAGAATTCTCCATTATCTAATAGCGCCCGTTGATTGTCAGTTCGAGCCGAGCGTGGGTGTCACTTGTCAATCCCAGTGCCAGCTTCGATGTGTCTTCTTACTTCGCAGCCGCCTCTGAGATTCAATTAGGCGCGTAATTGGAATCAATCGGTCGAAGCAAATGGACGGAAGAGGGACATTTTTTCATTACATTTATTTAGCCTTTTGATTAGAATTAAGCTGTTTTGCTTCGATGGGGCGGCCGATGGCGGGGTTCAAGGCCGCCGCCAAACTGCGCTTCTTTCGCCGAACGGTTTCCTCCTAAATAATTCGGGGCCGCCCGATTAGGCCGCGCTCTGCGCGGATGAATGTCCCGAGTTTTCCGTCTTAAAACGCGAGCCCCGGTAATAAATTCAGTGATTAACAATAACAGCCGGGGGGCGTAATTTATAGAGCACCTGTCAGGTAATTAACAGCCTATAATTAACCCTGCCCTTACCTAGAGCTATTGATTTTGCCAATAAACCCATACCCGTATAGGTACACACTTTCGCCATGGCTGCTTGTGTTGCTGCCCCGGGGCTCGTTCTGCAGAGCTCGGCGCCGGCGAAAACGGACCGACCCAGGGAAATAATTATTTAACCGTTGTTTGGAAAAACATCTACAAGAATTTAGGATCCGGGTTTTGGCTGTTTAAATGTTATCCCACCTATTCGCTACAAAATTTAACCACTTTTTTAATATCACAAAAATCTTTAGCTGCGATTTACTTTTGTTTTGTTCTGTCATTTTCCATACCTCCGCTACACAATATAGTGCTGCGCTTTCTACCAGTCTATTATATATATCTGAATTTTTGTTTTCTTGATAGATTCTTATTCCTCAGTATGCTGTTTATTGCTCCAATAACTTTTTTACTATTTTTAATTATTTTATTTATTTCTACTTTCTTCTCCTATTCTCGCTCCTAAGTTTGTGTATTCTTCACATTTTTCTACTATTTCTCCTTTGTCCAATTGTAACCCTTCTGATTGTACTCCTAGTGGTAAATATTTTGTTCTGTCTAGGCTTAATGTTAATCTCCATTTTTCGTATTCCTCCCATTTGGTCGTCCGCGAGTCGTGATGTATATATAGTCCACTTCACTTCTTTTCCACTCTCGTACTGCTTTGTCCACATACACTTTGAATAAAGTTGGTAACAGCGGCCATTCTTGTCTCAGCCTGTTCCTATCCTAACTTTGGCTCACAACATTAACTAGCGTAGCATCTAGATTTTTTTTAACGTCTTCTCCATTTTCTGTATTGGTACGCTGTCATACGCTTTTGCCAGGTCAGTTATTACTAGGTACAATTCTTGTTCCGAGCCTTGTTGCTTTTGTATTATTTGTGACAATGTGAATAGATTGTCTAGATTGAATCTAATTACCTCTCTTTATGTTGTTCTTCGACTAGTTTTCTTATTATTCTGCTGTATAATTTACTAAGACTGTTTAGGACAGCAATTTCTCTAGAGTCGTTATATGTGTCTCTTCTTACTTCTTTTGTATGGGGGATATTTAAGCTGTTTTCCATTCCAATGGAATTTTGTCTCCATGCCTTGACTTATTAATCTCTTCAGTAGTATAAACATCTTTACTGTTCCACATTTTATCAGTTCATTTGGAATTCCCTCTGGCCTTGACGCCCGTATTGTTTTCAATGCATTTACTGTTTTTTCGCGAGTGGTTGAATCTTTATCATTTCCTTGCAAAGGGATTTTATTGTCTTTATAAATCTCCAGACTTCACTTCGTTCTTTTTCCTCCGATGTATGTCTCTAACTCCCTACATTTCGTTTTCCTCGTATTTTGTTTTGCTTTTTTAACCTTACTTTTAACCAGTCCTTGTTATCCATATGCTTTTCTGTGTCCTTTGTTCTTTGTATTTAACCATCTCATTTGTAGTTTTTGGTTGTATTTTATCTCCTGCCCTATTTCCTCGTATCCCCAATACACTGCTTTCTTTTTCTTTCTAGCTTTATACCCTACCCCCTTAAATCCCGCTTAGTGTATGCTTTCCTTGATATGTTTATATATTTTTATACTTGTCATTCCAATTTTTCTTCTAGCTTCAGGTCTAATCTGTTTTAGACTCTTTAAATTATATTCCTTGTATTCTTGCGTTTTATTCTTTTCTTGGTTCTGTAAATTGTTTATGTATACTTTTGGAAACACTACCTTGGCCTTCACCAAGTAATAATCCATTTTTCATTTGGTCCTTTGCACGGTCTTACATTTTCGATTTTCAATCTTGAATCTTGTCGAGCGCTAATGTAATCGATTATTGATGGTCGTTTTCTTGCTTCTTCTCGCCATGTGTATTTTTTTGTGTTTATAGTATCCATTTGATATCTTCAGTTGGTATACTTCGCACATTATTTTGTTTCCATTATCATTTCTTTCCTTTTCTCCACTTGGTCCTACCATCTTATCGTTGTTTTTCCTCACTACTCTTCCGTTGAGGTCTTCCACTAGTAGTAATTCTCTTTCCTTTCCAGGTTCGTTTAAAAGGTCATTTATTTTGTCATAAAATGTGTCTTTTCCTATTATTGTTTCTTCTTTATTGGGTGCGTATATGTCCAGGATTGTTATTTTTTGCTTTTGTATTACTATATCTTAGCGTCCTTTCGTCGATTGTTTCCCAGCTTTTAATTTGTTTCAAATATTTCCTTTTCATTATCATGGACACTCCTTGTTTTGCTCCTTTTTTTATTTCCACTCCACTCCATATGTGTGTATATGATCCCATATCTTCAATGCTTGTCCTTTCTTTTTGGTCTCCGTCATTGTATTGATTTCACTTCTGACTTTCTGCATCTTCCAATCATTCCTTTAACATTCCAGGTGCCAACGGTTATTGTTCGTCTCCTTCTGTATACTTCGCTTTACTTTTTTCTTTTCTTCTCTTCTGAGGTTTTATAAACTGGGTTCCTAGAGTCTTACGCAGAACTGGGGCTCCCTCTTTGCGAGGTGTGGATTACCACCCGCAAATTTAATTCGTATTTTTTGTTTTTTATTTTGCTAGTTTCTCTCTTTTTCTTTCCTTTGTTTAAATGTATTAGGGTTCTAAGTCCTAACAAAACCTCTCCTTGGGGGACCTTCTTTTCCAGCCGCCCATTATGGGACCGACCCTGTTCGTAGCCGACCAGTCTGGAACAAACGCTACTATTTGCTTGTTTGGTCGGCAGGAAGCATTTTATTTCCCTCCTACCCGGTATATCTACCGGGCATTCTCTATACGCCACCTGGAAGACCCACCCTCTAAGGATACAGGCACCCCCTGAGGAAAATTTTTACAATTAATTGTCCAATTTTCATCCCTCTCCAGACGTCTTCCGTTTTGCCTCATATTGTTACTTAGAGGCATCTATTTATAAAGTCGAGTTCTGCTGCTCGTACTTTACTTCTAACTAGCCTGTGTCCATTTCTGCTCCGCCAATGGCTGGTTTTTCAATAATACAGTAGTGTTTTTTAAATTAGATTTTTATTCTATAATATTTTATGTAGAGATTTCATAGCTATTTGCAATATTATAACTTTCGAAGAAATATCTTTTTAATTTTCAGAGCACGTACTTCATTTTACGCAGAAAAACTTTGTCGCCTTTAAGAGAAAAAGGTATACTGTATGGCTACTAATTTGTAGGCCCATTCCTGAACATTTGTATGCCATATTTCTAAAGCTTGTTATATGTATCAAAGTAGACATGATAGCGCACATTCTTGTTTTAAACCTGTTGTTAAAATTTTGTTCTGGATTATCACATATTTTCTTTAGATTTATAAACCCTAAATGTACACCTTTCTGCGTTTCCGTATTTTTTGAAATATTTTTTCATATTGTGTACATATTGTTCCAAGCATAATCTGTTTTTCCAAACCAACTTGGTTCCTAAGGTAAAGTTTATTTTGTTTTACTATATTTTGATTTTTATTACATTTGAGAAAAGTCTAGATATAGAGGAGATTACGCTTATGCCTCTATAGTAAGAGTTTTATTATTTGTTTCCTTTTTTAACTTAATTATTGTTTGGTCTTTTAAGCGCTTTCTATACTTCACATTCAGTAATTTCCAGTTTTTCTTTACTATCTAAGATTTCTTCGTCTTTTTTAGTCAAAGTTAATATAATAACAAAGTTGTGCCACATAACCCATGCCTGATAGCAGTGGATTGTAAAGCGCATGCGTGAATGAGGGCCATTTTAATGACTGAGTCAGTTGAAAAGAGAAAATGTTCTGCGAAAACATGTACAGTATGGTCATTGAATGAAGAATGCAACGGATATGAATCACATTTTCCGTAACGCTAGAAAATTTGTCCCTAGAAACCACTCGGATGATTTAGAAGACTTAGAAGCAATGCAATACGAATGATTCAGAGATGACCAAAAAAAAAAGGTTCTAGAAAACTAGCATCGAGTAGAACACCAGAAAATTATCAATGTGTACAGGCTAAAATCAGCAAAGATTGGTGACTAACACCCTGAGAACCAGAAGATCAGTTGAGGATTTTAACAACTTAAGTGTACAAAATTTTGACGGAAAACTTAGTATAAAGCGTGTTGTGGCAAAAATTATTTGGCTGTTGTTGCTAGTGAAATAATTGTTTGTGAATCAAAAAGGTCCTACTTGGTTCAGTCATAAATGGAAGTCACTTGATTCGCTGCGTCAGAAGAACGTCCCTAAAAGTCACAGCGAAGTCAATACCATCCTAAGGTTTCTTGTTATAAGTACCATTTTTACTAAACATAGTGACTTTTTTGTTGTAATTCTAATTGTTTGTATTATTTAAAGGGCGAACACAACAAAATTTGAGCACCTAGGTTGAGACTATTTGAAAATATATTTATTAGGCTTGCAATACATTACCAGCCCTTAAACTACAAAATAGTTGTTTATGCAAAAACATCGCGGTATCCTTTTGCGCGAACTTTGCGACTGGTACTAGTGCCATCAATTTTTGCATAAAGTCCGTAATGCTTAGAGCTATTTGGTTCGGAATTTATTTCAACATTTCCTTTACAATAGATAAATATTGCTCAATAAGCCTAAGTTTTAGACTGCTTGGTAGATTTAATTGTTTTGGTATATAATCCACACCATCACCGGCGTGCATTTATATAGCTGGAATATTGAAAGACTTTAGAGACGATGCAATAAGTGAATAGAATAAAACACCAATGTAATGTATATAATGCTGAGGTTTATCTGTGGTAATATATAAATTAATGTGCGATACCTTTTTACCCCTTATTATTTTTGATTTTCTTTTTTGTTTTCTTTGATTTCATATTTTTGTTTGGATTTTATAACTATTCTGTTAATAAAAATTCTTTATATTTTGTTTCTTGTAATATGTTTGCATTAAAGATATTGGAAACTGTTCTAAACTATTTACAGTTGATTAAGCTAATAATATTCTGTTCAAATGGTTATTTTTAGGAAAATATTTTTTGTTTATCTAAATACTATGACTGCGAATTAAATTACAAAAAATTAGATTTTTACTACATTAGATTTGTACTACGGTGAGAATATTATTAACGAATAATATATTATAACTATTTAGTCAACAATTACACCAACAATGACACCAAGCCTATCTTAACATACCATCTCAAAGAATTGATGAACAATATTTTATGAAATAAATCAAATTAGGGAAAGATTAACCTTTACGAAACGTCCGTAAGTAAAACTCCTAAACCATACTTGTTGCACTGCAATAATATAAATAAATTCTTATTACTAGTTTCTGCTTCAAGATGGAACAAAGCAAATTTGGCAGTATTCTCTCCAATTCAGTTGTAACGAGAATCTTTGAAGTTAGGGTCTCTCCAAGTATGATTTTGTTCCACAACCAATTCTCAAATAAGTTCAGAACTGAGAATCTGATTCTTGCAGCAATTGGACAATCTGGGTTTAAGTAGAAAAATGTTCGGGCTTGTTAACCAGGCGAGCAACGATCGCAAGAGTCTATTTGAGTGTAGTGAACGTTAACAGTAAGTTTAATAGACTTTCGTTGCATTGGAATCCTGTGTATGACTTCAATTACATATCGAACCCTTGCGTGTCTTATGTTTCTATCGGTCTGTTGATCTAAAATACGAGGCATAAGAATAACAACCCTTAAATTATTAAGCAAAACCTAATTTTTTTTAATTTATCATTCCTTTACTGAAATCGTTAGTTTAATATTTTTGTCTTTTATTTCGAGCGGCTTCTCTCTTTCAAGTTTGAAGCTTGATGTGGCGAAAGATCTTATTATCCTTTGGGGTATGTTAATTTACTGTCTATTTTTTTATAACAGTTACCATATAAGAAAGCAAGGCAAAATTTTGTTAAAAATCAAATAGTTTACCTTGTGTTGTGATAGGATTTAACATTTATTTATAAAAAAATTTAAGTTTTAATTATGTATAACTTGTAACTTCTAAGGTTTGCTACCAAGTGTGTATCTTTTTGTTTTAAACTTCAACATCTAATACGTGAACCATATTGAATTGACCTAGACTAAGTATTATAATAGAGTATAATATGATATTTTAATTTTAGTTCTAAAACAGATGTTGCCAGCTTTTTGAGATTTCGAATGTCTGTAAGTTAAATTTGAGATATAAGACATCTATGGTCGACCTTAACGTGTCTTTGTGTTTTTATACTTTCTGTATACGTTCATGTTATTTAAAAAATGTTATTTTTTCTAAATGCATTTTCTTAAAATGCAAGGTCGTACCCTTACTTTTTGATTGGATGCTTGTGATACTTTAGATTATGTTTAACAACTTTATTGTCGAGAACTAAATTAGCTAGTACATTTTTTCCCACATCTCTTCTTGTTATGGCCTAATTTTCTACGGTGTTTTAAGAGCTTTTTTGCGATATAAGGTTGTTTGACTGTTTTCTTTGACTAGACGGACAGGTAGGACTTGTGATTTTAAAAACTAAAAATCAATTTATTTAAGTATCACAGTTTTCTGAGTTTCCTGAATTTGTGTCTCTACTGCATATTTTTTTCCATGTTGGTAGTTCGCATTATACCATAAGTCAATAGGGTTTTATGCTTATTTAAATTTAAATTATCGGCATTCGGGATTATACCACTGTAGACACTCTAAATGCTCTTTAGGTCACCTCTGTAGTATATGGTATTGAATAAATGCGAAGGCTGTCACGGCGGGTGTTACAGAGTTGTTACAGGGTTAGTTGCCGACGTGCCTGAACCAGCTGACGTAAATTTACATCAGCAGCTAACCCGGTGATGTCAACAATGGACCCTGACCGCTATCCCTATCATACATGTACAAGAATAAAGCGAAGTTTCCTCTCAAGATACCCGCCGCAGTTGCAGACGAAATGTCAAAAGTTTTAAAACTTCAACTTTAAAACTAACAACCCGAAACCAAACAACACAGCGCATATATAATACTGCCTAAACTTTGGCCATTGCAACCACTTTTGTTTATTTTTTTTAATGTTAGTAGCAGGTTATGTTTTTCTAACAATATATTCGTTTATGTCATTCTTATTGTTAATGTGGGCCACTTTTTAAGTTATTTTGCAGATATGACAACTAAGACTAAATTATCGGTATTTTCAACAACTATGCACTTGCTCTTTTTTATTCATTTACTCATACACTAAAGTACTTATATCTAATCCATAACCAACTCGTTTATTTTAAGCTACATTTTAAGATGCGACATTCAACCCTTTTAAGGCTATATATTTCTATTTGTCATACTAAGTTGAACTAAGTTTCTGTTCTTTTTTTATTCAGTTTTTGTTGTTGCTTTTAAGATATATGTAACTGCTTTTATCATTTTTTTATTTTATTGTTTGCTCATTTGCCTCTGTTTTGTGAGGCGAGTTAGCCCAACAATTTTTAAATACTTCTAATTATTCGTTTATAAGAAGTTTTTCAATAATGAAGAAAATTTTAATTTAATTCCTTTTTGTTATTGTGCAGTAACAATCTTTATCTTTGATTACAGGTGACTACTTACATAACTGAACTTTAATCCGCTACTGCTGAAAAGATGAGCTTTGAACAATAAATGCTGAAAGGCAGGTTTGCGATGCCAAAGTACAAAGAACTGACAGCCACGTGACTGGATTCTAGTGACTTTAGTTTTAAATATATGTTTTGGAGACAGAAGACTTGCGTCTTCAGATGCCAAAACTTAAGCACTTGCAATTTGTCAGCTGAACTTAGCGTCTCGTATATGACTCTCTAGGATCATTTGACTCAAATCGACTTTGTATACAAAAAGTCAAGACAAGAAATCGGTTATCAACCGCTTGAAAATCGGCTGAAGATCGGTCTGAGAACACGTGGCTTATGATGAAAAATGGATTTACTTTGTTAATTGTCATCATTTCAAACTGTGAGTTTATGTGGGCCAAAATTCGTCGCCGGTTGCTCGAAAGAACAGTTTTGCCAAGAAAGTCATTACTTCGGTTTGGTAGAATGTTAACATAATGAGACACCCCAAAAAATATGAGATTCTCCATTTAACCATACAGGGAAATATAGTCGGTAAACATGGACCAGGTAGAAGAAGGACTTTCTGTCTAAGGAACTTATGAGATTGGTATGGGAAGACGATTATTCAATTGTTCTAAGCACCAATCAACAAAGCTACGATAGTAAACATGATAACCAACATGAAAGCCAACGACCGTTGACGGCCAAGGCACAGCAAAAAGGAATGTTAACGGTATTGGTACGCTACGAATTAGTTAGGAATGAAAAGACATTAATGCCGAGCCGTTCAATGAACAACTAGGACGTGCTTGCAAAGTTTTAAAGCAAGAATATCTAATTGCAATTAACTATAAACGAACTATTATTCAGCTAGACGACGCGCCTGCACATCGTACCGCAAAGTCAACAGACAAAACCGTTGAGTTAGATTAAATTTAAGACTTGCCTTATCTAGCAGCTTACAGTCTCGATTTATAACTTCTGATGCGGATTGTTTCGATCTATGACACATTTCTTGTACAGTCTCTTTGGTCAAGTTGAAGAGGCAGGTCAAGAATTCTTTGTTTTGAAGTCGGTAGACTGGTACCGTCTGGTTAACTTAACGACTTGCAAAACATTGACAAAACGTCATCAATAGACTGTGCTTTAAGGAATAGTTGTTTTTAACATTAATTTGCACATAAAATGTGCGAGTGCTAAGAAACTTTATTTCAACCCGATAATGTTACATAGGTTAAAGGTCGACATATACATATTGGTCATATGATAGTTTCGCCCCGTGAGGGGCTGCTAGTCCCTATCGGGAGCATTCCCGGGTGGTGGATAGGGTAATGTCTTCCAGATATGGATGATACCAAGAAAATCAAATACTTAGCGCGAACCAAAACTAGCAAGTATCGTCTGCTTCGGAACGAACGGCTACAAACAGCGTTTGCCTCGGAGTGAGCGGCTGAATTAAACTTGTTGATGAGCTTGCAACCCGTCACAGGAAAAAAAAACTCAAACCAGAATGAAAAATATGTCAAATCAAGACAATTCCCGGGTGGAAATCCACACCTCTTCTAGAAAGAGCCCCATTGGATACGGGGGGAGTAGTTCTGTTGCTAAAAATCCCAAACACAAAATAAGAAAAAAAATTAACCTACGCAACGTGGAATGTACAAGGTATCTCCACGAAAAAACCATAAACCCATGAACAACTAATAAATACAAAGCAGATATAGCTGCACTTACAGAGACCAAAAAGAAAGGCTGAGGATACGAAGAGTATGGAGAATACATAAAAAATTTGCTCCTACAAATGTTAATATATGAGTACCATCAAGTAAATGGATCTGAGAATTATTATATAACTACATATATTACAGCTTTCGGAGTGTCTGTTATTTTGCTACATCTAGGCGTATATGGAGCACAAGCCAAGCGATTGAGTCGTTTGGCTGAAGTGCGGGCGGGCTCGAGTTCGATCCCGAGCTCAGATGTCTGATGGGTGGCCTACTCAGTCACTAAAAAGTAATTAAGTTTCTTTGAATAAAGTGTAATAATGCAACTGTTTAAAGCATAGTGCTTGTTACACTGCCCCATATCAAACATTTTGCGCTGCGAGGGAGAACCTTAGCAGAAAAGTAGAGATTGAGAAGAAAGTTCTGTCACACTTTTTAATTTTTTGGACAAATTTATTCAAAAGCAACAACTGTCTTTCAAAATAAAGGTAATCATTCTCCACGACCTCTTGCCACCGATTTGGAAGCGTCTGAGTTTGAATAAAGTACCGCTTTGTCGGCTTTGAATAAAAAAAACTTCCGACACGTTTCTTCCACTTCATCGAAAGTCTCGAGCCGACGACCACGCAAGAGAGAAGTCGTAATTAAATGAGGCAGCGTCTGGACTGTAAGTTGGGCGAGATAGCACTCTTACGCCGTGCAGATTTTCGAATTTCTGTTTGGTTTTCTTGACGATATGCGGCTTGCCATTGTCCTGATGGAACAAAACTCGTTTCGACTTGTGCTTCGGTCGGCTCGTGTGGATTTTGTGGACAAAGTCAAGCTGCTAAAACTGACTTTATACTTTCTGGTCGACTCCAAGCTTTTGAGGCTCGTTCCGAGTGCTCGAAGATGGTTCGGCATCCAAAGCAGCTTGGATCATCTAGAACATGGCTGATCTTCAAAACCGGGGTTGCCAGAGTCAAACTTATTGTACCATTTTACCAATTTTTGTAACTCCTGTTCCTTTGCTTTCGGCAGCACAAATCACTTTTTCAGTCTCTTTCGACAAAAGTTGCAGATTCCAGCAACAACGTATCAGGATTCGAAGTTCAACTTTGTCTATCTACAATTAAAGGAGAAACGAACTGGAATATAACAAACACAGGGCAGTAACAAAAATTGCGCAAAAATTAACTTTTCTGCAAGTTAACAGAAATATCTTCTAAACCTGGTATTGCATCATCTCCATTCAAATTAAATCATGTTAGAGATTGGCTTATTTTTGTTTGTCTAAGTCTTTAGACATCAACAAAAATATTTGACGAAAGAAATTCTTGATACCAGCATTTACCACTGTAGGTGTACTTGATATTTCTATTAATTAGTTTGATCATAAATAATGGAATTATTTTCAATAAAGCTTTTTTAGTTTAAAAGAGATAATCTGTAAGATTATTAAACATATTGTTATTTACATTACTACACGTTGATGCGTGTATTAAGTTGAATATGCCCATTCATTCGTCGCGCCTTGAAAATCAACTATTAAAATACTATTCATGTATGTGTGCTACTTCTTCCACAGTAATACAGTCCGGAGTTGTTTTATTCATCAGAAAAAATATTCACGCGCCATTGTTACGCTGGTAGCTTGTCATGTAGTGATGCTGGGACAACAATGCGAGAATTTTCCGTCGCCGGCGCCCCGTGCTGGCGTGTTAAGTCAAGCTTATGGAAACCCTGTATATAAGTGGGTGGTTTGAGAAAGAGCGCACAGGAATAGACTAGAGTCAATGAATATTCAATAGCTCTAGCACAAGAGTCGCAAACGAGCATCGGAATGCGGTTTTGAGTAACTCCATTGCTCGCGAGGAGCTCCGCAAAAACCGTCTCTGCAAGCTTGCACACAACTGCGGATTATCCTCCGGCTGCAGGCAAAAAGCGCGCCCGTTTAATGTGGTGCACCTAATGCCAGCGACCTGGGGGCGGTCGCCGGCGGCGGACGCGCGCCGCGGCCATCAAAACTGCCTTTCGAAAACTTGTAGACGGAATGGATTCAATATTTGCTTTTTCAATTAATTAGTATTTGTTGTTTGCGAATTTGAATTCCAATTTGTATGGAATAATTGATTTGATTATTATTCCTATTGTATTTCAATATTATTCCCGAGATTATTTCGGGCTCTATTTTCATTTCATTAAAACTTTCGCCTAACGAATTCCGCATCGAGTGGGGCGCCATTGTTTGTTTGTTGCTTTAGTTTTTAAAATATTTCTTGGAATTGGGGTTGCCCTCATTTTGGTATGCTAAACATGTTTCAATAGTCAATAATAATAATCTACTACTACAATTTAAGCTTCTATACTTCGCACTGAATAGCACTTTATTTGTAAAGTCACTTGATTTATGTCTTTGTAACTTTTACACCAGCATATATCAATCAAATGTGAACATTGACCACTAAAAGAAATATAAAATAAAAATTCATGGACTCCTTCGAAAACATTGCAGATGTGTGTAAGAATTAAAAAAAAAATAAAAAATGCAAAACTTAAGGCAGTGCACAATGGTAAAAGTTTTGAACTTGCATTCAGTAAAATGTTTATTTGAATTTTTGAGAAGTCAAATATTACTCAACTCCCTTTTTGAATTGACCGCTGTGCACAATCTATTGGTAGACGGCGCTTGAGTCCTACATCCCTGAAGAGCACAAGGTATGCCATCTTAGTGTCCATCATGACGTGAAGTGGCGAGCACCATGCGTTTATCTTGAAATTCATTTTAAAAATGGTGATTTTGTGATTGTGAAGCAGCGGCTCTTTTGTGGGCATTTTGGAATAGGTCGTCGCCAAAGGGTTCTGACTAAGAAAAGTATAATGTTGTGGGCACACAATTTCCTACTGATTCAGCATAAAACGGAAATCACTCTGTATACCTCGGTAGCGTTCGGACACCCGAGAATATCATAGTAGTGAGTCGGCCTGTTGTCATATTTGGCCACAACATTCTGTCGCTAACTATGCTTTTGCGAATACCTGACCGGATCATGCGGAGAGTTCTAGTCTAAGATTTCATGATATATCGATACCAACAAGTGATGGTCTGGGAATATAAAGAATGTGACTGGTATTTTTGAAAGGCTGTGTACGAGACATACTGTTGCATTCAGTAGTGACAAAGCTAATTTTTGTTTATAGCTCTGCAGAAATTAGCCAAATTTTTAGTATTAAGCCTCACAAAATCGCCGCCAACTCTATGAAGGTCTTCTCCACAGCCAGTGTGACTGTTTGATGTGCTGTTACGAAATTTGGCGTCCAAGAGTTTTTTCAAGGAAGCAGAAGGGGCGGCAACTCTGCCACATCTACCTGTCATATTGCGATGTTCCGTAATTTGTTGCAGCTCAGACGCAACGAACATGGAAACATACATGGTTTCAACAAAATAGCACTAAGGCACACGTGATAAAAATTTCTTGAGAAGTTCTTTGGCAGATGTTTCTAGGCCACTTTATCTCACTACATGATGACATACCATGGCTAGGTAGGTCACCAACTCTATGCCCATGCGATTTTTTTTATGTAGACACCTGAAGGCTAAAGTATTTCAACACAGGCCGCAGATTACTGAGAAATTAGCAATGTACCGTTCGTATGAGTAAACATTTGGACCATATGATCTTCAAAATTGGTTGATAGCTAAATGGCAAACATTGTTTTGTGTGATTGTGTAATAAAACATTGAACAGAACCTAAGTTGTTTTTTTATTGTTGAAAAAGAGAGACTATTTCACCAGACTATGATCAGCAGTTCAGAAACAATTTCTGCAGGAACCTATAAGATTTGGAATGTCTTTAGCTGATGTTAGGCGAAATAATTTAAGGTGGCGTAAAAGTCATCACCCGAGTTTCTAAGGCAGTAATGTTTGTAAATGAAATAAACTGATTCTGTTTGTTCATTGTGTTTATTTAAACGTTTAAATCTTTTACCATTAAATCGCAAAGATAAAATCTGTCCAGTGGCTGTCACTAGAGTTTCACAGCAGTTTCTGTAGATTTTCTGAAAACTTCTGACAATTTCTCCACTTTTTCTTGGATGTTCTCCTTTATGGTCGCTAAAATCTATGTCTTATTCGTACAGATTTGTGACTTCAAAAAATCCTAAAGGAAGAAGTCTGGAACGCTTAAATCTTGTGCTGTTGCTCGTGCGGTGTGGGCAGTGGCACCGTTCTGCTAGAACAACGTGTTTTCCAAACCTAGTTCGTCAATTTGTGGCAGCAAGCAGTCGTTGATCATGGTTCTGTAGCGCTCACCAGTCACAGTAACAGTGTTGCCGAAGCCACCCTCAAAAAATACGAACTAATCTCCTTTCCTCCATAAACAGTGACTTTGAGAGAATGCAAAGGTTCTTCGTAAATTACACGCTAATTTTTATTGGCCAGAAGCAAAAATTTTGCTTATTTAGTTATTCTTATAAGTGAAAATGCGCATCGTTGCTCAGGATAATTTTCAATGAAATATCATTCTCGTCATGGTCGAAGTTTAGGAGGTTTGGATAAAATTTACACGCAATTTGCGGTCTGCAGGCAAATACCTGATGCACTTTTTGCACTTTAATTTCTTTAAGTTTTTTACCAAAATTCGCTGCAAAGACTGTTTATTAATGCTCAATTGCGTGTCTCGTCGTTTTGCTTATGTTTGAGGGTCCTCTGGGACATCTGCAGCCACATCAGCGATATTCTCGACCTGCTGCCTCAGAGCCAGCCACGTCTACTGCTGTCCTGTGTTGTCAAAAGGGCGCAGTGTTTATACAGTTGGTGCCGCAAGACCAGTGTTTTCTCATTGCAGATTAATAAAAAAATCCCGTCTCTTAAGATTAGTTAAAGCCAATCGAAATTAGCTAACTAACAAATTATTTTATTTTTAGAATTAACCAACTGATATCTCATTTGTCTATTATATAAAAATCTAAAAACAGATTCATACTTCATTATTAAGTTTGTGGTTTATCTGATATGTATGGTTATAACTTTTACGGATTTAGCCAAATTAAGCCCAAACAAAAATACTTTGTAGTATAGTACATATTTTGCGTATATAGTTCTTGCCGTTACTTGGTTATAAAATCAAGATATAATTGGTGAGCTAAGTTAAGCGACCAAAATTTCGACCTCCGTTTTTATATTTCCATTCATATCTCATGAACAGATTCTTGAATTTTCAAGCGGTTTATTGTTATGAGTAAATAAACCAGTAATTCAAGTGAGCATTATTATATACTTGCTCTATCAAGAAAACTGGAAAATAGACGCTTAATTTGTTATTTTCAATTTGGGAGAAAACTCAGAAGATTTACATAAAACATATTTTAATTCCCAGTACTTAACATATACATGCCGCATATTTTCCAAACATTTTTTAAACTATCCTAAAAAAACTAAAACTTCTAATTTACTTTGTTTTTGAGAAAATTAACCCTAGGGCCACACACACGTAAAAAAGATATATGGACCACCACAACTAGAGATAAGGCTAGACCTCAAAACGTTGTTGGTAATGCCTTCTCCAAACCTACTATACAAAAATGCAGAGTTACAGAAGAAACCCGTAGGAAATATTGATCTAATAGAGATGAAACTGTTAAGGAAAATTGCGAGAAAAACAAAATGAGATAAAATTACTAACATACCAAAGAGATGACTAAGCAAGAACCAATAATGAGCAAAATACAAAGAAGACGACTAAACTGGTTCAGCTACGTCACTAAGATAAACCCAAACAAATTGACCAAAAAGCTTGCGGGACAAAAAATCACAAGAAACGGAGAAAACGAAGGCCAAGAAAAACATCGTTACAATAAATGGTAGATATAGGAAGCGAAAGGAAAAAATAAAATAAATAAAGAAAATGGCGTTAAAAAAAGTTCTAGAAGAAATGGGCCAATGGATAAAAAGAACCTAACCTAAATTTGACACCTGAAAGGGTACAAGGAAGGGATGAAAGTAGAAGATGGCTAGTATATGTTTTACAATTTATGTTATAATATAAATGTATTTATGTACCAATGATTGTAATTGTTTGATTTGTCTTAATTGTAACGCATAATTTACAACCCCACACTTTCATATTTGTAATTAAAATTCGAATAGTATTTGTAGTGTTTGTGTTTCAGAGATGTTTTTGAAGTTCACTGAGGGCAATTTGACCCTTTATTATTCTACTATTAGTATCTTCTCACCAATTTGTGTTTTGTTCCAGAACACTATCTAAATACAAAAATTCATTTATCTCACTTGTTTTCTTCCCTATAATTTCTAGCTCTCTCGTGTCTTTAGGATTTATAAGAATTATACTTTTACTGACTAATCTTAAATAATGAAAAAAGATTCCCTAACCACCTTATAGAAATCATAAGATCATTATATATTAACAAACATAGCACGATGAATTTGAAATATTTTATTTTTTATATAATGCTCATATATCCGCACATTAATTTACGTAGATGTAATTCAAAATTAATTTAAAGAGCCTTATTTAAATATAAATTATTTTAATTGGTTGTCTTAGGCTTTTTTTCTTTTTTTCTTAAGCTTTGTGTCTCTCTTGCATATATTGCTGGGGGTTTTATATATCTTGAGTATTAGTACTTACTTATTGACATAATTCTTTAGTATTTTCGGTAACTTTCGTTGTTTATTAGTATTATTTTCTTATAGCTTACTGGATTTTAATATATGTGTTATATGTAATATATATGATATAAGTAAAGCAAGCATCATTTAAAATTTTCTTTGGGTAGTTTCTTTCTTTTTTCTTCGTTTTATATTATTGATCACCAAAAGCACTTCTAGCTTCTATATTAATATATGGAAAACATACTTTAATTTTGCTACATCGATAAAATTGCATTATAAACGTTTTACCTTTTTCAATAATGAAATCTTCCATAAATATTTTCTTGACTTAATGGCCACTTAAATGACAATTTCACTCTACGCTAAGTTGATTTAAATATAATCTTAGCATTCTGAAAATCTGTTAATTTATGGTATGTCAGTTAAAAGTTTCTAGTTTATCTGAGTCTAATTTAAGTTTAATATTTTTTGAGCTTAAAAAACTAATTTGTTATTGAGATGACTTGATAAGGAATAACAACTATTTCTATAAATTAAAAGTTTTTTTAGATCAGTGATTAGATATTGATTGTAAATCCAAACATTCTTTGAAAATTTAAGCCATTTATCTTTTATAAAATGTGATTGAAATTTGTGGAAAATTTTTCTACACCTACCTGCAATTAATAAGTTTAATAGTGCATTGAAATTATTAGAAAAAACAGAAAGAATGATATTGTTAATTTCTTGGAACTTAAAACCATTTATTTTAATTTTTTTTCATAATGGGACAATTTAAAGTTAATATGTGCATTTTCACAATAACATTAAAACAATTTAACAATTATAGATTTCGAAAAGGCTTTTGACTGCGTAGACAGACATAAACTCCTTAAAATAATGAAAGAAAAAGGATTCCCTAACCACCTTATAGAAATCATAAGATCATTATATATTAGCACAAACATAGTAATAAACAACAACGGCAGTAAGTCTGATAAAATTCAAACAAATCAAGGACTAAGACAAGGGTGTGGGCTATCACCCACTTTATTTAATATTTATATCGACGACGTGGTTAAACTTTGGAAACCACAAGTAAACCCAGGGATAAAACTACGAGACGACAAAAACATAAACTTACTGCTATATGCCAATGATTTAACAATAATTCAAAAGAACGAAGACGATCTGCAAAGATCAATTTACCGTCTCAAATTACTCTGCGAAAACTACAATTTGAAAATATCTAAAGACAAAACAAAGATAATGGCCTTCCAAGGAAAACAACCAGTGCGATCGAAAATAATAATAGATGGAAAGACTTTAGAACAGATATCCCATTTCAACTACTTAGGCTGCGACACCACGTACGAAAATGATAAAGATGTAGAAAACAAGATTCATAAATTCCAAGCAATTTGCGGGACAATAAATAGAACGCTAAAACACAAAACAAGAAAAGAAACAAGAATGAAATTTTACAAGACCATGGCCGTCCCTGTACTCACTTATGGAAGCGAATCGTGGATAACAAACACAAAAAACAAATCTAGTATACAAGCAGCGGAAATGAGGTTTCTCAGAAATGTTAAAGGTTGCACAAGGAATGATAGGATAAGAAATGAAGAAATAAGGGAAGAACTAGACATTTTCAACGTTAACGACAAAATAGAAGAATACAGAAACAATTGGAGACAACACGTTAATAGGATGACAGAAGAAAGAATACCGAAACAAATCCTAAACTACCACCCAAGAGGACGCAGAGATGTAGGAAGACCGAAGAAAAGATGGTCCTAATCAAATGAAGTTCGGAACAGGCAGAATGGCCTAAGCCTTGACAACAGAAGAAGAATAAGAAGACAATTTAACAATTTAAGTTAGCTTAAGAAAGTTTGGAGATAAAGCCTTGACAGGGTGAAAAGCAATTAAAAATAAAAGTTAATAACGTCATCCGAAAACTACTGTGACGGAGGAGCATATTTGCAATATTCGCCGTCTTCTCAAAGATAAAAAAATTTTGAACAAACTAAAATTCATCTACCGTCATTAAAAATGCAAATAACAAGACAGATATGTCGCTCTGCTTCAAGATAACGCCCGGCTCTATACAGTTTTCTGTACTACACTAGAATAATCTCTCTACAGTCCAGTGTTCTCCCATAACTATAAGAAATATAGATGCTACATCGTTGAAAAAACTTTTTTAGTTCTCCCTCCATATAACGTGTTATTTTATAATCGCTTAACGCATAAAAATGTATTTCGCTCCTAAAAAATACAAAACTATAAAAACCAAAGGACAAAATATCTAGTACCTGAAAAATCTACGACAGATGTGGCCGTTTTTCAAAAAAAGAATATTTTTATCTGTCAGAGGTGTGACATCTATACAATACAATAATCAAAATATTTAAATAATTTAAAAACGGTTAAAGTTAGAAGGCTGATTTTTTGCGCAAATATAGTTGTGAATGTGGTGTGCAAGTTTCAAGGAAATCGGTTGAAGGGTCTAGGAGGAGATATAATTATAAGTTTAGAAAGAAAGAAAGAAAGAAAGTTAGGAAGATAAGACAATTATAAGATACTTCTAATTTTTTTAATAAAATGATTATGATTATTATAGAAGTTTAAGCCTCTAGCACGGTTAAACAACCAGCTTGTTTAAAAATAATTTTATAAAGTCGTTTCATTTTATAATAAGGTAGTAACAAAATTTAATTCGACAATGACTTGTTATTGCAACGAGACTAACACAATGACTTATCATAAGGACAGATGGTTATTTACGTAAATTAGTAAGTGTAAGCGTTTGATCTGTATAAAAATTCTCCTTTAATATTCTACGTATGATTTAATACTTAAAATGTCTGGAGTGCGTTTGAATAATACTTTATAAAAAAACTAATTTAGGTACTAATTTCTAACGTATCCATTTCTATAATTTTTTGGCAATTTATTTATTCTAGTGAATATGAGCACTATATTTTTTAACTACTCTAATTACAATCTAAACACTAGGTACAAGTAAATGGTATGAAAAACAGCTACCCGGGACTATAAACTCGTTATTACACAATTCGGTAACATATCATACGAAAGAATTTCTTGAGTTTTCATCAGGTTCTTCGCCAAGCTGTTAGGATTGTTTTTTAGTCTGCTCTAGTTGTTTTCAGGGGTGTAGAGTTTACGGACACATTGAGTGTTCGATTGACAGAAGATGGTTTCTTATGACTGTTCCTCTCAGAGTATCCAACTCTCACTTATGGCTCCAAGTGCCACACCCCGGGAAACTGCATTGGCCTGCAGACCAAACTAAGTGAGGGTAGCCAGATATGGTGAACATTGATGGAGGGCAGCAGTAACTGGATCAAGGTGGATGTTAAGGGAACCGATACAGCTTAATACCAGACTATCGGGGGCGAGTACTGAAACAGTTCAATCGACCGCCATACTGCGATGGGGAAGGCAACGGGAGATCACTCCATTATATATTCTCCCTAGTAGAATCATTATGGCTAATCACAATAGCCCTAATAACCGCCGACCTTCGTACGAAGATGCCACTCTGAGAAGAAGAAGTTGTTTTCAGTAATTTTAGTTATTTCTCATTTGACAGACCTGGACTGTGCTGTGATTTTTGAGTGGAATTTTCTTAAAACATCAACTTTACATCTTGCTGCAGATCCCCACGGTTTGCTTACATCACATCAGAAAGATTTTAGGATAGCTTTGTAAACTAAGACCTTTGCTTAGTTTGTGTTCTAGCTGTTTTCAAAATTTAATTAACGGAAACATCTAAAGAGAAATAATACAGAGCACTTATTTGAATTCTATTTTAGATCGTTTCTTGTACGCTAATCATTAAAAAAATTGAGTTTTATTGCAATAATATGTTAACAAATAAAAGGTCTGAGAAAATTTCATCAGAGAAATTTCAGAATTTCAGAATTTCATCAAAGAAATGTAGGAAAAGTAAGAGAAATAGTTGTGAATGAATCAACTCTACTTACAACCAAATTCAATCACCTACTAGCACCAAAATTATTTAACTCAAGCAACAAAATTTGACAATTAATAATATCTAAAGCCATATGAATGACGCCGAAGTGATTTTTGTGCAAATTAGATTTGAGCATGTAGACTGTTTATTAACAAAGCCTTGGTTAAAAGGTAAGATAACGTTAGTGACATTATATATAACGTTACTAGCTTAGATGTAATTACCAATTTGGTAATTAGTCACTAATTAGCAACGTTTGTCTGATTACAAATTTTGAAATTATATAGGCTCCTTTCTATTAGGAAATTCTAGTTTACGAGGATTTTTTTTTTTTTTTTTTTTTTTTTTTTTTTTTTTTTTTTTTTTTTTTTTTTTTTTTTTTTTTTTTTTTTTTTTTTTTTTTTTTTTTTTTTTTTTTTTTTTTTTTTTTTTTTTTTTTTTTTTTTTTTTTTTTTTTTTTTTTTTTTTTTTTTTTTTTTTTTTTTTTTTTTTTTTTTTTTTTTTTTTTTTTTTTTTTTTTTTTTTTTTTTTTTTTTTTTTTTTTTTTTTTTTTTTTTTTTTTTTTTTTTTTTTTTTTTTTTTTTTTTTTTTTTTTTTTTTTTTTTTTTTTTTTTTTTTTTTTTTTTTTTTTTTTTTTTTTTTTTTTTTTTTTTTTTTTTTTTTTTTTTTTTTTTTTTTTTTTTTTTTTTTTTTTTTTTTTTTAATTTAGAAAAAGTTTTAAAATTAAAGAAATAGCTTGATTTCATAATTATATTATGTTATAGATAACGTGCAATAAAAATTCAAATAAGAGCATCATCTGCCAACAATTCTAAATATACATAAAAATGCTAATGATTCAGGAAACATAGTGGGGCAGTTGTTAACACCAAATGTCAACAATTCCATACTGAAAAAACAAACAAAATTTGCCAGATTTGTGTATTTATTTGTAAGTTGGAATATTTCACTTTATAAACTAGATAATCCCTTATTTCAAAATTTTCTTAAAAAACTCTACACTTCTGAGCACACTGTTAATGGTCCTGATTCTTTATTATTAAAAAAGTATGTCACTATTAATTAGAACTACGTAATGGCTGAAATTAAAAAGCACTAAAATGAACTTAAAAAATGTAATTTGGTCAGCGTATAAGCTCTATAAAAAACCAATAGTGTAGCGCTAACTAAATTTGTCAATGAATTGTTAACTAATTTGCCGATTCAAATGCCAGTGGATAAAATAATTAAAGAAATTAGAAAAGCAAGAACTTTCACTACATGAAAGTTTAAGCATTATTGAAAGCTTGTAAAGCACAATTGCTGAAGATGGTTGTATAATTTAAAAAAAGTTAAAACAAAGTTAAACTCTGCTTTGAAGAAAAATGAAGGCTACATCATGTTAAAAAAATTAACGATGTATTATACGGTAGTAGAGGGATGATCTAGAATTGAATTTATATATGCATTTAACTACGATCGAAGACAATGTTTAATTATTGGAAATTTAGAAAAATATTTAGTGTAGAAACGTTTAAAACAAATTTACGTTAATCATGTTTGTAAAATGCTCTTATAGTTGTTTTTTCCATTAAAAATACGTCTATAATCCTTATGTATAAGTATACACGTAATAAAAAAAGGAATTATTTAAAACCTGTATTTTTATTTTGCATATTTTAGTACATATGTTAATATATGTTTTAGAGTGCGCATATTTTCATGCATATTTTATGTCATTTTTTGCATATATTTTAATCTCTAGTCTTAATCATATAATTTATGACTAGTTATTTGTAAATATAACTATTTGATATTATTTTGAAATAAACCAGGATAGTATTTAAATTTAGGGGCGTGGACGGTGCTCCAAAATGATTGCAGAATTTAATTTAAAAAATATATATTTTATTTTACTTGTTAGTTGGTAAAGTTATGATATTATTTTAAAGGATAAACATTACCATTAAATGTGAAATAGAATATTTGACAAATGTCCCTCACAGTTCATTTGACATTCGAATTCTTCCGATAAAATTCTTAATCACTTTCTCTTATAGGTGCGGCTCCACTTGCTTTTAATTCACGATTAGTTCTTATTTTCGTATCATAAAATTTAGTCTTTACCATTTACACCACCCCCTCGCTCCTAAAAAGGAAATCGCACGATGTGAGGTCGCACGATCCCGACAACCAGTTCGGTTCGCTATTTTGAGAGACAAGTCGCTCATTAAATTTTTTCTCCAACAATTGTATTGTTTCACGCACTGCATGATCGGTGGCGATGTCCTGCTGAAACCACAAGTTATCCAAGTCCCTGCCATGCAACTGAGGCCACAAAAATCTACCATCGTCTCATGATATCGTTCACCATGAATAGTAACTGCATTTTCGGCCTTGTTTTTTAAGAGGAGCTGCCCAACCACTCCACTATAATAAAATCCACACTAAACTGCTATTCTTTAAATATTCATGTACCGTTCTTGAATGAGACAAGTATTTTCTACTCCTAAGTACAAGAATTTTGCTTATTGACATACCCACTCAATTGAATATGCGCCTCGTCGCTAAATATGTTTTTATAACCAGCGATAAAAATGGATTGTTTACTAAAATATTGAAGGTCAACTATCGTGGTGCAGAGGAAAAGAGCGAGCCGAAACCACGTCCAAAGCCGATCTTTACCAAAAAAAGTTTTGCGCTCAATATGGTGAGACTAAAACGGTGTGGTATGATCTGGTAAACAAAAAACAACAAATTCATTTTCCCTAGAATTTTCAAGAGAACCTCTGTCGACTGTTTCGCAATAAAAAACCAAAACATTTTTAAATACATAGACTTTGTTGAACTGTTCTTTGGTGTGAATAAAGAGCTCTTCTTTTGAAGCTGTAGGAAAATAGTCTCAAAGAAAAGCTCATGTTTTTTTCTTGATCTTCATTTTCCGTCTTGAGATATTGCTTTAGAAGTTACCAGCCAAGACGTTGTATCAAATTGCATACGAAAACTGCTTTCATTAGAGTTACAAATTGGCGTTCTCATTATACACGTCGTGAGCAGCGCTCCTTAAAAACCATTATATGATTTGTGTCAAGGGATGTTGAACGTACTGCTGCCAAGTTTCCCTTCAATACCCTACTGTACTAAAATAGTGTATTTGTCATTATTAACAATATGGAGAAGGTGTTCTGCTTAAAAGCTCCATGTCTCCCCATGAATATGATATGGCATTGAAGAGCCTGCAAAAGCTGCAGTCGTTGGGAGTTTCAAGCGACCCTGTCGAGCGCCTCCCCCTGCTGTGTCTGTCTCAAGGAGCTATAGGGACTTTGGGGCTAGGCCGCACGTTCCTCCACGTCGGGGACTAGAGCAGCATGAATGGCATATGCACCCGGACGCTCGCAACGCAGCTCGCGCCTCAAAAGCCAATACTGAGGAGGTTTTGCTGAAACTCTCTTAAAAGAACAGCTATTAAACGGAAAATGAGCTAGCAATTTTGGTAGCTACTGATAGCTTTTCGTGATGAAAAGTTTATAAACGTCCAGATCTCCAAGAGACTTTCAACGAAAATGCTTTGTTGAATCAGAGACAATCGGTGGGACCTAAGACGGGTCAGAAACCCACCCATACTGGATTGCTAGGCTATGGTGTCCCCAAAGCAAAATTCCCGGGGGTTGACTCACGAGCCTCTGTTGGAGCAACCCCGAGGAGGCAGAAGCTGAGCCGATGATTGTCAAGTAGATCGACCACATTGCTAGCTTCTTTCAGAACTATAATGGGAAAAACACTGTTGAAATCACCGAGCACGCTGAACCTATAAAACGTTAATCTAAGGGGACGTGTATCTTACGAGGTGTCTGGACCATTCGGTGGAGAAGTGGCGCCGATCTCTCTCGAGTAGATGTCAGGTCACCTGGCGAGGATCAAGGTTGGGTTAGTCATAAACATCCGTAAGAACCAAGGCTGAAAATTTAGACCACTAAACCATCGCTCAAAGACTACCAGCTTCATTCGCAGGTAGAAGGGGTCCATTTCTGAGAAGATCGAAAGAAGAGATGCCGAGGTTAGTGGTCTTTTTTCTTTTTTAATTTAAAATTCTCTTTTATTTTTTTAATAATTCTCAAACTTTTTTTTTTTTTATTGCTTGGTTAATCATCTTTCTTGTCTCACTTTTTTTTTTATAATTTTTTCAATTTTCGTTTTTCTTTCATTTGCCCTTTTATTTTTCTTTTTTTTTTTTTTTTTGTCCAAATTTTCAATTTTCATTTTTTTCACTTTTTTTTTTTTTTTTTTTTTAATCTTTTTTTTTTTTTCCTTTTTTTTTTTTTTCATTGTTAATTTTTTCTTTTTATTTTGTATTCTTTTGTTTTTTTTTTTTTCTTTTTTTTTTTTTTTTTTGCTTCAGTCTTTTTTCTTTCTTTGTTTTAAAATTCTTTATTCTTTATTTTTTAATTTTTTTCCCTTTTGTTCTTTCATTTTTTTCCTTACAATTTCCTTTTTTCAAATTTTTTTTTTTCTTTTTCTTTTATAAACTTTTTCTTATTTGTTTTACCCTCTCTTCTCCAACCTGTTTCTTCTTTTGTTTCGTTTTTTTTAATTTTACCTCTCTATTTCTTTTTTTCTTCTTTTTTTTTTTCTTTTTTTTTTCCTTCTATCTTTTTTTTTTTTTACCTTTTCTCCTTTTTACTTTTTCTTTTTTTTATTTTTTTGTTCTTTGCTGGCTTTTTTTCTTTTTTTTACTATCTTTTCTTTTTTTCCCATTTTGATTTTTTTTTTTTTATTTCTTACTTTTTTTTTTTTAATTCTTATTTTTGTTTTCTCCTTTCCTTCTTTTTTTTTTTTTATTATTTATTATTTTTCTTTTTTTTTTTTTTTTGATTTTTTTTAATTTTTTAATTTGTCATTTACCTTTATTTATTTTTTTGAAAATTCTATGCCAGTTGGTATATCCGACCCAGCCTGCAAGCCGGAAGTCTCCTTCAGAAAAATTTTGTATTCTTGATTGTTCCTATTTACACTGCCCTATAATCGCTACTTATTTATAATTAACTGCACTCTTATTAAATGCTAATAATTCTCACTTTCAGATTCAGTTAGCTACACTTCACGAAAGTCGGTGTGACAAAGCCAATAAACATATTTGATCATAATTTAGAGTTTCATTTAAAAACGTTGGTTGATATCTAGATGAGAATTTCTAGACATCCACTCAGCTGACATGCATATATTCTAATTGGCCAGAATATGCATACATTTATATATTAAGATTGTATTCTATAGTTTAATGGAACTTTTCTCTGACTAGTCATACGAGGTGGACGAACTTAAGGAGTTCGTTACTAATTCATATGTCTGTCGGTCTGTCGGTCTGACGGTCTGTCGGTCTGTCGGTCTGTCTGTCGCTGTACAATCTGGATTTTCTAAACTCTAAAATGGATTCTTATACGCAAACATTTTACGCTGATTACAAAAATCGAAATCAAAAGTTTCTATCTCGAATAGTTTTCGAGCATATTAAACGACTTCAATTTCGTTAAATTTCGACATTGCGATTTTATGACTAATTCGTTAAAGAAAATTTACGCTGATTTCAAGGAATGAAATCGACAAAATTACTATGTCGCAATAGTTTTCGATGATATTCGACTTCAATTTCAGAACTTCGCTTTCTAAACAAATCGTGATTCGTTATAAAATTTTACGCTGAATTCGAAAATGAAAAAAACTATGTCAAACTAATTTCAGATATTCGATTTCGAAATTTTCCCGAAATTCGAAATCAGAAGATACAAAAGTTCGTTCTGGGATTGCTTACAGAGCAATCTCTTCGCCGGCCCCATGTTTTATACTTTACGTTGTTAATGTAAGTTTTTAAAATTAAAAAATTATCTAAATGGAGTCCTAAATATTTTATTTTATTGGTTTGTAAACCTGAAACAAGCAGCGTTCGCTGTACATTGTACCAATTTTCATTTAACAACTTTCGATCGTGCCTAAAGCTGATAAATAAAGTAGTATCTATACAATAGCATAATATTGTTTATGTTGAAGTGCCATTTGTTTAAAATTAGTTATGCGGTGGGATAGTTGAATCGTTAAAGAATTTCGTTAAAAACGAAACAAATAATTGAGTAATCATTTTTATTAAAGGGAGTCATCAGTTATTTCTCCTAAAAGCAGTTTTTTCAACAGTTTTGAGAGAACAGAGAGAAAACCGACAGGTCTGTACAATTGGATTCCACTAGAAAGTTTTCTAAGTTTGAGAAAAACTGTTATAAGTTAAAATCACCGGTATCTTAATCTTAAAATTCATTAAACAAGGTCATCAGGAATATAATTCTTTGGTCAGGTAGCCGTTTTAATGTGGGTGATGTTATCAAGCCGTATTTTAAAACTTTGTTGCTATTTAGCAGCTTTATTTTTTCTTCGGTTAACGCAGTAGTAAACTTTCATACCTGCAGAGGTGCTTATAGTTTGCTTTTAATGTGTTGATGTATTGCACCAGAATTTTGTTTGAAAACTTGAACGTAGTACTTTGGCTTGGAATCTTCTCAAAATGTTTATGTATGAGTTACTGGCCGTCCCCACAACTGTATTCCATATAACCAAACGGGTTTAAGTATGGCTTTATAAAATAGTATTTTGTTTTTCAAGAATAATTGGAATTTCCATCCAATAAGCCAATACATTTTGCTGAACAAAGTCCCCAATTGTTTACGTTTTGTCCATATGTGCTTTTTCCAAGTAAGGCGCCTGTCTAAATGGATCCCTAAGTATTTGGCGCTTTCGGCCACAGGAACTTGTTGATTATTAAGCCAGACAAGGGGACAGGTGTCTCTTCTTGTACTGAAGGCTACATGAATAATAATAATTTTGATACGCCATTTTGTAAACTATAGCTGTAATGTGTTCAGGTGGCTTTGAAGGATACGCGATGCTATTTGTGGGTCAAAGTGAGAAGCTAGGACGGCGGTATCGACCGCAAATGTAGCTGTCAGTTGTTGGCAGGTCTGCAGTAAATAGTAGGTACAATAGAGGACCTAACACGCTTCCTTGGGGGACGCCAGCACTTATAGGAAATAAATTTGTGTAGGATTCGCCATATTTGACCATAAAGTACCTGTCGGCAAGGTAAGATTTGGTAATTTCAAAGGCGTTTGAAGGCAATGCACGCTTGATTTTATGCAATAAACCGATATGTCAAACTCTATCAAATGCTTGCGAAACATCAACAAACACGGCTGAGCAATATTTCTTGGCTTCAAAATCGCCAAGAATTTTATTTATAACCCTGTGAATTTGCTCAATTGTGGCATGGTGTTGTATAAACTCGAATTGATGATTAGGAATTAATATGTTGGTTAAGAGTAACGGTGTTATTCTTTTCAACAGCAATTTTTCAAAGATCTTAGACATCACTGGAAGCAAACTGATTGGTCGATATGATGAGGCATTTTCTTGGGGTTTGCCCGGTTTGGGAATTAAGATAATGGTAGCGACTTTTTATTGTGGTGGGAAGAAACGCAATCTTAGCATGGCGTTGAATAGGTAGGTTACAAATCTATAGCCTTTATCCGTCAGTTCCTTTAGAACTTTTCCAGTGATTTAATCATAGCCTGGTGCTTTACGAGGATTTAGATTAGAAGTAATTTCGAGTTTGAGTTCATTTATGGAAAATTGTTTTATTGGAAGGTTGAACTGGAAAGGAGATTCAATAAATTGCTGTATTTCATTATCTTCTACGTTCGAGATTGCAGATGGAAATGGTTTAAACACTTGGGCTAGGTGATTTGCAAAAACTAGCGTTTTATCTGAGTCACTTAGGGCCCAAGTTTCATTGTCGGCTCGAAGAGGCGATTTGTGTTGCTGCGGTTGCTTCAGCTTCTTGGTTGCTTTCCAGATAGGATATTCGCTGGCTTCGGTTGGTGACAATTGTTTTAGATAATTTTGTATCGACTGGTTTCTGTCGGAAAGTAGCTTTTTAAGATCAGAAGCAGCTTGATTTAATATAAGTTTGTCATGTGGATGCCTTGTTGTTTGCCATCGCCTGCGTAGTCTCCGCTTTTCAGCGATTTTTTGTTTAACAATTACAGGGCAAGCAGTATTCGGAATATACAATGTATTGCTGGGAGTGGCTTGCCAGGCAGCTTGCTGAACGACGTTAGTAAAATGCTCTGTAGCTAAAATTAAATCATTTTCTGATTTTAAAGGAACATCTGGCGATAATGTGTTATCTGCTATTTCTCGGAATAAGTCCCAGTTTATGGTTTTATTGCTCAGAGTAAGAGCTTTCCCGTTAATAATTACATGTGACCCTAGCGTACTTATGATAGGCGAGTGGTCAGCTGATAGATCTAGGCAAGATTCTACCTTCAAGTTGTTTGGGCTAATTCCTTTGAATACGCAGAAATCAAGCAGATCTGGTAGTTTCGATGGGTCTGACGGCTAATATGTTGGTTCACCAGTAGATAGGTGTCGCATGCCATTAGTATTAATTGCCTTCAGTAACTCACGGCCTTTAGTTAGAGTTAACCTGGATCCCCAGGCCATGTGTTTGGCGTTAAAGTCTCCAGCTGATAAAAACTTAGTTCCCAGGGTACTGAAGTAATGTTCATAGCGACCTTGTTTGTTATTGTGGCGAGGTGGACAATAAACGCCGAGATTACAAATGATTCCGTCCAGTCTGTTACCATTACGCTTGTAACTTGAAGGTGGTCTTCTTTATATTTTTGTAGTTTATAGTGCTTGATACTACTTTTAATGATAATTACTGTGCAGCATGGGCTTCTCTTATGTCTGTGAAATGTGCTTCTGACACCAACATGATGTCTATGCATTGGTTTGAAAGCAAGAATAGCAATTCACCTTTGTGTTGTGAGAGCCCGTTGTCGTTCCATTGAGCTATTCTAAGGAGTTGACCCATTAACAATTTTGAAGACAATGGTTGTTAGGAGATTTAACATTGTTTCCATTTGTTCCATTAAAGATTTCATCATTTTTTTAGCTCACTCATATCGTCAGTCTGGTTGTTTGCTTGCTGCTGGTGCTGCTGCAACTGCAAAGCATTAGAGTTACTGTTCTTCAGAACTTGGACACGAGTAAGATTTGGACGAACATATTGTCCAATATGTTGAGTAGCTACTGCAGGCTGCTTGACTCTGAATGCGGGAAACATTTTTTCTTGAAGCTGTTTATAAACGAGGGAACCTCGATAATTGGTTGGTTAATTTTCACTGCAATTAACGCATTCTACGTCCTTGCTTCTTTCCTTCCTCTTGCAATTTGAGGTTAAGTGGTTGCCGGCGCACTTCACGCATCTTGGGCTCCTGCTACAAAAATTTCTCATGTGACCAAACCTCTGGCAATTAGCACATTGAGGGGTTTGGCGTTTTGAGTGAGGCGGTTCAATTTTGATCACAGAATGAGCTAGTTTTGTGATTGTATATATCTTTGTTATTATTAGCCGGCTTAAGTTCGAGGAAGAACAGAGTCAATTCTTTCTTCGTGACTCGTTGTTTAACGTTCCAGATGTTGGTTGCTGCGTGACCGTGAGTTAACAGTTCTTCCTTTAGTTCTACATTAGTAGTTGGGTGTAAATTCCTAATTACCACTCTGGAGGAACGCTCTTGTGTCCTCTGATATGTGTGAAATTCCGTATTTTTTCCGCTAAGGCTTTAATTATGGCTGTATATTTCTCAGAGGTTTTTGATAGGATTTTCACTTCTTCATTATGTAACACTTTTAGCTCATTTTCATTTTTAGCTACTGTTTCGAGTAGACGAAGTGGTTCGAGTGGTTCAATTATTCTTACTCCTGACACAAAGATCGGTTAAGGTTTGGGAACTGTTTTCGAGGCATCTTGGGTTTCCTCTTTTTCTGCATTGTCGCCACTTAGTGGATCAAATCTGTTTTTGGGGTTCAACCAGTATTCTGCCGCTTTTAGTTGTTTATTCTGTTGAGCGGACTTCTCAACAAACTCTTTCCGAGTGCGCTTTCTATTTTCTACCAATATCCATTGGTTTAATTGTCGTGTTTGAGGCTGTTGATATACAACGTTGTTTTGTCAAGAAGGATTTGTAGCCATAGGGTTAATGTTTGAGAGCTCTACAATATCATAGGATACGACGTGTATGCGCTATTTACTGGCTGCTGCATTGGCTGATAGTTGGGTGGTACATGTTGCGGTTGGTAAATTTGTTCAACTTGCGTAGTGCAAGCCTGGTATCCTGAGTTTGGTATTGTGGTAGTCGAATA
The DNA here is from genome assembly GCA_036346155.1 of Sinelater perroti. NCBI lineage: Eukaryota > Metazoa > Arthropoda > Insecta > Coleoptera > Elateridae > Sinelater > Sinelater perroti. Next base: position 262,353 of record JARFIY010000336.1, read on the forward strand.
ATAATAGGCCATAATGGCTTTATAATAAAGATGTACTCAACCCACGAACTTCCACTTTGCCTCGATACACTGGGATAACGGCGGCAGGAAAGACGGAAGGAACGGCGGCAGGTACGGAGGCAGAAACGACGGCAGGAACAACGGCAGGAATGGCGACAGAAACGACGGCAGGAACAACGGCAGGAACGGCGGCAGAAACTGCAGTAGGAACGGTAAGAAATGGAAATAAAAATGAAAATAGTTTATTCCAGTTAATCACTGTTTTAGCAGCGCTTAAGGTTCACTGTGCGATTACGGCACGTGCTCGGCTTGAGCGGTCGAACCGCACTGTCTACAACATTCCAAGCATTTCATAGACACTTTCAAATTTGAAAGAATAAATGACTTGACATCAATATTAATCACACTACCATTTTTACAAAAAATAAACTGGTTGAGCCCCTACAATTTTACATTGATTTATAATTCACCCAGTCGGCACATGCATTACATTAAAGTACGGATGGCGACATCACTGAAACCATTTTCACAACAAACACAGGACGAACATGAACATTTCGCCTAACCTCATGCATTCGACAGCCCAACATTCAAATTATTTACACAAAAGTAACACGTGATAAACCGAAAGTAATTTTGGAACCTATCAATATTCACTTTGTAGTTGCTTAAAACACATCCCTTACTTTATTTAAATTTTCAAAGCCTAATATATATATTTATACTAATACATAATACTATAGTGATAGCTACTGCAATAATTTTGCAAAGTTTAAACAGGAAACGTCTTTATAATGAAAGCCACTTAAAATAATAAACGTTCAGCACTATGCAACAATAAATACATAAAAAAAGATATGCAGTTTACAGTACTACACAAAAACATAATGGCACCAAGTAATATATACTTGAAATAAGCATGAATTACCAGAATTGTTGTGTACTGTCGTCAACTGAATGATTTGAATACATCTCTCACGGAGAAAGACAGAACTCCTCATTCGCAAAGGCATGATGTTCCATCTTGACAATACGAGGCCACATACAAGTTTGGTGACTCGCCAGAAGTTGCTGCAGCCTGGATGGGAAGCTTTGGTCCATCCTCCCTACTCACCTGACCGTGCCCCATCAGATTAGCATTTGTTTCGTTCTTTGCTAAATAACTTGCATGGTGAATCTTTTGATTCTGATGGGGCATCAAAAGCACCTCACTCAGTTCTTGGCTGGTAAAGAGTAATATTTCTAGGAGCGCGTAATCATGCAACCTTCAGGAAAATGGCTAAGGCCATCAATCAAAGTGGCTAGCACATTATTGATTGAACTTTGTTATGTTATTCATAAAAGTGTTGAAAATTACCCAAAAATTTGTCTTGACTTTTCTGACACCCCAATATTTTGTAGTATTTTTTTGGCGTAACCTAACCATCTTTATTTTATTACTAACTACACTTTGATAATTACATAAATATAAACTGTTTAAAGTTTGCTTAACTAAATGTAATTATAAGTTAAATGATTTAAGACTTCAGGAATAGTTAATTTATCAATTTATTACGCATTCATTAAATTGTGTGTTTGAAATGTCCGGCACAATTTTTATTAAATGTAAACGAAAAATAAAAACCAATTAGATACTTTTAATTGTAAGTTAAGCCTCCCAAGCAGATTTTCTAGCAGTTGATGAGGCTAGAGAAAGCGTGTCGGGGCGAACGTCGCAGGCCCGGCACATCCAAGTGCAAGTTCATTAACTCATCTTGGCGAGATGTACAATGGTGTATGGACGTGATAATTAGTAGTGATTAGTTAGTTGGCTGTGCCACAGACGGCAGCTGTCAATGATGACATCATATCCTGCCAATGATCCTCCCGCTTATTGACGCCCGCTCGGTTAACGCCCGTTAACGCATGCAAGTATCGGCGCATTATCTAGTTAGGCTCGTTAGGTCGAAACGCGAGACGAACGCAGCCGCTAATCAGCCGCGTGGGCGCCGCTTTTTGAGCGGCGACGCCAGCGACCCCGGATCGCGCGCGCTCATTATCGCCTCCTAATTCGGGCGCTGCGGCGGGACGATAAGCAAGTCTTGGGACAATTGGATTGTCAACTTCAAAGCTATACTTGATATGAGTTTAGATTTGGCGCCATAGCATATTGAATAGTGGATGACAATACATGTCTATTCCATGTGTATGATTCCTGAATCCGGGTCCATTGTTCGCGCATCCGTTTAATCAAGAAACCTTCCGTACAATTTACCCCTTGAAGGCGCTCGCGACGTCGCCAAGAAGTATATCGCGATAATTATATTTGCTCGAAATAGACGATTAGGCCCGTATACAGGGCGATGTTTGCCGCCGCCTCCGGAGCGCCCCGGAGCGCCTCCGCCGCCCCGAGCTCGGTTACGGCGGCGAGGGAAAAAGGCCGGAATCAAAGTCGCAGCCACAAAGCCCCGGATAATGGCGGATTAGCGTCATCTTCAAATATAGATCCGTGCACTTTCTACGACTTCCTATAGGGCCTCATAATATCGGGTCAAAAGGAGCGAGCGATCTTTGATTTGATATATCGGATTAGCGAAGCCCTCCACATATCCCGCCAAACGCATTATTCTTTCTTTCGGCATCAACACTTCGGGGTTCTGCCCGCCGTAGCCTGGCAACGGAGTTTTCGTTTTATCTGTTATGTCTGGCTGAAAATTACCAAATTTTTTTAAGCAGTCTTTAACAATTTTATCGCATTAAATTATTTCCAAGAGTCTTACAAATTTCAAAGTATATTTTTTATGTTAAAATCTTTATTGATAGAGCCCATAAATTTTTTGGGGCATTTTAATGGATTACAACATACTGAGATTAGGTGTAAGGTCGAAGATAATCGAGTTGATAAAAATATTTGCAAAATTCTACAAAATATGTAAATTTTGTAGCGCCTCCACTTGCTTTGATTATTGTTAAGTATATTTTTATTTGTTTTATTATTTGGTTCTTAAATTTTTTATTGCTTTTTGTTTCCTTTAAAGCATTGATTCCCAAAGTGGTCCAGGGGTCCACGGGAGACTCGACGGGGGTCTACGTTGGTGTGACAAAGAAATGGGGGTTCACAATTCGTAAGCGGGAGTCCACGAAAATTTATCTGGTTTCGATAGTGAAGAACTAAAATGTTGGCTTGAGTTCACCTATCAATGTAGGCAGATAAGATTTTAAGAAATTTTTTTAAGGAAAACTCGATTAGATTCACGAACGTTATTTCGGTGGCAACAGATGGAGCTCCTACCATGGCCGGGCGATGTCGTGGGTTTATAAGCCATCTTAAAAGAATTATACCAGAGGTAACTGCAATTCACTGTGTCATCCACCGACAAAACCTAGTAGCGAAAAATTTGAGTGCTAAATTGCACCAGTCGCATCAATTTGTGATTAATGCAGTTAACAAAATAAGAAGCAATGTATTGAAAACGCGTTTATTTGCACAATTGTGCGATGAAAATGATGAAGACTTCCAACGATTGCTCTTACATACTGAAGTACGCTGGTTGTCGAAAGGTGCATGTTTAACAAGATTTTTCTCACTTTTAGAATCAGTTTTAGAGTTTCTGGAAAGTAAAGATCCAGATTTAAAAGAAAACCTGATCAATTTGAAAGCAGACATCGCGTATTTGACAGATTTGTTCAAAAAATTTAATGACATTAACTTACAATTACAAGGGCACACCCTCAATTCAATAAAAACAAAGGGCGTAATTTCAGCTTTTCTTGGAAAATTGAAATTTATGAAGCAAAATATTAGTCGCCGAAAATTTTCCCAGTTTTAAAACTTGTCACAGGTAAAATGCCTTGTTGAGGATATTAACACATACGTTCAACGTTTAATTGCCCTGCATGATGACTTTAAAATCAGATTTGAAGATATTCTGACGATGGAAATACCACCATGGGTCATAAATCCACTTAATGAAACAGAAGTGGAGTATGTGATATTACAAGAGGAGCTACTCGAGCTTAGCACTAATGAGGAACCGAAGGTGAAATTTCGAAAAGGGCATCAAACATTTTGGCTGCAGGCAGAAATATCCGAAAAATATCCTGGACTGTGTGGAATTGCGAGAAAGCTTTTGATAGTGTTTCCCTCGTCATATCTTGTCGAGAAAAGTTTTAGTGCCGTTACAAACTTTTTATAAAAAAAAGGAGCAGATTGAATATCACAGAACGGGGAGATTTGCGGTTATTCCTAACAAAACTGAAGCCAAATATTGATAATTTGCTGTCAATCCATCAAGTACACCCCTCCTACTAAAATGATGACTATTTTGTGATTGTCATTGTAGAAGTTACGTTACGTTATTAATATTTTATTTTAATTATATTACGACTGTTATTATATTACAATGTAATATAATAACAATAATAATTAATAGTGTAATAATTACATATTTGAATAAATACAACACAAGGAAATACACTATTTTTCTTTTTATTTTTACCACTCCGAATGGGGAGTTTTCTAAATAAAATATGTGAGAATTGATTGGTTTCTTGTGTTGTGGGTAGATGTCAAAGGAGTAAAGTTGGATGGAATGACTTTTTTGATTGGCTAACTTTACTTTTTTGACATCCACTCACAGCACAATCAATCAATTAATTAACCAATAACTCAGCCGCAACGCAGATTTCCATAGTTAGATCTAATCTTCACATTTTTTCGAGTTTTGGGAATATGGTAAAAATGTAGTTGCAGGGGGTCCACCGGAACCAGCAAAACTTCCAAAGTGGTCTATGAGAAAAAAAGTTTGGGAGCCTCTGCTTTAAAGTAACGTCTAAGTCATCGATATATAGCCTCATTGCAATACATCAGAGACTCACAAAAATGTTGATAATACATAAATAATTTTTGTTGGCAACTAAATATATTCCCCCTCTTTTGCAACCACAGTTTTTCGCCGTTCGGGTAGTATGGCAACTCTTTTAAAGATGCAATTTTGCGAATCTTTCAATATCGCCTTACTGATTGTTTTAATAACTAAACTTCAATTTTCGTAACGAATACCAGATATACGCGCAAAACAGTTAACGTCACAGGGATACACATCAGGTGACCTCTAGTGTTTTTCTTCATCAAATGCTCTGTAACGAGCTTTGCTTTATGTGAATGATAGGAGAAATCAAATCCATTTCGGCATATATGCCTCGAGGAATAATTTACAGATCTCTTTAATTTCCTTGCAGAGGTACCAAAAAGCAATTTCATCGAAATTATTGTTATTTTCAACATTATCTTGCTCTCCCTGAACTCTCCGCATGGTTCTCGTTTAGCAGTCCCACCCTGTTTTAGCCATATTAAACCAACATCGGTAAAAGGGTACCTAATTTCCAACGCTGGCAAGAGTTCTCTTTAGTAGCTAAAGTTGACAACTGTTTATCACGGCATATGTCGATTCGAGCTTGGCTTTGCCCTTCTCTCAAATTGCCAGGGACAAATTTTCCAATATTTTGACCAGGCGCAATTCCTTAGCCAGCATCCTCCAAAAAGGGAATATCAACATGTACAGCCAACTTGCCAACTGACCAGAATCTTGTTTTCGCTAAACATGATTAGATTCGCTCCAATCTTTGGACGAAAGCCCCTTATCTGGTCTTTCAAATTACAGTGCGCTGTTAATTCAACTTGGTGCCCATTTCTTCAAGGTACTTTTGATGGAATACCTTTTTGCAGCAAATCATAAATGTATCCTAATGACTGTCCGATTATGCGTCCGATTTTGATGAAAGATCGCCGATCTTGCTCATCACCGAAGATATCAATAAATTTTTGTCAAAACTACCCGACATTTTGATCACTTCGATAACTTATACATGGGCCAAGTTTCATCTCTTTGATAAGTGTATCTTACTGACTGGCTACACTTTGATCAAAGCCTGGTTTATATAAATTTGGTCAATCGAGCTAATATAGAACCGATTATGCAATCAGATATTTATAAAGATTCGTTAAATTCGTTTAAGTTTATTTACCGAAGATATCAATAAATCCTCTATATCCATCCTCTATATTGACACCAAATTTATATAGACTAGACCAAGCTGTAGCCCGTCATAGTTAGACTGAGATGCGGTAATAGCTTTAAGTTATTTAGGAATTTTTTTTGCGATTTGAATTAATTTTTCTAAATTAGACCGTTTGCATAGTTATAATTCCTAGTAAATACATGCGGCGCTCGTTTTCAACTCTTATGCTCGGTTGCACAAACGCATGTTAATTCTCAACAGATGTTTAATCACAAACACGGCTGTTAAGTGTTGCAGTCACCATTTTGTAACAGACCGATGGTATTTAAGAAAGGAATTGACAAGTAGCGTAAAAGTGAGTATTTAATAGTCTATTAGCAGTTATTTCGGCTGCAATAGTGACTGTTTATGTAATTAAATGCTCAATAAACACTGATTAACGCAACTTCATACGTACAAAATTACAATCAATTGAGAGACACATAACGGAAAATCCTTTTATAACATAATTTTTATAATATAATAAAATGTTTATGTGGTTTTAATTAATATTTATATGCATTAGTGTAAAAATAAGATTATATTTTATAAAATAGTCCTAGCACTTTTCTTAAAGCTTTTGATAGTGTAACATAATAATTTTCCTTGCTTTCTTGTCGAGCAGCTTTGGATTCAATTTTTTTATATTTAATCCCATGTATGCTTCGATTGCTGTATTAATTTTTTATTATTTGTAACACAAGAATTACAAATAAAATAGACATTTACAAATATTTAGGTTCTGTTAATAATATAAGTTTTGGCATAACTCCCTCCCTATTTTGAAGATGAACTAAAAGAAAAAGGTATAGACAATAAAAAACATATTTTTACATACGAAACTTATAATATGCCATTTTCCTGTTTAAAAAGTATGGTACGACAATCTCCATTCGTGAAATACAGATAACTATGATATCATTACGAAGGTGGAGCTTCGTTTCAATGTCGTAATTGTTGCTAACTTACACAGTTAGAAAGATAAAAATGCGACAAACTTTCAATCATTTCTTCATGTCACAGTTCGACTATGGCAATTTTTGAGCAACTCTCTTGTACCTTGTACGGATTAAGACGAATGTTTTGATGAATAATTTGCCGCACTGCGCAATCAGAGAACCGAAGTGTGTTCGCATGTTTATGAACGGAGCAGTCCGAGGTCGCCCACCTTCCTTGCTGACAAATTTTGCTTCCCCAGAGTTTCTTACTTTCAATTTTATCGACTATTAAAACTGCTTGACAAGGGGTAACTGAAAAACCGAGTATGGTATCCAGGCTAGACGGATTTAGCTTCCATGGAAAAATTGAACTGTTCGTTTGTCCACATTATGTTTAGGACTGACTTCTTTGCAACGAAAACTTCCCAACCATCTGGCTGACTTTCCCGCTGCTTTGCTATTAAAATTAAAAAGAAAGTTGTCTCCCTCCCCCTGCATATCACATATATCTGTAATATTTTCAAATTCGATTTGTATATAATTTCAGTAACTTTGTCTTAAGGTAAAATTCATTAGAAAACCTCCAGATTTAGCCGCCCGTCCAGAACACTAGCCTTTGCAAATGTGAAACGTGTGAAGCAATTACTGCGATGAGATTGTTCCGTATCATATTAGAAAAGCTGAAATTGAACAGGAATGCAAGCAGAATTTATTGCAAGATTTCATGGTGCTGTATCATTCATCTAATACCATAACCATGTTTTACCACATCCCCTTGCCTGTCGCCGAGTGGTTTCTTTGTTTCCCCGTTTGAAAGTTCTACCGAAAGGAAGACATTGCAGCAGTCTGAACTGCTGTCATAGCTGTATTAAGAAGCATCCTAAATGAAACTTTCTCTGCTAGAGAGACCTAGTGCTATTATATGTTAAGCTAATTATTTTTATGAGTTCAGTCCTGGAACCTTTTTGAAAAAGTTTGTATTTCTATTTTCTTACGTAAAGTGGACTCTAACGAAACCTCTTTGAATTTGTATGTACATCCTCTTGGAAGTGCAGAGTATTAAAAGCTCATCAATTATTAACACGGATCGACATTTCTTTCTATATGCAGATTTTTATTATTCCACTTCCAAAAAGATTATCAAGAAAGCTAAAAGTGAAATCTCTATTCTTTCTTTGTGTTGCTCGAATTTAACAATATTTGTTTATTTCAGCATCAGCTTATTATGGTATTTTTTACCTTGCTATTGCAGAGACACACAAAGTAGTGTGCTTATCAAACTTTGCCTTGAAAACAGTTAGCGCTCCATTAGCACTTCGGCCCCTCTTATAAAAAGCGGCCACAATGAAAACCTTTCTTCGATTGCAGAGCTGGTTTTAGCTGATGTCATATTCGGTTTTGACCTAGAGTGTAAACAAAATTCCAAACATTGATTGGGCTATAACTAACGTCATATATAAAGTTGGCTAAAAAGTTTGACTATGGTAATAAAAAAACTCTTGCATGACATAATCATGGCATGTTATAATAGCTTCAATGGAAAGTTTAAGACATAAAGTGTACTAGACGACAATTTGTCAAGAACGGTAGACCAGTCACTGTGCCCACTATTGAGACCGTAGAACAAACTCGGGAGCTTTACGAACAAGAGCCCACAACTTCGACTTATGAAGGCGCAGCTCAACTCGGTGTGAGTGTGGTCTCTATGCACATCATCTCCACTAAGAAATATAATCTATTTTTGTATAAAATTTAATTGAAAACTGAGCAAGGTCAATATTGGCAAAAAATTTACTTTTGCAAAAGTGATCATGGAGACGGTTTTTAAAAAAACGTTGAAAATAAAGCTCGTTTATTTTAAACAAACAAAATTACCGACATTGGGGTACCAAAAACCCACATTTGAGCGAAGTTCGTCGATTGCACTCACAAAAAGTTAGTGTATGGCGTGCAATTTCCCACTATGGGATTATTGGCCAATTGTTTCTTACAAAATATGTGAATAAAGAAGTTTATTGCGCAGAAGTTCTCGAGAAATTTATACGAGTTGTGAGAGGCAAAAGACAAGTTAGCTAATACGGGTTTCAACATGATGAACCAACCGCCCATCGGACTCAGTACATTTTTGATATTCTCACAAAAATCTTTAAAAAGATCATAAGTCTGGACGTCCCCCGTAAGATAGAAGGCGGCATCCAGTGGCCCCCGAATTACCCAAATTTAAACGTATGTGGTTTCTTCTTATGGGGTTATCTGAATGATAGGATTCATTGGAACAAATCACAGTCCATCAACAAACTCAAAAATCGCACCACAAAAAAGAACCTGGCCCTTTGTGTGGACACCAGAAAAGCTAAAATTAAAATTTCCGGAAAAGGGTTGAAATCACCATCTCTAGTGATATCAGTAATTTTGAAGACATAATGCACTTAACTTACGCAGTTTTTTATAATAAATTTTTTATCTGTTGCTTTACATAATAAAGACTGTAAAATAGATGCGATTTTGTTTGTATCTGAAAAACAGACAGATAATGTTCGAGTTCCTTATAATTTGTATTTGACTTTTTATTTAAAGATCATTAATAAACTCGTTTTTCAATAAGAAACAAACATAAAAACGGTATAAGTTGAGGTAGTAGGTAAAAACTTATAAAAATATTAAACTCAATTGTTTACTAAAGTATTTATACAAAAATATAGTCATATCTTAAAAGAAGATTAAAACTTTATTTGAGTTTTAAAATAAACAGAGTAAAATAACCAATGCTCAATAAACAATTACATTAGTGTTATAATACCAGACCTATGTACTAATATTAGATATTTAGATTAAATTTATACTAGTACTTGTAAAAGTATACTCAATTGAACAATATAAGCCGATATTTTTTGGTATGAGTGGTGAGATGAACGAAAAGCGCGCCTTCTGAGCGTTGTGAACAGAGATGTCCAACAAAGATTTTTTCCTTAGAGATGTTATCTAATTTCTGAGAGTATGGAGCGTAAAACCGTTTAGAATTTTAAAAAACTTAAGACATAGCTTGTGGACAATGCCATTAATAAAAACCAAGTGTCGGAATAAGCTGAGGCAAGATTTAGGCAATTCAAAACGTAATATAGTTCTTCATATCCGGCAAAATTAAATATTCTTTTAGATTACACTAGAACACTCTTCTTATATTTCGCATTTACCTCCTTGCAAATATTATTTGTTCGAACCACTAAAGAAAGCACTTGGAGGACAAAGATTTGGCGCCGATGTATAAAATATTAGTTTTATAACGCCTGTAGAAATTCTCCAATCTCTAGACTTCTTCTTTATTACGCTCGATTTGATTTCTTGCACTGGTTGCTTTTCCCCAAAATTTTATGAGTCTCCCTCTCTTCCGCTTCTTGGGGGGTTTTCCATTTCATGCTGTCTTTGGTAATTCTCATGACGTCACCGTATCACACTAATTGTTTTTGCTTCACTACTTCTATTATGGGTACATTTTAGCACGATTTGTCGTTTTATTATTCTTTTAGTGATTTCTTGTAACCTTCTCTTTTTAGGGCGTCCATTTCCTTTGCTGGTGATCTTTTTATCAGCTATACTAATAAGTTAATTATGTGAAATATTTTATTTATTCGTACGCTAATGTAGAATGTATTAAAGATAGGAAGCTCTCACGTGACATTTCTTGCATTTAAAACCTTGAATGGTGGTTATATTAACTGAAAAACATTAGCAAAAACTAAGAATACTCATACTAAAAGATGTAAAAAACTACCTAACAAGTAGCACAAAACATCCTCAACTCATCCTATATAAGTTGCCAATACCTTACAAGTGCAAACAAGCGCCTGCAAATAAACGCATGCCGATAGAAAGATGCTGACAACTAGCTTTTCTACTAAAGGAAAAGTACTTACCACAAAATAAATAAAGACGGATAATTATTTAAAATTGTTTGATATTTTAATGTGTGACAGTGCATCACCCATAGTGATACGATAGACGATGTGTTCAACAGACAAACTTCTACCTGTATAAATAACCAAAAGGTTCACATAAAATTCAGATTCAGAGACTATCATCAAATTTTTAACCAAAAACTTTGTGTGAACTAGATATAGACGAGGTCAAGTTGATGAACGAGCCGGCAAGTTTATCAGCGCCATAACATGGCCCTCAAACTCGTCCGATTTAATCGGTATAGACCACAGTACGTTGTCAATTTTAGATGCTCATATCTACGTAGTAAATCTATGCAGAAATTTGGCATGATTGCTTCTAACAAAGTATTACAGACTGGTAACAGTTCACAATCATTTCGTTTTAGTCAAAAAAGATATTTTGAAACTTAGTAACATAATTAGATTTATAAATTACATTGCAAATTATCATAGAGTTTTTTTTGTATTAGTATTACCAAATCTCTGATTCATAGTCATCTTTGACGATAAGCTAGAATAAGATCCGAAGAACAAAATTTTATTACATTAAAATTGATTCTTCTAGACTGGACATGTAACTAACGCTTATTCTCTTTAATTTTAGCTATAATTGTGGGAAACTGCAATAAACTAATCAAAGAAGTATTTATTTAACAAATGGTAGTATTCGAATAGCTAATATCCTTTATGCAACATTTAGTGAAAGTATATCGACTCCTACCGTCGTCAAATACTAGTGCAGCAGAATAGCTAGCACTAGAGGCCCCATATCAGATGTCCCCATTACCAAATCTATTCACTACCAAGGAAATCTTAAACATGATTAAAACCCATCTCCATTCTAAGAAATCTAGTTTTGATCCAATTTATCAAGGAACTACCGCGTAAATGCGTGATTATGTTAACAACTATCTGTAACGCTGTTTTGAGGTTGAGTTACTTTCCAACTCAATGAAGAGTTGGGCAAATAATTTTAATCTTAAAACCTGACAAGCCGCCAAATGAAGCTAGTTTATATAGGCCCATCAGTCTTTTACCCATATTTAGCAAGTTATTAGAAAAGCTGCAACTAATAAGACTCATGCCAATTGTAGATCTGCACCTTATCCCAGACCATCAGTTTGGCTTCAGACAACAGCATTCCACTATACATCAGCTCTATCGAGTGGTACACTTTATAAATTCATACTTCATTATCCTCGTCTTATTTAAAAGAAAAGTTTTTCCAAGTTTAATGCGAACAACAGTTAACAAAACTTCATCCAATCCAATTTGGAGTGCCCCAGGGCAGCGTACTGGAGCCACTTCTATACGTTTTCTGCTGATCTACCCACCAGTGATCAATCATTCACGGCCACATTTTCCGACGACAAAGCAATTATGGTTAGGCATAAAGGTCCTGCTATAGCCGCTGAGATCCTGCAGGTACATGTAAATGACTAAGAGAAGTGGGCTACAAGGTGGAGAATAAAAATAAACCAATCCAAATTACGTCATATAACCTTTACGAAATGTAGAGGGAACACCCCGCAAATTTTCATACATAATAACCACTACCACAAGAAACAGAGGTGAAATACTTAGGCTTACACCTTGGCAGGAGACTCACGTGGAAAGATCATATTTGGAAAAAGCGGAAACAACTTGGTCTAAAATACTGGTTACTTGGAAGAAAATCTTTAGTAACAAATTTGTCCATTTGGACTTATGATCTACAGCTCTGGGGCACTGCGGCCAAATTATCGAACGCTTCCAATCCAAAGTGTTACATGCTATGTGCGACGTTCCATACTTTCTAAGAAACGCAGACATTTTGAGTGATCTAAAAGTGGACTCAAACTCAGTGTAAGATACTATAGTAAAGCTCAGTGAAAAAACTAGAATATTATTCCAACTGTCAAGCAGTAAATCTTCTTGATAATATTGTAAACATACAAAGATTGAATAGGATTACGCCACTTGACGTACCATATAGATTTACATAACTGTAAATAAGCAATTTCATGCTATTGCAATATAGCATATTAAGTACAATATTTGTAAGAAATTTCCGTGTTAGAAACAGTGGTTTCTAACACTCATGTATTTTCATGCCCTCCTTAATCGTTCATCATTATTGTTTATTGCAATTGGTAAATAAATATATTTAAAAAAATATCTAATATGATTTTATAAAGCACTCGAGAGATAAAAAGTGCTACATAGCAAACATTCATCATTCACGTTTTCGAGACGTTGAATTTCGGCCTATAACTTTAGTTAGAAAACTAGCAAATATTTAATAAAAATGAGCCCTGATTTTTAAGTATCAGTAATATTATATTAATAAAAATTTGTGAAAGTGCGCTATTAACATTTTATTTATTCAAAGTCTTCATTTTAAAGGAATACATAAACGTAGCAAAAAGTAGCAAAATTATTTTGCGTCAATGTTTTCCTAACTTTTTTCAATCCTTAATAATCTGGGCCACTTTAAAAAGTTAAGCTTGCGTTATTAGCTCTCGGCTTTTTTGCATGTCAGCTTGTAATATTTTGGAGACTTTAAATACAAAATACTTCAGCCAAACGCCAATAAATGACGATCTTAGGACTGCACTTTTGATGTATCTTCCGCAATTTGCTGTTGTATGTTGAGGAGTCAGAATAAAATAGAAGCGAAGTGAAAATTGGTGATTCAACACAACAAGTTAAATTCTACAAGACTATTTGCTACTATTTGCAACTAAGCATTATTTCTAAACATACGTGGATCGTTGAGAATTGTTTCAACTATGACGCGCTTACCAGGGCGCAAAGATCTAGATGATTGCAGCCGCGGTTAACCGTGGAACTTTGCATCATGTTTAAAAACATTCTTTTTACTAATAAATCGGGTTATTACTTGATTTATAAAAAGCAATAAATAACCAGTATTTACAATTTATTAATGAATTACAGGAAAATGCTTATAACTAAAGACTGGTGCTCCGCCTTACGGCACTACACCAGCACTGCCGCAACCGTATTAACAATTTTCCGCAGACCTGTATTTAACAATGCTCCGAATTTGTTATAACTATTGTGGCCGCAAATTTACCTGCCCCGGCATTCGCCTTAGTGCAGGACCCGGGAAACCCACAAAAACCCCGGTCAGAGCAAGCGACTCGAAGTCGCTGATGACTCCGAGTCCTCCTAGCTTTTACAATACTACGCAAAAACAGACTAAACAACTACCTTAACCTACGCTGCGCTTAGGGTCTGTTATTCATCGTCCCAGAGTTCGCATATGGCACCAGCACTTATTTTTCCCAACCCCCGCGCGCCCACCACAAGTTCGCGCCAACACGCACCGTTCCGCAAAAACCGCAAGAGCCGTCCACCATTCACGCACGTTTGAAAGTCCCTCGAGCTCTTCCCGCGTTCGTGGCCATCTCCAGCAGCTTGTAATCAGCGTTCTCTCCGTCCTGGCCCTGGTCTCCTCCTCCGCAGGTCAGCAGGACGTGCATGGCGTCGTCGACCTCCCCACACGCGCATCTGTTTTGATGCTCCGCCAGCTTCCGGATTCGAATTAGGCAGAACTGGAAGTTGCCATGCCCAGTGATAAGCTGGACGGTGTGCCGGTTAAAGCACTCCGCAGCTTGTCGCGCCGTGTCGACCGTGGGCATGAATATCCGCTCACGTCGCCCCGTCTCCGCTGCTTGCTATATCTGCTCCCATCTTGCTCTCGTCCTACTCTCGTAGTCGTTTCTTTACGAGCCCCATTGGTACCGTCTCAAATATAAGCGGTCCATCTCCTGCCGCTGCCTCTTTGGCCAATTGGTCTGCACGCTCGTTGCCTGGAGTCCCGACGTGCGCCTTGGTCCAATGGAATCGGACATCGATCTCGGCCGACAACGTCTTTGCAAGGCTCCAAACCTCAACTTGCAAATACGTCGGCGCTCTCATACACTTGAGAGCAAGTAGCGCTGACTTGCTGTCAAATATCACCGCGCATCTATGGATATACGTCAAGCACTCTCGAATGGCTACTAACTCGCACTGGAAGATGGTGCTCCAATCAAATAACCAGTACTGCCAAAAGTCAGCTTTCTAGAATTCTAGAAACGATTAAAACGAGTAATGGTAAAAAATCTCTTAAGAACTGAGCTAATATGGCTGTCAGAAAAAATCGGAAGCACTACTTAACGCTGTTTGCATAGTATGGAGTTGTACAAATTGGGCAACAGAAATGCGGATTAGGCCGGATAATCTTTGATAGTTAGTCATTTCATTTAACGAAAGCCAATACTCCCAATTTAGTGATAGCGGTTAAACCTGAGTATTGTGGAATTCGTCCAATTAATTTGATTTTAAATATCTTTATCAGTACAGAACATAACAGTATAGGGTGCCATTTGGTATCAGGGCAGGTCACGTGTAGTTTTGTCGTAATCTTTTTGGTTAAACATTTGGAACCATACGTTTATCGTATCGTCACGGAGAGGTGTTTCCAACTATTAAATGCAAATGTTTCTTTGTTTTGTTTAATACAATATCTTTTACTGATTGTAATTTATACCTACATTCTTAGAATTTCCGCAACAGCTTAACGTACACCACAAAAATTATTTAAGGTAGTGGCACTAATTGTTTAAAGCAGAGGCTCCCAAACTTTTTTTTCTCATAAACCACTTTGAAAGTTTTGTTGGTTCCGGTGGACCCCCTGCAGCTACATTTCTACCATATTCCCAAAACTCAAAAAAAATGTGAAGATTAAATCTAACTATGGAAATCTGCGTTGCGGCTGAGTTAATGATTAATTAATTAATTGATTGTGCTATGAGTGGATGTCAAAAAAGTAAAGTTAGCCAATCATAAAAGTCATTCCATCCAACTTTACTCCTTTGACATCTACCCACAACACAAGAAACCAATCAATTCTCACATATTTTATTTAGAAAACTCCCCATTCGGAGTGGTAAAAATAAAAAGAAAAATAGTATATTTCCTTGTGTTGTATTTATTCAAATATGTAATTATTACACTATTAATTATTATTATTATCATATTGCATTCTAATATGATAACAGTCGTAATGTAATTAAAATAAAATATTAATAACGTAACGTAACTTCTACAATGACAATCACAAAATAGTCATAATTGGAGTTGGAGGGATGTACTTAATGGATTGACAGCAAATTATCAATATTTGGCTTCAGTTTTGTTAGGAATAACCGCAAATCTCCCCGTTCTGTGATATTCAATCTGCTCCTTTTTTTTGTTAAAAGGTTTGTAACGACACTAAAACTTTTCTCGACAAGATATGACGAGGGAAACGCTATCAAAAGCTTTCTCGCAATTCCACACAGTCCAGGATATTTTTCTGGTATTTCTGCATGCAGCCAAAATGTTTGATACCCTTTTAAATTTCACCTTCGGTTTCTTATTCGAGCTAAGCTCGAGTATATCACATTCTCCACTTCCGTTTCATCAAGTGAATTTATGATCCATGGTGGTATTTCCATCGTCAGAATATCTTCAAATCTGATTTTAAAGTCATCATGTAGGGCAATTCAATGTTGAACGTATGTGTGAATATCCTCAACAAGGCATTCTACCTGTGACAAGTTTGAAAACTGGGAAAATTTGCGCCGACTAATATTTTGCTTCATAAATTTAAATTTTCCAAGAAAATCTGAAATTACAGTCTTTGTTTTTATTAAATTGAGGCTGTTCCCTTGTAATTGTAAATTAATGTCATTAAATTTTTTGAAGAAATCTGTCAAATACGCGATGTCTGCTTTCAAATTTATCAGGTTTTTTTTTAAATCTGGATCTTTACTTTCCAGAAACTCTAAAACTGATTCAAAAAGTGAGAAAAATCTTGTTAAATATGCACCTTTCGACAACCAGCGTACTTCAGTATGTAAGAGCAATCGTTGGAAGTCTTCATCATTTTCATCGCACAATTGTGCAAATAAACGCGTATTCAAAGCATTGTTTCTTATTTTGTTAACTGCATTAATCACAAATTGAAGCGATTGGTGCAATTTAGCATTCAAATTTTTCGCTACTAGGTGTTGTCGGTGGATGACACAGTGAATTGCAGTTACCTCTGGTATAATTTTTTTAAGATGGCTCATAAACCCACGACATCTCCCGGCCATGGCAGGAGCTCCATATGTTGCCACTGAAATAACGTTTGTGAATGGAATCGATTTGTCCTTAATAAAATTTCTTAAAATATTATCTGCCTACATTGATAGGTGAACTCAAGCCAACATTTTAGTTCTTCACTATCGAAAACAGATAAATTTTCGTGAACCCCCGCTTACGAATTGTGAACCCCCACTTTTTTGTCACGCCAACGTAGACCCCCGTCGAGTCTCCCCTGGGAGTCACGTTAGCTAAATTTTTCCGATTGCTTTACTAAAAGCTAAAATTGCATGATACTTTTAAGCACAACTGGATATACCAAAATTGTTGTTAACAAGATATTGCCCATTTTTCAATAAAAAAAAATAAAAACAATATTTCTTAATAATTTCAAAAACAATTTAGTCCGGCTAAATCGAAAACTTTCTAAAATTCATTAAATTAGGCAAGTATATTGTTTTATTACATTGTGTTCTTCATTTAGTTTCCTAAAGGTACTGCAGAAGACATTGTCATAAAATTCCACTGAATTCGTTTCTAATTAATTTCTATTTTATTATTTGTTTTTTGAATTTCAAGCTCAACGGATGTACAATGTGAAAAACATTCTTGATAATTCTGATATCTAGTTATATCATATTTTTGGAAGTTAGCTGGACTCATTTGCCTGGTATCTCATTTTGATTTTTACTTTCTCAAAGATAAAGAAATTTAACAATTGCTTTTAGCATGTCTTGCAAAATATTGTTTTTTGCACCTGGTGTCTTAAAGTGCGCTTAATGGCAGCCTATATTTTTCTCTTATTGATAGTCTTAACCAAAATTTAAGATTTACCTCTATATTTGCAATACTTTTTCATTTTATATAATGTTTCTACTATTTCCTTGCAAAGGATTTTGAGAACGAGATTTGTTTTTGGATTATCAATTCATTTTTTAAATTTTAGTTTACTATATACTTTAAATTATTTGCTTTTGTTTATAACGTTTTTATTCCAAAAATAAATTTGCAATACTCTATATAACAAATTTGTTACATTTATTTGGTGTTTTTGAGTTTCTTGCTGTAGCTTTTTGATCAAAATTTGGAAGATTTGTTAAAATTTACTCTCAGCAAGGAGATCTTTTATCTATATATTATCAGATGTAATAGCTAAATCTTAAATTTTGACAAAATTTCTTTAATTTAGTGCAGGTAGCGGATAAGTTACATAATATAGTTCACTAAAAAATTATTCTTTAGTACCAAAATTGCCGTTTAATAGATGCACATTTCTAAGTATAAATTTTTGTTTATTTCAATAACACAAATTAAAGAATATAGAACAATGAATATGGTAGTTACTGTAACTTCAGTTCCTTGCTCCAGTTGCATGGAAATTCTTTCAAACACTGCCCATGGCTTTCCTCTAACCTTACAGCTAAAATTTTTATAAGTTCTTTACCAACGACACAATATACAACAATAGGAACATTCGCAGACGACACTGCTATACTGTCCAGACATGAAAATCCTGCAACTGCATCGGCCAACCTACAAAACCACTTAGTACTCCTTCAACAATGGTTACACAGATGGAAAATCAAAGTTAACGAAAACAAGTCGGTACACACAACATTTACGCTCAAAAAACAGATATGCCCACCAGTCGTAATAAATAATGCACAAATACCACAACTGGAAACGGCAAAATATCTAGGCTTACACCTAGATCATAAGCTAAATTGGAAGGAACACCTCAAGAAGAAAAAAAAACAAATAGATCTAAAAGTAAAGGAACTCAACTGGCTAATTGGAAGACATTCAAAATTATCGCTTGCAAACAAAACTCTAATCTATAAGACTGTTATAAAACCAATCTGGATGTATGGAGTAGAGTTATGGGGCTATGCATCCAAATCAAACATCGCATTAATCCAACGGACTCAATCAAAAATATTACGTCAGATTACAAATGCGCCGTGGTATGTATCCAACAACACGCTGCATATGGACTTCCATCTCCCAACGGTTCAGGAAGTAATCCAGGAGAGAGCTATCAAGTACCATGCAACCCTAGAAACTCACTCAAACCCCTTACTGGAGCAGATGCTGGAACCCAGGGTCAACCAAAGACTAAAGAAACTATGGCCAATAAACCTAGTGTGAGTGTCGTGGTATGGCCAAAAACTCGTGTGTGTGTGTGTGTATTCCTAATATCTATTAGACTCTAATACTCTCAAGTACAAAACTGTAATTACGTAGGTTGTATTGTAGGATGCAAGCCTCATCATGTTATTCTTATCGTTAGTATCTATAATGATTGTTAACCATTTAGCTTATAGAATGTAAACTTGTTCTGATTGCTAAATAATTACATAATAAAAAAAATAAGTTCTTTAAATATTTTTAAGCTTATAGAAATTTTCTAAAGAATTCTTCAATTCGAAACATATTCACATGATACCCAACTATAGATTTTAAGATTAAAACATTTTTAGTTAGTTTCCTTTTTTTAAACAAAACTATTTTCAGTTTTTAGGAACGATGTAATCGTTTCCCTAAATACACTGTAGAATTTGTCTTGTATTCCTCTATGAGACTCGCAATGAGTCGAAGTACTGAACATGGGTGGTTAGGCCTGATGTGTTATATTTCAATTCTTCCCATAGGCGTTTGATGGGATTGAAATTAAAGTTATGTGAAGGGCAGTTTTGTAATAGTCATCTTTTCAAACCACTACAAAATAGTCTGCGCTGGCTGGACAAACTACTTATCTTGCTGGCTTCCTTCCCCGAACTGTTGTCAGAAAGTTAGGGGAACAAAGTGTCAGAACCAAAAAAACCGTGAAGTCTCCGCAGGTAAATTGACTGTGATAGTACAGTACAGTACAGACTCGGATAAGAAGCATTTTCCCGTAATCCGAAAACCTTAAACACGCCCTCAAATGGTTAGACCATATAATGCTCATGGTTCTTATTTTAGTGTAATATGGCAATGAGCTTTGCGCCATTGCAAGTAACATTTAGGCTTTGTGTTTTTTAGCTGTTGATGAACAGTTCTGGTGTTAACAACTATGTCAGAAGGGGTTTGTTGTCAACAGGCACATCCGATTTTTTATCATTGCCTTCTCCAGAGTTCAACGGCTACAATCATTAAGTTTATGGAACTATCACTTCATATCGTAGATTGGTACATAAAGAACGACACCCTTCATAACGACCTAGGAGTTCCCTACGTAGATAGTGAAATCAAAAGGCTCTCAACTAACTATAGCAGTAACTTGGCAGGACACCCTAACCAACTCATTGAACAACTCTCCAATCAACCGGACATCGCAAGAAGGCTCAAACGACAATGGCCGCTGGACCTCGCACAACCTAATCAAAACTGATGTAATCATTAGAGACTAGCACTGGCTAGAGCTCCATGACATTGTATTGTTATATAATTTTACTTAATACTCAAATTAGGAGTAGATTGTAAATACGCTGATTAAATTAATAATAAAAAAAAAAAATCGTAGATGATCGTGCCGCATTCAAAATTAATCAACTCTGCCAACTTACTCCTTACCTCTCTAACACATGTGTATAATTACATATACTATTTGTATTTTTATCTTTTTCTACTACAACTCCACTTCCCCAGAGGTGTGTCCGTATACCCTTTGCCATAGAGTTTATAAAAGTCAAAAAGTTTACTATTGTTACTGACAGCTATCCAGACCACCTATGTTTTTAGAAATCTTGTAGTATTATCTACCTTGTGAACATATTTATTTTAATTAGATTACATGCATGACACAATACTATTCTTAAATATTTAATAAGTCGATAGGTTCAGATAATTCGTTATTGAGAACTACAAGTTTTATGAATACTTCTAAAAGTTATTTTTGTAAACTCTTTCTGGAGTCTGTCAGGGAGGTATGGTGTTTTTGAAAACACTGTCATGTGCGCTGGGGTAGCCCAAAAGTTTTCAGATTGGTTGACATCTATTCATTGACGGATGGCGTTTCAGCAGCAATTGAGCCTTGGTTTGTAGCATATTGTGTGTTTGTTTACAACATCTTCATTGAAATGAGTCCTTCTGTAGTGCTCACACAGCGACAATTCGAAATCATTTTAATGATGGTCGTCAGGGTCGCGTTCTAAAGCAGGATACCATTATGAAGTGGGTAAATAGTTTTTAAACAATAGGACATTTAAGTTGATGGAGTTGATCAAACTGTACCGACCCCGTAAAACATTAAAAGGGCTCTCATCGTTCGGCAGTACGTCACGCTCGCACTCTTCAGATGTCACGCAAATTATTTCGCAGAATCTTGGAGCTCCATTTCTATCCTTACAAGATTATAGTTGTTCAAGAAATGACTTCGTGAGGCGACATAGATTCCAGAAACAATGTTGGTCTTGCTGTTTTGATCACGAAGTACGAGGTCTACCTTCATTTATCAGAGATGGAAAACATCAAAAACCTCTGCACTGTTTGCTGTGGAATATCTCAAACCTCCAATATCGGGCCATATTTTTTCGCAAAAACTGACAATCCGTGTCTGTTAGTACAGATCTCTAGCTTGCCATGTGCGTGCTTATTTCTTACCAGAATTAGAGTTTGGTTTCAGCAAGATGGGGTGACGTGCCGGACATCAAGACCAACAGTGACTTTTTAAAACAACATTTTCCCATTGTGGGGATGTAAAATGACCTACTCGGTCGCCAGACCTATCAGTTTGTAGCTTTTTATGGAACTACCTAAAAGCTGAAGTTTACATAAACAAACCTCGTAATCTTTATGTCGTTTCTAAAATCATAACGCGAGAAATTCAAAGCGTTTGCATAGATGCCACTTAACTTAACTTTTTCTTATAAATTCTGAAACAGCAGTGTACCAGTAATATATATAGAAACACTCGGTTTCGTGTGTGCATTAATGCCACATTTCTCAATTTTAATGTTAGAACGAGTTGATTTCGCTAAATTTAAACATTATGCGGCAACGTGGCCAAACATCCCTGAATCTTTTGAACATCTCGAAAACTTCAACTAATAAGTTATTTTAAATACTTATACTGGATAGTCAAGCGCAAACCTAGTAATAATGAAATAGGAGCCATAAATCGAAACCGTTTGCAGTTTAAGGCGCTAGGGCTGAGCATGACAGCCGAAGAGTGCGTTTGAAGTCGCATCTGACAAAGACGTATTGAGCCCCGGGCGAACGAAAAACACCGTCGCTGCAGCGCAACATAATGTGGAGCCGAAGAACAGTGGCCTCTCGACTTTATTGCCGCTGCAATCGGCATCCCAAGATGCACTGCATCTCGCCGAAGCCCCGGCGGTCGAACGGTTAAGTGCGGCCGTCCTCCTAAATTGCGGAATGGCCGAGCAGACGGCTGAACAGACAGGAAGCAGTAGGTGGCAAAAATAAGTGTATTTACTTCTCATAAATGCTGGAATACCTCGGGTTTTACTCACTTCCTGCTTAGAGACGCTGCCTTCAATTGGGGGCAACGAGGGGCACCAGCGAATTAGCGCTTATCTGATTTTCATGTGGCAAATGGTTTTGCTGGAATGTATTCGAATCGGAACGTTGCACGGAGTCGCTTGTGTCTATTTAGGCCAAAACTATTTTTTAAGTTGTGTGACATCATTTACAACCTCTTGTGGGTTCTAAACGGCGGCCTAAATTGAGAGCCGGATTTGCATCTTAAATAAGAGGGGCTTCTGAACTGATTTTATGATTGGATTTTTATTGAGTATTAAAGTATACAATCTGCGATTAAATATAGGAAATTATATCTGACCAATAAGGTTTGCTACAAATCTTGGTCTATTTCGCAAAAATTTGTATTACTGCTTCGTATATACTTTAATCAAATTCATTGATAACACGTTGGATTCCGTTCTTGAGGTCGCCAACTGTTTGTGGATTGCTGGCGTACAGCTGGGATTTGGATTAACAAAAAAATCGCAGCGTGTCGCAGTTAATAACTGCGTGAGCAGGAAAATTTTCGACTGTTACTCGACTTGTATAGTGAGCCTAGAGTTCTGCTAGAACGACATTTTATTCAGATTCATGTTGACCAGTTGGTGCCTAAAAACTGACATCTTGTAATGCCGTTCACAATTACAGCAGTGCCTCATTGAGTATGTATTAGACGTTTATAAGTTACGTGAGAAGTTTCCGAAACCGAAATGTGACAATTCTGGTTATTTACGAACCCAAGAAAATTTTCGGCTAAATTGAATATCTATTCTAAGCTCCTCTAAAAATCAATTGACAAAATGGTCAGCATGTTTAGCAACTAATTTTTAGTGCATTGTATCTGATGAGAACTCCTCAAAATGTCCAACTGTTACGCGCAATACTGAGCTGATGCTTATAAATTTTTTGCAACAGTTGTAATAACTATTTCAATATTTACACGGAACTTTATCTCATATTGATACTTCGAGGTCCCACATCCATTATCAGTTTAGTTTCACCAAATTTTTTGCTCAATATTCAGAAAGTTGATTAATTTGGGGCACTATTTCATCCACAAGTTTTCTGGAGTTTTTGTACTGCCTCTGTAAAATAGTCAGCGGATTGCAAAATATCGATAGTGTACATATATTCATAAATTGAAACTATATTTTATTTTAATATACCAAACCACCATGAAAATACAAATATACAAAGTTGTTTTTCTACATGACTTCCTGACTTACATAAAATACTTTTTTCGTCACGAATATGTAGTTTTTTGATTCTGGTATAGTAATATGAAGGTTAACTTCACACAAACGTTTAAACATGAATATCGTCTAAGTTATCAAAGCTGCACAGTTGATTAGCTGCAGAACTCCTTAATCTAAGTAGGCCACAGCTAAAGATAACCATGAGGGTTTCTTACAGACATGCGACTATAAAAGAACAAGTCTAGACTGTAAAGAGGGTGTCTTAATATAATCTAAAAGAAATGTTTATTATTTTGTCAATATTGGGGTTTTTAGGGGACCAAGCTTTGTTCTAACGTAAGATAACATCTCTGATTGGTAATTCACATTTTCCGACGATATGCAAATATGCTTCACCCAGAAGTTTACAGACGCAATATGAGGAACCATTAATCAGCAGTCGAACAATGCAAATACTTTTTTAGTTATACTGGTCCTTGAAAAACATTGATGACCTTTTATTTTGAACTTTTTTTGTGCTACCTACACTGAGGTCTTCTAAAAGTGTTGTCCTCAAACTGTTTCCCAAATCTTTTCAAAATTTGCACAATTCAGATTCCCCATCGAAGAGGTTAGTAAATAATTCGTTTTGCAATAAATAAGAGTAGTTTTTGTTCTAATTTGGTAATACTGTCTAAAGAAACTGTAGTGATTAATACTTTGCTGTAGAATCTCCTTTAGGCATATTTACCAGGTGGCATTTCTGAAAAGGGTGTTGTCGTAGCACTTTTTGATAGTTATTAAAATGAATCAAATAAGTTATTGTAGCTGAAGCATATTTTTTGCTTGTGTTAGAATAAAATTAGTTAATAACACTGTACTTCTAATATTTATGTGGTATTTTACGATAATTGGTACTTTCTTTGTTCCACCTGTATAGTTATTATATTCTTGTAAAATGGAAAACTTTGAGACTTGAATATTTCTGTTATCCCCAAAGAAGTCATTAGAATGGAACTATCAACCCACTTCTTAACTTTCGCCTTATTTTTTCTGTTAATTAAAAGCTTAGTATAACAATTTGATATACTTCTAAGCCTTAATCAATTTCTCTCATAGCTTACGTAACAGAATCCCCACACTTTCAACAACCGTAACAAATTAACTCTTAAGAACAACTCTTTCCCTAAAAAATTTGCAAATTTCTTACAAATTGTGCTTTTTCTTTGTTAAACATTACACCCTTTAAAGTACATAATTATAATGTGTATATACTATATTGGGTACCCAGACTTTTTCCCTTAGTTCTTGCAGCCGGAAGGCTGAACGCTGAGATATACCTTGATATTCTTCTTGTAACGTATTAACTGTTTTGTCCACACAGAGAAGGTTATTCTGCCATGGTATGAAGAGATGAGTATTGAAAACTAGACTGGGCTTTACAGGGCCCTGGTCTCATTGAAGACTCCTGGGAAGAATTGGAAGACAGATTACATGCCAGCTCAAATCGCTCATCATCGTACTGTTAGGTGCAAACAATTAAAACAAATTTTTCTCCACGAATTTTTGTTATTAATAATCGCAAAAAAATTATAAACGAGATTACCTTATCAAAACAGTGTTTTTTTTTTAGGGTAAGACTATATCTCGGCGTTTAGACTTATTTGTTACCTTCCCCTGCCTTCCTTGGTGACACGGCGCCTTTAGAACGCTTAAGTGGCATAATGTTAAAATAATTATAGCATAACTAAGAAGAACGAGTAAAACGAGGCAGATCACTTTAAGATTATTAGAAGGAAAATTCAGAAGATTTTGCGGATGGAATAACCAGACCTATAAAACCGCCAAAGCTAAACATACATAAACTATACAAAAATGAATAACAGCTTTAATAATGCTCGCAATATACTACAGAATCTCCCTTAGTTAAACTGAAATTCAAAACATTCAATGGTGATATGAAGCAGTAGCGGGAATTGTGAAGCCAATTCGAAAGATGGCCAATGAGATTATAATATTCTTCTTCTTGCGGTTCCTATCCGTTCCGGATGTTGGCAACCATTTGGGCTATTATAATTTTGTTGACTGCTGTCTTGAATAACTGTGTTGTGGTCATAGAAAACCATGTTCGCAGGTTTTGAAGCCATGATATCCTTCTTCTACCCAGACCTCTTTTGCCTTGTACTTTTCCCTGCAGTATAACTTGAAGTAGTTGGAATCTGTTTTCATTCCGCATAATGTGTCCTAGGTACTGGAGCTTTCTTGTTTTTATTGTAGTCAGTATTTCTTTTTTCCTTTTTCATTCTTTGCAGAATTTCGTCATTCCTGACTCTCTCTATCCATGACACTCTTAACATTCTGCGATAGAGCCACATTTCAAATGCCTCCAGCCTTTTTTCTGTTGTTTTTGTCAGGGTCCATGACTCTACTCCATAACATCTTTGAATTAATTGTTAAATTGTGGCTTTTGAAGATGGTACTCATTTTGTTGAACACGGCTCTAGCCTTTTCAATGCGGATCTTTATTTCCTGTGAATTATCCCACTGGTCATTAATGGTGCTACCAAGGTAAGTATACTTTTCCACTTGTTCTATAGGTATATGGTTTATCATGAGTTGACATCTGGGGATATTATTTTTACTGATGATCATTAATTTCGTTTTGTTTATATTGATGTCTATGCCCTGTCTCTGACTACATTCTGTTACTCTGTTTAATAGTACTTGTAAGTCCTCTAACTTTTCAGCAAAATGACTGTGTCGTCTGCGTACCTGATGTTATTTAATCTTTCTCCATTTAAGAGAATCCCTATATTTGTGTTTTCTAACGCTTCTCTGAAGATGTATTCTGAATAAAGGTTGAACAATAGCGGAGACAGTACACAGCCCTGTCTCACCCTCTCTGGATTTTTATATCTACGATGTTTTCTTCTTCTAATTTCATTGATGCCGTCTGATTCCAATATAAATTTATAATAATTCTTAGATCTTTTCGTCTAGTCCTATGTTTCTTAAAATATCTATCATCTTTTGATGTTGGACTCTATCAAAAGCTTTTGAAAGTCTATGAAGCAGGCATATACATCGCAGTTTACATCCCTGCAACGTTGAATTAATACTTGAATGCTAAATAGGGCTTCGCGTGTTCCGACTGCGTTCCTGAATCCAAACTGTGTAGGTGCTATTTGTTCTTCGCATAGTTTGTATATTCTCTTATGAATTATTTTTAGAAATGATTTTAATAGGTGGCTCATGAGGCTTATTGTTCTATACTCGTTGCACTTCTTAGCTCCTGGCTTTTTAGGTAGTAGAATGAATCAGATTTAAGCCATTCTATAGGTATTTTCAGTGTCATATATATAGTTGAATAGATCTGTCAGCCATTTCACGTTTTCTTCATCTAGGAGTTTCAAAAACTCTGTCTGTATGTTGTCTGGGCCAGGTGCTTTGCCTTCCTTCATACTTTTATTGCATTTTGTACTTCTTCTACTAGTATTTTTGGTCCGGTTTCGCTGTTTATCTGGAGAGGTTTTGGTCTATTATCGTGAAATAGCTGTTCTGTATATTTTTGATTTGATTTCATTTTTATTGATAATAATTTTCCTTCTTCATTCACTAGTTTGTTCACAGTTCTCTTTTATATTTCCCAGTCACCTCGTTAATTTCTTATATATATTAAAATTGTCATGTCTCGTTTGTAAGGTTTCTATTTCCGCACATTTTTCTTTTACCTCGTTTTCTTTTGCTTCTCTTATTTTCAATTTTATTCTTCTATTAATGGTATTCTACTGGATGGCTTTTGCGAGTCTTCTTTTCTCCATCAGTTGTAGGATTTCATTTGTCATCCATGTCTTTTTCTTTACGGTGTCTGGTTTTAAGAATTCCTTTTGATACTTTCCACAGTGTCTTTACTTTTTGACCTCCTCTTCTATATTTGATATATTGACCATATGTCTATTTATGTTTGTGTTTAATCTAATCTCGTCGTTTAACCTTATCTTTGCTTTATGTTTTATTAGTGGTTTTTAGTTTTCTTACATCATACTTATTAGTACCTTTCTTTCTTATTCTTTTTAATTTAACTTTAAAGGTGCCCACTAATGGGATGTGGTCTGACTGTATATCTGCACCTGGATATGTTTTTACACAGGTGCAACTGTTTCTTATCTTTTATTTATCAGGATAAAGTCTATCTGATTTCTAACAACGTTTTCCGGTGAGTCTTTAGGCGATTTCCACGTGTAAAGTCTTTTGGTGGAAGTGTGAAAAATGTATTCATTATTGCTAAGCCTTGTTCTCCTGCAAATATGCTTAGTTGGTTTCCCGCTCATTTCTTTCTCCTAACCCGTGCGGTCCTATGAAATCACCTTCCCGACCTTTTCCGATTTTTGAATTGAAATCTCCATTAGTATATTTAGATCTTGTTTTGAGTTTTTCAGTATATCTGCGATTTGAAAGTAGAACTGTTCCATTTCTTCGTCTGTGTGATTTGTCGTTGGAGCATATATTTGAATAATGTTTAATGTTGTAGGTTTAGCTTTTATTTGTAGTAGCATGATTCTTTCTGAGATTGGTATAAAGTTTGTTGCACTTTCTGCGATTGATTTACAAACTATGATTCCTACACCATGTTGATATTGCTCATTTGATGAACCTGAGTAATATACCCGATGTTTGTTTATATCACAGTAACTTGCAGCAGGCCATCTCATTTCGCTTATTCCCAGGATTTTGATTTTCAATCTTTCCATTTCTTGGATAGCATTGTTAATTTTTCCGGTTTGCGCCATTGTTTTTACGTTCAATGTACCTATTTTCATATTTATTTCTACCGACTGGTTGTTTTTCGATTTCTCGACTTCGTTCATAACCGTCCCCCCCCGGAGATCCGGACAATTTTGTTTTGAACATAGCCTTTTCATGGTGATACTAGAGAATATCCTTAGGATCTTTAATGCTGTGATTTCTCCTTGTCTTCCGCATTCCTATGCCGTTGACTGTATGTGGTTCATCCGCCTTTGGGGACAATTTCTTAGCCCCAGGGCAAAGAAGTGTCCTTCGCTTATCGACTAATCCACCCGAAGCTGTTGGTCAACAAGAGGTGCCCGTTTATACCGACGGTTTTTCGGATCAATTTCTTTTTGCTAGTTTTGGTCCACCCCGAGTATTTTATTTCCCCGGTACCCATCATATCTGACTAGCGTTCCCCTATCCGCCACCCGGGGAGGCGCCCGATGGAGGACTAGCAACCCCACATACAAAGCTCTATATCAAATTTTAAATATAAATAAAAGTTGATGGTTTTCTAGGTTCCGATGAAGATTGTGATGTAGCAACAACTAAAATAAAATTCGTAAAAACAGCTTCTATACGAGATGAGAATAAAACTAACAGATCAAACTTATAGTTATATTATAAAGTAAAATCAATACAAATGATTGTAGACATCGAGCAACGTAAGTGATTAAAAGCTTAGTATAACAATTTGATGTACTTCTAAGCCTTAATAAATTTCTCTCATAGTTTACGTAACAGAATCCCCACACTTTCAAATAACTCTTAAGAACAACTCTTTCCCTAAAAAAATTGCAAATTTCTTATAAATTTTGCTTTTTCTTTGTTAAACATTACACCCTTTGAAGTACATAATCATAATGTTTATATACTATATTGTGTACCCAGACTTTTTCTCTTAGTTCTTGCAGCCGGAAGGATGAACGCTGAGATATATCTTGATATTCTTCACTGCTCAGTGCCTCCAGCATTCTTGTAACGTAATAACTGTTTTGTCCTCACAGAGAAGGTTATTCTGACATGGTATGATGAGATGAGTATTGAAAACTAGACTGGGCTTTACAGGGCCCTGGTCTCATTGAAGACTCCTGCGAAGAATTGAAAGATAGATTACATGCCAGCTCAAATCGCTCATCATCGGACTCACTGCAGCTCTCGTGAAGGAATGGAAAGAAATTCTTACAGATACATCAATAGCTAGTAGAAAGTCTTTCGAGAGAGTGCAGGCTGTAATTGATGCTAAAGTTGAACCGACATCCCATTAATACATGTCACATGAGTCTTTGATTTTACAAAAGCGAGTGTTCGGGAACTTTTGAACATTTAGTGTATCAGCAAGGTACAACAACTGTAAAATTTGTTCAAGTCCACACTTGTTATTTTATATTACATTTTATATCTAATTATCTATTTCAACAACACTGCTACTTCGGCTTATAATAAATATAACAATTTTTAATAAATTTTTTTAATGCAGAACTGGACCATTCGATAGTTATTAAGTGACAAACTTAATAAATTTACTTCAGCAAAAGAATTGAGACAATTAGTAAGGTGGTTTGTTTATTTCTTTACTTAAATTAGAAATTAGGTTAATATAGTCTTATGCAGGTGTCAGCAAAGGGATGGATACATAAAAAAAAATAAATCAGAAATTATCTTACTAGGCTTAAACTAGTAGACAAAACAGCAGTTAGTTAAATAATTTAATATATTAACTACATAAAACAATCCAAACAGACAAAAAAAACCAAAAATTATTATTTAGAACTTTACCTAAGGAAATAGTAATTACAAAATACTATTAAACAGACAACAAATTAAACTAATAAGTAATATCTGGACAGTAGGTTATTTTAAATTTAAGAGAGATAAAAAATATAAAACACAAAAGAGAAATTATGTTAGGTGCAAACAATTAAAACAATTTTTTCTCCACGAATTTTTGTTATTAATAAACGCAAAAAAAATATAAACGAGATTACCTTACCAAAACACTGTTTTTTTTAGTAATCTTTTATAATGTAAGACTATATCTCGGTGTTTAGAGTTATTTGTTACCTTCCCCTCCCTTCCTTGGTGACACGGCGCCTTTAGAGCGCTTAAGTGGCATAATGTTAAAATAATGGTAGCATAATTAAGAGGAACGAGTAAAACGAGGCAGATCACTTTAAGATTATTAGAAGGCAAATTCAGAAGATTTTGCTGGTGGAATAACCAGACCTATAAAACCGCCAAAGCTAAACATACATAAACTATACAAAAAGGAATAACAGCTTTAATAATGCTCGCAATATACTACAGAATCTTCCTTAGTTAAACTGAAATTCAAAACATTCAATGGTGATATGAAGCAGTAGCTGGAATTTTGAAGCCCATTCGAAAGCTGACTTTGGTTTGGCCAATGAGATTATAATATTACAAAGCTCTATATCAAATTTTAAATATAAATAAAAGTTGATGGTTTTCTAGGTACCGATGAAGATTGTGATGTAGCAACAACTAAAATAAAAATTCGTAAAAAACAGCTTCTATACGAGATGAGAATGAAAACTAACAGATCAAACTTATAGTTATATTATAAAGTAAAAATCCAATACAAATGATTGTAGACATCGGGAGCAACGTAAGTGAGCGCCTATGCTGTAGAGAGTTTTCTTCCTAAACTAATAATATTATTAGTAAAAAGGATTGTCACAAATGGGGCCATCCAAGCTAAATATTTAGTTTAGAGTTTCGCCTACAATTAAAGAACAAATGAGCTAATAATCGTTTTATCAGCCATATCTAAATATGATAACACTAGTTCGGCTATATTTGGTTTCACATAAATCAAAGTTGTGTCGCATGCGCCTACTAACCGCAAGAATTGGCCACGTAGTGCATAAAGCACCGATAGGTGGCGCAATCTATCTAATTACTTATGATAATTTATGTTTTGACCCATAACAAGTTAACCGTAACTTAAATAAAAATCTATGACCTTTACGCGAGGTTTGCCTTGTACTTTTCCCTGCAGTATAACTTGAAGTAGTTGGAATCTGTTTTCGTTCCGCATAATGTGTCCTAGGTACTGGAGCTTTCTTGTTTTTTTGTAGTCAGTATTTCTTTTCTTTTTCATTCTTTGCAGAATTTCGTCATTCCTGACTCTCTCTATCCATGACACTCTTAACATTCTGCGATAGAGCCACATTTCAAATGCCTCCAGCCTTTTTCTGTTGTTTTGTCAGGGTCCATGACTCTACTCCATAACATCTTTGAATTAATTGTTAAATTGTGGCTTTTGAAGATGGTACTCATTTTGTTGAACACGGCTCTAGCCTTTTCAATGCGGATCTTTATTTCCTGTGATTATCCCACTGGTCATTAATGGTGCTACCAAGGTAAGTATACTTTTCCACTTGTTCTATAGGTATATGGTTTATCATGAGTTGACATCTGGGGATATTATTTTTACTGATGATCATTAATTTCGTTTTGTTTATATTGATGTCTATGCCCTGTCTCTGACTACATTCTGTTACTCTGTTTAATAGTACTTGTAAGTCCTCTAACTTTTCAGCAAAATGACTGTGTCGTCTGCGTACCTGATGTTATTTAATCTTTCCATTTAAGAGAATCCCTATATTTGTGTTTTCTAACGCTTCTCTGAAGATGTATTCTGAATAAAGGTTGAACAATAGCGGAGACAGTACACAGCCCTGTCTCACCCCTCTCTGGATTTTTATATCTACGATGTTTTCTTCTTCTAATTTCATTGATGCCGTCTGATTCCAATATAAATTTATAATAATTCTTAGATCTTTTTCGTCTAGTCCTATGTTTCTTAAAATATCTATCATCTTTTGATATTGGACTCTAGCAAAAGCTTTTTGAAAGTCTATGAAGCAGGCATATACATCGCAGTTTACATCCCTGCAACGTTGAATTAATACTTGAATGCTAAATAGGGCTTCGCGTGTTCCGACTGCGTTCCTGAATCCAAACTGTGTAGGTGCTATTTGTTCTTCGCATAGTTTGTATATTCTCTTATGAATTATTTTTAGAAATGATTTTAATAGGTGGCGCATGAGGCTTATTGTTCTATACTCGTTGCACTTCTTACCTCCTGGCTTTTTAGGTAGTAGAATGAACTCAGATTTAAGCCATTCTATAGGTATTTTTCAAGTGTCATATATATAGTTGAATAGATCTGTCAGCCATTTCACGTTTTCTTCATCTAGGAGTTTCAAAAACTCTGTCTGTATGTTGTCTGGGCCAGGTGCTTTGCCTTCCTTCATACTTTTTATTGCATTTTGTACTTCTTCTACTAGTATTTTTGGTCCGGTTTCGCTGTTTATCTGGAGAGGTTTTGGTCTATTATCGTGAAATAGCTGCTCTGTATATTTTTGATTTGATTTCATTTTTATTGATAATAATTTTCCCTTCTTCATTCACTAGTTTGTTTACAGTTCTCTTTTTATATTTCCCAGTCACCTCGTTAATTTCCTTATATATATTAAAATTGTCATGTCTCGTTTGTAAGGTTTCTATTTCCGCACATTTTTCTTTTACCTCGTTTTCTTTTGCTTCTCTTATTTTCAATTTTATTCTTCTATTAATGGTATTCTACTGAATGGCTTTTTGCGAGTCTTCTTTTCTCCATCAGTTGTAGGATTTCATTTGTCATCCATGTCTTTTTCTTTACGGTGTCTGGTTTTAAGAATTCCTTTTTGATACTTTCCACAGTGTCTTTCCTTTTTTGACCTCCTCTTCTATATTTGATATATTGACCATATGTCTATTTATGTTTGTGTTTAATCTAATCTCGTCGTTTAACCTTATCTTTGCTTTATGTTTTATTAGTGGTTTTTTTAGTTTTCTTACATCATACTTATCAGTACCTTTCTTTCTTATTCTTTTTAATTTAACTTTAAAGGTGCTCACTAATGGGATGTGGTCTGACTGTATATCTGCACCTGGATATGTTTTTACACAGGTGCAACTGTTTCTCTATCTTTTATTTATCAGGATAAAGTCTATCTGATTTCTAACAACGTTTTCCGGTGAGTCTTTAGGCGATTTCCACGTGTAAAGTCTTTTTGGTGGAAGTGTGAAAAATGTATTCATTATTGCTAAGCCTTGTTCTCCTGCAAATATGCTTAGTTGGTTTCCACGCTCATTTCTTTCTCCTAACCCGTGCGGTCCTATGAAATCACCTTCCCGACCTTTTCCGATTTTTGAATTGAAATCTCCCATTAGTATATTTAGATCTTGTTTTGAAGTTTTTCAGTATATCTGCGATTTGAAAGTAGAACTGTTCCATTTCTTCGTCTGTGTGATTTGTCGTTGGAGCATATATTTGAATAATGTTTAATGTTGTAGGTTTAGCTTTTATTTGTAGTAGCATGATTCTTTCTGAGATTGGTATAAAGTTTGTTACACTTTCTGCGATTGATTTACAAACTATGATTCCTACACCATGTTGATATTGCTTATTTGATGAACCTGAGTAATATACCCGATGTTTGTTTATATCACAGTAACTTGCAGCAGGCCATCTCATTTCGCTTATTCCCAGGATTTTGATTTTCAATCTTTCCATTTCTTGGATAGCATTGTTAATTTTTCCGGTTTGCGCCATTGTTTTACGTTCCATGTACCTATTTTCATATTTATTTCTACCGACTGGTTGTTTTTCGATTTCTCGACTTCGTTCATAACGTCCCCCCCCGGAGATCCGGACAATTTTGTTTTGAACATAGCCTTTTCATGGTGATACTAGAGAATATCCTTAGGATCTTTAATGCTGTGATTTCTCCTTGTCTTCCGCATTCCTATGCCGTTGACTGTATGTGGTTCATCCGCCTTTGGGGACAATTTCTTAGCCCCAGGGCAAAGAAGTGTCCTTCGCTTATCGACTAATCCACCGAAGCTGTTGGTCAACAAGAGGTGCCCGTTTATACCGACGGTTTTCGGATCAATTTCTTTTGCTAGTTTTGGTCCACCCCAGGTATTTTATTTCGGTACCCATCATATCTGACTAGCGTTCCCCTATCCGCCACCTGGGAGGCGCCCGATGGAGGACTAGCAACCCCACATACAAAGCTCTATATCAAATTTTAAATATAAATAAAAGTTGATGGTTTTCTAGGTTCCGATGAAGATTG
Organism: Sinelater perroti; assembly: GCA_036346155.1. Taxonomy (NCBI): domain Eukaryota; kingdom Metazoa; phylum Arthropoda; class Insecta; order Coleoptera; family Elateridae; genus Sinelater; species Sinelater perroti. The sequence continues at coordinate 296,969 of JARFIY010000336.1, forward strand.
TGATGTAGCAACAACTAAAATAAAAATTCGTAAAAAACAGCTTCTATACGAGATGAGAATAAAAACTAACAGATCAAACTTATAGTTATATTATAAAGTAAAAATCCAATACAAATGATTGTAGACATCGGGAGCAACGTAAGTGAGCGCCTATGCTGTAGAGAGTTTTCTTCATAAAGAACTAATAATATTATTAGTAAAAAGGCTTGTCCCAAATAGGGCCATCCAAGCTAAATATTTAGTTTAGAGTTTCGCCTACAATTAAAGAACAAATGAGCTAATAATCGTTTTATCAGCCATATCTAAATATGATAACACTAGTTCGGCTATATTTGGTTTCACATAAATCAAAGTTGTGTCGCATGCGCCTACTAACCGCAAGAATTGGCCACGTAGTGCATAAAACACCGATAGGTGGCGCAAACTATCTAATTACTTATGATAATTTATGTTTTGACCTATAACAAGTTAACCGTAACTTAAATCAAAAATCTATGACCTTTACGCGAGGTTTGGCAACGAATTGGTTTATAACTATAGGAGGGGTTACAATGTTAGTTATAAACACACACAGTTACATTTTTGTTTTGTATAATAGATATACAATGAAATGTACAAAAGTCCGAGTGACTTTAAAAACTGCTAATCATTTTAAAGTTTTAAATCAGATAAATGTTTAGATAAATGGAGTATGAAGTCCGCCAAATGTATGTAAAAAATATTTTATATATTTGTATGATTGAAGAGCACAAAAGTTAACTTTTTTGGGATAATTATCATCTACTTCAATGGCTGCGGCGAAGACTATCTACACCATCAAGATCTGCTTGATATCACCGAGGCTTAATACATAAATAGTCGTTCACTCATCGTCACAAGGAAAAGTTTGTAGAACCAATTTGAATCAATCAGAAGGTCGGTGCAGCAATTTCGACGTAATCGTATTTAAGGATCCTCTTTTAAAATTGCTTTTTTAACAAAGCATTAAGGTGTTCTTAAGAATAAAGAGTCGCAAACTATTAGCCGCGGCCAACCCTGGAAACGAGACATGTATAGTGGGAGCACCACAATTTTCGTATTTCGTGGAAGCTCTGCTATTGGAATATTAAAATTGGGCATTGGAAGAATTTATCATAAAAAACTGGACTTACTTCTTTATAAAATTTAGATCTAGATGTAACAATCTTTATCCCAAATTAATTTAGATATCAAATAAATACATTTCACCAACAAAGTGTATTGTCTCTTGGATGGGTATGTGAATGTTTAAATATATGTTTCCACCCTCAAAAAGTTAGTGCGATATTACACATAATGAGATTATAGGTTCCATATTATGATAAATACAGTCGATAGTCAAGTCTACCGCAAAGAAGTTCTACGAAATGCATTCCTACTACGAAACAAGGAAAATAAAAGAGTTTTTGATACCGACAAGATAGATCCAAAAAGATCTCGATCTCATCTCTAATCGGAAAAGGAGTGGATCAGCTAAGCTTCACCTCGACTATCTTCTATGGGGTTTTTCTTAACGATCAAGTGTACAAGCATCTACCAAATAATTAATACAGAACATCGAAATCAGTGATATTTTATTGCAGTGTTATAACATTTCAGATTTGAGTGGCGAATTTGGTTGATCATGGAAAACCTAAAAATATTGTGCGTTATCACAATTTGCTTCACAACCGCTCGAATCCCTTCGTTCCAGAAAATTGCCCGCAGAAATTATTGGGCGATTTAGCTAGAAAAGGAAACAAATTTAAGACTAGATAAGAAATACAGGGAATTTGATTACCAAGAAGGGTAACTGCTACACGCAACTGGATCACAAGAGAAGTGATAAATTTGTCTACGAATTGAAAGAAAAGATCTATCAGAAACCCGGGCGTAACATTGCCAAGACAAATGTACATGGCAAAATTGACGGTTAATTCAGCAGTGCACTAGGACTTGCAATACAAAATTTTGTATTGAGAAAAACAAGCACACGGGAAGATAAAGGCTCAAGCATCACTGAACCAATAGGGAACCCGGCAGCACTGTCATCCTAAAAATTTTTAATAAAAAAAATTTATTTCAAGAAGGGTTAATTGCTAAAACGACTGTTGGATCTGCCAAGATTCCTTTAGAGTATCATGCCTCTGTAATAGTGCTGGGACTTCTGGGCAGTGAAGAAGTTGTTATAACGTCTTACGTCTTTAAGAAAGGCCTAAAGGTGACAATCAACATCTATATAGTTGTCAAGCTTTGAACAGAGCAGATGATCGCTGAGCGAGAGTACGCGTAGCGTAGCAAAAGACCAGATGTAAAGACATGAAAAATCCGGATGTCGCTATACAATTTGTATGACTCATCTCCAAACTTGTAGCCACCTTCCAGCACAATATCAGTGACTACTACGTGTGGGATATTGTCGAGGTGAAGATTAATAAGAGGCACGGTAACACCAAGGACAGCTGAAGGGCCTCCATCGTAGTAATCACACATATGGTAAGGAGGAAGTTGTACTGGCCTGCAATAGGTATAGTTCTCAGCTCAAAAAACAAGACTTTCATTTAAGTTGTTTTTACTGGTTACTGTTTGATGGCTAATACGGAGTAACTTTAAAAAAATGACCAATTTAAATGATAAAACACTGAATACTAGTTATAACAGATGGTGTACTCAATTGTGTCAAGCTTTCTGACGTCAAATCATTTTACAAAAATAATTCTTTTGAAAGATTATGCACTCTTGTAAAACTTTTGTTAATAACTACTGTTGGGCAGGGTTTTAAATTTTAAAAGTAATAGAAATCAACATCACATGTTGATTAAAAATATGGTAAATAAAAAAATATGACAACTTGCAGTATTGATATAGTATACAACAAGTTATATATATCTTAGGCCGCATACCAAAATACTGGTACCGACTGTAAATTAGTTTTATTTAAAAACTAATATTAAGTGTAATGGTATTTTATATTTCTATAACTTTGTGAATGCTATTTCCAAAGAAAAGAACTTGTTTGAAATAAAAATTGCTTAAATTCTTATTAGTTATGTAATTATGTAGTAAAAAATGTTCAAAAATTGTAACTGCTACGTCTAAATTTGGAACAAGAGATGACTAAATAATTAAAATTTCAGCAAAAAAATCATAATAAAGTAGAAGCAAGAGTAGAGTACATATGCAGTACAGAAAAGCAGTGCAATTTTAACAGTTCTAAACGAGCAGTACCTGAACAAGTCGTTGAGTTGGACCTGAGTCTTCTTCTTCTTCTTTCTCTTCTCCCATTTTTACCTCACGGTGTTGGGGTTTTGAGCCATCCGTTGTAAGCGTTTCTATCCCTTGCCAGGATCTTTATTTGTTCTATGGTCTTGCCTCTTTTCCTTGCCACTTCTCTGATGTTGTCTTCCCATACTTTTCTAGGCCTTCCTCTGGGACGCTTTCCTTCATCTTTCATTGCAAACACTTTCTTGGGGTACCTTGTCTCACTCATTCGTACCATATGTCCAAACCATTGAAGTTGTTTTAATTCTATGTTTTCTACTAAGAGTTCCTGATCTAGTTCGTCTCGTACACTGCGATTCCTTACACGGTCTCTTCTTGTTTTTCCAATTACCCGTCTTAGGTACTTCATTTCTGTTGCTGTTATTTTTCATCTGTGTTTATCTTGAATTACCCATGATTCGGCTCCATATGTTACGGTAGGCACGTAGATTGTTTTATATAAGTGCATTTTGCTTTTCTACTTAATTCCTTTTTCCTATTAAGGTATTGTTTATTTGGTAGTAGACTTTGTTAGCTTTGTTTACTCTGCTTCTTATTTCTTCGTCAATTTTCCCATTTGCACTTATTCTTACTCCTAAGTATTCAAGTTCCTCTACTTCCTGCAATTGTCTTCCTTCTATCTGTATTTGCATTTGCCTTGCTCTTTCGTTTTCTTCTCGCGATATTTTCATAATCTTACTCTTGTCCGTATTTATCTGCATCCCCTTCTCTTCCAATCTGTTCTTCCATGTTGTTACTTTCCTTTGCAGTTGTCCTTCACTTGTTGCGATCAGAATTATATCGTCGGCATATAGTAAGTGTCTTGTGTCAGTACTGAGTATAGATTCAGGTATCCCAGGCTAGTATTTCTGATGTCTTTTTTACATTGTTCGTTTATGTAATCCATATATATCACGAAAAGTAGGGGGCTGAGACTATCCCCTTGTTTTATGCCCTTTTCCATCTTGAATTCCGTAGATGTTTGCCCGTTTAGTCTTACTGAGCCGGTACTATTGGTATTTACACTTCTTATTACTCGTTTTAATTTTGGGCTTACCTCCAGATGGTCTATATATTGGCGTGGTACTTTGTCGAATGCAGATTTTAAATCTAAGCATGCCAAATATAGTGTTTTGTTTTTATCTATTCTTTTCTCTGATAGTGTTCGAAGGGTAAATATGTGATCGTGGGTTTGTCTCCCGGTGTGTATGCTGCTTGTTCATCTTGTATTTTATTTCCTATTTCTACTCTTAGTCTGCTTTCTAAAATTCTTGAGTATACTTTGAACGCTACTCCTGATAGACATATAGCTCTGTAGTTGTCACTATTTGTGGAATCTCCTTTTTGTGTAGAGGTACAATGATATTTTTCTCCATTCATCTGGTATATTCTCTGTGTTCCAGGCTTTCTGAAAGATTTGTTTCAGCCATTGTACTAGTATGGGCCCTCCTTTTTAGCATTTCTGCGGTTATTCCGTCTTCTCCGCGCTTTTCCATTTTTGCTTTCATTAGGGCCGTTCTTATTTCTTCTTCAGTTATTATATCCACTTCTTCCTGTTCGTTATTGTCTTCTGTCACTATTTGTGCATTTCTATCTCCCTTGAATTTGGACGTGTAATGTTCCGCCCAGGCTTGTAGTATGTCTTTTGTTTCCGTTTGCAATTCTCCAGCAACATTTCTTATACTTCTAATCTTTTGGGTTCTATTTCCTTTTAGTCTTTTAATTATATTCCAAAATTGTTTCTGGTTGCTTATATAGTTGTCTTCAATTTTCCTTCCGAAACTTTCCCAGCTCTCTCGTTTGGCTTGTTTCACTGCTTCCTTTGCCTCATTTCTTTTTTGTGCATATATTACTCTATATCCATTTGTTTTTGTTCTTGTATATTTTTCCACGCCTCCTTTTCTCCTTAATTTTCTTTTCACTTCCTCATTCCACCATTTAGTTCGTTTTTGGTCATTGTTTTGTCTGACTATTTTGTTCCATATTTCTTTTCTGTTGTTTGGAGTGCCGCTTTGAGTTTTTCCCATACTTCATTAAGGGTTTGTTGCTGGTTGCTATTTTCATATTCTTTCAACTTCTCTTGGAGTCTTTCCTGGTATTCTCTTCTTATATTTGGTTCATCCAAAAGTTCTTGTTAATTCTTTCATATTTTCTACCTCTTTCCTTTTTGGTTTCTCTATGTTGGTATCTGCGATTACTAGTCGATGTGCTGTGCTCAACTCCGCCCCTCTGATTGCTTTTACGTCGTTTATGGCGTATCTCATATTTTTGGTGTATGTTATATAGTCTATCATGCTTCGATGTTCTAGCCCTTGCACTTCATATGTGATTTTATGAATATTTTTGTGACTGAACCAGGTATTTCCTATGAGTATTTGATTTATGATACAGAAATCGAGCATCCTTTGTCCATTATCATTAATTTCACATTCCAGCCCATGCTTTCCATTGTACCATGCCCTCTTCTTTCTTGGTTTCCTATATGGGCATTCCAATCTCTCATTACTATAACGTGTTGGTTTTTATTCTGTAAAAAAACTGCGTTAAGTCATTAACCAAATCCTGTTCAATGATTACCAAAATTAGCCATCAAATATAAAGTAGATGCACTGAATGTTAATTTGTTAGCTTGTTTATTTTATTATATTCAACATGTTTCTGAAATGACACTTATTTGCGTTTTTCAGGGTATTGCAATGTTTTGCCATCGGCGCATTAAAACTGAAAAATAAAATGGTCACATTACATGACGCTGTTAAATGTAATGCTGAAATGTGCAGAAATATTTAGCCCAATTTGCAATCACCAATAAATATCTATTATTGTGCAGAAAACCAAAAAATAACTGGGGATTGAATATTGAGCAAGTAGAACAACAAAACATTATGCCCAGAAACTACATATGAGTCCACGTTTTAGAAATGTGTGAAATTTTAAACGTGTCGCGATAAATTTCGTTCCGCGGTTTCTGTTAGCGCAAGATGAATATTGTGCTGCATTTGCTGACTACTTGCTTTAGACTAGTACTAATATACCACATTTCCCCAAAAAGATTCAACCGAGAATAAAGTGTAGATCTATAGCTAGTATTCTGATATAGAGGTTCAGTTATTTTAATAAAAGTATTCCTGACAATAAAAACCGCAGCATTCTTTACTGCATTTCAGAAATTTTGAAATACAATAAAACCTCGATACGGTATAGTTGAGCAAAAATCAAAAATACTTTGTGTTATCCAAATTCGAGTTGTCAGAAATCTTAACAATTGTATATGTATTATTCTTCAATATAAAAAATATAACAATAATTTCAATATAAAAATGCCATTGTTGTTTATAAAAAAAGAAACAAAAAATGGAATAAAACTAATGTTCCAATAGACTCACCATTAGCTGTTGCAACGGAAACTTGCTGAACTAAAGAGAAAACACTACCGCTGGTATAAGAAGTAGTGGTTAGGTTCGGTATGAAACAATCGAGGAAGCCCTGTGACAACGAGCGAAATGGGCCGTTTGGAAAAATAGGAAGAAAATGGATTAAAATACCGCGTCCAAATTTACACACCCCAGAAGTGATAGTTGAGAAGTGTAGATTAATTGTCCGTCTATTGTCATCTATAAGTAACTGCGAAGAAGTCTACATCGTTGTGGGGGATTTAATGTAAAATATAAGTTATTTCTCTGTAATAAAATAAAATTTAGCTTCGATGATAATGAAGCCTACAGGAGCTAGCCTAGTGAATAAAGCAGATAATAAATGACACTTTTATGAAAAGCAAGTTATTAGAGTCATATCTAAAGGAATCAGCTCTTCCCTTAAGGACGAATAAGTTAAAGAAAATTATAAGTGTAAAATGTCCTTAATGAAAAGAAATCATTAAGCTAATATTCAATTATAGGCATATATTAACAGAGTCTCTAAAATATTAAAGAAATAAAATAAATAAATAAAAACCCCACACTGGTTCTATCTCCTAAGACAACTTGGAGTAAGATTTATATATGTATATTACAGCACTTATTACCTTATTACATTTCATTTTACATTTAACAATTCCCATTTAAATTTTAAATTTTATTTGACATTTTACAATTTACATTTGACATTTGACACATTTCACATTCTCCTTTCACTTTTCACATTTTACGTTTTACATTTCTTTAACTTTTCTGACAACTATTTTTCATTTGATTTTGTCTCTTGCACTGTTTTTCCAATCTTCCACTCCTGATCTTTTCGCACCTACCACCACAGCATTCAGCCATCTCGTTTTTGGGCGTCCTTTTTTCTTTTTTCCACCGGCCCCTTTTCCAGCATCCCTTCGCATGTCTGTTTTCGAGCATACGGCTGATGTACCCTAGCTATCTTACCTTATGAGCTCTTATGAACGCCGTTATGGATGGGTCCATATATTTCCGCACCTCTTTAATAGTTCTTCGTCTCCACTCATCGCCCTCTGTTCTCACTCCTCCCAGTATTTTTCTTAAAACTCTCCTCTCCCATTATTCGCTTACGTATGTTACAGATGGTCGTACAATTGTTTTGTATATTCTTATTTCGCGGCTCTAGAGATTTCTTTGGACTTAAATATATTGCTGATAACACCTACTACCTTACTACCCCTTGTAATTCGTTTTTGGATTTCTACACTATCATCTATGGTACTTGCTAATGTTACTCCCAGGTAATCGAAGCTACTGGCTTTTTCGAATTTATAATTCCTTCCTTCCACCTTGAAGTTGACCTCTGTTTCTTTCCCAGTGTTTAGCTGCATTTCCATATACTTCGTTTTTTTTTGTTTACTTGCTGTGATTTCCAGTTTACCAAATACTGTTTTTAACTTCTTTTTTGATCTTGTAATTATAGGTAGGTCGTCTGCATACGCAACAATATGAAGTCTTCTTTGGTAAATTATTCCACCCGTTTCAATGCCACCTTCCCTCAATATTGCTTCTAGGACAAAGTTGAACAGCACCGTTGGGACAGGGTCCCCTTATCTCATACCTTTATTTCCGGTGATACTTTTCGTTGCCCGGCCGTCTATCAGAACTTTGCTATTGGTTCTCTTTAGTGTCATTTTTACTAAATTTATAAGTTTCGCTAGAATACCCAGCTTTTAAGTGCCTCGTAGGTTCTCTCCTAATGATCGTATCGTACTCTTGGCGAAAATTGATAAACAGTATACGCAGCCCTAATTTTGTTCTTAGCTATTGCATTGGATCATCTTTACCGTGAAGATTTGGCCCGCAGTGCCTCGTCCTTTCTCGAATTCTTCTTGGTACTTGCCTGTGACTCGCTTTTGGTACTCACTCAGTCTATTTTAAATCAGCGACGCCAATATCTTAGATTCCACATCCAGTAGTGATATTTCCCGCTAATTTTGGCATGACACCTATATCACCCTTCTTATGCATGAGGCAGATGATCCCATTATGCCATGTTAGTGGGATTTGCTCATTTTTCCACAACTTTGTGATTAGGTGACTATCTCCCCCCCATTTGTACACTTCCGCTGGTATTCCGTTTTCTCCAGAATTTTTATTATTTTTTAATTTATTTATCTCATCTTGCATTGGTTCTTTTTTTACAAGTCGGTTTCTCTCTTCATCTGCCTTCTCCTCTTTTACTTTCTCCTTCCTTCTGTTTATTATCATCACTCATCAGTTTCTATAATACTCCTTAAATATCTCAAGCTTTTCTTATGTATTTCTATCATTTTTCATTCTTGTTTTTTAGACATGCAATAGCGTTGGGCTTTACGTCTTCACGGTTTTTCTTCGTTATCTGATAGAAGTTTCTAGCTCCTTTTTTGTAATTTTGCTCGATGTATTCCAGTCGCGCTTCCAAATATATTTTTTTCTGTTTGTTGGGACCTTCTCCTTGTCTCTTCGCATTCCCGATTATTTTCTTCCATGCTTTGTCTTAGCAGTTTCATTCTAGCCTCGTTTCTTACTTGTAACACCATCTTACATTGCTTGTCAAACCAAACTTTTGTTTCCCTTTCATTTTACTTCCTTCATCGTTCTTTGTACTGCTGTCTCGATTTGTTTCCACTCGTCCTCAACGTTGTTTGGTTCCTGTGATTCCTGTAACCTGCTATCTAGTTGCGCACTCATTTCGACTAGTACGTCATTTTCTTGCATTTTTTCTATATTTTGTTAAGGGGCTATTTGTTGAATTTCTGTTCTTTCGCAGTCCTTATTTTAATGTTGTAATAACCAGGAAATGGTCTGAATCCATATCTGCTTCTCTGTAACTTCTTACGTCCGTTACCTTTCTTTGATGTTTATGCTCGGTTAGCACGTGATCAATCTGGTTTTTGGTTTTAATGTCCGGTGAAGTCCATGTTGCTTATGTTTGAAGTTTGTACTCATCACTTTTAATTTGTTTTTCAGGGCAAATTCTATTACCATTTTCCGTTGTCGTTCGATAACGGGTGTTTACCATTACCCTTTGTTACTTTTTGTATGTCTGTCCCTACCTTTTCGAATTTAGATCCCCCAATACTATTTTGACATTATATTTGGAAATTTTCTCTAGTGTTTATTCCATTTCTTCATAAAATTTGTTCTTAACTCTTAGATCTTGTCCTCGGTGGGGCATGTATATTCAATAGGGTTATCTTTCTGTAGCTTCTTTCAGCTTAGCTGACAAACTCTTTCATTCACAGCCTCAAAATCTACTACTGTATCCGTAATTTCCTTACTTATTAAATATCCCATCGCCAGGTACCTAACCTCTCCTCCGCTGTTGAAAAATGCATACTCATCAACGGGGATAACGTGTTGCCCTTTTTGCTTTGTCTCTGCACTGCAGATATATCTGTACTATACTTCCTTATTATCAATGCCAAATTCTTTAGAGGTACCTCATTGTAAGTACCACGTTCCAGAATTCAATTTTTACTTAACCCTTCCTCCCTACTCAACCTTTTTTTTACCTAGATACAATTCATGTCCTAATCCACAGCCATTTCCGTTTCCGTTAGCCCCCGTCCCATTCTCTTTTAACAGTTTTTTCTAACCGTTCCGGTTATCTCCGTCAGCTGCTTTTCGAAGTTTTCCCCTCCCAGCGATCTTTCAGCTACTGTCCTTTTACTGCTATTATTTCTGTTTCCCTCTTCCTGGATAATCTCATTTACCTCTTTCTTCTTTATATCGCCTGCTCAATATACCTCGTCATTTATAATCTGCGCCCTAAACTCTTTGTTTCTTATTTCTCTCATTTGCGGTATGAGCGTCCTCCTTTCCAACTGCACGCCCTTGAAATAATCTTCACTAATCCAGATATCCGTTCCTTTTAATTTTTTTGCATTCAGGAAGATATCGGTTCTTAATCGTTGCTTGTTCAGTTTAACTAGTATTGGTCTTTTCTTTCCGTTACTAAATTTTTCAATTCGCCTTACCTCTTCTATCTATTCTTCCCTATTATCGTTAATACCTATTTTCTGTAGCAGTGCTCACTTTTTTCTCTGCTTCTTTTTTGTCCTCTTTCTCATCGCCCGGCATTTCTTTAACCACTCTCTAGATATTCTATTTTACCATCTTGCATTTTTATCTTTTTTTTGGCTTCAAATTTTCTTCTTTCGTCTGCTTCAATTCAGTTACTACTGCGTCCAGCTTTCAATTTATTTGACCCATCACTTCCTCTATTTGGTGGAACATTCTTTCAATGTTTTCTGTCCCCCCCAATCGTTCAAGAGTCCGCCCTCGACTGTTTACCCGTTTCCATTATGCTTCTCGTTATGCTTAATATGAATCGTGATCTGAGCACCTTTCTTATGTTATAAAGTTTGAAGTTATAACTAATTTCTGCTATTTCCTATCTAACCTGATTAATTGTAATTCTGATTTACATCCATCCGTCTCTCTAGTAGTTTCTCCGTGCTTTTCCTCGGAAACTGCGTTAAAATTCGCTCGAAATGACTCAGTTTTTGGATATACTTTCGGAGTAAATAATAACCACTTTACAGCTACTAGCACACTTCTGGGGTATGATTTAGACTTTAAAAAAACTCAATTAAAAATTACTTATTGGGGAGCAAGACTAATTACTGTAAAAGATATAAAATTCTACTCAGCAATATGTGAGCTTAATTGTGAGATTTACTCCGCCAAGTCATTGGCCTACGGATAGTAATAAAATTCTGGATGTGCTTGATTTTTGCGTTAACAGAAAAATTTATCATAACTATATTAAGAAGGATTGAAACTAGAGACAAATCAGTTATTCGGTAGTTATTATATTGAGTAATCAGGTCATGATTCATAAAAAAGATTGGCCATTTCTAACAAACAAGAGAACTAACTAAGACAGTTTTAGATTACATTTGAACAAAAAATCCGGTTGAACTCAGGCTTACAATACCTAAAGAAGTAGATATGTAAGCTTTAAGGTTGTGGGCGACATATATCAGGCACCATGGGATAGTCAGCTATCCAATAAAGTTTAGAGAATTCATTTCTGAAAAACGAAGGGCAAGAAAACATTGGCTTCAAACGAGAGCGCTAAGATAAGATCAGGCTAAGTCACCTAACGCAGGAGTTAAAGCAGAAAATTAAAAAAATAACGAAACCTCCAAGAGAAGTTAAAAAAATTCAAAAATAGTTTGTGCTGTCAAAAATTACAACGAAGAACAAAAATTGTATGTGCATTATTTTCGGGAAGTACATATTTGTTCTTTAATATACAGGGCGACACAAAAGCGTATGTTTTTCAAATAACTGTATCTTTGTTGCTTTGCTTTTCAATTCAATATTTTTTTAATAACATTACAAGAATATGTAATAAATGCATATGGTAACTATATACGTGGGTTACCTGCAAAAAGGTAGTTTTAGTAAAACATTTTATTTACAAATGATAACAGTAGGATAAGTCGATGCTGTGACCTTACAAAGGAACATATACAAAAGAATCCCGAAGGTAGGCAACCAGACGAACGCTCAGAGCCCACCTATGCCACATTTTATGTCGGCTGATTTTGTATACTTCTTGTTCAAATGTATAGTAGACTAATCAGTCTAATCTCATTTAATTACGTAAAATCTGAGAGATAACTTATAATCGGAGCCTCTCTTCAAAGATGTGCATTATACTTACCAACATCTCTTCTAGCAATTTCTTTGAGAATAGCAACATTTAGCTCGTCTACTGTACCAAGATTTCGAACGTACATTATCGATTTGATGTAACTCTAAAGAAATAAAGTATAGGCAGACAAATTTGGTAAGAGTACGGGTCAAGAGATATCGACAAATAGTAAGATTACGCATGGAAAAACATTGACGAACAATTGGGGTAGCAGCTCTTGCTGTGTACGTTGTGGCTCCAGTTTGTTGAAATCGAATTTTTTTTATGTTGACCCATAAACGTTAAAGTTGCGTAGCATGTCTACAATGTGCTTTAAAGGTATTGCTCTTATAGTCCTGTCTTCTTCAAAAAAAAGTAAGATCCAAAGATTTCTACTTTAGAAACATCAAACCAAACTATAACCTTAGCTTTATAGAAAGGGTTTTGGTGTAATTCTTGTGGGTTATTTTCTGTCCAAAGTCCACAGTTATGTTTATTGGGATATGACTCGTCACTCAACATCACAATTACATCATCAGAAGCAAAATACTCAAGCATTCCTTCACAAAGCAGTTTGGGCTGGACAAAAATCTCCTTGGGGCAGCTTTTGAGTGATAATAATTTTGTGTATATGTAGAGCTCATTGCGTAGGATGCGCTGTAGCGAAACAGACCCAAGATTGGAGCACAACTCCTAATAGAGCCTTTGCATAACCGATCTTTTCAGTCGTTCGGGGATGGCCAGCTAATTTATTTTCCATAACTGAAACGATTCAGCCCAGTAAAGTATTGTGATTTCCAACAATAAAATTTTTATTTGTAAAAAATTACTCTACAGAAAAATCGTAATTGTCTACGTTCCACTGCGCCATATTACTCATAAGTGGTGTGCGATGGTCGTCTACTGCCCATTTCAAAGACATGCATTCTTTTTACGCCACCCAGTATTGCTTATGTGTACTTTATACAAAATAAATTAAATCTGGTTGGTATCAAAATACATATCGAAATTGTTATGACACCGTACACTGTGCAGCTACGTAATATCATTCAACTTTATTATGAAATAAGTCTATTGAACGATAAAGTTTATTTTTGTTAAATTAGCTTTGTTAATATTCAAATTTGTCGCATTTGAGATAACGAAATGCACTGTTTGGGGTACATTGTGTTCTGGAAAAAACTGGAAATGCTGTTATTGCCAATGGTGTACCCTATCAAAAGATGCTAATCACTTTCTTTCAAGGAAACTAACAATTTTAAATTAAATTATATGTAGATTTAATAAAATGAAATTACATGTCACGTAACACGTGAAATCTCACAGAGATATGACCGATTGATTATCGCGGTTTTGCGATCCAACCCAGTTAAACTTCTTCTTCTGGGTTATTGAAGAGAAGAGTTTATGTTTACATATCTGATTCCTGTGTAAAAAGAGCATCAGAAGTGTAATATCTGAAATAAAGCTGCATCTATGGGAAACCATTATGGAAGACTTCGCTAAGAGGAAGATCGTATGTTACTACTGTCTGTATTTTACACTTATAGCAGTAAAATTCGAATTGTCCCAATATTTTGTTTCTTATTTACAAAAAACATTTTCTCTTCAAAATCCAATATTAAAGTAAAAGTCGATAGTAATATCTTTTAAATGTTGAAATGTTTAACTTGCAGTTACAAAAATATTTGTTATAGGTAAATCTGAGCTAGAAAATTATAAAAGGCATGGAATTATTGAACCTCGCTTTATAGATGTAAAACTATGAAATAGATAATTTATCGAAGAACAATTTCTAGCTCAAAAAAGTGAAAATAAAATAAGTTTTAGAAGTCCGACTGTAGCCATTTTTCTGTTTTTTACATTTCTGTGCAACCTGCTTACTCGGTTTGCTCTAATTGGCATATTAGCTTTAACTTTTTGTGTTTCTCAGAAGATGCTGAAGTGCGACCTGGGCGCGTTTCTGCGCACTCTAGCCGCCTAATTAATGGCGCAAGAATGTTTAATTAAATTAACTAGCAATAAATTTTTTGAACAACCGTGATGTAACATCGCAGTTGGCATATGAGCTGCATTATGTATATGGGAAGAAGCTCATGAAATGCTCCACATTGCATTGCCTTTCCTCCGGTGCTCGACGCGTCCTTTGTTGCGCTTCTTAGCTATTGCAGAGTTTATAATTATTACTTATTGCTTGTTCTTTTAATTAGCGGATTACCGGGAATGCGATAATTAGCTAAGTGATGCTCGTCGTCCGCGATGTTCAAGCGCTGCCTAGGCATTGTTGCATTCTTTTGCGAAATAACGACACGCCTGATGTCAACGTTTTATTTTAATTATCCGTCATAAATTTCTCCAGCAACAAATAATTTAGCTGTGCCTTATTAGTGCCAAGCACCGGATGCGGCAAGTGAGATAATAACGCTGCTAATTCTAAATTAACCTACGCTGTGCATAAGGAGACTTGCACAACAATTAATACATAGGTAATATAAATAATTACTAACAACTGATTAAAATTTGAAAGACTAGAGCATATTACATGAAGAGACTATTAGTTGACCTCAATACTAAAATGCTAGTACAGCACAACTTTATTTACAAACTGTTAAAGAAAAATGTATAAGCATTTAATAATGTGCATTAGAACTACTTCTAGCATCAGAAAGATATCCCACGGTTTTTCACTGCACATTTTTTTAATGCTAACGTTAAGTCTTTTAATGTTTTATATTGTTGTCTATCTATTCATAGCTTCATTTATGTCAGGTAAAAATTAAAATATTTCAAAACTGCAATATTTTAATGCTGTCTGGATCATTATTTCATTTTGCTTGTATCCTTCCTAAAATTATTTACCTTCGGTTTTGTTATAACAAGATGTGTTGATACCATTTCTGGGTTTTACAATTTCTAAACCTACAAGAATTTTAAAATAAATAGTTTTCCGCTATTAATATGTCGCCTTTATGGTAACGTGCGGGTTTTTTCTATGCATAAACGTCATAATCAAATGTTTTTATCTATCCGGCCAATTAAAAATCTATTTCTACAAAAGAGGAGATCAAATATTTCAGTATACACCTGGGCCTACGGTCTCCAGCTTAAAATATACTACTGGCTCGTAGGACAATTTATAACTCGCTTTTAAGAACAAATTACTTGCGTATATAGTTATCATCACAACTATTTGGTGCTTTGGTATGCGATGCAGCTAGAGTTTAACAAAGCTACAACGCTACCAATCTGAAACACTTCAAATAATAACCAACGCCTCAAGATTCGTGTCAAGAAGATATTCTTCCAGATCATAAAAATATAGCATTAAATATTATAGATTACACAAATCCTTTAGCAATCCATTTTTTGACGATCTAATCAAAAGGAAGATTAAAACGACGCAACCTGTTGAATCTACCACAACATTTTTAATCTGTAATTTTATTCTTAAGCTGTCATAACTAATTTTGAAAACGTTTCTATTCTACAATTATTTTTCTTTGGTAGCTTTTATTTATTTTATTTTTTACTTTCAGTTTTTTACCACTATTTAAGATATTTACGGTGTATTGCGCCAATAAAAATCAACTTTAGAAATTGGCTTGGTCAATAAGTTATTGCACTTTTGTTAAGGTGTTTGTGATAAAAACGTGCTAAATGCAGACTCTAAAATAGCTTCTAGGATCTGGTAATAATGCCTAATTGTGTCTATTTCAATAAATAAATCTTAACTTTGTTCAAAGATTAAATAACAAATTTGAGAAAGTTTAATTGGTCGTGGCAGTGTGCCTACTCAGTAGGATCAAAAACACAGCTATAACTATTTTTAGCTGCTTTTAAAAGAAATGTCAAAATGTTCCTTCAAATAGTAGTATATTTAGTGACCGCATTGTCAAAATCTCTTCTATTAAATACTATATAGTAATGACAGAAATAATCACCGAGCTTCAATTACAAATTAGTTAGTACAGAAATGAAACGTTTAAAGTAGCATAAAAGTCATCGTAAGGCGCTAACTATGAAAATAAAATAAATTTATTGTGCTTGTTGATTGTGTTTATCTAAACGTTTCAATTTTTTCCCATTAAGTAGCACAGATATCGGTCACGTGGCCGCTATCAGGGTTGATGTGCATTCGGGTTCATTTTACAGCAGTTTCCGTAACTTTTCTCAAATCTTTTGGCGATAAATTTCCACTTTTTTTAGGGTCACCAAGATCTGCGGCTTGTTAGTACGGACCCTCTTCTTCTTCTTTGTCCATCCCTTATACCCTAGGGTGTCGGGTCCTCTATCCATTTTCGAAATCTCTTCCTGTCCCTAGCGATTTGTTTAGCTTCTGCCATGCTTTTCTCCCTCCTTTCCACTTCCTTCCTGATAGTTTCCATCCATGTTTGCCTTGGCCTTCCTTTTCCTCTTTTTCCTTCTCTTCTTGCCTCTAATACCCTTCTTGGCAGCCTTTCTTCGCCCATTCTTGTCACGTGCCCAAACCACATTAGTTGTCTTTTCTGTAGTGTTTCCACTAGCGGTTCTAGGTCTAACTCTTCTCTTGTTGTGATGTTCCTCACTCTGTCCCTCTTTGTTCTTCCAACTATACGTCGCAGGTACTTCATTTCCGCAGCCGTTAATTTACTTTTGCTCTTGTCTTGTAGCGGTATGCTTTCTATTCCGTATGTTAATGTAGGTAAGTATATTGTTTTATACAGGTGGAGCTTAGTCTCTTTGCTCAGCTCTTTCTTGTTGATTAATGTTGAGTTGATGTGATAGTATACTCTAGTCGCCTTGGAGGTCCGGTTCCTTAATTCATCTTCCGTCTTGGCTTATTATTACTCCAAGGTACTCATAGCTCTCCACTTGTTCAAATTGCTCTCCTTCACATCTTACGTTCAGGTTTCTTTGTTCTTCATCTGTGTTCTTACTTATTCTCATTATTTTGCTTTTCCTTGCATTTATTGTCATCCTTTTATTTTAATTTCGTTGTTCCAATTATTTATTGCTTGTTGTAGTTTCCTTTGGCTATCGGCTATGAGTAGTATATCATCTGCGAAGACGAGGCTTTGTATATTGATTACCCCACGTTCCAGTGTCCTAGTTTGGTGTTCAGGTTGGGTTCCTGCTGTTCTTAACTATTTCATTCATCATGGTAATGAATAGTAGTGGACTGAGGGAGTCTCCCTGTTTTATCCCCCTCTCCATCAAGAATTTCCCCGATTACTGTCCTTGTATTCTTACTATTCCTTTCGTTCTTCCGTATAGTCGTTTTGTGGCTTCTACCAGTTTTCTCGAAACGTCAATTCTTTCCATTGAATTCCACAGGGTTGCTCTTGGTACCGTGTCGAAGGCTGCTAGGAGGTCTATGAATGCCAGGTGTAGCTCTTTGTTTCATTCAAGTGTCTTTTCTATTACTGTGCGAAGCGTAAATATGTGGTCTTGAGTCTGTCTGCCTTTTCTGTATGCAGCTTGTTCCTCTAATAGCTCGTCTTCTATGTGATGCCTTATCTTTTTTTCTAGTATCCTGGTGTAGATCTTTTGTACGCGGGATGCCAGGCATATTGCTCTGTAGTTTCCACAGTCGTTTGTGTTACCTTTTTTGTAGATTGGTACTATTATGTTTTCTTCCCAATCCCTCGGTATTCCTTCTCCTTCGTATACTTGCTGGCATATCTTGTGTGTCCATTTTTTTATACACTCCCCTCCGTATTTGATTAGTTTAGGGCTTATTCCGTCTTTTCCTGCAGATTTTCCTATTTTCATATATGCTATTGCTTCTTCTGTTTCTTCTACTGTGTTCTACTCTGATGGGGTTGTATTGTTCTTGTATGTTTGGTGCTTTGAATTTTGTGCTGTAATGTCTCTTCCATGTTTCTAATATTTGTGGCAGTTCTGTAACAACTTCTCCTTCTTCGTTCCTAATGCTCCACACTTTTTGTTTGTGCATTCCCCTTAGGCCTTTAACTGTTTTCCAGAAATCCTTTTTGTTGTTTTTGTTGTCTTTGAATTTCTACTCTAACTCTCTACCAAACTCTTCCCAAGCTTCCTCTTTGGCCCTCTTCACTACCTCTTTTGCCTCATTTCTCCTTGTTATATAATGTTGCCTGCTTTCTTCTCTCTTGGTCTGTAGGTATCTCTTCCAAGCTGTTTTCTTTTCCATTACTATCCTTTTTACTTCCTCATTCCACCATTTCGTGCGTTGGTATCGAGGTGATATTTTGCTTTTCCCACAGATTGTTGTTGCTGTCTCAAGTATTACTTCCTTAAGTCTTGTCCATCTCTCTTCCACGTTCCATTCTACCTCCTGATGGTGCTCTTGTTGTTCGTGTTCTAGTAATCTGCGCTCTACTTTTGGTGCGTATTCTGTTTTTTTCTCGGGCTTTCTTAGTTCAGTTATTTTTATTTTCTCGTAGCCTTTCTTCGCTACTTCCTTTCTTACATAGAATCTCGTGTCCGCTATTACTAGTTTGTGATTTGAGTGGATTTCTGCCCTCGGATGACCTTCACGTCTAATACTGCGTACTTTGCTCCTTTGTGTATGTGAAGTAGTCTATTTCACTTTTGGCTCTCTGTTTTCTGCAATGAAAGTTATTTTATGTATTAGTTTGTGATTGAAGAAACTATTTCCTATTAGCATTTCGTTACTTATGCAGAAGTCAATCATCCTATTGCCATTGTCGTTTAACACTCTGTCTGTACAGTATCTTCCTAGAACTCCATGTCCTTTGTCTGAGTTCTTTCCCACTCGGGCGTTCCAGTCTCCAAGTATAAATGTGTGTCTGCTTCTGTCTCTAGCTTTGTCTAGCACTTGTTGTAGGCTTGTGTAGAACTCTTCTTTTTCCAGTATGTTGTCATTTTCTGTTGGTGCATAAATCTGTATGAATGTAGTTCTTTCTTCTAGCTTGACACCTATTGTCATTATTCTTGAATTGATACCTTCCCATCCTATCATTTTCCGGTTAGGTCTTCGCTAATTATCACTCCTACTCCCTCCTTTGCTCTTGCTCCTAACTGAACTCCAGAGTAGAACAATTTGTATCCTTTTTCGAGTGTTTGTTCTTTGATTCCTTTCTTTTTGATTTCTGAAAGTCCTAGGATTTTAACTTTATATCTTTCCATTTCTTCAACTAACTATCTCTTTCCCATTTAGTGCTGTCACGTTCCATATTCCAATTCTTGTCCTTTGTGCACGCTTAGGTCGTTTTCCATCTTTCCGTCCATGTCCGAGGCTTTCTATGCTTCTCTGAATCTGTATACCTCGTATGGGTGATTAGCCCGGCGACGAGGGCCCCGTTACCTCGGGACAACTGGTATCAGGTTATACCCCCCGATGCTGGGTCGTCAGAGCCCCGTTCGTTTTCTAGCAGAGGGTACCACATGCAGGTGGGGTTGACATTTGGGTGACTGGATGTTGGCGCCACCCCTTACCCTCCGGACCCGTAACTTTAAAATCCCTCAGAGAAAGCATTTTGGAACGGTCAAATCGGACGATCTTGTGGGCCAGTGCAAACCGCTAAAACGAGATGTTAGACGGCCGAGGAACGATTGCTTTAGAATGTCTACTATCGCTCTTGCAATGTCCTGTTGGAGCCGCATGTTCTTCGAACCAAATTCGTCAATTTTTGGCAGCAAAAAGTCGTGGATCATGGTTCTGTAGAGCTTACAAGTCACAGTAACAGTGCTGCCAACGCCGCCCTCAAAAACATATGGACCGATCATCTTTCATTCGTAAACGTCGCATCCAGTAATGACTTTGATAAGATTTAATGGCTCTTCGTACATTATACGTGAATTTTTAGTGTCGCAGTGGCGATCATTTTGTTTGTTCATTTATCCCCATAAGTAAAAATGCGCTTCGTCGCTTACGTTAATTTTTGAATGGAAAAGTATCCTCGCAGCACTTGCACTTTGTATGAGAATATCTTCAACTATTTCACCAAAATTCGATATAAAGATCGTTTGTTAATGCCCAATTGCGTGGTGCGTCATCGGGTTGATGTTTGATGGTCTTCTTGGACATCTGCAGCCACAGCACCAATATTCTTGACCTAACAGTAGTCCCTTGAAGCAAGCGGATAAAGGCCGCAGTGTTTGTCCGGTTGATACCACACTACGACAAAAATTATGTTGAGCCAAAACCACGGACCGATTACACCACCCAACAAAATTTCAAAAAATTTTATTGTCAAGTATTTTTAAACGACTTTAGAGTATCTCAGGTCTGCTAAATTAAAAAATAAAAGTAGTCTTTCCAAATTGGCTCTAGTTTTTGAAACAGGGGATATCATCAATTTTTAGGAAATTTAGCCATAACGGGTGCTTTTTCACTTTTCTCGACAATTCTAGTTTTGCTTACTTGCAATGAGTAGAATAACTAATTAACTGGCTTTTGCCGTACGCGGTACGTACATATTTAATAAAAAAATTATGCTAGTTGTTCACGGGAATGAGTTCTTCACGTAGAAGCTGTTCGAGCAATCTCAATGCTTTTTGCTGCATTTGTGGTAAATATACTGTACAGAAACAAAGAAAAATCACAGATTTTGTAAGGCAAGCCTACCAAGCTTACTTTGGCATAGTGCTTAGAAACCAAGACAAACCCTGGGCTCCACAGATAGTGTGCAAAACCTGTGTCGAATGTTTACGACAATGGACAAGAAAAAAAAGTCTAAAAATTAGTGTGCCAATGGTGTGAAGAGAACCGAAAAGCCACCACGGCGATCGTCATTTTTGTTTAGTTAATGTAAAAGGTTTTAATAGATACAAGAAACTCAAATGGGAATATCCTGATTTGGAATTAGCAAAGAGACCTGTGCTACATAGTGAATAGGTTCCCGTACCAGTATATACCACATTGCCTGATGTTCCGCAGTTAAAAATAGAAGAAATCGAGGACCAAGACTTAAGTAGTAGCAGTGGAAGTAAATATAAGGGAATATCTTCAACACCTCAGCAGTTCTTCCAAGAGGAACTGAATGACCTGATACGAAACCTCGGTCTATCAAAGCAAGCATTTCAACTTCTAGCATCCAGGTGAAAAGCAAAGATCTGCCTAAGGCCAGATATAAAAATTACAATTTATAGAACACAAGGGGTGGAACTTGTTCCTCACTTCACTAAGATGAACTTGTTTATTGTAACAATATTGCCGGACTTCTTTGTCAAATGGAAATGCAATTTGTCCAGGTAATTGGCGACTATTTATAGACAGTTCCAGTAGAAGTTTAAAGTGTACTTTGCCATACAATGGCAACCGATATGCTTCGATTCCTATCGCCCACTTAACAAAACTTAAAGAGAAATATGAAAATATTAAGTTAGCATTGCAGAAACTCTGCTACGGTGAGCCTCAATTTTGGTGAAATAATGAATGTCCAAGGACAGCAAACATACTTGTTTTATCTGCTTGTGGGATAGTAGGGCGAAGCAAGATCATTGGAATAAAATTAATTGGCCAATAAGACAAAACATGACTGTAGGAACAGCGAACGCCATAAACAAACCATTAGTAAACCGGAAGAAATGATTCTCCAACCTCTCTACATCAAGTTAGGACTAATGAAGCAACTTGTTAAGGCTTTCAACAAAGTTGGAGATTGCTTCAAATACATTTATAGATCGTATTAGCGGGTATTTTTGATGGTACTCAAATTCGAAATTTTTAAGGACTCTAATTTTACAAATCACATAACGACTCTTAAATCTGCTACTTGGTGTAGTTTTGTCTCGGTGGTTAAAAACTTCTTGGGTAACAACAAAGCAGACAATTGTGAGAAACTGGTGCAACAGATGTTAATATTTTTAAAAACTTGGGTGGGGGGTAAGGGGTGGCGCCAACATCTAGACACCCAAATGCCAACCTCACCTACACGTGGTACCCCCTGTTAGATAACAGACGAGGCTCTGGCGACCCAGCATCGGGGGGTCTAACCTGATACCAGTTGTTCCGAGGTAACGGGGCCCTTGTGGCTGGGCTAATCACCCGCATAAGGTAAACAGATTCAGAGAACAAACAATCGCCTCGGAAATGGACGGAAAACTGGGAAACGGACTCGGCGCGAATCACTGATAAGAATTGGAACATGGAATGTAAACGGTATAAACGGAAAGGAAGTAGAAATAATAGAAGAAATGGCCAAATATAATATGGAGATGCTAGGTATAAGTGAAATAAAGAAGAAAGGAAACGGAAGACAACTATTAGATCAAGGTTACCAGCTTATATACTCAGGATCAGCAGGACGAGCTAAAGAGGGCGTAGGAATAATCCTAACTACACAGATGGCCCAACAAGTAAAACAATGGGAAGTGGTAAATGCAAGGATATTATATGTAGACCTAAAACTGCAAGAAGAAATAACCATAATACAGATCTACGCCCCCACAGAAAACTCCACAGAAGAAGAGAAAGAGACATTCTACGAAGAACTCCAAGTACAAATAGATAAAGGGAGAGAAATAAGCAGACACATATTAATAAATGGAGACTGGAATGCCAGAATAGGAAATAGACAAGATATAGGATATGGCACGATAGGTAAATATGGAGTAGAATCTACCATAAATAATAACGGAAGAAGAATGATAGACTTTTGTGTTACCAATCAAATGTTAATCGGAAACAGCCACTTTAACCATAAGATAATACACAAAATTACTTTTGGGGCAGCAGGAAGAGAAGCGAAAAGCATTAACGACTATATAACATACAACAGAGAAGCTAAATATGCCATAACAGATGTAAAAGTAATAAGAGGGGCCGAACTGCATACAGACCACAGACTGCTAATAACAAACACCAGATTTTATAGCAGGGAACCCAGGAAACAAAGAGAATATCAGAAAATAAAAATATCAGTATTAAGAAAACCAGAAAAAGCAAAAGAATTCAAAAACAGGTTAGAAGACTCCTTAGAAGGATGGGAAGCGAAAGAAGCAGAAGAAGGAAACCAATGGCCCATGGAAAAGAAGTGGACAATACTAAAAACAGAAATAGTGGAACAGGCAGTAAAGACCTGCGGAAAGGT
The DNA here is from genome assembly GCA_036346155.1 of Sinelater perroti. Taxonomy (NCBI): domain Eukaryota; kingdom Metazoa; phylum Arthropoda; class Insecta; order Coleoptera; family Elateridae; genus Sinelater; species Sinelater perroti. The sequence goes on from JARFIY010000336.1 coordinate 320,314, forward strand.
AACAGTAAAGGGAGATCAAAAAAGAACCCGGTGGTGGAACGAAGAAGAAAAGATAAATTAAAGATCAAAAAGAAAGCTTGGAAAAGGTATATACAAAGTAAGAAAGATTGCGATAAACAACACTATATAAATAAAAGGAATGAAGCCAAAGAAGCGGTACATAGAGCAAAACAAGAAACTTGGGAGGAATTCGGAAAAGAACTAGAGACGAAATTCAACGAAGATAATGGAAGACAGTTTTGGAAAGTAATCAGAGGGCTAAGAGTAGAAACAGAAGAAGGAAGAATCTTGGAGGCATGGAGAGAGTATTACAACAACATATTTAAAAAAGATATAATATTAAAGTGGATAAAAGAGATATGTCAACTAGCCTGGAAAGGGGAAAAAATACCAGATGACTGGGAAGAAAACATAGTGGTACCTATACACAAGAAGGGAGATACAAACGATTGCGGCAACTACAGGGCAATATGCCTTTCTTCAATAGTACAGAAGATATATTCAAGAATACTAGAAAGAAGATTACGAGAAGAAGTTGAAGAAAAACTATGTGAAGAACAAGCCGCTTACATGCCACAGAGGCAAACACAAGATCATATCTTTGTACTAAGAACAGTTACAGAAAAGAGATTAGAAAGGGGAAACCCTTTGTATCTAGCATTCATAGATATAAAATCAGCATTTGACACAGTACCCAAACAAACAATATGGAATGCGCTAGCAGAACTAAATGTACCATACCCACTACAACAGGCCATAAAAAGAGTATACGTTAATGCAAAAGGAAGAGTGCGAATTAAAGAGAAAGAATCTCAAAGCTTTGAAATGGAAAAGAGGATCAAACAAGGAGACTCACTGAGCCCCCTACTGTTCCTAATAGTAATGAATCAGATTATTCAGGAAGCAAAAGAACCAAGATTCAATGTGAAGGTAGGAAATTGGAATTTAAAGCCCATATATATACAATGCCTCATATATGCAGACGACATCGTGCTTCTAGCAGACTCAACTAGAAAACTACAACTAGCAATAAACAAATGGAATAGAGCGATAGAAAGAAGAGGTATGAAAATAAACACAAACAAGACTACAATTATGAAAATCGAGAAAAATGTTACAAACGAAAACACAAGAATAATATGCAATGGGGAAGAACTAGAATGGGTCAATAACTATGAATATTTAGGAACGATAATAAATAAAACTGGCACGATAGAACAGGAGATTCTGAATAGAAGAGATACAGCAAGCAAAGTATATTATGCGATTAACAAATCAATAATAGCGAAAAAAGAAGTAAGCATGCAAACAAAGCTTACGGTATACAAAAGCATATACACACCAGTATTAACGTATGGGGCGGAGAGCTGGACAATACAAGATAAAACCAGAAGCAAAATTACGGCGAGTGAAATGAAATATCTAAGAAGACTAGTAGGTAGAACAAAAAGAGATCGCATACGAAATGCAATAACCAGAGAAGAAGTAGGTCAGCAACCGCTAATACAAGAGGTAGAGAAGAGACAATTACAGAGGTATGGGCACATAGTGAGGATGTCAAGAAATAGAGACCCTAGAAGAATTCTAGAAGCAAAGCCAGAGGGAACAAGAAGCAGAGGAAGGCCACGAGAAACATGGGAACAGAGCTTAGAAAAGAGGGTAGAACAGAGAGGAAAACACATAAGAGAAGTAAAAAGAATGGCAGCCAACCGGGACAGCTTCCGGAAGTGGTTAGAGGACCCGACGCTTTAGGGCATAAGGGAGAAGGAAAAGAAGAAGAGAAAAACTTGGGTTCTAATATGAGCATTAAAGTACACTTTCTTCATAGCCACTTGGATAAATTTCCCGCCAATTTTGCGGCCTTAAGTGGGGAAAGATTCTGCCAGAATGTAAAGATAATGGAAGAAGGATCTCAGGATAGATGGGACAAGCATATGATGGCAGACTATTGCTGGAGCCTTCAACGCGATGTTCCTGACAACTCACATAAAAGAAAGTTATATAAACAGCGTTTTTTCCCTACAAATTAGTTGTGATTTTCCGAATTAGACTACTGCATTTCTTTGTTATTACACTGAAGAAAACATTATTATGGATTTTATTTATTTTGCATTTATATTATTCGGAAACGCCGTCATTTTTAGTGAAACTTGCTTATGGGCACCATTGCTCTATTAATTTTGAATTTTTAGGCCATTAATTAGTTAATTATCTCCAAAAATATGGCCAATCTAGCAAAATTGACTTCATATTCGTAATCACGGCCACAAAATTGCCCAGAAATAGTTCAAATATTGTTGGCAATAAAATTAGTGTTAACCAGTGTTATTTGTTAAAACATCGACACAATTATAACGCGTTCTTGAGGGGTATAGTGATTAATGATTTGTCTACGTAAATTCTGCTTGTATTTACTTCACAAATGTCAAAGTCACGCTGACGTGGGATGCCATTTGCACAAATGAGAGTATCTTTCGTTAGGGTGGTGGCTTTCACTCCACCTATTATAACAACTGTAGCTGTTAAAAGTCATCATAAACAGGGTGGATGACAACTGCATTGTGTATATCGGAAAAATGAGTAATAAGATATTCTTACGACAACAAAATTGTACGACAGTGTTGTAAATCTAAACGGAAAATGTGTCAAAGCTACTGACAGAGAAATCTAAACATCTAGAAAAAGTATCCAATACAGCAAAAATACTGAACAAAATGTCTGTGGCATTTAATTAGATTGATAACGCACACTCGGCCGCTAAACACAAATAAAGAACATATTTGATGACAGACAACGTATTACAACTTATGAAAGAAAGTTGAAAAGTAAGAAACAACAGAACAAAATAAAGAATAGCAAAAAAAAACTGGCTTAAAATCCAATATGGGGATCAAAACTATGATTTGTTTAATATGCACAAATAATGAGAGAAGCAGCTAGTATATACAAACCCATTACATTTGGAATACTGCACAGTAAAAACTGCAAACTGCCTACCAATAAAAGCAGATGATATTACAAGTCAATAAGTCAACTTAATGGCGCAAAATTTTCTAATATAGACAATAGTTATATCTAAATCTAAATAACTGTGGTTGAAATAGACTTTTTTCTCAAAAAATATAACACTAATTCAGGAACGGTTACCATACCATCAATTTTATGATTCACCCCCTAAAACACTTCTTAAAAATAATCATTAAACTATGCCAAGAATATGTCAGCTGCCCGCTATTTGCGCTAGATGTTCGAGAGGTTTGCAATATTTTGCATGCAGTATTGATTAACAAAGAACATTTGCAAAAGTACAACGAAACAGACATATTGGGGGAGTGAAGAAGAGTTGACTAGTTGTACGAGACTTAAAACTTATTACTATTTTATACTGGTATTTAACCGTCATGCATACGCATTCAAGAAGAGTCAGAAGATATTCTAACAAAACAAGAAGCGTGAGAGAATTGTGTCTTACCACCATTATTATTTAATGTATGCTCTGAAAAATTACATCTAGTCATATCTAAGTTGTCTAAAAGCTTCCTGTAAAAAGCTCTAGGCGTTTGAAATATGATTGTATTTATGTATTATGTAAATTCCATGGGCACGCCACATTATTAACAAGACTGCCTTAGAAAAAACTGTATAAAAAAAGAACTGCTTCTGTTAATAGGAGAGCATAAACTGAAATATCTGAGACAAATATTAAAAAACAATCAGTTTATCTCTTGAATGTTGTCTCTTAGCCGAATTATCCATATAAGAAATGTCAAACCTGTACGAGCTCTAGTAAAAGAAATGTAAAAGCGAACAGCCTTGTTATCAGACAGAATCTCAAAGAGAACAGAACCAATCGTAAAATAATAATAATTTTAAATAAGTTTTTCATATTTTTTATTAATTGTCAGGGGTGTCAAATAATTTTAAGAGTAATTATTATTACTTCTTTTGAGCCACAGCTACCAACAAAATTTGTTAACTGTCTATACTTCTGTTTATCTTTTATCATTATCCGTCGTTTCTTTCATCGTGTGTAGTTAATATATTATAAGAACGTAGTAAATTAGAAAAATAAGCAAACAATACACAAACTGCAGTTTATCTGACTGAACATTTACAGCCAAATCAAAGCGTATTATTACAGAGCAAGACATAAATAAATGTCATATTTACTGTAGCAACAGTATGTCATAATAAGTTCAATATCTTGCAGCAAAACGTGTTAATTATACAAACATTAACAGTCAGAGAGTTTACCAGCCAAGGAAATTTTGTCACAGTGAAAGAAGGGGTAACGGCATTTTGAATGTTTTGCAAATAAACATACTGAATTATTTGTTCTAATCAAGTTTTACTACATACATGCAATATGCGAACTAAATGTCTGTTTAGCACTGTTTGGTGAAAGTGTCTGAAACTGTTCCTACAAAAATTTTTCTTGAGGGACAAAAGTTGAAGATCCGTGCTTCCACAACACTTATCGGATTAGTACGGTTGATATGATAAACTTGGGTGGAAATTGTACTCTTTCAGATTTTGAAATGTATTGTACAAGAAAAGTTGTGCTTTTCCTAAATTTTTGCAACTTTTTTGCTTTTGGCTTATCTAAAATGCTTGGCCATAACTTTTACAGCCAAATTAAGTCAAAACTTTTGCTGAAGCTACTTTACAGTATAGTACTTATTTCTTATAGGAAATCTCGACCCCCGTTTTCCGTTTCCATTCATATCTCATGAATACATCTATAGATTTTCAGGCGATTTGTTGCTATAAATGAACAAACTAGATATGTAGGTGGACATTATCATATGCTTACTCTATCAAGAAAACTAAAAAATGGACACTTGATTATTATGTAAAGTTTTGGGGAAAAATCAGGAAATTTACATAAAATCCATTTCAATTCTCAGTTTTGCAATATATTTTCCAAAAATTCCTTAAACCGCCCTAGAAAACTTGAATTCCTAATTTACCTGATTTTCGAGAAATTTAAAATTTTCAACATCAACCCCAGTGCCACTCATGCGTAACAAAAGTGTATGGATCACCACCACCAAAAATAAGGCATGACTTCAAAACTTTCATGGCAATATTCTCTTCAGTATTACCAAAAAGTACAGAAAACTTAAAAAATTGAGGCTACAGAATTTTGAAGGGTTTCGCACGCAAATAGTTGCTCAAATAATAAAGAAGCAGACAAAGTATACATTTAAATTAATGGCCGAATAACTTATTGAAACAGTTTTGTAACGCAAATTAGATATCTTATTTTATTTAAACTTTAAAAAAGACTTAGAATATTGCAAAAAATATTTTATAAATTCTATCTTTAGAGAAAATTCATTATTTTGGGTAGTTCATTGTGTATGGCAGAGACCCGAAGCTTGTTTAAGCTTTTTTACTTTATTGCAACTGTTACGCACAATATAATGCTAATATTGATTGATTTTCTTTTGGTAAATGTAACAACGAATTGTTATGGAAAACTATCTTTACATGCTTAACCGAATAACTTTCAAAAATACGAAATATTCCAATAACCCCGAATATAAATTAATACTTTTACTGGCTGATCTGTAACTCTTATAGATTTTCATCACTAATGCCTATTGGCTTCCACAACCCCAAAGCTCTACATTAACGCACGTGCTTTAAACTCTCTGAACATCTACTTCTTCGCCGCCACGGCTGTCTGCAGTTCTGCTGAGTCGACCATTATAATATTTACAAAAATCTCTACAAATTTTAACGATTTGCTTCCAGGGTTTTTTATTTCAAGCTATTTGTGTCCATGTATATTCGGTGCCACTCCTTTTATACGACCATAACACTTTAATTTTTTTCCTCAACTATCTCTATGGCTGAATTTTCCATTTTCATATTTTCTGTAATGTCCTCATTTGTAACATGTTTCAATTTGCTTTTATATTAGCTAAACTTTTTTTGTATTGTGACCATAATATCGAGTTTCATTCTTGTGTGACTTATTTGGCTTGTACTATTTTATGTGTGATCTCTTTTGACTATTACTTTTAGCTGATGTTATTATACCTAAATATTTATAACATCCACATGTTCTAATTACGTTTCCATCTATCTGCATGTTCTCAGCGTTTTCATTTGTAATCGTATATTTGGTTATGCAAAATTTATTGTTTATCCTCAGTTTTCATAGGTTTTATGCAGTTTTCTAGTCATGTAATTAATATTATCTGCATCAGCTGTCAGAACTATTTGATGGTCTGCAAAAAGGAGTGTGCGCAATTCCCTGCATTACAAGTGCTATTATTTTAATACTTTATTTATATATATTTTAAAAAGTGTTAGTAATAGATAACTCTTGTCGTAATCCTTTGGTAATATCAAATGATTGTGAGACTCTATTTCTTATCTTGATTCTTGCTAGTGCCTTCAAGCAGACCGAACGTGCGTGCCGAGCTATACCTGAGTTATCACAACGGCGGAGCTGCAGCCGTAGCCTTGCTTAAGATCAGGCAAAATTATATATTTATTAATTTAATTTCAACGTTTAACTCAAGTGATAAACAACCGTTTCACTTTTAAAAACCGTAAGAATTTATAATTTTTCAAACACATCATACCTCGCAAAGATGTTCCCAACCGGGAATGGGCCCGGTTTAAACACCAATATGTATAATTACACCCTTATGCAACCACCTACATTACTTCAAAATCAAATACTAGCACAAATGCCGCAGGCACACAATTACCAATTAAATCCAGCAGCTATAAATATGCAACTTCCACAATTTTACCAAAATCAAGTAACAACAGAACAATTCCCATCACTTCCTATTAAACTCGCTCCTTTAAATAACACACAGCCTTTAATGCCGCCAAATAATAACTACAACGACACAAAATCAACGCAAGAAACTTTCGATTGCACGACCAGCGAAGACGAACAAATGGAGAATGACTCTGAAATTACAAACTCTCATCCCTGGCAAAGCGTCACAAACAAGAGAAAAGGTTTAAGATCCAAACAGACTCCGTAAATCCCCTCAAACTATAACAACAAACAGATTTCAATCACTCGCCGAAGCAGATACTAATGCCATTCAAACTCATACTAACAATTCGAACAATATGAAGAACAATACTCAGCCGCAAGACCCGAAACCACCCCAATTTACGTTTATGGAGTTACCAACTACAAAGCTATGACCGAAAATCTATCCCTTGTCACAGATGACGAAACTTACTACACTAAAACCTTCCCAGATAATACAGTAAAATAAATGCACGGACACCCGACACCTACAGAAAATTAATCCAGCACATGAAGGACGAAAAATAGTATATCATACTTACCAACTAAAACAAGACAGGGCCTATAGAGTTGTCATACGCGGTCTTCATCATTCAATCCCGTTAGAAGATATAACAACAGAACTAGCTGAAAAGGACATACAGTCAGAAATATCATCAATGCACGGCACAGAGTTACAAAAAATCCGCTACCACTATTTTTCGTCGATATAAGTCCGCAAAGTAATAATAAAGAAATTTATAACATAGAATTCCTTCAAAATACAAAAATAAGAGTTGAACCACCAAAACATAAAAACATTATAATACAATGCACCTGATGCCAGGCCTATGGACACTCCAAATCGTATTGTATGAAAGCATACAACTGCGTTAAATGCTGCAAACCACACGATTCAAAAAGCTGTAATAAAACCAAAGACACCCCGGCTATCTGTGCACTATGTGGCGGAGGGCACCCTGCCAACTACAAGGGCTGCACAACTTACAGAGATCTATTAAAGTCCAGAAATAAACACAATCCAAACCCCACAAATAAACCAATCCTCGAATTACATTCAAGTTCAAATCCAGCTTTTCAACAGATAACACAACAGCCTCCTTAAACTAGAGGTAGTTATGCCCATGTAGCCGCAGGAGCAACAAGTAATCAAAATAAAAATAATAATATTAATGACAACCTTACTAATAAAATGCAAAACTTTTTATACGAATTTAAAAACCTATTCAACCAGCTACTAAACCAAAACAGCATGATTCTCACCATGCTTACCACGGTCATAAGCAATTTGACCAAACAATGACCTCCTCAATTCGAATAGCTGCCTGGAATGCAAACGGGCTATCAAATCACGTTCCAGAAATCACCCTATATTTAAACTACAATAAAATTGATATTCTCCTAATCTCTGAAAGCCACTCAACTGAAAGAACGTTTATCAGAATCCCATACTACACCATTTACTATACTCATCACCCTGACGGTACGGCGCAAGCAGGCTCAGCCATCATCATTAGATCGACTATTAACCACCATGTCCTCCAACCCTTTAAAACAGCCAAAATCCAAGCGACGTTATTAAAACTAGAATCACTTCCTAGACCAACTACTATTGCGACTGTTACTCCCCGCCACGACACAATATCACGACAGAAGAATATAATGACTTTTTCAACTATCTTGGAACACAATTTATAGCAATCGGAGACTGGAACTCCAAACATACAACATGGGGGTCCAGATTAATCACACCTAAAGGTCGTTCAATACAACTAAACAACCTAACTTATATTTCTACGGGAGAGCCAACCTACTGACCGACGGACAGGAATAAAATTCCGGACCTACTTAATTTCGCTATATCAAAAGGCATATCAAATACTTACATTGATATTAAGTCTAGTTTAGATCTATGCCATGACCATAGCGCCATAATATTAACCCTCAGTACCAATGTTATCTACAGAGAGCCAATGCCTACCTTGTGCACAAAAGATACCAATTGGCAAATGTTCCAAAACTTAATAAATGAAGAAATCAGACTGGATCATCGTATCAAAGAGCAATTCGAAACCGAAGAGGTGGTACAGCATCTAACGAATACAATACAAACCGCAGCATGGAAAGCCACTCCTCTAAGGAACAAAGCAAACCAGGGAAATGATAATATTCCTCTGCATATTAAAAAATTGATCACAAAAAGAAGAAGAGCGCGTGGGAAATGACAAAAGCCAAGAAACCCTCAGGACAAAACTGACCTTAACAGGATAACACACCAACTCCACTCTGTTTTAAACCAAGCCCGCAATGACACCTTCAAACACTACATCACGAATCTATCCCGCGAAGACCATTCGTTGTGGAAAGCAACAAAAAGATTTAAGAGGCCAGTAATACAAACCCCACCCATAAGAAAACCTGATCGAAACTGGGCGCAGTCAGACATAGAAAAGAGCAATGTATTCGCGGATCATCTTTCAAAAGTGTTCTCTCCAGTCTCAGACAATGACAACCAAGATGAAGAAATTGAAGACTATATTAACGCCCCTGTCAGCTAACACTGCCCGTTAAGCCGTTTACACCAGCAGAAATTCGAAAACAAATCAACAATACAAATTCGTACAAGACCCCTGGGTATGACCTCATAGTCGGGGAGATCTTAAAACATCTACCAAGAAAGGCAATCGTGCTATTAACTACCATATTCAACAGCATCCTTCGATTATGCTATTTCCCAGTTCAGTGGAAACATGCGCAAATAATTATAATTGGAAAACCAGGTAAACCACCTACCGAACCTTCATCGTACCGTCCAATAAGCCTGCTGCCACAAATGTCAAAAATATTTGAAAAACTTCTTCTCGACAGAATAACCCAATCAACACTCACGTACGACATAATCCCTGAACACCAATTTGGATTCAGACAAAAGTATTCCACAACACAGCAATGCCACCGAATTGTGAACAAAATCAAAGAAAGTCTTGAAGAGAAGAAGATGTGTGCTGCTGTGTTCCTTGACCTACAGCAGGCCTTTGGACCAACGGATTATTATTATATAAATTAAAAAGGCATTTTCCCAGTCCCATATACCTACTCCTAAAATCTTACCTTAATGAAAGATCCTACCAAGTAAAAGTAAACAACTCACTCTCCGACTACCACCCAATTAAAGCTGGAGTGCCGCAAGGCAGCGTCCTTGGGCCACTACTCTACTTAATATACACTGCTGACATTCCCGTCACAGAGAGCACTATGATGGCCACATTTGCTGACGACACAGCAATCTTGTCGTCCGATATCGATCCAGCAAGAGCATCTAATAAACTGCAAGATCACCTAAACGAACTACAAGACTGGCTAAAACGATGGAAGATCCAGGTCAACACCGAAAAGTCCGCCCAGATCACGTTCACCACAAAACGAAGCAACTGTCCACAAGTTAACATAAATAACACTCTGATCCCACAGAAAGCCACAGTCAAATATTTGGGCCTACATTTAGACCAGAGACTCACATGGAAAGAGCACATTAAGGCAAAAGGACACAATTGGACCTAAAAGTGAAGAAAATGAACTGACTACTAGGCAGGAAATCTCAACTATCTCTGGAGAACAAACTGATCATCTACAAAATAATTCTAACACCAGTCTGGACCTACGGTATCGAACTGTGGGGATGCAGTAAGCCCTCCAACACAAAAATCCTACAAACCTTTCAGTCGAAGACACTTCGCATGATGGCCGACGCTCCCTGGTACGTGTCCAATTAAACCCTCCACAACGATTTTGGAATATCCTTTATAAAAGAAGTGATCAACCACCACGCCAACAGATCCAAACAACGCAGCACCAACCACAGCAACCAACTCATAAGTGAACTATACATCTAACCACAAATTGAAAGAAGACTTAAAAGACAATGGCCAGAAGACCTAGTTAACTAGGAGAAAGTGGAGAACCGTCAAGGGACGGTATCCAACGCTTGCCATGAACCTTGCCTCATATTTATTCATTACTCTGTTAGTTATAGGAGTAGATTGTAAATTAGCAAATGAGTAAATAAAAAAATTTCTTATCTTGATCACACTTTTATGGTTTTTATACAGTTTTGTAATTGCGACTAAATACATCTCTAGACCCGTGAGGGGTTGCCAGTCCTCCATCGGGCGCCTACTCATGTGGCGGATAGAGAAACGCCTCCTAGATATGGGTGGTACCGAGGAAATTAGATACTTGGGGCGGACCAAAACTAGCAGCAGCGACTGCGAACAGAGAGTAACCTAGATTAGGCGGCTGAAAAATAACTCGCTAAGAGTAAGACATCTGGCAAGTGTGGCGTTTAAATTGCCAAAGTCTGTCAAAAAAATGTCGACTTTAAAACGTGCCCGAAAGAATACATCCCACAACGGAAACCCGTCAGCCTCTTGGATTTAGGGGCAGAAAAATGACATGTAAGCGCGAAAACTAAAAAACCAAAACAAACTGCTCATTAAACACTGCCACCTCTAACATGAGATTCAGAAGAATCAAAGAAAGACTACATGAATTAGAATATAAATTAGAAAGAATTAGCAGAAATAAGGAAAAAAAGAGAAGAATATCCTTTTTTGCAGAAAGCTAAAGATGGCAAATGAGAAGTTGGAATAATAATAAATAAAAAATTGTATAATAATATAAATATTCTGAAAACAACATCAGATCGAGTAATATATGTCGTAATAGCCATAAACAAAAAGATAACTCTGAAATACATACAAGTATACCTACCAACCACCACATGTAAAGATAAAGAAGTTGAGACACTATGAGGATATAACAAGAGCAATAAATGAAAACAAAACGGCACACATTATTGTGGGAGGAGACTTTAACGCTAAGATAGGTGAAGAGGCAGACCCACAGACATATATAGGAAAATGTGGACTGGGAATTTCCTAGAAAGAGGAAGTCTAGGAGAAGTCCAGATAGACAAACAAAAAATGAGATCGACTTTATTATCTCACGCCACAAATACATAATCCAGAATATAGACGTGGTTAACCAACTTAGTACGGGTAGTGGCCACAGGATGTCAGAAGCAAGATAACCATAAATACTCAAATTAAAAATAAAGAAAAATGAATCAAATCGACACAAAAGTAAGTAGGGAAAAACCAATAGAAGAAAGCGAAGAATACAAAAACAGCAAAAAATTCAAAAAACGCAGGCACACAAACCAGACAATAAACAAGGCCAATAAGAGAATAAAAAAATTATAAATGAAACATCGGAAAAAGTAGTTGTCTACTTAAACTAAAGGACCACTAGAAAAAAGAAGGAAATTAATTAAAAATATCGAATATATAGAAACTAACAGCACAGTGAGAAAAATGGTAAAGCGAGGCATGCTAAACTGATATCTCCCGGACCTAAAGCTTTATTATTTTTTATAATTTTTTTGTTTTTTAATTTCCTTTTCTCTTATTCTTTCTATTTCGTGTGATTTTAGTAGATCTTGTATAGTTTTGTTGTTTTATATACTTGTTTTCGGTAAGTAAATCTTTGTAATATTCTTTCCATTTATTAATTTGTATCATTTGTACATTCAAGTTTTGTCGATTTTCTTGTCTAAGAGTTTTTAATACTTTCCAGGTCTCTCTACTTCTTGTTCCTCTTATAGTATTTTCCACTTTCCTACATATACTATTTCATTCTTCATTTTTTTGCCTTGACTACATCTTTCTTTATTTGTCTTATTTTTATGTATTCCTTTCTGTTTTTCTAGCTCTCGGGTTGTCACTTACTTTTGATATTTTTCTTTTTTCTTTATATGTTTTTTCTACGTTTATATTTTCCTTTTTTACTTGTTTTTTTATTTCTTCTAACGATTTAAATATAGCTTCGTATGTTGCTTGTTTTGTTTAATTATAACTGTCTGCTACACTGCCTTGTACATCTTCAGTTAATTTGATTCATAGTCTTATTCATAGTCATATTTTTCCTTATTTTAAAATTATTTTTGCTCTAAGGAGCATATGGCCTGTTCCTCCTTAAAGTCCTCTTAGAGCTTTTACTTTATGTGATTTTATGTTTGTTTCTTCACTTTGTATTGAGTATTCTATTATAGACTTTTGTCTACGTGTTGGTTAATACCTTATTTAGATGTTGGAAATAATCATTACTTATTCTTAGGTTAAATCTGTTGGATGTTTTTGTTAATCTATTCCTGTTACTACGTTTCGCCAAATTTCGGTATTACTGGATCTTGTTCTTCGCCTCCTGTCCTCGCATTTAAATTAGAGTTTTTTTCTTTTTCCAATTTTTCTAACAGAGGTATTAAATTATTTTCAAATCTGTTTTTTGTGTTTTTGTTTGCGTCATCTGTGTATATAGCATATACTGCTATAAATGAAATGGTGTACCCCAATATTTGTATATGTTTTTTATATAACAATAGCTATTCCGGCTCTTTTTGATTTGGACACTCCGCTATATAAAATATGTAGTTTGTATGCTCTTTATTTTCTATTTCCTTTTTTGTCTCTGTAAATGTAGCTGCAAGAATCATTCAAAAAACTTACCTTTTTTGTGTTTATACCCTGGATATTTTATGTGCCAAAATTTAATGTCCTTTGTTGTTTATTTTTTCTATAATAGTAACTTCCGTCCGTAATCCGAGGCTCGCATTTTTATCTTTTAACATTTTTTGTTTTGCATCATGAGGATTTAATCCGTGTCCTTGACTCCCAATCTGGAAAACCAGAAATTTTAATTTGTCTACCATTCTAAAAAATTATCTTTTCTCTTTGGTTTTTCAGCCTGCTTTGCTGTTGAGATTTGTGTTAAATTGCTGAGACCTCAGTAACTTGGCTGATTCTCACTTGTAGTTCTAGGTAGCAGCCCTTACAGGGTGCTATCAGCCGTGCCAGTTAAACCCTGATTTATTTAGAATGTATAACTCCTCCCTCACTCTATTTATTTTAGCTTGCGATAGGCAGAATCTAAGTCTAATTCTTGGATCGGGTTGGCTAGGCTTTGTCTTTATAATGTTAGAATGTAATCTGAGCAAAGTAAATTATATTTATACTTAAAACAATTTTTTTAAATTCTTGTTGAAGTGCAATCTCGTTTTTTAACATTATTTTTAAATTACATGCACAACATTATTAGTGTTTTATTAAATATTTCAGTTTTCCACCCCGGTTTCCTTAATATAGAAATAATACCAATTTTTAGTCAGTGGAAGAAACTCCCTAATACCAATTAGGTATTTGACGTTTTCTCTTTATCAGGCAGTACTTTGATGTTTCCCAAAAAGGTCGACGATATTTAAATCAGGACAGTTTACTAAAGATGCTTTTGAGTTATTACATTAAAATAGAGAGATATAGAGTCTTTGTGACAATACCTCGGATTACGTCAGAATAAAGAAGAAAACCCAAATCTATTTAAGTGTACACTGAGCCCACTATTGTTTTCACTGGTACTTGACAAGGCGCTGAAAGAAACAAAAAAAGAATGAAACCGTAGAAAGTAAAAAAAGCAAATAGTGATGGACGAGAACTTTTCTAAATATGCAAAAAAGTATTCTTCTTCTTCTTAAGTGCCGTCTCCTCTTAGAAGATTAACTATCATTATGGCTGTTTGTATTCTCGACGTTGCTGCTCTGAACAATTCAATAGAACTGCAATTGTATCATTGTCTCAGGTTACTCAACCAGGAGATGCGTCTTCTTCCTCTATTCCTTTTACCCTGTATCTTCCCTTGCATGATATTTTGTAGGATTTCATATCTTTCTCCCCGCATCACATGCCCCAGATACTGTAATTTCCGTATCTTAACTGTATTCAATACTTCATTTTCCTTCCCCATTCTTCTGAGTACCTCACCATTCGTCACTCTGTCCACCCAGCTGATTTTCAACATTCTTCGATAGGTCCACATCTCGAATGCTTCCAGTCGATCACTGATGTTTTCTTCATCGTCCAAGCCTCCATTCCATAAAATGCTACTGAAAACACGTAGCATCTCAACATTCTGATTCTTAGCTGTAGACATAAGTCTCTGTTGCATAGTATATTTCTCATTTTATTAAATATGGTCCTGGCCTGGCCAATTCTTGCTCTAATTTCCTCTGTGTATTCATTGTTCTCGTTGACAATAGTTCCCAGGTATTTGTATTTTGTACCTTCTCCACTTGTTCTCCTCTAATCCATATATTTTCTTGTCGTTGTTGTGATTTTGTGATTGTCATAAATTTAGTCTTTTGATATTTAGTGACAGACCCTTTTCTTCACTACTTTCGACTACTAGATCTAATATCCTTTGTAAATCTTCTAATGACTCTGCCATGAGTATAGTGTCATCTGCATATCTAATATTGTTTATATATTTCCCGTTAACATTAATCCCAATTGATACTTCTTCCAGTGCGTTCTTGATTATTTCCTCAGAATATACGTTGAAGAGTAAAGGAAGCACCATCCCTGCCTTACTCCTCTTTGTATCTGTACTTCTTCAGTTAACTCATTATCCACTTTTACATTAGCAATCTGGTTGAAATATAACTGAATTATTATTCTAATATCTTTCATATCTATATTTTTATCTTTAAGTAGTCGAATGAGGTAGTTATGGCGGACTTTGTCAAATGCTTTGTTGTAATCGAGGAAGCAGACATATATTGGTTGATTGATATCCATACATCTCTGAGTTAACACATTCACTGCGAACAGGGCTTCTCTTGTGCCCATTGCTTTCCTGAAACCAAATTGGGTTTCACTAAAGTCTTGTTCTAGCTTTCTGAAAATTCTTTTATGCAATATTTTCAGAAATATTTTAAGAGTGTGACTTATTAAACTAATTGTCCTATGATCATTACATTCTCTTGCGTTGGTTTTTTTGGGTAAAGCGATGAATGTCGATCTGAGCCATTCTGTAGGGATTATTCCTGTATTATATACTGAATTATATAAATCCACCAACACGCCTATTTGTTCTTCCGTGATTAATTTTATTATTTCAGCTGGAATTTCATCAGGACCCGGAGCTTTATTGCATTTTGCCAACTTTAATGCATGTATTACTTCTTCTTCTGTTATATATGGTCCACTGTCTCGTTCTGTATTTTCTTCTATTGTTTCTTGTTGCCTTTCATCTTCGAATAATTCCTGGATATACTCTTTCCATCTTTCTAATTTACCTTTGATGTCGGGTATTATTTTACCATTTCTGTCCAAGAGGATATTATTTTATTTGATTTTCTTATTCCGCCATTTCCTTTATTTTCTTGTGCAAGTTGAAATCATCATGTCTTGCTTGCAATTCTTCTATTTCTGCACATTTATTTGTGTACCATTTCTCCTTAGCTTCTCTAATCTTCCTTCTTATTTCTTTATGTAAGGTTTTATACATTTCATTGTCTCTAATTCTTATGTTGTCTTCTGTTTTCCATCAGTTCCAGTATCTCATCCGTCATCCATATTTTATTTGTGTTATTTACCTTTGATTCTCCTAATATTTCTCTACTTGGGGTCATTATTGCTTTTTGAATGCTTCCCATTTGTTATTTGGGTCTCCTTCAAGTTTCTATCTATTTTTCTTCTAGTTCTTTATTAATTTTACCGCTAATTGATCTTTTGTTGCTTGGTCTTTTAATTGTGATATCTGTAGTTGTTTTTTGTTCTGTTGTGATGTAAGTTTTTTTAATCGTGTTTCGATTTTTATTATCACCGGATTGTGGTCAGTTGCTGCATCTGCGCCTGGATATGTTTTGGCCGACTTGATGGAATTGCGATATCGTATATTTATCAATACATAGTCTATTTGGTTTTGGACTATATTGTTGTTATTATCTGCTGGTGCTCTCCACGTATATAGCCTTCTTTCTGGCAATTTAAAGAACGTATTTGAGATTATCATTTCCTGTTCTTGGCAGAACTGTTCCAGTCTATCTCCCCTCTCATTTCTTAGTCCCAGTCCGTAATTACCTATTATATCCTCCACTTCTCTTTTTCCTATTTTTGAGTTGAAATCACCCATGACAATCGTGATTTCTCTGTTTTTTGTGATATTTATAGCTTGCTGAACGTCGTTATAAAATTGTTCTACTTCTTCCTCATCCTTATCTGCAGTAGGGGAATATACCTGTATTATATTCATTATTCCTTGGAGTGTTTGAGTTCTTAACATGATTACCCTATCTGAGACAGGCATGAAGCTAATTACTGATTTACAACAGGGATTTGTCTACTACTATTGCTACTCCATTCCAATGGTATGGGTCGTTGTTACCTGAGTAGTATATCTTTGCTTTGTTAATTTGCATTTCCCCTGAATTTGGCCACCTGGTTTCACTCAGTCCCATTATGTTAACCTTAAGATGTTCCATTTCTTGAAGCACGTTGTGGATTTTTCCTGCTTCATATATAGATTGAATATTCCATGTAGCTATCTTCATCTCTTTCTTCTTTTTTGCAGCTTTATTCAAAACCGTTCCCCCCGGAGATCCGAACGGGGAACTAGAGACTCCGGAACATTTTGCTCTGAATTCAGCCATATTGATTTTACTAGGGATGCCCAAGTGGGCCTTTAATACAGTGGTTTCCCGTTGCCTTCTGTATCCTTATGCCGTTGACCACCCTCGTAGTTCTTCTGCCTTTAGGACCGTTCTCGATCCCAGGGCAAAAGAGTGCCCTATTTGTAGCCGCTCAATCTGAGTCAGACGCTACTCCTAGTTTTGGTCCGCCCCGGGTATTTTATTTCCTCGGTACCCGCCATATCTGACGGGCGTTCCTCTACCCGCCACCTGGGGAGGCGCCCAGTTGGGTATCTATCAACCCGCTGGGAAAAAAAATATTAGAAAAATTTAATATAAAATAAACTACAAAAACATGCGATATTCTTAGAAAATAAAAAATTAAAGCAAGAACAAAAATTTAAAAATATTTAGACTCACAATTGGGGGAAATTGTTACTGCAATACTTACATTTGCTGCAGAAAACTGGATATTAATCACACAAAGTTAGAAAATTACAACTCTAGAAATAAGATATTTAAAAAAAACCAAAATGAGTAAGATCAAAAATGTAACTTGCATAGAGAAACTAAAAGTAAAACCAGTAGAATAAAAAATAAAAGAATGTTAATTAAAATGGTATGGACATGTAAAATAATGACAGATATTGAATAGTAAGTGAAGTAAAAATTGTCAAAAAGAGTCCAAGAAGTGATATATGCAGTGGTAATAAGCGGCATCTACTGGAAACGAATAAGAGGAGAAACATAAAATAGAACCACCCAAAGAAAGTATGTAAAGAACCAGTTAATAAAGAGAAGTATACTCCCACGAAAAAGCAGGTAGGCTAAGAATTATGTGATGTTATGTTGCGAAGGGTTGCCCTCAGAAAAGGTATTTTTGGTGTCCTAGACTGACAATTGTTATCCACCTTCCCTCAAATGTTTGCATTGTGAGAATGTGAAACAATTTATTTACAAAGATAACAGTGGGACCTTACAAAAGTAAGACACGCAAAACAATCCTGGAGATTTTATTATTATTAGCTGTCTTTGATTACTTTCTGTTCAAATGTAAAGTAGATCATCTGTGCAACTTTCCACTGGAATGAAAAATATGCCGGGTTCAAAATTCCATTAAGATAAATTATTCCGACGTAAGGTAATTATTTTAGAATTCTTTCAGTTATTTAATAGTATCCAGGCTCTTTCTTAGAACTTTAGGAGAAAATGACTTCTTTTGGTAAGAAGTCTCCAGAAAACGAATAAGGTCATTTACTTGTTCTGGGTTATCTTCTGAAAGATGGAGTTGAACCACTTCTACTATAGCAATGAATTTTATCTATAATAGTTCACCTG
The DNA here is from genome assembly GCA_036346155.1 of Sinelater perroti. Classification (NCBI taxonomy): domain Eukaryota; kingdom Metazoa; phylum Arthropoda; class Insecta; order Coleoptera; family Elateridae; genus Sinelater; species Sinelater perroti. The sequence goes on from JARFIY010000336.1 coordinate 338,961, forward strand.
AATTAAAAAATCGGACGAATAAAGAAGGGACAATTCTTGTGCACTAACATATAATGATTGGATTCAACTCTTAAGGAGCAAGGAAAGTGATGATTAGGCAATTATTTTCCAAAGATTCGTCAAGACAATGAACGTGAAAATCAAATAAAAACAGGCAATTTGGCACTGACCGAAGTCATAATAATTGTATATTATTCATATAATAATAATAAAATTAATTACTAGCTTTACAATTTCGACTTACAAGGTTTGTTTGAAAAGCATTGGGAATAATAGCTTTTCCAGTGTGCTTGCCACGCTTTGAAGGCTTCATAGAATGCAGAAACTGAAATGCTGTTTACAGCCTTAGCCACGGCGGTTTGCACCCTTTCACCGACCCAAAACGGGTTTCGTTCAGGATGGATTTGAGTTTTGGGAACAGAAGGAAGTCGGACAAAGCCAAGTCTGGGCTGTACACCGGTTGGTAGAACATTCCCACGTCGTGCTTGGTCAAAAACTGCCTTATGAGCTCTTTTCGGACGTGAATGACCCTTATTTGCAAGAGTACGAGCATATTGACGTAAAATTTTGAGTTCACTGTTTGTCCGGTAGGTACAAATAATTTGTTTGCCACCTTTTAGGCCAAAGAAGAAAATGAGCATTGATTTTATCTAACTGGCTCATATAGGCTTTTTTGGGGGAGAAGAACCGGTTGTCTTTTAGTCTCTAGATGGTACTCGAACAGTCATGTTTCATTACCGGTTATTACCGTGTCCAAAATGGCAGGGTCGGACGCAACACGTTCCAGCAGTCTCGGCAGATCAGCACACACAAATTCTTCGGAACTAACTTTCCACAATCTTTCTCATTTAAAAATCTTTAGATACAATTTCATGCACTGCGTTTTTGGTAAATTAAACTAGCGATCAAACACATTAACGCCGAACGTCCTTGTATTCTTCATCTTCCACGGCTTTTCTCCCTCACGAAACTTCTTGTGCCTTTCAAAAATTTTTGTTTTTGACATGGCTTCCCCCAGCAGACTTCCTTATCAGGTTTAAAGTCTTGATGCCGGATTTTTTAAGTTTGCCACAAAAATTTACGGCGAAACATTGCTCTAACGTACGCAGCATGTCGAGTCTGTGAAGCGTCACCAAAACACGGTTTGCAGGAAAGGCGATTCTCACTCTCTCAAGGCTCAAAGGTGACTGAAACAAATTGCATTATTTGCCTTTAGGGGTCTTAACCCCCCACTATACATCTCGCCGAAAGCCACGTTACTCCAGAGCTTCTTATTGGCTAGAAAAGTTATTCCCGATATTTTTCGGATAAGCAGTGTATTTTAGTTTAGATCTATGCCAGGCTTTACGATTAGATATCCAGCTGGTTTATCTATAATTAAATCTTGCAATTGTTTTAAGAGTTTTCATTAAAGAATTCGACAATGACTTTAGAAGTACGAGGAGTGCTTATGTGGGTACCAAGAAAAACCAGCAGAATTTTGTTCTGGCCGATTTCCATCAGAAAGGCGATTAACTCGGGCCGGCGGTGCATCTAATCGCCCCTTTTTGCGCGGCGATGTCTTGAGCAGTGCGCCCACGAAGTCTACATAGTTGGACAGTTGCAGTGATCCGCGACAAAAGGGTTAGGCGCGATATCAGAATTCGCCAATGACACGAGACAAATGACCGGGCTTGTCTAATTGATGATCGCTTTGTCATATCTAGAGTGGGAAATCTGGTAAGCCGGTTGTACGACAGCGCCTCCTTAGGCCGCCGTTGTTCGCCCGCGCCGAAGATTCGCGTTCACGGGTGGTCTTGTCAAACTTAAGACCAGTTGCTCAATGGGTCGCATCCCGATGAAGGATTATTAATAGGAGGAAGCCGCCGCGCTATCGATACTTAATGGTCCTCGGCTATTAGAGGAAAGTGGCAGGCGGGTGTGACGGCCGCGTGGTCTGCGGCGCGGGGGAGGAGGCAGGCGGAAGTCGGGTGTTGAGCGGCCAGATGATAAAATGCGCGTAAACTCTGATGTTATTGCACTTGTATTGCATTGCACTCCGTTATCAAATGTTACATTTTTAGTGGCTCCACTGGGAGATGCTATTTGTGCTTCACATATGGTTTAACTGCAAATATTAACATAAACTAAATACCCATCACCTAATTTATGTTTCACACTTTTTTAAGAGCAATAATTTTTATATTGTATGGTGTTCTATACGCCCGTATAAAGAGATAACAATGTTAGTTTCACAGAATTTTGTTTTTGAAACTCCATTTTCTTGCTGGCGATTTAAAATATTGAGCTGCTAAAGCAAGATTGTCATGTGACTTATTGTGAAATTTAGGCATCCTTAGGCATTAGTATGACTAGCATGCATTCGATATTGCATACACATTTAACCATAAAAAAGCTGTGACGCGTTGGATCCCGGATGTTAATCGCGTCGATTGGTTGAAGTAAATTCTCAAGAAATACCATCGCGGTGCTTCAAATATCGTTTACAAAATCGTCATAGGTAATGAATAATGGATTAATGCGTATCAGACTAAAAGTAAACAGCAGTCGACTGTATGGGTTTCCAAGATAAGCCAAATCTAACAAAAACCGCTCAAAGCGTATGGTCGCCTGTTCTTGGAAAAACTGAACATGTCGCTACCGTAGCTGTAGACGATCATACAATAATCAATTCTGGATGGCATGTAACAATTTATTTAGCACAAGTCTTCGAAATAATAATAAAAAGCAACGCGTGACCCCGGATCATTCTTCACCATGACAATACGAGCAAACAACTGGCTTTTTGAGCACTCAAAACACCAAATTGATGGGTCACTCACCATACAATCCCCTGATTTGCCCCATCGCGATTTCTTTTTAATCTCACGTGTACAGAACAAACTGTGTGGACAAACCACGTTTTTCGACGTTGGAGAGGCGGTTAATGCATTCAAAACCCGTGTTTCGGAGATTCCTGATTCGTTATAGAAAAAATGGTTCCAGCATATGAAAGAATGTATTCACCGTCAGGGAGAATTTTTAAAAACAATAAAAAATTTGCAATATTCAACATTTGATTTTGTTAATTTTATCAATAGATCGAGCAGCCCACGTACGAGGACCCGAATTACCTTCAAACCCCACATTTGGAAATTAACCATAAGTGATTTGGGAATATCATTCTCAATAAATTTTTATTACGTCTTGTATATTTACTTCTGGGTATATTTCAACACTAATACGAGATAAAAATAAATATTTTTGATATGTTTTAAACTGGTTATAACTTTAGGCTAACAACTCATCTACTCTTTATTTTATCCCAGCAATTTGAAAGCATTTGTTGGGAAATCTTCAATTTTAATTTGTTTTTCTTTTTTTCTCTAAAATTTGAAAATATGAATATCTCTTAAAAAAGCATTTACAGTAATAAAACCAATTTTTTAATTTACAATATAAAAGGGCCTAGTTAGCGCGGAAAATTTAAGCAGACAATTTTTTAGTTATTTTAATTCTTTAAATTTAAAAAAAATCCAGCATTCAAACTTAAAGCTTCGATATTTATCATCACCGGTTTAAAAAATATTTTTTTCGCCATGTATAAGATAAAAAGTTTTTTTTACTAAAAATGAACCCCCCCTTTTAGGTAAGTAAAGGATCTGTCTTGATACCTTAAGAACATCTTAACCGTAAGGTTTTCCTTTTTTTGCGCATTTACCGGCACAGGAGCCTTAAGGACTTATTGTGCCTACTAACATGCACTTAATGCTAAGACATCACACACACCCATGGGTTGAGCGAGACTCGAACTCGCCCGCGTCGGCTCGAGGATAGAGGAACGATGATCTTGATCACAAAGTAAACGCGACTCAACCTTAAAATTACTACATTTTTACCATTTGGAGTTATTTTTGGACAGGAAGGGATAAAGCAAATGCATAGGTTGTTAAGCGTTTTTAAATCCTTATACATGGTGCTTTATGTTGATCTTTACTAGAAATCGCTATATATATAAAATCAATCCCAATTAAGCTGAATTCAGTCAGATGAGCTTAATTGGGCTTTGTAAAGAGAGACTATCTCAATATGCTTGAAAAATGTCAAAAAAGCCGAGCACAAAATTTAACGTTTTGTTCAAAGCCGTTTCTGGCACATCCTGTATTTTTTTCTGGGTCGAACCGGTAACGTCATTTATCTAGAAACACTTTCAGCGATCGATTAGTAAAAACAGTGTCTCGTTATCTGTTTCTTTATTTCCGAGATCCGGAAAACTTTTTTAATTTTCAGCACTCATTTTGACCAAAAGAGAGTGGGGATAAGGGATCGGATATACAAAGCTTTTTATTTTACTTTTGTCCAAACTATCGATTTATGATAGAGCGGTTAAAAAAATATTTGTCAAAATCAAGATAAAACTTATTTACTGCGCAATTTATAACAACAAAAAATATCTTTACTGTCCAAGATCAGCATTGGTTTGTAGAAGTTGCACTACACTAACCAGCCAAAGTAAAATCAACATAAAACATCTGACGTAAAATTTGAAATTGTCGTTGCATTTCTAGTAATCTACACTTTTTTATTGGCGCTGCAACTATTCGGTTTTGTTTATTTATTTTTCTAATATACTAATCTGTCCTTTTTATATTCTGTATTTGATTTATAACATATTGGCCTAAGTAACATCTTCACCAATAGAAGACGTTGAATTTTTCAATGTGAAATTTACTGAGGAAAATAAGGCTCCATCACACAGTAACGCTAAAGCGATTTTTGTGAAGAATAACATCCATAAAAGTGGAAACAAAGAAGGAATATTAGAAGAAACAAAAGAAAATACTTGAAAAAGTTTAAAACCAGCAAAAAAACAGTTTTAGAATAAACAAGAAATCAAAGTAAACGAAATGGAGGAATTAAATCATAAATTTTTTTGAAAAAATACGAAATTTAAAAGAGTACTTAAATAAACGACCTAAAATGAAAAACTTGAATCAAGAACATATTCGAAAATGAGAGCGAGGTTAGAAAAATTTCAAGACAAAAGAGAAGAAAATGGCGTGAGGCAAAGATATCGTACGAAAAGATACACCGAGAGGGAAATAAGTTAGATTGGAGTATATAAGTGTACAAGAAGTACAGAAGCCTAATCAAACAGATCCAGTATAAAAACTACATAAAGCAAAAAGTAAAGAAACAACTGGCAACAAAAGCAATGATCCGGGCAAAAAACTTGCACTATAAAGAAAGGAAGATAACACAAAAGTTTTATGTTTGGAAGAAAGTTTGATTAGACAATTGCTGATTTTGAGATACCTGCTTGTAGGTCATCTCAACTGGGATTAACTACTATGAAGATAAATTAATGGAATTGTCAATTCTTTTTAATAGCAAAATCAATTTAATAAACACCACAATTTATCAAATTGGGAATATAAAATAGCTAATCTAATTGCTGAGTGACCGAAGATAATGATAAGTGACCTTTGCTAATTAGCCACCTACATGTTTTACATTAAATTTAATTAATCGCCGCTTCTTTGCGCAACATATGGCCACTATCTGCGCGAATGCCAGACGGAACATTCATCTGGGCGAATGCGATCATTGCTGGTAATTAATGGGCAATAATAACAACAGGACGGGTTTCGATGTAGCCGCATGTCTCCGCATATCATTACTATACTTATAAAATACCGCTGATTGCCGCCTTCGCTATTAATACCAATCCGAAGCGAATCGGAGAAATAACTCCCGATGGCGCGGAGGCCGGCGCCATAAATTATTCATAATTATGTCGCTGAATTGGACTCCGCCATAAATTTCACTTTTTTAGAAGTTGCGCGTCTTCAGCCTTCAATTTCCAGCTAAAGGCTGTTCCGTTGCATGGAAGGATATTGGCGCGGCTTTGAGTTGAAAGCTGGAAGGTTACGTTTATGTTTTATTGCCTTTATTTTGTTAATATATGCTTCTGTATTGTTGTTACTATTATACATAAGTTCTGACTTGCTTTTATGAGTCACAAGACTTCAATTTAGTCCTTTTATTTCTTTTTATGTACTGTTATCTGCCTCAATTCCAAGATTATCCTCTTAGCTTCTTTTTGTATCACATTTTCCGGCACGTTTCCGTAATTCTCTGATTTTTTCTTCTCGTTTCATTTAAGTATGCCTTCTCCATGTCTTCCCAGTCATCACACTTAGAGTATTTCTATCAAACATCGATTTACGAACACCAATTTTGTTTGATTGCTTTCTTAATCAATCACGTTTCTTACCAATACAATAAAACAGGCTTTGTCAATATATTGAATATTTCAGTTAAGTGCAGTTTAGCTTTAACATTTAAGTTATTTGCATTCTATACCCACGGAACTTCATATATATTTTTGTTTTATTTATTTGACTCTACATGACCCCTGACACTACGTTTCCTAAGTATATAAAAACTACTTTTTCTGGTAGCACACATCCATTTCTTCTTAATATTTCTTCTTATCAACTTAAGTAGGAAAGGAAAAAACAGTCAAGTATTCGTGAAGCTCTTGGCTGCAATTTGATCGTAAGTAAAATACTGAATCACTTTTCTAAAAAAGTCATAGTACTGATAACAATTATACTTTGCCATACAGTTGAAGTATACAAATTTTTGAAAAGTTATTGCTAAAAATAATAAGAGATACTATAAACCTAGGTTAGATAATTACGTCATTCCAAATTTGATGAATAATAAACTCAAACGTAATTTGGTGCATCGTGTGGTTGGTTCTCGGGTTATAAGACCGTGGTCGGAGTTCGGAAACTTTTGACGTTTCGTCCACAACTGCGGTGGACATCTTCAGAAGAAAATCTTCTAAAAATTAAGTGACTGTCCCATGCGTTTTCGCTTTTATACTCTCGCGAGTATGGTAGGGATGGTGTTGGGGGGGCGTGGTTGACGTCACCGGGATGGTAGATGACGTGATCGGGCTAGCTGCTGACGTCAATCGGGACGTTGTAGGTAGTATTTCTGACGTCACTCGCTCTTTCGCCGTATCGCGGTCTGTTTCTTGCCCTTTGAGAGCGACAAACCAAGACCTAGGTAGATTAAATCCGTCCTCTCTGGTAAAATTATTTTTATATTTATAAATTTTTACCGCCTCTATGTATAATCTCGGGTAGTAATTCCTATAGTTGGATAAAACTTGTGTTTGCCCGAATGCTATCTCGTGGTTAGGATTCTCCAAAGCATGTTCTGCAACTGCTGATTTATCGGGTTAATTGAGGCGTAGATGACGTTTGTGTTCCTTTATCCTGGTAGTAATCGTTCCGCCCGTTCTTGTATCTTTGGCTGGTCTAAGCAAATCCCGTATCTTGGTTTCCACCTTGTGTTTGTTGAAGATTTTTCCTACCCGGTCCGTAACCCTGTTGATGTAAGGTAAAAAAGCTTTGTCTACCGTAGCCGATTTTGGTTGCGTTTTCCCTGCACGTTTATGGGGTTTGATTGCTCTTTTTATCTCCGTCCTCGAGTAGCCATTCCCTTGTAAGGCTTGTTCCAAATGTTTGAGTTCTTTATACAAAAACCGTGGTTGGATTATACGTAGTGCTCGATCTAGCAATGTTTTCACAACCGTTCTTTTTTGACTTGGACGGTGATTCGACTTCTTATGAAGGTATGCGTGGGTTTTCTGTACACTGTGTGTTGAAAATGTCCATTCTCCGATCTCAACACCTGTACGTCTAAGAAAGCAATTCCAGTTCCATGGTAAACTGTATGCTGTATGATGTATGGAATTTAGGTGCATAAGGAATTGTGGTAGGGTCTCCTTTCCGTGTCTCCATATTACAAAGGTGTCATCGACGTATCTTAGCCATATCGCGGGTTTTAAAGGTGCTGTATTGATAGCGATCTCTTCGAATTTCTCCATGTAGTAATTAGCGATTACAAGGCTAAGTGGGCTTCCCATTGCTACACCGTCTTTTTGTTCGTAATATACGCCCTGTCAAACAAAGTAACTGGACGTAAGGCACTGCTGCAGGGCATCTCGAGTCGGTACTTTGGTAAATAAGGAAGTTACATCGAAGCTAACCATTAGATCTCATCCCTGTAGCTGGATGTCTTAAAGCTGGTTGACAAAATGTGCGGAGTCCTTGATGTAACTGCTGGTATGTCCAATGTACGGTTGTAACAGACTTTGGCCAACTTGTAGGTAGGACCCCCGATAGCACAGACAATGGGTCGCAGCGGTACATCGTCTTTGTGTATTTTGGAGTATTCTTGGGGGCAGCGCCTCTGATGTTATTAGTCTCTTTTTGGTGGTGTCATCCAGAGAGGACAGTCACTTAATTTTTAGAAGATTTTCTTCTGAAGATGTCCACCGCAGTTGTCGACGAAACGTCAAGAGTTGCTGAACTCCGACCACGGCCTTATAACCCGAGAACCAACCACACGATGCACCATAACACCGGCCGTGAAAGCCTTCGCATCTATTTCAAAAGTAATTTACCAAACCAGCTCTATATACTATTAACATTTACTTAATTGAACAAACTCTTTAAGTAAAAACGAACACCTTACTTTTAAGCTATCACAACATTGATTCCGGAGTCCCCAGAGGAGAGCATTAAAACCACTTATATGAGTGTCGTATAAGTCCGATACCTTAGTTAACAGAAAATACTACCATCGCCACCTTTCTCAATAACACGGTCATATTGTTTATCCAAGGATCACCTAAATTAGCATCACACATTGAAAATCACCACAACAATTATAAGATTGTTTTAGCAAATGGAGACTAGTAATAAATCAAGAAAATCTACTCATGTAACCTTTACAAACAAAAATGTTATATATCCTCTAGTCGTAATAAATAATGCTGCTATTCTAGTTTAGACTAAAATTAAATACCTCGGATTACTTTTGAGCTTGCATATTAAGGTCAAAAGAAAACAATTAAACCTTAAATTTAAACAAATCTCTTGGCTGCTTAGAATTCGCTTGCAGCTTTCCCTCACGAACAAGATTTTATTACACAAAGTCATATTAAATCCTATATAGTTTAATGAATTACAACTTTGATATTGTACAAATCCATCAAATACTAAAATACTGCAAAATATTTCAGTCAAAAACTCTTCGAATGATGGTAGAAGCACTATGGTACGTCAATAATCAAATTCTACACAAAAACTTGGGAATATATAGGCAATGGAATTCAAAAATCGCAACCACATACCACAACAATCTCGTGGAAAATCCAAACAATCTAGTAGAACAGCAGTCAGAAGAATACTTCAGCGGCAATGACCATAAAACTTACTGCAATAAATGATTCAGGACTAAGTTTCATGTTTATTAGGAAAATATTAATGGCTACATTCCTTTCGTGTCATCAAGTTTACTCGTTACTCTTGTTAAAATAGATAGCAAATATGCAACTAAACTAATAATAATATTCTTATTATTTATCCTTAGACCGATCTTTGCTAAATTCTCGATTATACAATTTAATTTTTTATTTATGTTCTTGCTGTTGCTTGTGATAAGGTAAACATCAGCAACAAAATCTAAATCCTGTAATGTTTATGTCTAGTTGTTTTCTAATAATCGTTTAAAATACTAATTAATGCTAACAATATTGCTAAAAGATGTATACCTCTCTAAGTACATGCTCTATATAGAAAAATTTTTGGTGTTCAACTTAACACATATCTATTGTGCCTTCTCGTTATTGAATTAAATGTTCTATGTGGTAGTCTCTTATTAATATATTATATATTTTCCATTAGTGTATTAAAGGTTCGTTGATACCAAATATAATAATTAAGGATTACTTTACTATGATTTATATGTTTACTGTTTGATCTGCACATGATGCGTTTGCCCTTAAACATATTGTTCATTTTCTAGTTTTTTATTCATGGAGAAATGTAACTTGTATAACTTGTAAATTTCTATACCTCTCCCCAATTTTTCCATTTTATCAAGTCATCTTTCTTTGGCAATTTGCTCAACACACCTTTTGAAAACCCTTCTTCTTTCCATATTTTTCTTAACAGTAGTTTCAATATTCTTTGTCTGGTTAATAGCTTTCGCAAATTTTTATGATCTCTTCTTCTTCTGCATTTAATATACTGTTGAACTATTCCACTTTTTGTTTTTGATTTGATATTTTTCCTTATTTGCTTTATATTATTATATAGCCTTCTTTTTCCATATGTAATTTACACATAATGTTTTGCATATTTTATTTATCTTCATTAATTCTCTTAAATGAGATTGCAATTTTTCTTGTATTTCTTTACATGTGTTTATGTAGATTTGTTATAGAAGCAGTAGCAATCTCGATTCATAAGCTATAAAAAAGATTTAAATATAATTTAGAAGCACAAAGTATGCATGTGGGATTCTTGTGTTTTAAAGTGTTCCTAACAAAGATACAGGTATTAGACAAAATAATGGAAATACTTACAAAATGTGGGACATAGTTTCACTGTGCTTGGTAACACTGGTAACTCAACCGTCTCTTGTTTGGTGCAGGTAGTATGGACTACGTGATTGTAGACGTTGTGCAAGTGTGGTGTGTTTCAAAGATGTCTGGTTGTTGGTGCCCCTCTAGCTGAAATATCAAAACAGCGACGTTGCGCGTTGTAACACTAGCCACGGTCTTGAGAGTCATGACAGTGCACAGTAAAACAGGGTCAGCTAAACATAATAGTTGTCGAATGGTGCAATGCACACAAAAACTGGAATATGTAGAATTAACAATGTGTCATTTGGTCGAAAAAATCACACTTTAGCGTTTTTCCCACCATTGGATGCGTGTTTGTGTAGTGAAGCATACGGTATAGACTGTCTCCACTCGACTATCAAACATAGTGGTGGCTCTACTATGGTCTGATGCCCTATATTGTGGTATTCCACAGCCCGCCATGCCATATTTCACGATCAGATCACAAAAGCAGTGTATAAAGAACTCTTGGGTGACCACCCGATGGTACAAACTTTATTTCCAGAAAGGAATGCTATATTACAAGGTAATAATGCTCCCATTCACCCTGCTAACCCTGTTCAAAAGTGGTTTCAAAAGCATGTTGATGAGGTTCAACATATTCCCTGGTCCGCACAGTCCTTAGACCTAAAGAGTTTTGGCATCGATGTGCTGGATGAAAAATGTCTTCAAATTCCACTCATTACTATTAAGGACTTGTATCTGTCCAAATTCAAGCTGTATCGCGTGCAAAAGTTGCACCAACACCGTAGTAACACAAGATGTCCCGACCTTCACAAGTTTTTCTATTAATTTGTCCAATATGTAAAAATTATGAAATTGCAGTCACAAAATCCATTAAATTTTTTTTAATAAAGTATAGGCTATGTTATGGACTAGCACTATTTACTTTGTATTGTTTTGGTTCGAATACTTTAAAATGGGTTCAGGAATACTAAATTTGGTCTTTCATTGGTTTGTATTTAATTTGTGTTTTTTATAAATTACGTATGTGGATTTATGTATAGGTCCACCGTTTGAATTTTTTTCAATGTCTTAGTCATGTAAACTTCTTTGTATAGTTAGATTCATCTGTATATTTAATACATTTAACCAGACCATATAAAATTTTTGCAAAGCTTTTGTTCTTGATTGTAATTTTACTTATTTTAGTAAATTTGGATGTAGACTTTTACTTTGAACTACGTTCCATTGGCTGCTGTTTACCGATAAAAACATAACTTTATAGAAAAATATACTTTTATTTTGCATGCTAAAAGGAAAAAACCGACCTCACCAGTTTTAATTTTATTAAAATTTCTCATCGTATTTGGTATTTTTATCTACTTTAACAGTATAGACAAATAACAGCAAAAATTAAACACTTTGGGAAAAGCTTTTAGATTCAGATGCTACAACGAAAGTTAAAGAAGAATAAAAATAGTTGTGTAATAAGCAGGAAGGCAAAAACACACAATAAATGATTTTCTTAATAAAAAATATTGTTAGCAAAGTAGATTACGTAAATTGTAAAATTGTAAAAGTTAGTGATCAAATTATAGGCATAATTTTGTTCTTTGTAACTTTGAATTAGTTTTATCTTAAATTATAATACGAAAGTCACAAAAATCAAATAGAAACAAGCTGGTGCGGGTAACATGAAGTATAACATAATATCGGTAAAGTTATTTGATGCATACATCGGTAATGTTATTTGATGTTGACTAATTGCACAGAGTATTGCGTATTTATATTTAGTAGTTTTGTTCTTAATTAGTAGGTAAACTTAAGAGTTAAAAAAACTAAATGTTTATCTGGTTGTCTTTATTACAAAAATTACCCATTTGAAAGAGGACAATCAAGATCATTTGCAGTGATAATTATTTTAGGAAATTGTACCCGTAATTTTTAATTTTATGCAAAATAACATATTGAAGTTTTTAGGAAACTGTTGTAAACCATAAAAACCCAGTTAGAAAGACCCGCATTCACAGAAGTTTTCATTTTTGTGATATAAGATGTCGTAACCAAAAAGCAAAGACAGAAAAATGTATGGAATATTATTAATTAATGGTTACAAGATTCTAGTTATTTAATGAAAATTAGTAAGAATAAAAGCGTTTTTTCACAAACATATTGCAGTATCACAACCGCTAATTCTTAGAGTTGAAACACTTTGAATATACTATAGGTATTTCATCAATAAAGCAAAGAACGTCTAAATTTATAAATTTTAACTTCAAGTGCGTAGGTTTACATATTTAGAAGATACATTTTTTCGATTGCAGCCGCAAGCTCCTCGTTCGAATGATGGAAATACTAGTAATCCAGGAGCCCGAAAGTTTCGCCGGCAGTTGGCCGCATATGGGCGACGAACCGCCTAGAGGTGGTTAGGAATTAAAATAATCCAGATATTCCAGTTTACCCAGCCGCCAGAAGGGAAATGAGATTGAGAAATCCAAAACGCCATTGAAAAGAAACGTTGATGTCAACCAACTGGAAGTAGTGATCGGCCGATAGGTCGAGCTCAGACTTCGTCGTCTTGTAGAACTGTCGAAGAGGAGGAGGAGCGGCTTTCGAACGACGAGAGGTGGCCGATTGGTTCGAGCTTGGCGGACCAACAAAATGACCCTCGTCTTCAGAGAAGGGTCCTTCTCCTGAATCATGGCGGTAATTATCTACTCTGGACTAGAAAAGTAAGCGTTGTTGACGAGGACTTTGTTCACTGCCTCTTGCGCAGCTCTTGGTATTCTTCGGGTGTGCATCGCCAGCTAGTGAAAGATGTAGGGTCGAGAAGAAACGATCGGGTTTCTGCGAATGAGAAAGCAGACCTTGACGATGTACGTTGACATGAGGGTGAGTTGAGAGGCCGAGTTGGGCTTCTCTTTGGCCAAGAATCGACGGATGATACGAGAAGCGATCGTCAACCAGCACGAGTGGTTAGGAAACGGAATCTCTTGAGTGAGTGCTTGCTTGGAGATGTCCTTGATTTTTCCGGTCTTGGCCAGCAGACACAGGTGGACAGCTCGTTTTAGTCACTGCGCACCAATGTCGAAAGAAATTTGTCAGGCCAGGTAGGAAAGGGAATGCTCTGCTCATTCTTCCAGGAAGTGGATCGAAAGTTGGCAATAGGAAGAGTGGAGAGGTCGTTTTTTTTTATTTCTTCACTCAACAGGCCTTCGTAGGTTGATGAGTCCGTTGTTTTCCCCACTAGTTTGTGCATCAGTGCTCGAAGAGGAAGCTCGTTGAGATGCATTAGGCAAATCACCGGCTGCAGTGGCTTATTGAGGCGTTCTCCGAGTCGCCGAATGATACCAGTCTACTTTCCGACATTCATCGCTCAGCCGTCACATCCCACGAGCATCAAGCTCGCTCCGATGTCGATCCGAAGATCTTCAAAATATTCCACTAAAACTCGGGTTGCAACATCTGCGGCCTGCAATTAAATAGATACAATGAATTTAGGTAATGTACAATAGCCAACATACCTTCTTGTTCAGCTCAGTGTCCATCTGAGTCATCGAGAGAACCGTCACATGCTCGTTGGTTACTGGTTACCGAGTGAAACCACCGTCTTTACGCCATTCACATCGCTGGTTAATCGATCACTATCCATGGAAATAAATGGAGTTGTGTCGCAGCTTGTCTTCGTGCTGGGCAGTTGCCAACGAACGCAGAGAGTTGATGCCACTTTGGATGGTGTCTTTGGTGATCTGGTAAGGTACAACAAACTGGGTAGCCAGACGCTGTTTTGTGAGATACTTTACTGCGTACACAGGTAACAAGAAATGATTTGGAGACAGTAAGTCGGCGACGTTCCGACTTGGATGCAGCCAAATCCGGTAATAAGTTTTTGCAACTCTCTTCTTCCTCCTTATCGTCAACGGAGATGATTTCAGATAGATCAGTTTGAGGCGTAGCTTTATTTCGGTTCAGCAGACGTTGCAGCACCTTGCATTTTCGATCTTGGTTACGATTGAAATTCTGCGATCCAGTCGAATTAACGAAAGGGGATATGTGACGGAGCCGCTTGCCGCACTGCTCGTCTAGAAAATCGACGTTACTCTTCTCCATTAGCTTGGTGCATACCACACACCTGTAGTCAGTTCCCAGGTTAGATTGACAAAAAGCAATGCCGAAAAGAAAACGATATGCGGCCTGGTGCTCCTGGATCTTCGCTTTCCACTCGTCTGTCTCCTTCTTGGCTGCGTGCCGATGAAACCATTGCGCCACTTGTTTTTGTAGTGCTCGTATAGTCGCTTGACTTTTACCTTGGCGGAGTCCAGATTCTAAGCGTAGATACTTTCGCTCATTTCCCAGTAATGGAAGACTCATTTAGCCACTGTATCGACCAGTTCGTTGATCGTCTTCGAGTTGGTGCGAGGTTGCTGGTGATAGTGGAACTTGTAGAAGCATAGAATGTCGCCTTATGAATATAGCTGAGTGGCTGGAAGCTCTGCAAAGTGTCCCAGAACCGGAGACTTGATCTCCTTGCGAATTGGATAGGTTTTGAGTGGATAATTGGGTAAACAATTATAAAAATTGGGTAAATTGACTAAAACATAGCGCCGAGCCGATGATGCAACGCGCGCAACAACCGCCCACACCACGAATTTCCACTGTGCGTTGATAGTACAGTTACGTAGTAGGTGCGTGACCTATCTGTGGGAGCTGATGAGACTACGCGGAATTATTAATTATTTTCACAGAATCTTTGTATCGACCGGACTTGACCTTAAACTCATCAGATCGCCTGCAGATTTTCCCTGAAATTCTTTTTAATAAGGAGGCATACGTAGGTGAAGGTCGGAGAAAAAAATGTTAAGTGCATTCTGCTCTAGTAAGAAATATGATTTTTAAGTAGCAGTTTAGGTGTAAAATTGTAAAAGTGTCGTTGTTATTTTACTTTTCGATTTAAGTGTTTATTTTTGCGGAATGACTCCTATGGTTTGAACATTAGTTAATAATTCAATACATGGATTTATCTTAAGCAAACGTCGCAACTTATTCAAAGTTTTGATTGTTAATGTTAATGTTCTGTCATGTGCTATTTATACATCCAAAATCTGTTCTGGAATTTCCTCGGGGTGCTTGGAAATTTGTTACGTTTATTCTGAATATTCTCGCTAATACGTGTGTATCTACAAGCACTTTATGATGATATTATGGCGCTTAGAAACTCGTTATATTGTACTCTCTTAAGGAGGGGAGAGTGCTTGTAATATGGAGGGTATATTCGTTCCAGATCATTATCGCCTGGCGTTTGGATGGGTCATGGAGGTATTTGCAATCTTGCCTTTTCTTATATGGTGGAATCAGGTAGAGGTAACAGTCGATTGTCTTCTGCGGGATTACCAAGTATTGTTCAGTCGAGTCCGTTCAATCCACATCCGAGTTTTGATATTGCTAAATTTCAAATATTTTTGTTTAACAGATGATCAGATAGCTTGTTAGCGTTTTTCGTAATACACAGCAAGTTGGTTTGTCTTAAGATAATTTGTTTGTCGCCATATAGTAGAGATTTCTGTCGAGATGAGTTAGTCGCAGCTTCTTTCCGACTGCCCGGCTCGATTTTTTTAAATTTTTTTGTTACAAAATCATTTACGATTTCTTTTTACATCTTTAAATTACGCGCTAGGCATATTTTGCTGGTATGTTAAATAGTCTTGTTGTGCTTCTCTTCTGACACCAAAATATTTGTCCAGTTCCACTTACCAAACATACAAAATCTTTGAATGCTGGCTTACACGTTAAGAACTCAGATCCTTTGCCCGCAGCCTTTTATCTTCAACACTAGGATACAGTTAATTGTAATGAAAGACCTTAAGTTTATTGCTTGATAATTTTCGGATGGAGTACAGGACATCGTTTATTTTCTTCATCGTATGGACCTTCGTAAGCTTGTTATAATTTTAGAGACAATCTACGTTGTTGCTTGGACGCTACTTGGACGCCTTCTTTACAACTTGCTCTTTATGCATTGATGTCTACTACTCTTCATTCGGTCACTTGCGATGTTATTGTTGTATGAATAAGTAGCGTTCTTCTTTTTAAGTCGTCAACTATGTTTTCCGCAAGTTTACTTTTAAAACTAGTTTACGACTGAAGAGAATATTGGCTGGTGTATGGCCATTTCACTCATGGACAGACAAAAGGAACAAATAGTCCCATTCTCGTTAGTAGACAATTTTTGATGGATAGTTTCTATTCCATTTAATAGTAGATGTAACGAAGTTGTTCTTGTTTTCCTAATTATCGGTATTTCGCATATTTGTGTGATTAGAAATTTTGTTCTTGTTTTAAATGGTAATTAAAGTGGCACCTCCAATTTTCTAAGTAATTTTTTTATCAACACATTAACGATGGATACAGATTTCAAAAGAATTTCTGACCTCATACTGTCTCATTGGTGCTTTCTGTTTCTTTTGTAGGCGTTACTCGTTGCGCACATCACAAATTCTGCCAACATCTTCCTTTCGGTTCACCCAGTAGAATCTTTTCCAGAACTTTCGCAATTTCCACATGGCCACCAGACACTATCGTGAAGTTGTTACAATACTTTTGCAATTCTCTTCGTTGGAGCCAATAACTGAAGCTTTCTTTGAGTCCAAATCTGCTTTTATATTACTTATATTTGAGTTCAAATTTGTTTTAACCGCTTAGCATGGCGCTCACAACTTCAAAATAAAAACTTTCTAAATCCTCACCAGCGTCCAGTAAAGCTTGCTGAAGCCAAAGCTGCAATGTAGCCTTACTTTCAGAAATTTCTAGATTTTCCTCTAACTCACGTTAAGATTGAAAAACGTCGCTTTCTTGGCGGTCATATAAATTTATTCTTTTTATTATTATTTATTTATTTTAAATTAATTTTATAAAATTAATTAGATTCAATATGTACATCTTATATGTATCGAAAACTACTGAAAAATTAATAGTATAAATTATGTACATATTAAAATAATACTTAATATATAGGGTGATCCAAATTTAATTTTAGGATTTAAATTGTGCACTGTTTGTGTTCTGTGTAAGGCAAAAATTTAAATTGCTACAGTTGGTATCTAGACATACTCCAAAGTCACTATGACACCGCACACGGTGCAAGATCGCGTCAATATTATTCAAGTGTATTATAAAAACAGGTTATTAAGCGATAAATCTGATCCTTCTTTAATAGCTTTGTGGATCGTTAAAATCTTTTATGAAAACAAAGCTCACAACACTGTCATTGCCAATGGTGTACGCAATCGGGCGATGCTAAACAACTTTCTTTTTAATGTAACTAACAGTTTGAACTTTACTTACATATGGTTTTAACAAGATGGAGCCACATTTCACACAGCACGTGAAGCACTCACTTTATTTGAAAATAAATTTGTTGGTCGTGTTATCTCGCAGAGGGTGACATCGATTGGCCACCACGATCTTGCAATCTAGCCCTATTAGATGTTTTCCTCTCAAATTATTTGAAACCAAAGGTCTTTATCAATAAAACTCTTGTGATTCCAGGGCTAAAAAAGAATATCAGACGTGTTGTTGCTGATCCGCATTTATGGAAAAGCATTATGGTCGCATGTTAACAAAAACGTAGAGAGCATTTGGCCGACGTAACTGTAAAGCCTGTAATTAACATTGATAATAATAAAATTCGCAATATTTTGTGTTTTATTCAGGAAAATATTCTAAAAACAAATTTGGCTCACCATACAATTTATATGAAAAAATATATAAATATATAAATAAATATAGAAAGATATAATTTAGATAATATTTGAGAAAAGAACTCAAAACAACTTGGGTTATGTATATATCAAAAGAGTAAAATTAAAAATTCGGTAATAATGTAAATTTTTGTTTATGTCATATGTGATCTTTGCAAATATTGGACACGTAATATTAATTTTTAATCAAATCAATATCCTAGTAGCTATAATTAAAATAATTAAGTAATAACTGAATATTACATTTAGACCTTGAAAAATAGAATTGTTAAATAAATGTAATAAATGTTGTAATAAATGTACCTAGACCTGCCCTTCAATTATCCAGAGACCGACTCGGGGCCATTTGGAAAAAGGCGGCGCAGCTATTTGTGTGTCATAATATTTGCAATGGAAAAAAGCAGAAATTAAAAAGGAGCACGACAAAGCAAACATAATTAACCGTTTGACTTAATTATTTTATTTGTAGTCGCAGAAATAATAAGAACAATCACTAGATTTGCGCGCCGGCAATTGCATCTACGGCAGCGCGGAGCCGGCGAGCGCGCCCCTCGCAAACAGAGACAGCGGGGCTGCGTGGGGCCGGCGGCTCGCGCCGCGATTGAAATTCTTTTAATTTAACCTTTGGCTTGTTTGAAGAAACCCCTTTCTCTTTTTTATTTAATTTGTCATTTTATTGTTCAGCCATTCGTCGCAGACGTGCTCTGTGATATCAGGCGAATTTTTAATTGCCTTTGCTGAGATAACAAAATCAAAATGTTAATTAACAATCTGAGCGTGTTCTGGACTTACAAATTAAAGAAAAATACTCGCTAAATATTTCATTAGCCCCGGAATGATAAGTTTATTTCGGCGGCGGGCGCGCGGAGATAAAAGCGTTTTTGATAACAAAAAGACGGGCAAACAGGGTTACTGCGATACCTGCCCTTGCGGCCGCGCTTCCGGCGTTTTCAGGTGATCCGCGCGGCTTTTGCAGGATGCACAAGATGCACTTTGCGCAAGACAAACTGTGTTTGGTTTAGCGGCGCGATCCGGATTACTAATTAAAAATTGCCTCGTTAAAGATTAACTGGCTATGTAAATAATCCAATGGGATTCCGCAATTTCAGAGCAGACGCTGCAGCTAAATCCGCTCCCGCAAGCTGCCCCGGACAAGAAATTTTATCGTTGTGCTCCAGAGTAGTTTACTGGGGTACAATTTGTTAACAAACTATCTGTATATATTATTCTGGCTTAGCTATTTTACAGTATCATCCACTTCTTCACAGTTATAGTTCTAGATTAAGACTAAGAGTGGAAGTTAAGCGTCCAACTTGTAGACTGCACTTGGTGCAACAAAGGAGATATCTAGTCTTCAACGGATATATTTTTCCACTAGTTTAATTGTAAATGGTATTACTGTTATTAGCTGATTTTTATACAAGAGTTGCTATTAGAACTTTGAATGCATATTTTGACAACTTTTGTAAATGCTCATGCAAAATATTATTTTGCATATATAAGAGCAATCATGTTAATTTAACTAATTTTCTTGATTTTATTTACAAAAAAAGTTAAAATCGCGCCGTGACACTTCTGGATACATGAGAAACGTGTAGTTTGCGCAGCAGAGTTATTAACAATGAAATAAGAAGTAGATTAGGAAATTGTATTAAGGGCTGTACTAATACAAGCGTTTCTAATTTTAATGTTTAGTAAATATATGAATCTGTTTGACTATTATTTGATATTACATATCTAAATCCTATTTTATAGATGTTATATGTAGGCGAGCAACTATTTTTTAAATTTGTCGGAGCTTTCTAAAAATATAAATACGTCTAGTTAGTTTTTAAAATAATTCTCTGATCTAAATTACATAGGTAGATATTTGATCCCGATATTAGATGAAGGTGGTTGTGACACCAGGTAATCGCACACAAATGTTTTATTAGCAACATTTTCGTGAAATGTATGTCTTCCAAGTATTTTTTTTATTTATAATTACAGGGTCATAAACAGCACAACTTTTCATTTTTTGGTCTAGTTTCAACAACCGTCAATCGGCGATCGTGTTCCAGAAAGCAGAGAGCAATGCGAATATTCTCTTTAATCGCGCTAATCCTTGGGAGATATAGGTGACGTCTGTTTTCAACTGCTTCTAGTCTTACCAAAACTTGTATATGCCACGCATATACTTGAATATTATAAAAGTTTTTGTTTCAGAAGTGTGACTGAAGTCTTTTTAAAATCACAGGCAGTTTTACGCCCTCTGTTGTGGTAACTTGATAATAATCCTTTGCTCAGCGGACGGGCGTACCTTTTGCTCTGACATCTTAACACTGTCTAAAAAATCATCAGTCCTAGGCACCTCTTCAGGCATTCCTATCTAGAATGCTCAGAAGCCACGATGTATGTATGTGTTTTATATTTGATTTATCCAGCATTTGTCTACTTTCTATTCCTCAAGTTTCATAAAAAAATATTTTAGGTCTTTTGTACAAGGTATGTTTAAACCAAAATTGTATCAATGCGGTCATCCACACTTTGCACTTTTTCTTATTGAAAAACTCGCTTTCACAAATCTACTATTCTACCAACTAATGACAGTTGGTGAAACATTTGCGAATGATACGAAAATTCCGTAGAAATAATAAACTTTCCGAAGATTGCTGGATTGCAGAACCTTCTGAATATCAGTGTAAAAATATTGCCATCGACTAGGCATCGTGTACTATTGGAGATTTTCTAAAGTTTTCTTTAGCAAATACTAACTTATTACCAGGTCGGGCCCGGGTGGTGATAAATCGGGCGTCGGGACGCTACGACCGGCAACGCTAAAAAAACGAAGCGTCGGCTCCAACTTACGATTATAATTATATTTACAAACTTAACCTACCTTACGCTAACTTAACCTACTTAGCTAATTTACAAGAACTTAACCTACGATTTAATGTATGCGCTGAACCAGGCCGCGAGATAGGAGCAGCGTGCAGCAGGGCCGATGGCGAAGTCGGGCAGCGAGCAGCAGGGGAGGCAGCAGATCTGGGCGGCGAGGCCGGAAAGCGAGCAGCGGGGCCGGAAAGCGAGCAGCAGATCCGGGCGGCGAGCAGCAAAAAAAGCCAAAAGAGACTCACCTGAGGACACTTGATGGTTACTTCTTAAAGGGCTGACGACTGAACAAGTTTTCGGTTGCTCAGGTTTTAAGGGCTCAGCCGTGCCCCACTCTGCTAGTGAGGTGCAGAGTTCAGGGTGGAAGCACGCTGAGCCCGCTGGGGAATGCAGGGCTTGCCCAGAATTGGTGGACGCCGGGGGCGCCTTTGCTCTGATTGGAAAATGCCGTGGCGGCTGTGGTTGGTGGCGTTCGGGTCGACTCGGATCGCTTAGCACGACGCGGCGCGGCAAGTCAACTACTCCGATGTTTCACACGGCGCCACAAAGTCGGCCTCAGGTAACATTCCTAAGGCATTACAAATTCCCAAGGACGCTTTTGTGTTGCACGCTGCTCGAAAAATTCCGAGTCAGGCGAAATCGGGCCCAGGTAACAAACTAAAGATCTACACGATCATACAAAAATTGAAATAATGCAAGAACTTCATCTTGCTGAAAATTCTCATCGACAATTTTTAAAGTAATATGAAGTGAATTTTTAACAATTCTTAACAATAAAGCGCGCTTTAAACTCGATGTAAAAATTCTCGTGTGGCTAGTGGCAAGCAAATGAGTCATTGTTTAGTGTAGACTTTACGCAGGTGTTATGATAGATCTATAAGTCTTTAAAGATAGTGCTGAAAATGCTGTAACTATTAAAGGTGGCCGTTACTGTCACATGACAAACCAGCTTTTTTAGCACCAACTGTAGAATATGTATCTGGAACAAGCATGGTTCCAGCAAGACTGCGCCACCTGTCATACAGCTCAAGCGACAGTCGATTTATTGCACCAACTACTTCTTGGTCAGCTCAATCTTGTTATTTAACACCTTATGACTTCTTTTTCTGGGCATACCTGAAACCCACAGATTACAAACAGTCAAAATAATAAACAGCAGTCCAAAAGTTGTTTTGTTTAACATAAAAAACCGGCTTTTAATTGGAACCACGCGTTATAAAGTAAGATTGGGGTCTTTATGTTAGTCAAAGACTGATTATAACATTATAGTTGTATTGACTTTGATTATTTTGACTTAATTATTTTGG
The DNA here is from genome assembly GCA_036346155.1 of Sinelater perroti. NCBI lineage: Eukaryota > Metazoa > Arthropoda > Insecta > Coleoptera > Elateridae > Sinelater > Sinelater perroti. The sequence continues at coordinate 361,310 of JARFIY010000336.1, forward strand.
CTTTCTTTTAACTTAGCCAAAACCTCTATCAACGAAGAAGGATGAGCTGTTAAACCTATTAATTTTATTTTTGTACTGCAAAAAGTTTTTCTTGTTGTAGCCTTCAAAAATGTAGTGGTCAGAATAATTTTCAACAGATTGTTATGTCCTAAATTGTGACATTTTTTAATGTGTAATGTTTAGGTTAGAAACTGCATGACTTAATTCTTCAGAAAAGTATTTTGAAATGTATTCTACAGGTGTAAATCTGCCACTGCCCATCTCAAACCAAATTAAGAAAGGGTACTGATATAGGAGTAGCACCTTTATATTTAAACTATGGTTTAGTTGATCAGGTTAACAGCACCTTGTAAGGGTCTACACTGGGAGGGTTACGACACTTTTTTATTATAGGGAGGTGTTTGTTGATTACAAATTTAGGAGATAAAAACCTCTATGTTATCCAATCCTCCAGCTACGGGGCTAGAGTGGGGCCTGAACATGATCTTCAAAATAAATATATAAAATACAAAAGGTACTACATTATATCCTCAAAATGTGGATGATCATAAGGCAAACTAGCAAACGAAAGAGACATGAAAAATAGCTATGTGGAACATAAAAGGCGTTAGAACATAAGTGGGTACTGCCACTGTAGTGAATGTTTTGTTTTGTATACTTAAAATGGCGATGTTTAGTGTTTAAGAATTACTTGTAATTATCCGTTTTCTCTTCTGGCGTGGTAAAATACCCATCTAAATTCATCGTGAACTGGTTACGGCGTTACGGATGTTAAAGATGTGCATTTGTAGGTGCGAAAGTTTAAAGAAGATCGGGAGTTGTGTGACAAAGAACCTAAGCAGCCGCGGTTACAAACCAGTCAGACCGAAACCATGATTGCGTGAGTGGAGCAAGTGGTTATGAAAGACCGTCGATTAGGTGTGCGTGGTATCGCCTCTAAAATTGTAATTTTCGTAGAATCAAGGTGGGTCTTACGAATGCTGACTGACGAACACAAGGCTACGCAGGTGGCAATGTCTCGGGACATATCGACACGTGATTCGACCATAAATTTCCGACCATGAGGCACATTCTCCTTGCCCGTTCATTTTTAAATCGAGCCGGTGTTGCATCAGCAATTTTCCAGTAGACAAAACACACCCCTAAAGAAGTCTTCTCAGCATCCATGGAATCACGGCGACAACTTTGTAAAAAATGTTTACGTACTTTTCCAAAAAAAAATGGATTCTTTAGAACTTAAACAGACTTCGTATCTTTATAAGCAAAATTTTCGTATTGAATTGACAACCCGAAGTTTATGCTTAGGAGTCAGGAGGCCTGTTTCTATTTAATTCCAAGTTAAATCCTTTCTTTTTAATGCGCATTTTTCATCGCGATTTCATGTAAAAAGCCCAGGGCACAACATGGAACAGCAATATTACATAAATGATGTTGACAAAAGGTAGATCTACTACTTTTTTTATTAGCATAATTAGTATCGTCAAATGTATGCCCATTCAATTTAATTTTTCAATTGTTAGCTTCCTAAACAATTTTATTTTTCTAAACATTTTGACCAGATTAGCAAAAACGCTATGGTAATATCTTACTCTTGTAAAATATTATTGGTGTAGGGTAGGTATAGGATTAATCCAAATACACTAGTCCGAGGTCCAAGTATCTAAATACTAACTATAACTGAAACTTTTAGAGTAGACAGACTCGGTTCTTGTCATTACGTAGCTCTAGACAAATTTAGCTATAATACAAAAAAATTACAATTACATTGACTCGGCTACCCTTCAGAAGATTAAGTACTTCTATTGATTTTTATTATTCTGTAGAAATTATAAAAAATTATCTTTATTCAAAGTTTGGTTATACAAATAATTATAAACTCGCACACTAAGTAATCTTTTGTACAATTACTTACAGACATAATTAACCATTAATCCTGTGAGGGCATTTGGTGATACACAATTTATATATACCCAGAAAACCTGTAAAAATGCAGACAACAGTAGAGATAGTGGTATTACTTGGCTCATTAATTGTAAGCCGCCCTGCGTGAGATTAATATTCTTTCAATGCCATGTCTGACTTATTACATTTTGAATCAATCAATTTATTTTAACCCCTTTTGCCAGTTACATTTAAAAAAATTTAAAATGTGTTTTATTTAAGCTAATAAAAAATTGTACAAGAAACTCAATTTTGATTTACTAATTTTCTTAGTACGGATAACGAGTAAAGGTTACCCTCTACGACCCCGGTAGATAACAGACTTACTTTACGGCTTTAGCGGTCCGGCCCACGCGAGCACATGAAGAAGCCCAACACTGCATCTTGTCAAATCCGAATATTCACATTCCTCCCATTATGTTCCGTAACTCAGCAAACACGCACGGCAAGCAAAGTGAGTCGTGACACACTACAAGCCCCTCTAAAAATGTAACACGATATATTTTCAAAATGTAATACCCTGGGCGAGTAGCGAAGTATGACCAGAATCTTACATTGCTTTGGTCAGACCCATGATGCTAAGAATGGGGCTAAATGTGAAAAGCGCAAGAACATTAAAGAAAGAATTCAAGAAACCACTCATACTACATGTAGCAAAATATAGCACAACAATTTTGCTATCAGAAGAAAACCAATTTAAATGGAGCTTAAATTAGCAAAGATTAAATCAAATACCGTTGACATCAGCAAAGGTAAACAACTTAAAAATATTTTAAAAAACTAAAATTCAGGACAAGTCTTCTACTACATAAATAGTTAAATAGAAACATACGGAGGGGTTGGCTTCTTCATACATAAAAAATATGCCGACAGTATCAGCTGAATAAAAGTTATAGTAAGGAGAATGGCATACTTTTGATTAAATATCACATAAAGGTAATACATAACAAGGTAACGACAGCGATTTGTCCAACAATCGCAAAGCTTTACTGCGGTTTTTGTAATTGAGAAATGGACATATCTCAGGACCTCAACTACCTAGAGACACAAACTCTGCGGCTATGAGCTATTCTAGGCGAGACCTTTTCAATGGCACCTTGATCAAGTCTCCACCCTTGCGATTGCTGAGTTGATGCTTGTTGACAGATGGACAGACAGACGGACGGACGAACCGAGGATATTAGGCTTTTCTCGCTACTCCGCATCAGAAGCCTAAAAACCATACAGGTATATACACCGATATGCCACCATACAGATGACAAAGTGAATACCTTCCACGAAAACATTATTAAGGCAACTAATAAAACACTCAGTCATTTCACAATCATATGTGATAATTTTAATGCTCATAGGGGCCTAAAAGAGAAGACACAATGGAACAGTTTAGTTCTGAAGGTAGAAATGACACAGAGACAACTCTACTGGGCTTCTTATTAAAAAAAATAAATTATTCTGAATAAATAGCTTCTTCTACAAAAAGCCGCGTCAAAGATAGACATAAAAAAGCCCAGACGGCAAAACTCTAATCGAAATAGTTTACGTTATTACCGATAAAAAATAAATATTCAAAACTATCATAGTGCTGAATAAATGTACAACGGCTAGTAATCACAGAATGACGAGAGCTATAATAGAGATACATATTAGTAGAGAAAGACTGATTCAGAGAAAAGCTAGACTTGGTCGTAAAAGAAAAGCAACAATAAAAAAAGAAGAAAATTTAAGAACCAACAGAAACGAAAACCTATTACAAGAAACTAACAAAAATATATCCAAAATTATTAAAAAAGGTATTCGACGATATAGAAATAAGAAATACAACATACTATATACAAAAACGAAAGCTCTAACGTACTCAAAACTAAACTCATTGATTGAAAAACAGGAAACAATGAAACTGAAAAACAAAAAGGGAAAAGCGATCTTAAATGCAGTAAAAGAGTTTTATGAAGAACTATACAGAAGCAGGCTAGCAAAAAACAAAGAGAAAATTATAAAGAAACTACCAAGGCTAGATATAATCAATCAAATATCTGAAGATAAAAAAAGTTTGGTAACAGACATAGAATTGCCAAAAGGATAGGAAGGAAATAAAATACCTCACGCGGATCAACAGGCAAAGTAGCGTGTGATCCAAAATAGACGGCTAGAAACATCGTCTGGCTCAGAGTGAGCGGCTGAATATAGATAGCGACGAACTAGCAACTCACCGCATAATTTAAGAAATAACAGAATAAGAAACCCACAAAAAAATAGTCTCCGGGTGAAAATTCACCCCTAGTTGAGAGGAAAAACTCAAGTATACGGGGAATTCAGTTGTTGCTCAAGACTCTAGACAGCACAAACGTAAATCCACAAAGAACCAAAGATCAAGAGTTGGAAAGTTATAATAGTAGGAACATGGAATATACAAGGAGTGTCAACTAAGAGAGAAGAAGTATCCCAAGAACTATCGAAATATAAGGTTGGCATCATAATACTAACAGAGATAAAAAAAAGGCATGGTAATGAATATTCTGACGACTCTATTATGTTCTATACCGGAGTAAAAAATAAAAGAGCAAAAGAGGAGTGGCTATTGTACTTCACAATAAGCTCATAAACTGCAACTTAAACTGGCGGTAAATTAGTAAATGATTGATAATGATAATTTTTGGAATTAAAAACAGAAATATATACCATCATCCTAGTTGCAATATGTGCGCTATCAGATGCTAGTATTGAACACCTTCGAAAAAAATTCGAGGAAGATTTGAGAAAATTGCTCCAGCCGATTTAAATGCTAGAACTTTAGGAAAAAAAGATAATTCAGTAGTAGGAAGACTTGAAAAGAAGCGGGAATAGGTTGATAGAAATATGTCAGACGTTTACTCTCAGAATAATAAACGGGTACTGCGAAGATGAAAACATACACAAATTTACCTGGCATCAACCAACAAGGCAACTCCAGCCCATTATAAATTACATGATCAAAAGACAAACCACTAGATAAAAACAACAAACGTAAGGGGGCAGGGGGAGGAATGCAATGCGGATCATTTTTTATTAAAAACTACAATGTACTGTCTATGTAGGAGTTCAAGAAGAAGCATTAAAGAGGATAAAGATGTAGATAATAATAAATTAAATCTAGAATTATTAAAAGACGAATCCATAGACTTTTCATACAACTTAAGAACAATCGCAAAATTACAAGAAGGAACAAAACATACAGCACAACAAAAATATAAAAAGTTTCACACAAAACAACGTATGAAGTTCTGGGTACCGTAGAACCAAAAACAAGAAGGCCAAAAGTAAACTAGTAAAGCAAAAGAGTAGAAGATATAATAGAAGAAAAGAACAATGTGTATAATTTATGGCTGACAAAGCGAAATCCGGAAGTGATAGCAAGATACAAACAGAGAAAAGTTATGAAGGCAAAAAACAAAGCTTGGGAGAAGGATGCTTTAGAGTGGAGAAATATATAGGAGAGACAAAAACAAAAGAAGTATGGAAGACAATAAAAGGTAAATTTAAGAATCTCAGTAGGATACCAATATTGAAATGACAATATTACTCAGATATGCTACAGTAGGACAAAGTACAATACAAACAAACGCGGAAACCAAATATACCAATAAATGGAGAACATGTGTAACAGATAACAGTAAAAGACATTAGGGCAAAAATAAAATAAATAAAAAGCGGCAAAACTACGGGTCCAAGAGGGATAATAATTTAACCGTTAAAACATGCACCAAAAGTCACATACAAAAAACATATATATCTTTAATAAATGTCTAGTTCTAACGTCAATCTACAAAAAAGGATCTAACAAAAGTTATGAAAACTACAGATTACTTGCGTCAACTAGTAGGCTGTACGTACGTATAATAAGAAAGCGATTAGAGAAAGAAATAAACATCCGAGAGGACTAAAGATATGTAAGCCAATTAACAGAAAAAGAAAAAGCAAATAATTTAGAGACTCACCAAGAAATACAATTAAACTCAGAAAAACATATTACAGTCTTTTAAAAGTAACAAAGTAGTGCGACAGAGATGTAGCTTAGCTCCAGTTCTGTCTAAAATATTCTTAGAATATATTCTAAACGGATGGAAAAGAACATGCCAACAAACGAGTATAAAACTAGACAAAAAAACCATCCACACACTATAAGTTGCAGATGATCAAAACCTGATAGCTAGAGATGAGTACGATATTGACTACATAATGAGAAAACTAACGAAAATTTATAAATAAAATGGCCTAAAGATATATTGGAAAACAAAATATTTACTAACAGGAGGACAAGAAATTGCTCTGAACATGAATGAAGAATATAATTAGTTGGGATCCATAATATTTCAAGAGAGAAATGTAATAAGAGAAATTAATAACAGTGTTACTTAAGCTAAACAGCTGACACAAAAGTTAAACTTAGTGTTGTGGTAAAACAAAATAAATAAAACTGGAGAGGCAGGCGTGTAAATAGCCGTGCCCTCGTGAAGCAGTATTGGGAACAAATTACGGCCCGTAGCGGGGAAAAACGCAGAGGCCCAAATCGTCCTTAAACAGCCCGCGCGAAGGTGAATGGGGGCGGCTGCCGATATCAAAACCAACGAGTAAATTGCTAAATCGCTCGCCTGTAATTGGCTTCGGACTGCTGTTTTCTGCGTTGACTTCCTGGTGGCCACCGTATGTCGGTTGGCTTCGCACCTGACTTTGCGGGAAAACTATGATGCGACCGCGCTTGTCGGAATGGGTTTCAAAAGTGTGGCCGATGGCGTATACAGGCTGGCAGGCCGAGCGAAAAACCCATCTGCCGTTTCTAGTTTGCGATGGCAAAACCCACACCACAGACAAACACAGACGGTTCAAGGGCGAAAGGCCGCCACACCAAAAACTAAAACTTTGATACTGAATATGGTGGTACTGAGTATATTTCTTGAGGCGAGGATGCAGAGTGTCAAAATCAGAGCACGCATACAACACTGAATATGTTTATCAAAGAGTTAGAGAAGATGGTAGCTAGGAGATTAATTTGGTATGGGCACCTTCGTAAAATGAAGAATCAACGATGGCCTTTGCAAGGAACGCGCAACGCCCAAACAATTTACAGCTGCATCTAGAACATGCTTTCAAAACGTTTAACTGGAATCCAAAAGGGATATCACTAGACGAAGGACGGTCTCGGTTTCGGAGATGACGTAGTCTTAACATCGAATGACCTAGCAGAAATCATGGCAATAGCAACTGCCGGTAGGAAAGTAACGCAAAATAACCATGTTGCTGAAATATAGTGGTAAATAAATCTAAGCTGAGTCGCCTATGAATCCTTAAGGAACATGTATAAAGGTAACATCCCTATCTACCAGCGTGTGTTCTCACTGATGACATACGGAGCGCAAATCTTGATAGTGATTCAAAAAGCAAAAAAAAAACTTTGATTAACCAAAAAAAAATTAAAAAACCAATGATTGGAGTAATACTTAGTGATGGAATGGAAAATGAAGAATTAAGAAGAAGAACACAAGTTACAGACATTATTAACAGCATAAGTAACCTAAAATGGAACTGAACAGCGCATATAGCCAGGATAAAAGATGGAAGGTGGAGACAGAAGATGCTGGAATGGAGACAAAGAACAATAACTAATTGGACGAGCAAGGCACAAAATAGAATGACATGGAAAAACGATGGACGAAAAATGATAATGATGAATTCCTTTAGTGAAACTTTCAGACAAATCCATGCTTCCCACTATATTGATTTAATTATGTATTTTTGCCTGTTAGCTTTCCCCGATGTTCACTGGCCCTTAAAATAATTTGTTTACATGTTCAATCCTACCGTTAAATATTAGACCCCGGGCTTCGAGGAGCACGAGGCCCTGCGTGGCTCGCGGCATTAGCCCGCATCGCCGGACTTTGACAAATACAGTTATAAATTATTTACCGGCTGGCAGCCTTGGAGGCGGGCGGCCGCCGAAAAAGGCGGAAGAAGAGTATCAAAAGCGGCGCATTCGGATGGGGCATATTTAAAGTTTACGGGCCGAAAGTCGGAATCGAGTGTGTATGAATAAAACAAAACGAGCTTAGGCGGGCGTCAGGAGCGGTATATGTTTGGGAATAATTTAATACTTCTTAAGAATATGGAGTCACGTATGGCAAGCCGTCGGAATATTTAACCGACGAAAATGGCAGATATTATCGGGGATGAATTTTGCAGCGGCGCGCCCGCCGCGCCCCCCGCGGCCGGAAGCAATACCAGGACGCTTCGCGGCGGCTTCCGTCTTTATTAAGTTCTCGGCCGCGGCGTCCAATAAGTTTTATTGGAAAGGGGCTAATTAATTGAAAAATTCAAAGCGAAAAAGTAAGACGGTAAACAAGGGTTCTCCAGATCGAGTGGCCGATATTAATTAACACACTTGTATTGCGGTAGTGCCAGCGACTGTTTGCTGTTTGCCACCCCGTTGCCCGTTCATCGAATATTGCACTTCCATGATCATTAATTTTAGTTGTTCTGGGACAATTTGGTGTTTCATAGAATAATAGTTTCGCTCAATTTGTTTAGGAAAGTTTACACAAACTCTAGAATGACTATTTTTTATTTTTTAGCGTTTTCAGTGTCTCTCCTAGCGTAGCTATTTTTTCTTTGGTGAAATAAACGTTATGATTAATTTTATCATTAATCACTTGTATTACAAAGAAGTTCTAAACAATTTAGATAAATAAATAAAAAAATTTGGTTGTAGAAAAGTGTGCTACATCTAACAGTACATAATTTAATGCAAAATTGTATTAAAAAAAAATATAATTAACTAGCGACAACTTTTATGACTAAAAAATTATCTAACAGATAAAAGACACGTTACTTTTTTATTTTTTAAATTATTACTATTTGCAATCAGTTTACGAAACACTATAAACAAATGAGATTATATGTGTCAGGTATAGCTCTTTGCTGTTCTTTAATCGATAGGGTAAATATAGAGTTTTGTGTTTTTTTAGACTATGTAATTCTTCATTGTTGTCTAGTAAACTTAGCGCTAGTGAATTTGTGTGCACTTCCAGCTTGTTTAGATACTTTGCACTGCACCTACGCACTTCTTGCTTCACTGTTGACACTTTTCACTTTTGAAGTATTTCTCTGTTTGGAATAAACCAAGGTGCACTTATTATTGTTCGAAAAACTTTAACTTAAAACCTTTCCAGGATATTAATATTCGACGTTGATGCACTTGCCCATAATTCGATACCTTCTTCTCTTTTGCTTCTCCCTTATGCCCTAAAGCGTCGGGTCCTCTAACCACTTCCGGAAGCTGTCCCGGTTGGCTGCCATTCTTTTTACTTCTCTTAGGTGTTTTCCTCTCTGTTCTACCCTCTTTTCTAAGCTCTGTTCCCATGTTTCTCGTGGCCTTCCTCTGCTTCTTGTTCCCTCTGGCTTTGCTTCTAGAATTCTTCTGGGGTCTCTATTTCTTGACATCCTCACTATGTGCCCGTACCACTGTAATTGTCTCTTCTCTACCTCTTGTATTAGCGGTTGCTGACCTACTTCTTCTCTGGTTATTGTATTTCGTATGCGATCTCTTTTTGTTCTACCTACTAGTCTTCTTAGATATTTCATTTCACTCGCCGTAATTTTGCTTCTGGTTTTATCTTGTATTGTCCAGCTCTCCGCCCCATACGTTAATACTGGTGTGTATATGCTTTTGTATACCCTAAGCTTTGTTTGCGTGCTTAATTCTTTTTTCGCTATTATTGATTTGTTAATCGCATAATATACTTTGCTTGCTTTATCTCTTCTATTCAGAATCTCCTGTTCTATCGTGCCAGTTTTATTTATTATCGTTCCTAAATATTCATAGTTATTGCCCCATTCTAGTTCTTCCCCATTGCATATTATTCTTGTGTTTTCGTTTGTATCATTTTTCTCGATTTTCATAATTTTTGTCTTGTTTATGTTTATTTTCATACCTCTTCTTTCTATCGCTCTATTCCATTTGTTTATTGCTAGTTGTAGTTTTCTAGTTGAGTCTGCTAGAAGCACGATGTCGTCTGCATATATGAGGCATTGTATATATATATATATATATATATATATATATATATGGGCTCTAAATTCCAATTTCCTACCTTCACATTGAATCTTGGTTCTTTTGCTTCCTGAATAATCTGATTCATTACTATTAGGAACAGTAGGGGGCTCAGTGAGTCTCCTTGTTTGATCCCCTTTTCCATTTCAAAGCTTTGAGATTCTTTCCCTTTAATTCGCACTCTTCCTTTTGCATTAACGTATACTCTTTTTATGGCCTGTTGTAGTGGATATGATACATTTAGTTCTGCTAACGCATTCCATATTGTTTGTTTGGGTACTGTGTCAAATGCTGATTTTATATCTATGAATGCTAGATACAAAGGGTTTCCCCTTTCTAATCTCTTTTCTGTAACTGTTCTTAGTACAAAGATATGATCTTGTGTTTGCCTCTGTGGCCTGTAAGCGGCTTGTTCTTCACATAGTTTTTCTTCAACGTCTTCTCGTAATCTTCTTTCTAGTATTCTTGAATATATCTTCTGTACTATTGAAGAAAGGCATATTGCCCTGTAGTTGCCGCAATCGTTTGTATCTCCCTTCTTGTGTATAGGTACCACTATGTTTTCTTCCCAGTCATCTGGTATTTTTTCCCCTTTCCAGGCTAGTTGACATATGTCTTTTATCCACTTTAATATTCTATCTCCCCTATTCTTTATCATTTCTGGATTTATGCCATCTCTACCTCCTGCTTTTCTTTGTCTAATATCTTTTACGGCTTCTATCACCTCTTCTATTTCTATGTCTATTTCTTCTTCTTCTTCCTGAACTGTCCCTCTTCTCTCTCTGCCCCGGATATTATCATCTTTTTTAAATATGTTGTTGTAATACTCTCTCCATGCCTCCAAGATTCTTCCTTCTTCTGTTTCTACTATGCCTTTGTTGTTCCTTATACTCCATACTTGCTTTCCATATTTCCCTCTTAGCCCTCTGATTACTTTCCAAAACTGTCTTCCGTTATCTTCGTTGAATTTCGTGTCTAGTTCTTTTCCGAATTCCGCCCAAGTTTCTTGTTTTGCTCTATGTACCGCTTCTTTGGCTTCATTTCTTTTATTTATATAGTGTTGTTTATCGCAATCTTTCTTAATTTGTATATACCTTTTCCAAGCTTTCTTTTTGATCTTTACTTTATCTTTTACTTCTTCGTTCCACCACCGGGTTCTTTTTGATCTCCCTTTACTGTTACCTTTCCGCAGGTCTTTACTGCCTGTTCCACTATTTCTGTTTTTAGTATTGTCCACTTCTTTTCCATGGGTCATTGGTTTCCTTCTTCTGCTTCTTTCGCTTCCCATCCTTCTAAGGTGTCTTCTAATCTGTTTTTGAATTCTTTTGCTTTTTCTGGTTTTCTTAATACTGATATTTTTATTTTCTGATATTCTCTTTGTTTCCTAGGTTCCCTGCTATAAAATCTGGTGTCTGTTATTAGCAGTCTGTGGTCTGTATGCAGTTCGGCCCCCCTTATTACTTTTACATCTGTTATGGCATATTTCGCTTCTCTGTTGTATGTTATATAGTCGTTAATGCTTTTCGCTTCTCTTCCTGCTGCCTGAAAAGTAATTTTGTGTATTATCTTATGGTTAAAGTGGCTGTTTCCGATTAATATTTGATTGGTAACACAAAAGTCTATCAATCTTCTTCCGTTATTATTTATGGTAGATTCTACTCCATATTTACCTATCGTGCCATATCCTATATCTTGTCTATTTCCTATTCTGGCATTCCAGTCTCCATTTATTAATATGTGTCTGCTTCTTTCTCTCCCTTTATCTATTTGTACTTGGAGTTCTTCGTAGAATGTCTCTTTCTCTTCTTCTGTGGAGTTTTCTGTGGGGGCGTAGATCTGTATTATGGTTATTTCTTCTTGCAGTTTTAGGTCTACATATAATATCTTTGCATTTACCGCTTCCCATTGTTTTACTTGTTGGGCCATCTGTGTAGTTAGGATTATTCCTACGCCCTCTTTAGCTCGTCCTGCTGATCCTGAGTATATAAGCTGGTAACCTTGATCTAATAGTTGTCTTCCGTTTCCTTTCTTCTTTATTTCACTTATACCTAGCGTCTCCATATTTTATATTTGGCCATTTCTTCTATTATTTCTACTTCCTTTCCGTTTACACCGTTTACATTCCATGTTCCAATTCTTATCCGTGATTCGCGCCGAGTCCGTTTCCCAGTTTTCCGTCCATTTCCGAGGCGATTGTTTGTTCTCTGAATCTGTTTACCTTGTGCGGGTGGTTAGCCCAGCCACAAGGGCCCCGTTACCTCGGGACAACTGGTATCAGGTTATACCCCCCGATGCTGGGTCGCCAGAGCCTCGTATGTTATCTAACAGGGGGTACCACGTGTAGGTGAGGTTGGCATTTGGGTGTCTAGATGTTGGCGCCACCCCTTACCCCCCAGGATAATGTCTTCTACTTTCCATTGTGCTGGAAAGCACCCTGTACGGAGCACTGCGTTAAAAATTTGTGTTAAGAGCACTATTCCTCTTTTTGGGAGCTCTTCAATGTGCTGTGCTGCAACAAAATCATGACCGACAAATTATATTTGTCTTTATCATTTATTGTAGCTCCCTTACTGAGAATAATTTTGGTGATAATGGCAGATAATGAAGTGAGGACTCAACGCCATCCCATATTTCAAATTTTTTTATTTGTGTGTTTTGGGAAGGTAGTGGCTGGAATACGATCTCTAAATGTTGAACAAAAGTTATACCTTTCCCTATGTTAGTACGTGCCCACGACCCATCTATCTTCTTTGGGTATAGGGGAGATATGACTTTTAACCTGTGTTAGATTTTTGTTGGCTTTTTGTAGAGAATAGTCAGTATCTGATGTGTTTGTCAAATTTTTAAGGTATTCATTGTGAAACTTCCACGTATTTTAACTTGTCCGAAGGACACCTAGTGCGATCCTAGATTCGCCTGAGACTCCTTTTGTTAGCTATTTTTGTATGATCTTAGTTAGGCATTTTTGGTTTACACTCTTTATGGGAATTTTCGGTGTGGCTTTCCAAGCAGAGGTTTGCATTAAAAGAATAAATTTGCTTTTTCTATGTTTCTTTTTGATTTTAGTGGAATAGATAGATCTATATTTTGATCAATAAATTATTTTAAATTAATTTCAGTCCGTTCTTTTGTTCGTCAAGCTTGGTGGTCTTTATGTTTCTGCTATGTTTGAGCTAACTGTAGCTAGTACCCGTGTATGATCAGAGCTCAGATCGAGATTGGATTTAACACCAACCTACTCTTGTGCAACGCCTTTTGTAATATAGAAGTCGAGAAGATACGGTGGATGAAAAGGTAGATAGATAACTGAGCTGTAGTTCTTGTATGACGATTAAAGTGGACAAGCTTTAAGTGGCGTTGAAGTTCCCAGACAAATCTGAGCCGTAACTCCGAATCTGTTTTGAGCGTTGCGGAATTTGTAAACTGAAGAGATTGTTAGTGTTTAAATACAACCAACACATTCGCATGCATTTCGGTTTTACCTGACTTCCGAGTGTTTGATGTGATTTTTAATTAATATTACTGTGGCCCTCCTTGCCTTCCTGACAGCTCCTGGATGTGTGGTGTGGTATTAGGTATTGGATATATTTGTTTCGGTTGAAAAAGTATAAATTAATTATGGATGGAGAGAAGTTTCAGCCTTACCACGCAAGACAGGTACTTCATTCCATGGCGCTCAGAAGCTTTCCGGACTTGAATTTTTTTCAAAGTGATTAGAGGCAGGTCCTATTTTGAAAATTTTAGTTTTATCAGTTGAGTTAAATTTTTTGTAAATGTTATTTTTGGGATGGACCTTATTATAATTTTTTTAAGTGGCTCCAACACTGCACTATTGGTGCTTGCATTTCCATTAATTAGCTGTATGATATGTAATTTATTTAGTTTTAGAACAGCTTGTAAGCTTGATTATAGGGGGCAAGTTTAGGTTTTGCTGATTTGTCACAATTTGGCTTTCTTGATTTGAGTTTTTTAGCTGCTGCTGGCGTTTCTGTTGCAGCATTTTTGTGACTATTCCATTTTGTGTTTAAGATCTTCTGTTTATTACTTCTAGGTAAACTCTACAATTTTTGGCACCGCAAAGGACATATTTGGGTTCCTTTCCATTTCCGTTTCTTTTTAAACAGGTTTTGTAATCATGATTGCCAGCGGATTTATAGCATCGGTTATTTATGGGTTCCTCAAACTGTACTACCGAGTTTAATAAACGCTCTATATTAAATATTTTTCCATTGATAAATTTTTTTGCTATATCAATGAAATATAGGAATTGGCTTGTCTTACCTTCTATAAATGTTTGTGATTGCTACTGCAGACTTTCGGAGTTCTACCAGCGCATCTCGGATTTCTTCGTATTCAGTAGTGTGGTGTATGTTTCGCAATACTAATCTGAACTTCTTGTCTTTTTCTAAGGTGTACATGTGTTTTATGACCTTGTCATCGTCCAGTAGCTTTTTAATTTTTTTGAAGTGTTGAGTTGTCTTTTCGTTATCTTATAATTATAGTCCTTTTAGTGATGGTCGAGTTTAGCAAGGTGAGCAGCGATTATCTACGAAGTGTGGGATGAATGAAGTGGTCGTATTGTTACCAACTTTTTTGTTGCGTAAGGAGTTTGTACTTATTTTGTTTATCCTGTTTTAGACTGTTGTTGAGGTGTTTCCTTTTGTTGCGTGACATCACTACTTAAAAGTCATTCGGTCTACATATTTCAGGTTCTTCACTTGTGTTAAACTGGCTATTATTTGTTTTTGTTAGATTACTACTTTGTGTGTTAAGTTAATAAGATGCTGTTTATCATTGTAAAGGGGTATATAATTGCATGTTCAGATAAATTGGTTGTGTTTGTGGTAGTCCCCAGTGGCTGGTCCGGGTAAGCATATTGTGATCCTGATTGCGGTTGGTTAAATACATTAGCGTTAGTAAATGCATTTTGTATATGTCGGACTGTTGTAGATACTAATATTGAGGTGTGCTTGTTTGCAGTTGTTGATTTGTTTGCGAGTTTTGATTAAGCCGTAATCTTTATAGAACATTCTTCCTTACTGCCCGCTTGTACGCGGCGTATTGCGAGATAACGGATAATACTGACCTTATGATTAAAATTTGTTATCACGACACTTATAAAGTAAAATAATATATCAGCAAAGCCAGAATGAACGGAATGATACTTAATCCTCCTATTAAAAGCTGTTTGTTATTGGAGGTAAGGTTATATCGTTTTTTCTTTCTATAAATTCACTATTTCAGGCTAGGGAGACAGTTTTACTCATAAAGCTTTTTTGACTTGATCCTAACTACAAATTGCGCAACTGAAACATTTAATTGTCTTCTTTTCTGTTTACTAGACTGCTGCTTATAATTTCTATATCTTCTTCTTCTTCTCGTGCTATCCGATTCGGATGTTTGCGATCAATGTGGCGATTTTTATTTTATTAACAGCTGCTCGAAAAAGTCCAGTGGTCGTCATCGAAAACCAAGATCTTAAGTTTTTGAGCCATGAAATTCGTGGTCTTCCGGGTCCCCGCTTTCCTTCTACTTTGCCTTGAAGTATTTGTTGAAGTAAGCCGTAACGTTCTTCATTTCTGCTAATGTGTCCAAGATATTGTAACTTCCTGATTTTAACTGTATTTATTACTTCAGTTGTTTTGTTAACTCTGCGTAAAACTTCCACATTTGTCACATGATCAACCCATGGTATTCTCAATAAACGTCTATATAGCCACATTTCGAATGCCTCTAACTTTTTCATTGTAGCTGCAGTCAACGTCCAGGACTCTACTCCGTATAACAAGACTGAGAATACGTAACACCTTAACAGTCTTATTTTTAACTCGATATTTAAATCTCGGTTTTTGAATAGTTTTTGCATTCTAATATATGAGCTTCTGGCTTTTTCTATTCTACACTTGATCTCTACTGAATGATCCCACTGATCATTGACTGGAGTGCCTAGATAGATAATTGATTTTACTCTTTCAATCTTTTCGCCGTTTATTATTAAGGGTTCAGGTGGAATATTGTTTTTACTTATAACCATATATTTGGTTTTCTTTGCATTTAACTTTAACCCGTACTGTTGACTGACAGTCATGATGTTAGTCATAATATCTTGCAAGCCTTTTAAATTGTCCGTGAATATGACTGTGTCGTCCGCGTACCTTATGTTATTCAACTTTACTCCGTTTATTGAAATGCCTTCTGTCGCATCTTGCAGAGCTTCGTTAAATATTTGTTCCGAGTAGACGTTGAACAACAAGGGCGATAGAATACAACCTTGTCTCACTCCGCGTCTTATTTCTACATCATCTGACAGCTCTCCTTCAGTTTTGATGTTTGCAGATTGATTCCAATACAAATTAATTATAATTCGAAGATCTTTGTCGTCAATACCAGTGTTTTTCAGTATTTGTATGAGTTTATCATGTTTAACGCTGTCGAATGCTTTATGATAATCTATAAAGCATGTATAGATATCAAAACATCTCTGCAACGTTGAAATAATACTTGTAGAGCAAATAGCGCTTCTTTGTGCCTAGGGCATTACGAAACCAAATTGGGTTTGGCTCAATTGTTCTTCCAAAGTCTGAAGATGCGTTTATGTATTATTTTCAAAAACATTTTTAGTAGGTGGCTCATGAGACTAATCAATCGGTAGTCGCTACAACATTTGGCACTAGATTTTTTGGTATAGCAATAAACGTGGATTTAAGCCACTCTTTCGGTATTTATAAAAATGTAATTATATAACTAGTTAACCAGTTTATTGCATCGTCATCTAATAATTTACAAAATTTGAATGAATTCCGTCCGGGCCTGCTTTTTACCTACTTTCATTTGTTTTATCACTGCCCCACTTCATCTTTCATAATGTCCGGGCCCGTGGGATCTTGATTTTATGACTTTTCGCTGTTTATCCTCAAAAAGTTCTTTAACGTATTTCTTCCATACTTCTAGTCTTGTTATTTTGTCTACAATGACATTTCCTGCATCATCTCATGCAACCTGTTGTTTTGGACTTAAAAGTCCTGCGGCATCTTTAACTTTTTGTACATGTTAAAATTGTCATGTTTTCTTTCTAGTGACTCAATTTCAGCACATTGTTCTTTTAAAAAGTTTCTTTAGCAGCCTTATAGCTTTATTAATGTTGTTGTGATTGGTATTATAAGTTTTATATCTCCATTCTTATTTCTTCTTCTTTCTTCCATCATTTCTAAAATCTCGTCCGTCATCCATGTTTTTTTGATTTAGTTGGTTTTAGATACTCATTACTTACTTCTTCTAGTTTTGTCTTGAATTTTGTTAATTCCGCGTCAACGTTGTCTGTTGCAGAGTATTTTAGAAAACCTTTTAATTGTTGTTCCACTTGTAATTTGATGTTTTGGTTCTTTAGCTGATTTAAGTCATATTTTTTGTCGTTTTACTTTTTATAACTTTCTTCAGTTTTATGCACATTTTAGCTAATAATGGGACGTGATCAGACCTTATGTCCGCACTAGGGTATGTTTTAACTGATTTTATAGAGTTCCTAAATCTTTGACTTACTAGCAAAATCTATCTGATTTCTTACTATATGGTCGGGTTTATCTAATGGAGATATCCAAGTATATAACCTTCTGGGCGGCAGTTTAAAGAAGGTGTTTGTAATTACTAATTGATGCTCTTGTGCGAAGATGTTGAGTCTATCACCTCTCGTTTCGTTCGCCTAGACCGTACGCTCCAACAAACTCGCCGCATTTCCTTTACCTATTTTGGCGTTAAAATCGCCCATCACGATAGTCAGATCTTTCTTTTGGAGTTTACTAATAATTTTGTTTAGTTCATTATAGAACAATTCATTTCCTCTTCAGATTTATCAGCTGTTGGAGCAATATCTGCAAGATGTTGCATTTGATTGGTGTTGTGCTTAATGTGATTAAGATTAACCTTTCCGAAATAGGGATAAAATTTTCGACACATGGGCCTTCCTTTGAGACTATAATTCCGACGCCTTTGGTGTTGACCGTTATCGTTGCCTGTATATATAGTATTTTGTTTTAATTTGTTGATCCAGGCCAACGCATTTCACTGATGCCTAAAATATCGACTGATAATCGATTCATTTTTATGGCGTTATGTACTTTTCAGCTTCATGTAATGTTTTTTCCATGTACAAATATTAATTTTCCGCCCGGGGATTCTTAGCAGCCTCTGCCCATCGAAGGGCTGGGAACTGAGGCCCATTCTCTTTGAAACTTTGCCATAATTGATTTTACTAGGAACATTGACAGTGTCAATGCAATTAATGAGGTGGTTTCCGTTGCCTTCCTCATCGCAGTAACAGAACCGGTCAAATTTAATATGTAATTTTCGCCTCTGTCTATCTAATATTAGGCTGCACCGAAGATCTTCTTCTCCACCCTAAGTAAAACACTACTGCTGCCTCATGTCAGCTAGTTTTGGTCCGCCCCGGGTATTTGATTTCCCGGTACCCACCATATCTGATGAGCTTTCCCTATCCGCCACCTGGGAGGCGCCCGATGGGGACTAGCAACCCACACGGGATTTCTTGTCTCCCCGGACTTCTTTTGTTTCCGCGGTTGAAAAGAGTGCTAAAGGGCAAGCACTGGGACTCGGTTGAGGACATCCAAGAGAATGTCACAGCAGCCCTCAAGGACATCCCTAAGGAGGCCTACCAGGAAGCCTTCCGGACTTGGAAGACCCGTCTCCAAAAGTGCATTGATGCAGGAGGATCCTATTTTGAAGAATTTTGAGGTGTTGTAGCGATCTGCTCAATAAAACTATTTTTTTTTGAAAAAGGCTCATTTCTTTTGGGATGGACCCTGTATTATAATTTTGTTTTGGAAGTGGCTCCAACACTGCACTATTGGTGCTTGCATTTCCATTAATTGCTTAGCTGTATGATATGTAATTTATTTAGTTTTAGAACAGCTTGTAAGCTTGATTATAGGGGGGCAAGTTTAGGTTTTGCTGATTTGTCACAATTTGGCTTTCTTGATTTGAGTTTTTTAGCTGCTGCTGGCGTTTCTGTTGCAGCATTTTTGTGACTATTCCATTTTGTGTTTAAGATCTTCTGTTTATTACTTCTAGGTAAACTCTACAATTTTTGGCACCGCAAAGGACATATTTGGGTTCCTTTCCATTTCCGTTTCTTTTTAAACAGGTTTTGTAATCATGATTGCCAGCGGATTTATAGCATCGGTTATTTATGGGTTCCTCAAACTGTACTACCGAGTTTAATAAACGCTCTATATTAAATATTTTCCATTGATAAATTTTTGCTATATCAATGAAATATAGGAATTGGCTTGTCTTACCTTCTATAAATGTTTGTGATTGCTACTGCAGACTTTCGGAGTTCTACCAGCGCATCTCGGATTTCTTCGTATTCAGTAGTGTGGTGTATGTTTCGCAATACTAATCTGAACTTCTTGTCTTTTTCTAAGGTGTACATGTGTTTTATGACCTTGTCATCGTCCAGTAGCTTTTTAATTTTTTTGAAGTGTTGAGTTGTCTTTTCGTTATCTTATAATTATAGTCCTTTTAGTGATGGTCGAGTTTAGCAAGGTGAGCAGCGATTATCTACGAAGTGTGGGATGAATGAAGTGGTCGTATTGTTACCAACTTCTTTTTGTTGCGTAAGGAGTTTGTACTTATTTTGTTTATCCTGTTTTAGACTGTTGTTGAGGTGTTTCCTTTTGTTGCGTGACATCACTACTTAAAAGTCATTCGGTCTACATATTTCAGGATCTTCACTTGTGTTAAACTGGCTATTATTTGTTTTTGTTAGATTACTACTTTGTGTGTTAAGTTAATAAGATGCTGTTTATCATTGTAAAGGGGTATATAATTGCATGTTCAGATAAATTGGTTGTGTTTGTGGTAGTCCCCAGTGGCTGGTTCGGGTAAGCATATTGTGGTCCTGATTGCGGTTGGTTAAATACATTAGCGTTAGTAAATACATTTTGTATATGTCGGAATGTTGTAGATACTAATATTGAGGTGTGTTTGTTTGCAGTTGTTGATTTGTTTGCGAGTTTTGATTAAGCCGTAATCTTTATAGAACATTCTTCCTTACGGCCCGCTTGTGTGCGGCGTATTGCGAGATAATGGATAATACTGACCTTATGCTTAAAATTTGTTATCACGACACTTATAAAGTGAAATAATATATTAGCAAAGCCAGAATGAACGGAATGATACTTAATCCTCCTATTAAAAGCTGTTTGTTATTGGAGGTAAGGTTATATCGTTTTTTCTTGTTTCTATAAATTCACTATTTCAGCCTAGGGAGCCAGTTTTACTCATAAAGCTTTTTTGACTTGATCCTAACTACAAATTGCGCAACTGAAACATTTAATTGTATTCTTTTCTGTTTACTAGACTGCTGCTTATAATTACTATATCAAAAATCAGAAATATATTTAACGGAGTTTGCAACATTTTATTTTCCTATAACCGTCACAACTTACAACACAAGTTTTATTTTTTATTACTAATATTAGATGATTAGTTTAAATTATTATTATCTGTTGTATCAATTAGCCTTATAGTAATTTTTGTATAAGAAAAACATAAATGTTAAAAATAAGGATAAGTTTCTATCTAAAAGCTTTTAGTACCTAAAAGTTGTGAGATATAAACCAATTAAAACTAAGCCATTTGTTCAGAATGATAGCTGTAGAGTTCAGCTGAACGCCAAAAGGACTTTCCCTTGTAAACTTAACCCGACTCCCGGTTTCTCATGTATCTACCCCACCATATTTGTTATTCAACTCAAATTGCTACATTATTTTTACACTATTTTATCCTAGCAATGATTTTATTACATGAGTAATTGTTATTTTCTCATTTACAGATGTAATAGTACTTTTTAAAAGCAAGTAAATAACCCCCATTTTCTATTTCCATGTCAGTTTCTTTTATGTGGTCTGTTTGATATCATTTTCAGATCCACTCTTTGAGTTGCTTGTTCCTGCCAAATTTGTGTATTGTGTTAACATGTTTATAGTAATTGAACATACAAATTAATGTAATTTCAAGAAAACGTTTTCGTTTTGGCTTTTCCGCTACTTACTGTTAAATTCGCGGTTGATGGCTGCATAATCTAAAATTTTCCCCAGTAAATCATTTACAAAAGTAAGTATTGTCGGGCACTGTTATTTTACATATCAAATTTTCCCTCATTTTGTATTGTGGATTCAAGTTTGTTACTGAAAGGCTTTCTTTGGCCGCATTACTCAACAAAGTTTCGTGAACATAAAAGATAAAATTTTATTATATTATTACACAAACAAGTTAACAACGAAAGTGCGCTAGTTAATAATAATTTTATATAAATGTTACAAATCTGTTTCCTGATGGTTTTATTCAATTAATTAACAAATTAAAATAAAATAGGCCAAATATATTTATCTTGGGAAATGCGTATTCTATCTGGTTAAGAGCCCTTTTGTAAAAATTAATAACTAAATTGGTAGATCGGTCTTGTGAGTTGCATAAAATACTAATTTAAGGTGTTTCACATAGCAATGCCGTAAGTAATAAACATCGTCGTGCCCTATTAATAAACAATATGGAAATTTAAAAGCCCACTCTTCCATTTCGAGCTGAAGGTACTTAAATATTTATCGTAAACCAATTAGATTAATGTAGATAACAACTAAGCCTGTTGTTTATTTTAAATTGATAATTGATTTATATCACATTTTGAGACAATTATAAAAATTGATCTTATTGATTTCTATAGGTATATCCAATAAAGATTTACAATACGACTATTAATAACTGAGGGTAATTTAAAACTCTCCAAAATAAATATTTTTAAATAGAGAGAAATAAAATTTTTTGAACTGCTTATGATGTAAGTTTAATCGAATTTATAATAGAAAACTTCTTCATGGTCATATTTTTTTAGAAGTTTCTATTAAATTAACTGCATATTTATAACTAGTCATAAGGCTAACAACAAATTTGTTCTAGCGGTATAATACTAAACTATATAACATTTTCATAAAGAGTGAGCGATTCCCTATACATGCTAATAGAAAACTTATTAAGGTTTAGTGTTTTAAGTCTATTTAATCTTTGAGTGACATTAGCATTGTCTAGTGAACTGCGCACTAACACATTAGGCTGGTAATATATTCTGTTCACATAGGCCTTTTAATTTCTTCTCTCACCCATGGAATTTTCAGATTCTCACAAAGGGTTTTATTGCTAATGTAGCAGTCAGCATTGGCCATGACACGAAAAGTTTCGCTCTGAAATCTTTGCAAAATTTCGATGTTTGATGTTTTCACACAGCTCCATAGATGAATACCGTACGCTCACACTGGAACTATAACTATCTTATATACCAGCACATTATTTTATAGCGATAATTTTGATTTTTTGCCTAGAAACCAATACATTTTTTTCACCATTATATCCAATAGTTTTCTCTTTTTTATAATGTGGGTTCTCCATGTTAAGCGTCTATCGAGGTACAAGCCGAGATATTTAGCTAATTGGGATTTGTGTGACCGGAGAAGCGGAGTGTTTTGTCGTGAACGTGATAGCCGTGGAGTTATTTTCATTAATTTATATTCGCCACGTGTGCAATCATTTTTGCATGTTATCTAGACTACTTTGTAGGATAGCCGATGCTTGTGTTGGATCTGAAAAGCTAATATCGCAGTCTCGTCTGCAAAAGTGGTTGTCATTGCATGGCTGGTCCCGGAACGCTACCTTGAGAAACGCCTGATTTTATTACATATAATCCAGACCGACTTTCGCGATACTTGACTTGATAATAACTCTCGTTTAAATTTAATTAAAAGGTAGTACGGGTGTGACAGTGACCGTCTGATTTTATATAGTAACCCTGGATACCAAACTCGGTCGAACGCCTGGCTGACATCAAGGAACACTGCAACACAATATCTATGTTCCTTAAGAACTTTTCCTATTACATCGACAACTCTGTGTATCTGTCCAGCTTTCTCAACTCCTGTTTTTGCCCAAAATCCGTCGATTTTGCAAATTGGTGGAATAGCATTTCTGATATTTTTTAGTTTCTTTGTTGCCTTTCAAATCATGTCATTGTTATTAGCGGAGGGGGATAGGATTCCAAAGTATTAATTAAATGTTTTGTTTTTCCATTCCCTTAAAGCTATTTTTAACTCTCTGGTTAACTTATTTATCTTTTATCGGAAATGTTTTATTGTACAACGGGTAATTTTCAATAACTTCGGTTTCTTTGTAACTAAGCAACGGCGTTGAGTAGCAGGCTGCGTATTGAATGGTTCTTTGTTAGATGTTCAACTGCAATGTTAATTTTATTTTCTGTTTCAAAGGTAACTTTAATTGTTATAATCTCCGTTAAGTACTCTCTAAACAAGTTCAAATTTGTGTGATTGTTGCAGAGAAAAGGATTATTTTGCTTTGTAATAATAAAAGTGCTGATTGTGGCTATTATAGTTAAATGATCTGAAAGAAGGTCAAAACACGTCTTCACTTTACAGTATTTTGGTGATAGACTTTTTGTAACAAAGAAATCTACGGAATCAGGTACTTTATTTAAGTCAGCCGGCTAGTATGTGGGCTCCCCCGTATATAAATGTCTATAGTTCTTTGTCAGTGTAACCTTGTATCTCTCGCCCTTAGGTGGTTGTTAGTTTTGATCCTTAGATCGGATTTTTAGCATTAGCCGCCAGTTATAAACCTGTTGCCTTGTTTTTTGAAGGATGCTTTGTACTGATTTTGTTTTACAGAGTGGCTTGGCGGACTGTATATCGATGCTATTGTTAGTGAACCGTTTAGACCTTTGACGTTAATGATAGTGCCTTGTAGATAGCCAGTTATAAACGGTTCCATTGCGTGGTAAGATATTTTGCTGTTTATAATAATTGCTAAACCAGTGTGAGCTGTTCTGTCTGGGTAGTTGGTGTAATATGTAGTATAATTGTGTATGTTCCGTAAAATGAGTTTCAGAAATTAATAGAATGTCAATTTTTTACTCTTTTAGGAGTAGTCGATGCTGTGCTAACCCATTTGCATACCAGGAGGCTATTCGGATAGAATCCATTATTGGTTTTTGGTA
Organism: Sinelater perroti; assembly: GCA_036346155.1. Classification (NCBI taxonomy): domain Eukaryota; kingdom Metazoa; phylum Arthropoda; class Insecta; order Coleoptera; family Elateridae; genus Sinelater; species Sinelater perroti. The sequence goes on from JARFIY010000336.1 coordinate 385,408, forward strand.
ACTAGCATGGGGAAGCAGATTTAAATTTATGCTGTTTTGGTCCATAAGCTGACTGAACCTAGTTTGAAACTTAGACAGAAATTGAGACAGTGACAACGTATATTGTTGTCCGCAGGTTTGAAGTCTACAAAGAACACATATAGCGATACCTTCGTTACTGGGTGTTGGATATTTGTGATGTTTCCTACCGTATAACCATGCTTTTTAATTCTCCTTTGATTTCTTCGGTATCTACAGAATGATGTATGTTTACAAGTACCACTTTGAAGGTCCTGTCTTTCTTCAACTGGTAAGTGTGAAGTATAATTCCTTCGATTTTGAAATGTGTGATTAATTGTCTGTATGATTTGGGAGTGTTGTTATAACCAGTTTGAAAAAGAAACCTTCAACTGTTGAATAAAAAGTGTTGTTTTTGTTACCTAGCCTCATGGACAAAGTAGGCGTTTGCCAAATAACGTAAACAGCTCATCACATTGATAATTTATTCAATTCAAAAATAATTGCTGTTACTTTCCATCCTACTAGCACAATTATTTGTGGGGCAATTGAAATAGAGAAACACTCTCGACATCTGATTATAAGAGACGTTAGTTAACATTCATACTATCACATGAAAACCTTTCCTTATCCCACGTCATTAATTATATAACAGCTCTAAACCAACGAACTTTTTTGTAACTTAGACCGTAAAACCGACGACACAAAATGTCAGTCTTCGTAAAAGACTTATAGTACTCTTTGGAAATTAAGCAAATTAAGGCATCTATTAAAAACAGTACAAATTAGAAGAAACATTACAAATAACCTCAATTCTCTTGAAAGTAAGCATCTTAAGAGTTCAGATGCTGTTAAAGTTGTTTCCATTAGTCGAAAGAATCTAAAGCGTTCCTTATTTGAACCGCAAATGCTTGCCTCATCTTATTAGTCGGTATTTCTTTAATGGTTTAGAACGTTTTTACTTTCAAAGATGATTCACAGTTTTGAAACAATCAAAAATGTATAATTACCGGGGTATAACTTCTAAGAGATTTCCTCAGTGGTGTGGTGTTGATTCATGCATGTGCATTACAATCCACTGTAATTAGCTGTTAGGTTACATTGCGGTAGTGCAAACTTTTTTGGTGTATTAATGAAATATAAATAATATATTCTATATAATAATATATTTTTGCTTTTTTATCATAAGTGTATAATGCATATAAGTTTATAATACATGGTGAACTTTACAATATTTTCCCTGAAGAAAAACATAAAAATGAGAATAATCCAAATTTTGTTACTATCACTGTAAAGTACAGACTTGGAAGTTATGTATGAAATATTCTTTTACCGATGGTTTCCATAAATGCGGCTCTATTTCAAAAATTACAGGTCTGACGCTCTCTTTTAGCGTTGGAGTTTTTTGACGTAAACTATTTCCTTTAATAGCTCGAAAAATAGAAAGCCAATGAGGTTAGATCTCAAGACCGCGGTGGCCAATCGATGTCACAACTATGAAATATAATTTGAAGTAAAATAAGTGTTAAATGTGATATCTGACATATAGCTTCATCTTTTTGAAAGCGAATGTCTTTTAAGTTCAAATTAAGAATCCACTTTCAGCAGCAGCTATACTAAGACTAACTAGTTGTTTTTAGAAACAGGGGTCTGCGAGTAACTTACGTTGAAACGGCAGAGCACGTGCTGAGTGCACGTTAGAAAATATGAATCAGGTACAGGAAGGTATTCAACAAGATGCAGAAACTTCAACTCGAAGACGTTCATAAAAACTTGCAATCTCAGGAACATCACTAAAAATTATTTATCTCTGTATTCCTTTCAGATTCAATTAGCCCAACAGATAAATTCGGGACTTTCAACGAAGTAATTTTAATTTATACTTAGTTCATTCACATAATACTATAAAACCATTTTTATAGAAATCATTGTACAGTTGTGATTGATATTGCTTATTATGGTTATTAAGGGAAATACAAATGCCTACCTAGCATTAAAAGAGCTTACGCAACAAACCGTTAATTTGGTTGTTACTGGGTGTTAGGGGTAAAAATTAAACAATGGCACCAAATGCATAATTTGCAAATAGACAACGGCCATGCCCAAAAATTATTAAAGTTTACAAAATTTCAGGATCATTGTGTGCATACATTATGTAGCTACATATTAAGCCCACAGGTTGTAATTTGTGGTATCTTATCGGACAGTTTAAGATTTCATTTTCTAAAACATCATATTGCGTAATAGGTGGCTAATTTTTGCAGCATTATTAGACTTTACTTCAAAGAGGGGAAAATATTCGGATCTCAATTTATTCTAAACACAATTATCGTTTTAAAACTGTATTTTTAAACTCATCCTTATTAATGGAAAGATATGCTGTTCCATGTGTGTTATATTTAACGTTGGTACATGCCGGGGTAAAACGATACCACGTTTCAAGAACGCACTACATAGACATAAGTATTCGGATATCCAAGATTTACATGAAGAATATTATTAAGGTGTAAGTCTACTTTTAATTTGAAAAGACTTCCCACTAGCTACTAGTATGTTTTCGTAGAAATTAATTTCTGTTCCTCTACGAAAGCCTCAGCGAGTTCATCATTTAGAATAATATACGTTTTAATTCTTCCGAAAGCTGTTCGATAAGATTCAGGTATGTATGCTAGCACAATTTTTTAACACGCATCTCTCCAAATTACGGTAAAATAACCTCCGGAATGGAAGTCCTTAAGCTTTAATTGGTTTTATGATGCCTCTCATTAAGGTTAATGCAAGAGATTAAAATCGGGGATAAAAGGTCTTTCAAGTTGGGAGACTAGTGGTAATACCAATTGTTGCACAGCCATACTTGGGTCGTTCTTGTTTAGTCGGCTGGAGCAAAACCTTGCTGCCATCTTTTTTATCTAGGATTTGACAACTGTCTCAAGCGGTTGGTATAGCTGTCGACAGTTCTTTCTCAAAGAAGCATAATCACAAAAAGGCAGAAAACTTTATACGCATGACAGTAGATACTACAGAACTATTTTGGCAAATCTTAACGACCATTTTAGTAATTCATATTTTTTTGCTAATAAGAATATCAGGAAGTCAACGCTGTCATAATTAATGTCGTTCATTAGTGCTTGGGTCTTTAACTTGCTATCAATATTGTTCTTCTTAAACAGTTCAGATAGCAGGACGAAAGAATTATAATTCTTTTCCCAAGTCAATCATATCCTGATCGTTCTTCATTTTCAATTCGCGAATGAATTTATCACTTCCGCTTAATAGTCAGAGTCCCTGTAGGCCTTGACCACGCTGAAAACTTTGCTCTTTTTGAAGCCAAACGCAATGATTACTCTAGATGATTTTTCGGCGTCGATAAATTTAAATATAATAGCTCTGTAGTCATATTTTTGGCTTTGTTGGTTATGTGAAGCTAACCTAATAGAGAATTTCGCAGGCGCATAAGACAACTTTTCGGCTTTCCTACAATGGGACTTAAAGAATTCCGGATCTACCTCGATATGCCTGCACATACGCTAAAAACCTGCACTTCTATCTTATTCTATAGTCTTGCAGTAAGCATAACAATCAAATCTACTTCTCCAGATGTGTGTCTGGATATTTTTAGAATTATAGTGTATTTCGATACCAACATAATTCCACTAAACGATTTCAACTAAAACCAGTTCCACTAAAGCCACTTCCACTAAAAACCATTTCCATTAAAACCACTTCCACTAACAGCCATTTCCACTGAAACCACTTCCACTAAAATATCATTTCCATTAAAAAATAAAACGTAATGAAACAAATTTCCACGAAGGGATATTTTTAACAAATTTATTTGAAAATGCGCAAATTGAAAGTTAACAAGTTGAAAAATTAAGAAAATTAAGAGAAATAGCGTTTTATTAGTACGTGTTTTAGAAAATCATGATAGAAAATGTTAGAAGTAATCTGAAGAAGGTGTTCATACATATCATTCTTAATCAATTTCTTCCCTGTAGCACAAAAAATTACCACCAGCAGTTGCTCATTTTCAGTCAGGGAGTATTTTTGAGATCTGGCTGCTTTAGAAATGATGCGAACTCGAATGATACTTTGTTCCTTGCAAAATACTTCTATGAAAATGTGAAAAGTCGGATGAGATGCCTCCAAGCGATCGAGAAATTGATGATGCCAACTTTCTATCGATTTATTAATGCGAGAAAGTTCATTTTTGATCGCTAATACTGATTCCAAATATCAATTGGAATCATAGCTCTTTTGCGTCTTCCAAGCCAACTTCGTTCAAAATAGTAGTACAATTCCTGCAAATCTTGAGAAACTTTCTATGTTCTTTGCTCATTTAAAAGTCACTGTGGATAATTGCATCATATCCTTCACACATCATCTCCTGGAAGAAAAGCAAAAACGCTAAGAGATTTAAGCTTACGAGAAAATCTAGGATTTGCTGTGTCACTGTAGAGTTTCTTGAAAATTTAAATCTGCTGAATTTGATGGAAAAGAGCTTGACCCATGTGCAAACAGCATCCTCTAACCGTGATAGGAGGGAAAACTGACTTGAATGCCTTGTGCTCGGCTTGTTCAAAATACGCACACGCGCTTAAAGGGTCTGACGTCGAAATCATTTTCTTCATTTATTCCATTACTTCAGTATAAGTTCCCTTCAATTTGTTACAAAGGAGAGTATAAACAATAGGAATACGTACACCTAAAAATACAATTTTTGTTAGCCATTTAGTTAGAGAGTAAAAGGAGGTGTGGAGGCGAAGCTGGCCGCAAGGAGTGTTTGGGGGGCAAAGCCCCCCTCCCTAGTACTAGCTTGAGGAAGAGCGAGCGAGCGTAGCGAACTCTGCGGACACCCGCACGCGGGGGTTTCAAAGGAAGCACAGTCCCTTGTGAGATTGGAGTGAAGTTTTGTAGGTAGGAAAAAAAAGTAAAAAACAGTGTTTGGAAAGAGAAAAAAGATGGGAAAAAGAAGATATTTAGCAAATTCTTACCTGAGTTTGTCATGGCATGAATTGTCCATAATTGTCTTGAATGTTCCATCTGCAAGCCGATCCTTGCGTTGAATGTCGTAGAGAAGAAAATTTTTCTCTTTACCACCAAGATTAATTACCCTATCGGATTCCGAGACGATGAGCTCACCGGCTGATTGTGGCTTAATTGGATTTTCAGCCGCTTGTTTTCGAGAGCGAGCAGGCGCTCGCGCCACGTTTTTGTCGATTGGAAAAATCGCAACGATAGTTTCCTCGAGTTTTGAGGTGCAAGTTAAGACGATGGATAAAGGCGTGTTTTCGCTTTCCTTGGCTTTTATCTTGTTTTCGGCTGCTGCATTTTAACAACCGGGCTTTTTGGGCACTAAAGTGCATAAGTGTTTTATCTAAAAATATGAAAAAATTGGCATTTTGCATTCGTACTAAATAAATTATTATTTACTTTTAGTACGAAGAAGAAATCCTTTGTCAGATTCAATATCTGCAGTTAGACAGTGACAACAGTTTGTACTGTTGTAGTCCCCGCATCTCCAATACCTGGCAGGTGATTAATCCACCCAAATATGAGACCCTGTGAAATAAACAAATTGTAGCAATTATATTTAATAAAAATAAATTTACTTACCATATTTTCTCACTGGTGTATCCTTTGTGAACCAGTTGAATCTGTACCTTAAAACTCTTGGAAGTCTGAAGACAGATAGATTCCGGAAGTGGCCATGATGAAAAGTTGACATAAATTTATGAAGAAGGCTGATACAAGGCATTTAAGCAAATGAAAATGTTTTAAAACTAAATGACTGAAAATTGGGATAGTGTGCTTCTTATATACTCTGAGAAAGATGTATGAAATTAGTCGGGAGTTCTTGCAGAGCAAGTCTTTAATAGACTTTACAATAAAGTGTTTCCTACGTTTGAAACTGATGTGGGTAGTTTTTAGAAGTAATCAACTGGGAATAATAAATAAATGTGTATAGTTTAGAAACTTCAAGATATTACTATATTTATGCTCTCATTTTAAATGACAATTTTAGTTTTTGTTAACTAATTTTACAAAAACTTACAGTTGCGTAGAATAACAATATATTGACTCACAGACTTTCTACAGCAACGTTAAATGTGGGAACTAACCCGCCAGTATAAGACAAACATTATCAATGTTATTATTTATTGTTTTGCTACATTTGACAAACGTTCCTGTAACGAGAAAAGTCAGGGAAATTAGAGCTAAAATCACCCATGCGGATTAGCACATGTCAGCCTCCAAATCTCTGAAACGATTGAGAATTTAAAAAAAATGTATAGCATATTTTTTGCTTAGAATTGAGCATAAAACCTAAAGTTTCTACATCGTGGGACACCCTGTAGAATGCCAATGGTTTACAAGAAAAAATTAAAAGTAGATACATTTTTACGGATGCACGATATAGATATAATGCTCATTTCGAAAACACATTTTACTGATAACAAGAAGTCAAGATGAACAGGCATTATATAATGCTTGGTTATATGAAAAGCAAGCCAGAGAAAAACTGGAATATAGTATGTCACAAACGCAAAACCAATTAAAAGAATTGCAAAACAAGATACAAGAAAAGGGTGATGAAAAAATAACAGCAGAAAATAAAAAACAAGAACTCAAAGCGAGTATTACACGGACGAAGAAGAATTAAGTAGAGAAACGGAATGGATTAGAATTAAAGGCAGAAAAAAGCGAATGGCAAGCTCTTCCCCGCAGGAAATTGAGCGACCTAAAGGAAGGAAAGCAGCTACTCAACCAAAACAGAAGCCACCACCACCTGTCATAATTAATAAGTTAAAAAACTATAACAGTTTAGTCGAAATTCTCGAGGAATATGAAATAAGCTATAAGGCAGCTTTGCTTTCGGGAGGTAATGTAAAACTTAATGTGGAAAATGAAACTGGTTATAGGAATCTAACTCGATTTCTTAACAATACTGAACTTGAATGGTACTCGTTTGAAAATAAACAAACGAGACCGATCAAAGTCGTGGTGAGATAACTACATCAGACATGTAAAATTGAACATATCTTCGGGGATATAAAATCTAAAGGCTTCAAAATTTTAGAAGTGAGACAGCTACTCAAATGGAAAGATAAGACGCCATTACCTCTCTTCGTGTTATCTTTTAGAAAAGACGAAGATATTAAAAAAATATATAATATTAATGAAATATTGTATATGAAAGTGGAGATTGAAGCATTTAAAAAGCCTACATTACTTCCACAATGCAAAAAATGTCAAGAATATGGACACACACAAAATTACTGTGGCAGAGAAACCAGGTGCGTCAAATGTGCAGGAAAGCACCATACAAAAAACTGCCAAAAGCAGAAAGACACGAAACCCAAGTGTGTTCACTGTGGAGGAGAACACCCAGCTAATTATAGAGGCTGCAGCACAGCGATAGTTCTCCAAAACTTAAGAAACAAAAAACTTTATAAGAAAATTCCAGAAAGACAAGAAGTTAACACGAATAGAGAAGAAAATAGACCTACGCAACAGAGGAGAGTAGAGCCGAATATAACTTACGCCCAAACGACAAAGAACGAAACACAACGAGATGAGTCTGGCACTGACACTTCAACTCTAATGCTCCAGCAGATTAAGAGTATGATGGAAGAGCGGGAAAGAAAACAAGAAATATTTAATCAAATGATTTTAGAAAGATTAACTAAATTAGAAAACGCTATCAACATCAAAACTAAAAATTAGTTATGGCTAATGATCTTAGAATACTCCAATAGAATGCTAACGGACTCTTGCAACACCAACAAGAGTTACTAATTATACTAAAAACTCAAAATATTGATATAAGTCTAATCTCAGAGTCACACTTCACGAACCAAACATATATTAAACTGAAAGGCTACCAAGTGTATCACGCCCTACATCCACAGAACACAGCTAAAGGAGGAGCAGCTATTGTAATTAAAAACAGTATAACTCATTATGAGAAAGAAAAGTATGAGACAGAGGCAATACAAGCTGCTAGTATATGTATCAAAACACAAAAGTATTTGATTACTGTAGCAGCGGCATACTTCCCACCTCGACATAATCTGCAAAAAGAAGATTATATAAACTTCTTTCAAACTCTAAGTGAAAGATTTATCTTAGGAGTAGACTTCAATGCTAAAAATACACATTGGAGGGCGAGATTGACTACAGCTAAGGGTAAAAACCTTTATCAGGCAATCTTGGAACTTAAAGGTAGTTGGCATTCAACTGGTAGACCCACGTATTGGCCGACGGATACTGCAAAAATCCCAGATCTACTGGATTTCTATATTTTAAGAAAAATACCAACAAATTTTATACAGATCCAAGATTGTGATGACTTAATGTCTGACCATCCCCCTATCTTGCTGACGTCACAGGAAAAAATAGCGACTAGGGAATTAAACCCGACACTAACTAATGGGTTTACCGACTGGGAAGGCTTTAAAACAGAGGTCAGCGAAAAGATTTTACTAAACGTACCAATTTCAACAAAAGAGCAACTTGAATATGAAGCAGAGAAATTTATGATGGATATTCAAAGCGCAGCATGGAATAATACACCAGAAATAAATAGAAAGCCGACAAGAAATAATTACCTAAAAGAAATCATAGATTTAATGAAAGAAAAGAGAAGAGCCAGAAAGACGTGGCAGAGATCGAGAACAAGAGAAAATAAGCATACGTTGAATGCTCTTACATCACAACTCAAAAGGGAAATTCAAAAAAATTAAGAATGAAGCACTGAATACCTACCTTAAAGCAATCACGGCAAATCAAAGTACTGAACACGGATTATGGAAAGCTACTAAGGGAATTAACAGACCAATAAAACATATTCCACCGATACGTAAAGAAGATAGGTCTTGGGCAAAGTCTGACAAACAAAAAACAGACACATTCGCAGTTTATCTAGAAGACATTTTCCAACCAAACGCAGAACAAATTCAAATGCAAGCTCAGACAGAACCAACTGCAAGAATGGTAGATATCCCATTAACCACTCCCAAAGAAGTATCTAGAGAAATAAAAAAAATATTAACCCAAAAAAGGCTCCGGGATTTGATTTAGTCAGTAGGAAGATATTTAAACAGTTGCCAAGGAAAGGCATTATGAAACTTACACACTTGATAAATGCAACATTTAGGTTACAACAGGTCCCAGTTTTGTGGAAAACAGCTGAAGTTATCATGATACCCAAAACGGGAAAGCCTGTTAACGATGTAAGTTCATATAGACCAATATCATTGTTACCTATAATAGCTAAGCTGTTTGAAAAGTTATTTTTAAAAAGAATGAAGACGATAATTGACGATCAACAACTCATTCCCCCACATCAATTTGGGTTCCGTAATGAACACTCTACGGTAGACTAAGTACATCGTATTACAGATGTGATAGAAAAAGCACTCGAGGAAAAGAAAATATGCTCAGCGATATTGTTAGACATTGCTAAAGCATTCGATAAAGTCTGGCATAAGGGTTTACTAATGAAATTAAAAAGATACTTCCCTAAGCAATATGTCCAGCTCTTGGACTCGTACCTAACAGATCGAACCTTTAAAATTAAGCAGGGAAGCGTGCTTTCTGAACTCAAAATAATAAAAGCAGGTGTCCCACAGGGAAGCGTTCTTGGGCCAGTACTATATCTGTTGTATACATATGACATTCCTGAAAAAGAAAATGTTAAACTAGCTACATTCGCGGATGACACCGCAATATTAGCTACAGGAGATAATATAGATGAAACAACGGTCAAGCTCCAAGGCGCAATTGATGAAATAAATACGTGGATGAAAAGGAGGCGTATAAAGGCTAATGAAGAAAAATCTGCTCATGTAAACTTCACGAATAGAAAAATAAACCACCTTTCAGTAAATCTGAACAACAACATAATTCCACATCAAGGAACAGCCAAATACCTAGGCCTAAATCTAGATGCAAAATTGAAGTGGAAAGAGCATGTCAAAAAGAAAGCAACCGAAGTAAAATTGAGATATAACAGCATGTACTGCCTTATGGGAAGAAATTCCCAACTATCCACCCGAAATAAAGTACTAGTTTATAAACAGGTAATAAGACCAGTATGGATTTATGGCATCCAACTGTGGGGCTGTACAAAAAGGAGTAATTATTCTTGTATCCAGAAATTCCAGAATCAAGTTCTACGAAATATGGTAAATGCCCCTTGGTACGTGCGAGACAGGGATCTGCATCGGGAACTCCAGGAGATGATCGAGGACGTAATCAAGAAGTTTGCCAGAAGCCACGAGGAGAGGGTTCATAGACATCCAAATCAAGAAGCCCTACAACTTCTAGTCAATCAAGATCTTCTCCGCAGGCTCAAAAGAACGAAACCATTTGAGCTAGTGTAGTATAAAGTGTAGTGAAAAGCAGAGTATAGGGCAAGTGTAGCCATGCCAGAGATGTGTGCAAAATGTTTCAGTAGCTAGGATGGGTCAATGAAAACATCTGGACTAACAAATACTTTAGTAACTTAGGACATAAATAAAATGTTAGTTAATCTTAAAGATTAGGTGCATTAATATAGTTAAATATAAAAAAAATTAAAAAAAATTACTAATAGAATATTTATAAGGATGCTTTATTATTCTATTTATCATATGGAATATTCGAATGAGACGGCGCATGGTGGTACAGCAATAATAGTGCAATTCTATTGTGCATCACAAATTATCATAATATAAAATAGATTTGTTGTAGGACACAACAATTTATATACAAAGATATCAAATTTTATTAAATATTTTAGGAATTTATTGGCGAAGCAGATGCTGCAATCTTTCTACAGTTCTATAGGATCAAAATTTATAGCAGGCGGTGACTACAACGCGAAGCATACCCGTTAGAATGCTAGATTAATAACGACAAAAGGCAGAGAAATGTACAAACTCATAATAGAAAATAGCTACAACTATCTTTCTACAGGCAACCCAACCTAATGTCCAACAGACATCAGTAAAATTTCTGATCTGTTAGACTAGTTTATCACCAATGGTATATCTTATAATTATATGGCTATTAATTAAAGTTATGATTTAACATCCGACCATACTCCAGTAATAGTCACCATAAGCGAAACAATAATTTATAAAACCCCTAAACTTACACTAAGTAATCACAAAACAAATTAAGAAACATTTAAGGAGCACATTAATAGACATCTAAAAATTAACGTTAGATTTAAAACTCTCAATGAATTAGAAAATGCCAAAATTACTTTAAACCACCGTACAAAAAGCTCGATAGACTGCCACTCCACAACCAAAAAACTTAAACAACAATTCCCTTGGCAAAGAAAAAATGGCAACGCAGCCAACATCAATAACCATACAAGATTTAATCAATTGAACAACAAATTGAGTAGAAAACTCAAGGAAATTTGAAAGAAAATCTTTCAAACATATATTAATTCACTTAATGTGCATGACAATACAATTTGGAAAAAGCACTAAACGCCCCACAACGCAGGTTACTCCTCTCCAAGACCAAACAGGAAACTAAACGAAAACTAAACAAGCAAAGCAGAAGAATTTGCTAATCATCTGGAACCAGTACTTTTATTCTAGAGAAATCAACGAGAATGTTGAAGACTACCTAAACACTTTAATGAAAATGTTACCACCAATATATAATTTCACTCTTAATGAAATTCACAAAGAAATAAAATTACTTAATAACAAAAAGTCTCCTGGTGTTGGTCGTATAACATTAGTAGTACTAAAGCAACTACCTCAAAAGGGAATCCAATTTGGTGAGTGCTATTTAATGGAATTTTTCGTCTGACATATTGGCCAGTACAATTAAAATTTGCTCGTCATTCTTATCTTTAAGTTATAGCGTCCTATTAGTGTATTGCTTCTGTTATCAAAGTTGCTGAAAAATTGATATTAAAACGAATAAATCAAATGAACCTCAAAACGAAGGGCCTCCAAAACATCAGTTCGGCTTTCGTTACCAATATTCTACAATCCAGTGTGTCATCAATTAGTAAAGACCATCCAAACGGCACTGAAACACAAAGTTCAATGTTCTGCAGTATTCTTGGACATAATCCAGGCATTCGAAAGGGTTTTTATAAAAAAAAACTAATTCTACATCACTACTATTTACTTCTCTAAATCTTATCTAGAAAATTGATGTTCTCAAACTAAAATAAGAGGTGAAATTTCTGAAATTATACAAATTAAATCAGGTGTATCTCGGGATAGTGTTTTAGAACCCCTACTCTATTTACTGTATACCTGTGATTAACCATCTACAGAACAAAGTGACATGGGTAATTTTGCTAACGATATAGTGATATTGACATGTGTTGAAGATCAAATTGCAGCATGAACCACGTCGCAACAACATCTTAATCTGGTACAAGTATAGTACAGTTGTGAACTTTGGGGTTGTATTAGTAATTCAACGATAGCAATAGTTCACCGCCTTCAATCGAAAACTACAGAATATCGCTAATGGTTTGTACCAAATCAAATTGCACTTCAAACTTTACATCCCGTATGTGAAAGATGTGACTAACCAAAAAGCCTCAAAACGTTATGTTGCACAGGAAAATTATCCAAATGACACAATCGATTCCCTAAAGGGAGAACTTCATCACCAAAAACTGAGTGTCATTCAATTTATTTTACATTAGATTATTATATAATTAGTGTTATGATAATTAATAAACATTTAACAAAAAAATTGCATACAAATTTTTGAAATAAAATCTCATCGGTCGAATAAAATTCTTTTCCTAGATGAAATTTGGAAATTTTGTTTTTCATAAACTTTATTTGCTTTTCTATAATAATACCTATAATCGAGCAAAACCTTATTGATTTTTTAAAATCTGGAATTTTGAAGTTTCTGCAATATTGCGAACCATTTTGTAATTTTTTTGAATTAGAATCTTGTTTATTGATATTTGTATATCAAAGTTATTTAAGACATTTATTTGATTTTCAGTCAAGGATTTAGTAGCGTTATCGTATCGTACTCCATCTAAGTTACTTGAAACGAATTTATGCATTGGTTAGTCCTCATTTATTTTCTTACGTTTTAACTTCATTTAACATATGGGGGTATAATATCATTCATTCTGATTTCAGGTGTATAATTTGTTAGTTTAGTAACGTTAATTTTATTATAATGTTCTTTTTTATATATCAATCCTTAATTTTGTCTCTTATTTTACGTAAGCATCTATAACAACTTTCTAGATTAAAGAAAAGCTCATGAAAGGGTTGTAAAGGGTAATGATGCATAAATACGCCCTTTTCTTCCTAGTTTGAAAGGTAATATTCCTGGGTTGTCTTTGTGGTTTCTGAGATTATTCCAAGTGACTAGATTATTCCAAGTTCCAGTGGCTAAGAACTTTATTTATAATAATAGAGAGTTTGCCCGAAAAAGTATTCAAAGTTTAAAATTCCTCAAAGCACGCCTTTTGGGCATTCACACGCTTTTGCCACGTAACTTGGAAGGCGTTGACGAGACCTCGTTTAAAACCTTTGTCAGGGCGGTCTGGATCGCTTCAATGGTTTCAAAACAGGTTCCTTTTAAGGCGGATTTGAACAGCGGGAGCAAAAAGTCCCGGAGTCACGTCAGAACTGCAAGGGGGCTCGAACAACCTTGCCAAGCGGTGCTTCACTAAAAATTCCTGGAGACACAAAGCGGGGGTGGTAAAAATATCGTGCACAGTGGTTTTCGGATACCGAGAGTCTCCCTCCGTCCAGAGTGAGGATCATTCTCCATCTTGTCCCGACCATTTTTAAACAACTTCAATCATCTGGAAGCTTGATAATGCAAGAGATCAAGGTCCTTATAGAATACCTAAATTATATGGTCTGTTTCGACGAGACCTCGATCCTGACGTTCCTAGTGCTCGTAGCAGGCAAAATGCACTGCGACCAGAAGGGGCGGTGTTTTTGGAAATTTTGCATTATTTTCTAGACAAAGCCTGTATCATATATTTGAAATTTCGATATTGGTTTTAATTTTTTCTACATTATTTCCAAATAATACTATATTTATGTTGTGGCGCTCCTTTACTTTTAATATTTTGCTTTATATATATTTCGTTTCCTAAATTTCCAAAATTTTGATAATTAATAACCTTACTCTTATGATTCTTTAGAATTAGGATGAATAATGTAGTTCAGTGCATTATGTTTTTAAAATGACTACCTTTAATAGAGATGGTCATTTGAACCCTTTCCCGAAACTATCAATTGCGGCTTCTCTTATACTGACTTCCGCAGAAATGGCCAAAACTTCTTTTGTAATGCGATTCTAGAGTTCAATGATGGACTGGGGTTTGTTCTGATAAACCCTATCGTTAAGAAGAAATCACATAGGTTTAAATTGAGGAAATTTAAGGGTTACTCGATGTCAACTTCTATCCTACAAGGGACGCCCATGCTTATTATCCTCCTTCCAAAGACTTTTGCGAGAATGTCAAAGATGCCCCGAGTCCGATAGGCGGTGGCTTCATCTTGCTGAAACCATTATTGGTTGACTTGTCTTTTGTCTCTCACAATTCTGTGCGATAAACTTCTTTATTCACATATTTTGTGAGAAACAGTGAGCCGACAATTCCATAGTGGGAACTTGCACACCACACGCTAACTTTTTCTGGGTGCAATCGACACACTTCGGTCAAATCTGGGTTAGTTCAATGTCGGTAATTTTATTTGTAGACATAGCCATCTAGTTGAAAATAGGCTACATCTGTACAAGGGACGTGTTTTATGTCCGACTTTTTGGTCCGAACCATCTCCACGACCACTTTTGCAAAAGTGAATCTTCTGCTAATATTCACCTCGATCAGAGGCATTTGCTATTGAATCTTATACAGAAATATATTTAATTGCTTAGAGAGGATAGAGCCCACACTCATACCGAGTTGTGCTGCGCCTTTAGAGGCCGAAGTTACGGACCCTTGTTTATAAAGCTCCTGAGCTTGTTCTACGGTCTTGGGGGTGGTCACAGTGACTGGTATACCCGTTTGTAACAAATTGTCGTCCAATACACTTTCTATCTTCTAAAACTTTCCAATCAGCCTAGTAAAACAGACAATTTAATTATAGAGCAAATTTGATCATGGTATTTTTGACCTTGCTATTGTAGTCAGACAAGTTAGTGTGATTATCAAACTTCGCCTCCTTTCGTAAAAGGTGGCTATGATAATAATAAATTTCACATTTATACACAAGTTTCTGGCAATCCCTTTGTAAATATACCAATAATATTGCCGATTAATTTTATTTTATAATTTTACGTCTTTCCGATGGCATGGTGAATGATGTCTTTCCTAATAACAATTATTGAGTAGATTCTTCAATTATTTTTTTTAATAATTTATTGTTAAATACTACTTTAACCTTACTGGCAAAATTTTTATTAACTATTTACGCCATTTCTTCTTATAATTTCGACAGTTTCACTGTTCTTAGCTCAGTTGCCGACTTTAATAAGGGTGAAGTAGAAGCTGTGAAAAATGTCCATATTAGAGAAGACTAAAACTCGAATTATCAAATCAGCTTTAAAGAGCTAGAAATATCGATTATAAAATAGAGCACCTCCTAAGATATTAAGGCAGACGGCGGGGCAAGTAACTTTATCGAATTGGACACGCAGAATAACTAAAGCTTGCCACCAATGCTATGGTGACTAAAAACATTAATAAATCTGTCACTTCAAATGGAAAGTAACTAGAACTGATTAGCTGCATAAGAGAGAACAACGTTATTACTTTTTAAATTTTCGTAACAAATAATGCAGTAAGTAATTTCTTATGTTAAAATTTTGAGATCTTTGTAATTTAGTAAGCTTCTAATGTTAGTTTAAGAAATAAAGAAAACGTGGCGCTTTCAATGCATTCTTTTGGCTGTGCATTTAAGCGTGCACTCGCCGAAAATTTTTCTAAAAGGGCAATTAACTGGAGTGCGCCCGGACAAGATCCGACGAACGCGCTTAGCACCTATAGCACTTGATTTCTAATAACGCCGGCTGAAATAAATATTCCTTTTCTCTTTCTTAATTATTCATTCAAGTTAATTACTTTTTTCTTGTCCTGACAGTTCGGTTGTCACGGTTCAGGACGCCTCTTTTTTCTTAATTTACAGATACTTCAATTAGAAAAGTTCCCGGGAGAGAAAGGTACGAATAATTTGTGCGGGGATAATTAAGGCTCGCGGCGCGCTTCTTTCTTGAGTGTACGCGCGGTCGATATGCATATGTGGGGAAGATCATCCCCTGCCTCCATAGGTGTGCGCCGCGATATGCATATCGCCGTACTTGTTTTTATTACTTATTAAAATCTATTTCCTTCGCCCCCGACGCCGTTGTTCATCTTCCGCGTGTATCGGGGCGCCCGCCTCGTTTATATTGTTACTTAGATCGGTTTCCGGTGATCTTCTCACATATGGATGTATCTGGAGCAGCTCATATATTCTATAATTTCGTGTTATTTAGGAAATAAAAGTTACTTTAATGCGTTAATAATTTTTCCACCTTTTGCTACCTAATTACTCTCTAATGTGTAAAACCATGTTTGCTCTCTTCTCGTTATGTGCTTTTTAAGCATATTTTAAGCATAACTTAAGCATGAATATAATCCCGTCATCCACTACCCAAAAGAAATTCTAAAAATTTTTAAACGCCTAATTAGACAATTTTAATTGAGCTACTGCTATATCATTGTTAGAATTATTTATTTACAGCGAATGTTGCAAATTCTGAACTAGAGTCTGTAAGCCATTAAATTTTTAGATAAAATCGTTTATAAATGAGCTCGAGAAACTTGTGGTGGCGATATCATTCTAGCCATGTCTAAGAAACTTTCTGCTTAATAAATTTACGTTACAGGCAGCCTTAAACATACTTTTTTTTGAAACTAACTACATGTTCAGCAGTCACTATTATTGGTGTAGTACATATTTTCTTGTTCATCTATTGAGGTTTGTGCAATAATCTACTCTAAAGGAGAAGCTCTAGTCGATTATTTATATTACGCGAAGGTTTTTCTTGCTGGAAATTTTATTCTAACAACTAGTGAGCTTCATTGGCATGAAAGTAACTTAGAGGACAGTCATAGTCAATTAGAAGTTATAAACAAGGTACAGGATGAATTTATTTATGTTACGATAAATATGATTTTCCTACTACTCTTGTGTTTTTAGGCTCAAACAAAAAGTGACGTTATTTGTTGTTAGAGGAAGATTTGAGGTTTTGTTTACAAGCATTTTTCTCTCTGACAGAACTATTTACCCGACGGACCAACGGGTCTTCATGGTCAAGGCCTTCTACCAAACTGGCAAATCGGCTACAGCTACACACCCAATTCGGGAGGCACATTACATTAACAAGGTAAAAATTGTTTTTTTTAAATCACTAATTTTTATTTTTTTATTTTTACTATGTTAAATTAGAACATTCGAAAAGTTTAAAAGACTGGGCACTGTCCTAGACGACAAGGAGGGATGACAATTGGTCCGGTCACTGCGACCACCTCTATCTGTGGAGGAGAGTCCTATTCCAAGAAGAGCCCACTACGCCGTCCAAAAGGGCGGCACAGACTTTTGCAATGAGTCAATCGAGTCTCCTCAAGATGCTGCACCAGGATCTGAATTTGTTTCCATTCAGAATTCAAATTCAACAGCCGCTTACCACTGTCAATATTGAGAGGAGGCATGACTTTGCAAATGAAGTTCTGATAGCATTCGACGAGAAGCAGATCGACATCAAACACATCCACTTTACAGATGAGGCCTATTTCGAGCGCACAGGTTAAGTCAATAAAAAATCAGCGTTATTGGGGCTCAGAAAACCCCCATTTGAGCGTTTTAAGCGCCCTGCACTCCCAAAAAGCCTGCGTCTGGTATGTAGTCTCTTACCTCGGAGTCATCGGACCATTTTTTCTTACAAGATATGTGAATGAGTCCGTTTACCGGGAAGAGGGGCTCGAAAAGATTATCCCAATCGCTAAGCAGAAAAGGTAGGTCTACCAGTCCTGGTTCCAACAAGATGGCAACTCTGCTCTTTTCGCTGAAACGTTTGGGCACAGACTGATTGCCCTGGATGCACCCCGAAAACCAGGAGGGGGTATCGAATGGCCCGCCTCTTCACCCCACCTCAACCCTTCTGACTTCTTTTTATGAGGTTATTTAAAGGACAGAGTGTATGTTCCAAAACCGAACAACATCGAAGAACTCAAGAATCAAATCTCCGAAGAGATCTTGGCCATCCCAGGTGACATGCGAAATCACGCTATTTTGTCATTTGAGACTCGCCTCCGCCACGTCATTGAATCTGACGAAAGCATTTTGAAAATATTATACATTAAACCGGATACTTTCCTCTTCAAAGCAACGTAAGAATAAAATTTTTATCGTTTATAGATTTTTCCAATACTAATTTTTTATATTTATACCTATATATCATTCACGCAGTAATAATGCATTGAATGTTGATTTTATAATCTTATATTTAGTATTTTGTAATTATTCCGGTGGCATTAAAGCTTCCACTGTAATCATTTTCTAAAAGTACACTCATTTCACCTACAGTTGATTTTCTAAATACATTGTATGATTGATCTTTTAACGGACCTAAAAATAGTAATACAACCTTTCTCCAAAAAGTCTGGGTTTGTAAAAACAATTTATTCAACTTATCGACTAACAGTCTTAAATCTTGTCAAAGCAGTCCCATTGGCTATCTAGGCACAGTTGCCACCGCTTTTGGGTGTTATGGAAGTAAGCAAAAAATGCTTCGTCCGGGGTGCTTCTCAGCCGTTTGGACTGCTGCATTGTCTTCATGACGCTTCCCTTTCAGGGATATTTTCACACAGGAAAATCAAAAAATCATATATTCATATGAGGATGTGGTAGAAAAGGGATGTGATATTTAACTAGATATTCCTGGACTGATACAGCAGTATGGGTTTTGCATGGTCGTCCACTAAATTACTTCCCAGATGCCGAAAAATCAGAACAGCGCCGCTGAGTTACTTGATAATAGCGCTTCTAGCACGTCAATGTAAAATTTTTAGTTCATGCTGCACCAAACCTCTAGCATCAAAAAGTGCAATGGAAGGTTTCCGCTTCCTCTTTTTAGAGGCTGGTAAACTACGATCTTGCTATTTAGCGGTTTAGATCTTTTGGGGGTTATATTGGTAACACAAACTTTCACCAAATGCGGAGTCAATTCTAACTATTTTTAACAGTTCAGCAGCAATTATTCTTTTTATTCTTCTTTTAGCTTCCGTTTGCGTCGTTGCGTAAAATTTAGTGACGCACATCCCTATTTAACATCAACCCTCTGATATCAGGTGCACGGTAACACAACAGTCTTTTTTTGTGCTATTCAGAGATAAAACGTTTCTGACAAAGGATGCATGTGCGCTGTTGTCTTATTTAAAATAATAAAGTTGTTATATTTAAAGTTAGGATGCGAATAGTTGTTTTTAACTTGGTGTTGCTCAAGTAGCATATCTTACCATTTTAATATATATTAAGCACAGGAATTCGATCTTCTTCTTCAGGTGCGTTATCTGTTTCGGGTGTTCGCGATCAGTATGGCAATCTTAACTTTGTTGACGACTGTTCGAAAGAAGTCTGCCGTTGTCATTGAGAACCAAGAAATTCCTTAGCCAGGAGATGCGCCTGCGTCCGGGTCCTCTCTTTCCTAGCTCTTTACCTTGTAGTATCCGTTGGAGTATCCCATCACGTAGTTCATTCCTCATAATATGTCCGAAATACTGTAACTTTCGGATTTTTATAGTTTTTACGATTTCAGTTGTTTTTTTCATTCTTAGTAGTACTTCAGCATTCGTCACATGGTCGACCCAAGATATTCTCAATATTCTCCTGTACGTCCACATCTCAAAGGCCTCAAGTTTCTTCATTGATGCTTCCGTCAGCGTCCAAGTCTCAGCTCCATACAACAGGACAGAGAACACATAACATTTTAATAGTCTAATTTTTGTATTCAAGTTTAGATCTCGAGACTTAAACACTTTCTGTATGTTTACAAATGTTGATCTGGCTTTCTCAATCTTGCACTTTATTTCTTTAGAGTGGTTCCATTGACTATTTATCGACGTACCTAGGTAATTTATTGATATTACTCTTTCAATTGATTGAGAGTTAACTATTAAGGGTTCGGGTGGAATTGAATTCTTACTGATAACCATGTATTTTGTTTTTTGTATATTCATTTCAAGTCCGTATCGTCGACTGACCATTTCAATGTTTGACATGAGTTCTTTTAAACCTTCGAAGCTGTCCGCAAATGTAATCGCATCGTCCGCATATCTAATGTTATTCATTCTAGTTCCGTTTACTAATATACCAGCATCTATACCTTGCAGAGATTCATTAAATATTTGCTCAGAATAAATGTTGAATAACAGGGGCGACAGAACACATGCCTGTCGCACGCCTCGTCTTATTTCTATATCGTCTGAATTATTTCCATCTATTGTAATGTATGCAGATTTATTCCAATAGAGGTTAGTTATGATTTGAAGATCTTTGTCATCTATCCCAAAAAATTAATAAGTTTATCGTGCTTAACTCTATCAAATGCTTTATGATAATTTATAAAGCAAACGTAAATATCGACATTCACATCTCTGCAACGGTAAAACATAATTTGTACAGCAAAGAGAGCTTCCCTAGTCCCAAGGCGTTACGGAATCCGAATTGAGTTTCACTTAGTTGTTCTTCACAGAGCTTATATATTCGTCTATGTATAATTTTTAAAAAGATTTTAAGAAGATGTGACATAATGCTAATCGTACGGTAATCGGCGCAGTATTTCGCGCTTGGTTTTTTTGGTATGGCAATGAAAGTTGATTTGGGCCATTCTCTGGGTATTTTTCCTGAGTCATATATTTGATTAAAGATGCTTGTTATCCATGTTATATCATCATCTTAAAAAGTTTTAAAATTTCGGATTGGATTCCATCCGGGCCTGCCTTTTTTCCATCTTTCATAATATTTATTGTTGCATGTACTTCGTCCTTTGTTATATATGGTCCAGTTACACATGCTATTTGTTTCGGATCACCCCTCTGTTCGTCATCGAAAAGTTTTGTAATATAGTCTTTCCATTGTTCTATTTTTGCTTCTTTATCTATAATGATATTTCCTTCCTCGTCTATCAATCATCCAACTGATTTGAGTTTGACCATACCTGCCGCTTGTTTTACCTTTCAATGCATGTTAAAATGGTCGTGTTTCTTTTCTAATTCCTCATTTTCCTTACATTGTTCTTCTAACCACTTAGCTATTCTTATTTATTTCCGGATATTTCTTTGTATTTCTCTATATTTTTCTATGTTGGTTCTCTTATATCTTCTTCTCTCGCCCATCACATACAAAATCTCGTCGGTCACCCATTGATGTTTTTTTAGGCTTAGTCGGTTTCAAATGGTCTTTGTAAATTTTTTCTATTGTTGTTCTGAATTCTACCAGCTTTACTTCAATATTGTTATTGGTATCTAAGTTCGCAATCCCTTTCTTCAATGTAGCTGCTACTTGGATTTTGATGTTGTTGTCTTTTAATTTCGTCGTGTCGTATTGTTGTTTACGATTGTTTTTCTCTACTTTCTCCAGTCTTACGTTTATTTTGGCTACCAGGGCGTTATTGTCAGATCCTATGTCAGCACTTGGGTAAGTTTTCACTGCTCGTATGCTATTCCTGAATCTTTTATTTATTAGTAGATAGTCAATTTGATTTCTGACCACATTTCCGGGTTTATCTTGAGGCGATATCCAGGTATACAATCTCCTGGCAGGTAGTTTGAAGAAGGTGTTCATTATAGCCAATTGGTGTTCTTGTCCAAATGCAAGTAGTCTATCTCCTCTCTCATTTTGGTCTGTCAGACCATAATCACCAACTAACTCCCCGCTCTTGCCTTTTCCAATTTTGGCGTTATAATCTCCCATTATAATGTTTATATCTTGTTTTGGGAGTTTTCTAACAAGACCTTCTAATATTCTATAGAATGATTCTATTTCGTCTTCAGTTTTTTCTGCTGTTGGAGCATATACTTGAACGATATTGCCTTTAATTGGTGTTGTGTTTAAAGTAACTATTAACATTCTGTTGTTAACTGGTACAAAATTCTCGATGAGTTGATTCATTTCTTTGGACACTATAATTCCGACGCCGTTTTCATGCTCATTTTCGCTGTTGCCAGAGTAGTAGATTGTATGTTCTTCAACTTGGCATTGACCTGTTCCCGGCCACCTACCTCATCTCACTGATGCCCATGATGTCGATAGATAGTCGTTTCATTTCTCAGATAGCGTTATGGGGTTTTCCAACCTCATAAAGTGTTCTTACATTCCACGTACTTATTTTGAACGTCTTCCCTTTTTTCTTTTTAGGGATGCTAAGTTTGCAAGGATTTCTCTGGGAGCCTTGCATTCTTTCGTGGTTGTTCTCCCCCTGCCGGATCTCGGATTCCGAAGTCCGTGACCAGTATATTTATCAATTCTAAGCTTATCTGCCGTATTGATGTACTAGGAATGTCTTTAAGACCTTTAATGCAGTGCGTTTCCGTGTCCTTCTGCATTCCCATGCCGTTGACCAGTGGTGACTCTTCCGCCTTTTGGGACAGTTTCCCATCCCAAGGGCAAGAGATTGCCCTGCCTGTATCATACAGGGGATCACTTATACCGGGGATCATTCGGTCTGCTTGGTCGGGGACTGCTTATTCGTCAGATAATCTGCTTATTTCGCAGTTAACCTCTATGTCTAGAGGCCATTCACTATCTGCCACCTGTGACCCCGCTGGTAGCCTGCAGTACAGCCCCAGCATTTTTTTTTTTTTGATCTACCGCATGAAAAGACTTATAGGATTGTTATTTACAAGTAAAAATAACAAAAGGCAAATTTTTTTATTCTTTATTTATTTAATCTGCTATTGCAAAAATTACAAAATTTATTTTGCTATTTATTTTTTAACTTACCAAAGCTTTATGCTAATACTCTGCAGGCTTTTTAGTGTAATGTTAAAGTAAATTAATTATTACATATCTGTGAGCAAATTAGTATTACGTTATTAGTCACTTCTTACCTACAGGAAAAGAAACAGTATGTTAAGCGTAAATCATGTTTATCGTATTTTTTATACTTTTTCTTATGTTTTACGACGATAGCATCTTGGTCCATTTCTTTTACGATTTAATTAATTAATGCTACTAAATTAGTTTTAAGAAATTCCCATATGATGTAATCGGATAACTATTAAATAACATAAAGTTTTAATATAATTCAGAAGACTGGAATATCATTATATAAACAAGATGAATTTCAGTGCGTCCAAATGTTGAGTTTTTACATATGGAATTCATGCACTTATCGTAGATAATTATACTTAATGGTAATTTAACATTCACTGCTCATTATTACTATATAATTAGTAGGTCCTTTAAAATGTTTGGTCTTCTATATGGAAATATAAGAGATTTTATTGGGAAATGTTGCCCTCACCTATAAAGCCCATATTTTGCAGTGCACGCTTAGGATTCGAAATAATTAAAAACAAGTTTATGAATATAATTGCGTATGTATTGCATATAATGCATTAAATGGTTTACCATTATTTGAGGGACGATGACCTTATATTTCTCTGATATTATTGATTCGATGTTCCTATTTAACCTTGTCAGGTTTTATTTTCTATGTAACATTAGAAACCTAACTATAATTTATATTCCAACTAATGCAAACAGAGAATAGATTAAATCAAATCATTGGCTTATTTAGAATAAGTTTCTTTTCGTTCTTGATCTTTTTTTATAATCTTTAACAAGGTATAATCCAAGCAGTGTTTATTGATTTGTAAATAATATTTTGCATTATACTTGGCAAATGCGTCGAAGATGCAGTACTTCAAAATTGTCTGGAATAACTTTTAAGTTACATAATAAATCTGCATGTTACTATGGAACATCGTTCGAACTTACCAAGAGTTACAATGTAGTATGGGAGATCAATGTTGGAGGTACCGGAACATATTATAGGAGTTTGTCGGTCACATCAAAGAGCTGTTTGGCAATGAAGTTATTTAGTTTTAACACATTTTCTCTACCATTGTAATGCAATAGTGATGAAGAGGTGGTGTTCAATTTTGCTCCATGCTTTCTCAAATGAATTTCTTTTGAAAACAAACATAAAACCATCAAAAATAAGCTGTAACAAACATGGCTATAGCTTTTGACGTTACATGCATTACAATGTATTTACTTATTTTATAAAAATAAATCAGAAACAAGATCCAGAATGAATTAACATTTGGGATTTACCGCGCTCTGGTAAACCTTGCAAAACGCTGACAATATGAAAGACTAAGATGATCATGTAACGTATAGGTACTGGTAAATGGAATGCTATTCTAATAAAACTTTGTGGAATCAAATGTTTACAAAATATTACAGTAAGTGGGTTAAATAAGATTTTCGCTATGTAGGTTTTAAGAAAGTCAACAACAAAGCTATTTTTGGAATAGTAGGAAGGTAGTGCTAGTGGATCTCTTTAGTTTCAAGAAAAGTAAATTTTAGTTTAAACATTATGTAAACGACTACTAACAGTAAGCACCAACAGCTGCTGTTCGTCCCTTTTTGATTCTTTATTAAAGGTCAAGGCATTTAGATGTCTTTGCAAGTTGAACGATTTATATAAAAGGAAGCTTTTTTCCTTCTTAAATGTCAACTTATTTCTACTTAAAGATTTGTACCACATATGTTAGACTATTTAAAATGACTATTTACAAAGGCAAGTAAAAACTCCTTTTATTCTTAAAACGATTTGATATGAAGGTCGAGCTAGCTGACAATTTATTTTATGCTTTAAGAAAAAAGTCAATTAGAATCTATCGTCGTATGTTACACGCAAATATATTGCCAGGTCACAAATGTGCTTTTACATAAAAATTACGAATTTATAATTAACGACAGATCCACTAATAAATCAAATGAGGCCCGTGCTCCGGGGAAAAACTGTCGGTAGCTGATTAGACCTCGCCACAAATATGGAAAGAAAGGATAAGAGCTTTTAAACAGGCGTCAGCAATTAAGTTGTAAGTAAAAACTGTATTTTAAGACCAATTAATAAAGATAATATTGAAAACATGCTGTTTAATGTGCACGCACTATCAACCCAAAGTAATTGAGTAGTGGCCTAAAAATTGTTGTAAACTTAGCCACTTTATTGCGGCCAACAGAATCGACAGCTACTGTTGAGTATTCACCTAACGGTGCATTACAAATCTTATGTTTCTATATCAAGCTCTTTCTCCTCTCGTCGCATGATTTTCCATCGAAGTTTGATTGCTGTTTTTTTCTTCCAGCCAAGATTTAGGCCGCAGCACTATTTCGGCCCATGCACTGCTCTCTACAGCTCTTAAGAGTTTTATCTCCAAAGCTTGGATGTCCAAATGGTCTATTTGTTTTAAAGCCCAAGTTTCTCCACCATACAGTAAGCCAGGAATTGCCATAATCTTATAAAATTTATTAGTCTTTCTCATGAAGGTTTTTCTAATAATTCCGCACGTGTTGCATCCTCTTTCTTGTTTTCCCGTCTCTTTTTCCACCAGAACGATGTTTGTATATTATTTTCGGTAGTTGGTGATCCTTCATCCGTTCGACGTGCAGTTTCCGGTCTTGTTTGTTGGATCTAATTTTTGCTAGCACAGTTTGGGACTCCTAGATTTCCTCTTATGACGTCTGGTCTTACTCTGTTGGCTCTGGTTTATATTTTAATGGCTCTCAAGAATTTGATATCCAACACTTGGGAGTGCAAATGCATTTTGGCTTTAAAAGACAAGTTTTGTTATCATAAAACAAGGCTAAGGTTGCCATGATCTACAATTTCATTTTTGCCTTTTTGCGAACATTCTAATAGTTCCACATATGTTTAGGTTTCCATGTCATGGTTTGTATAGTAAATATGTAGTCGATGATTAATTTATTCGATTAAATGGCCATTGACGAATGTCCTAACTGGTTCTTTCCTGTAGAAGGCCATAGTTCTTGTCTTCTGGTGTGAGATGATGATCAAATCTTTTGTCTATCAAGTGGAGTTAATGGTAAGCTCTTTAAAGGTAATACAATTTTGATTATCTTGAATTATAGCTAAGTCGTCAGATAATGTATTCGTTTTTGTTCGTCCGGATGCATTTGAGGCTAGTAAAAGTATAAACAAAATATTACATCCCTGTTGTACATATTTGTTAGTAAATAAGAATTCATCTAAAAACTATGTAAGTTTATATATTAATTCATATCTTTTTAGATCTTTGGATTCTCTTGCTTTTTCTTCGTTTTCGATATAATGGCAATGTTGATGTCTTTTTTTGAATAATTATTTTTGCAATCCTATTTCCTTCCAACTTTGATATTTTTGGTCTGCTTGTCTGGACGCTATTACAATTTTTATCGACCTTATCCGGTCTAGATCCGTTGTATTTTGCTAAACAGAGGCACTTCTGGTCACTTGTGGCTCTTGACCACGTACAATGATCTTACGCGGGGAGAAGCTCTGCTATACACGGCTTTGTAGTTGGGTTTTAACTACCCCTGGTAGCATCTCACTCATTTTTAATTTTTTTGAAATAGAATGTGTTGTTTAAAATATTTATAATTGCTTAGTTTATACACAAATATTTTGTAGGCACATTACAGTAGAGTTTTGCATGTTTGCAATACATACTCTGCCAGGTATAATGCTACATCAAAAAAGTATTTAAAAATGTTTTGTATTGATTTAGTTATAGAGACTTTAACTTTAAGATAAAAAATTATGGTTTGCTCTTTTCAACAAAATAACCCCAACTATTGCATAATGACAGAGGTACTTGGTGAGTAAACTATATATAAGTTATAACAAATGAACAGTAAATGCTATGTTGACTTTTAATTTCAGCTTTAAAGCTTTTACTTAGTCTAGAGTTGCAGAAATGTCTGGCTTTTTCTTCTTTCCTCTCTGTCTCTTTAGACTATTTCAATTTTTGTGGGTTATTGAGAGTAAAACTCACAACAGTAATCACATTTTGCTATTTAGCAAGTCTATAAACAAGCTTTTTTAAAATCAACTTAGATATAGTTGCACATATTATCCATACATACATGCATAATCCTTAGCCTGTCTACTCTTTTGAGTGTAAGAGGATTGTGAGGGTTTTCTTCTATGTATTGGCTGCTTTCTTTCATACATCTTTTCAAGTGGTTTTGTGTTGCTTCTTTTGTTTGTACCCAGCGGTTGCCCCTTTTTACCACTGTACATCTCACGTCTTCGATCCAAGTTCTTCTCGGCCTTTCTCTTGGTCCCCTTTTGACAGTTTTTGCTTCATATGCTTATCTAACTAGTTTAGTATCATTCATTCTTCATTTACATGTCCATACCATCTTAATTGAAATTTTTCTATTTTTTTCTATTGGTTCTACGTTCAGTTCCTCTCTGTACGTCACAGTTCTGATCTTGCCCATTTTGGTTTTACCCTCAATTCTGAAGTATCTCATTTCTATAGATGCCATTTTCTTTCTTCATCAAATGTAAGTATCTGAGGAACAACTTTCTTGAAAGTGTTTAAAGTCTTAATTATGTTGAAAAATTAACCCTGATTGTAATAATTTCTTCTATTTTCTTATCCATTATTCCATCTCCTGTACTTAATAATCCTAAATACTTAAATATTTTTTTTTATCTAGTTTTTTATCTGTTAAGTATATCGCTTATTTTCCTAATTCTTTTCCTATTGCCATGTTTGCTTTTCCTTGTTTATTTTTATATTTAATTTTTTTAATATTGTTTTGTATACCGCATATTTGTAATTATTAGTTGTTTTTTCAGAGCGATACTTAGGTTTTCTTAGAAATCTTAAACTTTCTATAAATGAAAATTTGATATCTGCGCTGATTCATTGTCCCTAAGTCTTCTATACAACAATGCAACTTTAAAAATTCTTAATGCCTGCAGGTTTCGTATTGTTCTCTTCTGACTATCGAAATAAGTAAGAATTAATCATTAGTTAGCAGAAAGTTAAATTTAAAAAATCGCTATAATGGGGTATTCTTGGAAAGGACTGTATTGGCTTAAGGGCTGGGCATATTTAAAAAACGACTATATACTCTAAATATGAATTTTAGATACTAAAAATTTCAAAATTTTCTATCAGTACCGACTAAACTAAAACTACTCTAATTATGTTGTACGGAACTATCAGACTTTTTAGTAATAAATTTACAGTAGAGCTGTACAACATCTTAAAGGCGTTTTTGTGTAGTCGCCTAATTAACTGTCTTTGCTGCAGAAATTGAAATTTCAATGGGGATTGAAGCTTACGTCACTTTAAGTCGCTCTCAAGCAACCCATGTAGACGCAGTGTTCGAGAGATGTTATGCAGATACGATACGAAAGGGAATCAGTAATTGACTAGATGATATTTTTGAGGGCTGGTGGCGGCGAGCTGCATCGTGGAGGCCGCCGGCGCCCCCGCTGCCGCGGCGCCTCCACCACTCGCCTGGCCCGCTGTGCTCTTTGGCATATGTATAGCCGATTTCTCTTTGCATATAATCAAAGTCGCGATGTGAAACGATTTCGCCATTGGTGGTTAAATTTTAACGACTCGAATAAGGTGCTCGGATGAGATGGAGCAAGTGCCAGCCTGTTTGTGCAATATTGATCAAGGGGGCGATTTTTGGTTCCGCCGCTCCGGAGCTATGAAGGGTTGCGCCAGGGCCGGCCGGAAGGCCGCAATATACGGAAAGAATGTAAATGTATTCTAAAGGAAGCTTATTGCTTGTGCAAAAATGTTTTATTGGATCGCGGTGACCGCTGGCCGGTGACATTCCATTGCAAAGTTGGATATATTGAAATACCACATTGACATTCGTATGGCCGGCGAACTCGAGATGCTTTTCTGCATTTTTCGGCCCCGAAAATGGAATTGCGGCGGACGCCGCCGCGGCGCCTCCGGCGGGGATAATCGCGCCGCTGAAACGCGGTAAACAATGAGTGTTATGACGGAGACTGACACAGTGCAGATCACGCAGATAACCGATAACTGATGGGTAAACGATTCTGTCTGGTAATAACTAATATGCACTGCAGTTAAGTGTAACATAAACCGCGATAAACTGCTACAGTTGATGTTGTAATAGCAAGATCTCACGCAACTGCGATATACTACTAACGATAGAGATATCGCTGGCAAAAGTCTTTGATGTATTGCACTTTCCTGTTCCCTCTCTTCGCCATAATTACCAAACGCATCCGTACATGCGGACCTCCGCCTAACGCTAATTTGCAGCTGAAATGCTACAAACTAATTGTTTATTTAGCAAATTACTTACACTGTGCACTTTCTGAGCACACATACCATATTTTAATTAAGGTAATAATTTTATAAAAAGCAAAATGAAACTGCAAAATCGACAGCATAATGTTTAAAAAAAATAAGTTAACAAATAATTTAAAAAATCCAAAAAGTATAATAAAAGGATTTTAAAAATCAAAAAATGCACACTTATAACTGATTATTAATTTTATTTGTTTGGATCGAACGTGTGCGAAAACATACTTACCTTGGGACAACAATCGATGAAAACTGGGACCACTCACTGGAAATAAAGTGTAGAATTGAAAAGGCGAGAGCAGCGTTCGTAAAAAATGGCCAAACTATTCAAGTGCCATGAATTATCTTTACCCATTAAATTAAGACTACTGAGATGTTATGTCTTCAGCGTATTGCTGTATGGAGCAGAGACGTGGACACTGACAGAGGCATCAAGACGAAAAATAGAGGCCTTCGAGATGTGGTTGTACCGCAGAATCCTCCGTATATCTTGGACAGAGCATGTAACCAACCACACCGTGCTGAGGAAAATGGGGAAACAAGAAACAGAACTCCTCACAACAATAAAAGTTCGTAAGCTGGAGTATCTAGGGCACATGATGCGCAACAATCATAGATATGGGCTCCTACAATTGGTCCTCCAGGGTAAGATCGAAGGAAAAAGAAGCATCGGCAGAAGACACATATCGTGGCTGGAAAACCTGCGAGTATGGTTCAATACAACAACAACTGGACTGTTTCGTGCCGCTGTTGATAAAGTCCGTATTGACATCATGGTTTCCAACATCCGAAACAGATCGGAACTTTAAGAAGAAGAAGAAGGAAATATCGGCATTAATTTGTTTATTATTTGTGATTTACATTTCGAAGCTGCTTTAGCAATTCTAACAATAAACCTGCAAAGCTTGCAACGCATAGCGAAGTGGCGAAGCAGTCTCCCAAATTTAAGAAATCGCGTCCGGGTTAAAGGTCACGTAGTATTTCAAAGTTTTATGTTTAAATTAATCAGTCTTCAAAGACGAGTTGAATGATATACTATATGTCCTTTGTTGCTATTTTGAAAATTTGAAATCGTAAAGGTCACTACCGCTGACCTTTGACCAATCAGTTTCAAAATCGCTAGCAAACAAGCCTTTTTGGCCACCTGTCGATTGGTGAAAACAGAATTTGGAAATTCCCAGCCGTTCTCGAGTTTTTGCTCGGACGGACGGACGGACAACATGAAGTTAGTAAGTGACTCCGCTTCGCTTCACCACTTAATAACACCTTGGATTTCATCCTTGAGATGTCAGCTACTCTTGGAATGTTAGTGTAGAACTTGGATTTTACGTAATCCCACAAAAGTCACACGGTGTTACATGACAAGAGCGTGTTGGTTGGTTAATGTCGGCATTTCGTGAAATCGAGCAAGCAGAAAATATTGATATTGATATTGCTCACGTTGTATGACAACCGGCACCGTCCTGTTGAAAACAGAGTTATGCTTCCCAATTGGTAACAAATTGACTGGGTTATTATGCAACGGTAACGATCGTCATTTATAGTTACAGCATTTCCAGCATCACCTGAGTATGAGGGTATCACATGCCCAAAATCCATACCAGGGAGTAGCTCGTTGGGGTAAGGGCTATCTTTTTTTATAAATTACAAACCCGTCAAGTTGAAAATGGGCCTCATTGCTAAAGATTATTGTTCAACTAAACTGAGAATCCATTTCATGATGCTCTAAAAACAAATGACAAATTATGTACGGTAAGAATTATTAGCAATTTTGTGAGTATTTGTTGAAGATTCTCGAAATTGTTATACACGATACTGAGTTGACGTTTTTGGAATTAGCAAACTATGGCAGCATTCTTACGGGATTTTACCTCATGATGGTACTTACAGGGCCTTTCATCCACTATATCCACCCTTTATATAAACTACAAAATCTAGCAAAAAACTTGAGTTACTAGTAGCGATAACAGAACGATAGACATTTAATTGGTACCAATGCTTCAAAGGTATGACCCCAAAGGCGCTTTGAACAAATATTAATCATAGGTTTTAGTTGAGCAATAATTAACTAGTAATCATAAACTATATCCGCCAGAGTGGTCCAAGCGGTCAAGGCGCGGCTGCGATGCGGACGGACACGGGTTCCATTTCCGGAGCTCTCTGATGCCTGGCAGGTGGTGGCCTTAGTCAGTCATTAAAAATAATTAAGTACTTGCGTTCAGTCGTCTAAGGTGCGGTACTAGCCACAACATATGAGAGCCTTAACCTCTCAGTTTGCAGGCCGTGCTCTCACTCGGTGCGTTAGAGCCTTAGCATTATTATTGTTATTAATCATAAACTTATAGAAATAAATTACACTTTCGTGTTAACGAATGCAAATAAATGAATTAATATTTTTGTTTTTAACTATTGGCTTATCTACATAATATATCTCTTCAGGATCCTACTCAAACGCTCGAAAATGCTGTTGAGAGCTATTTGTTGGTACTTTAAGCAAATTTTAACTAGAAGATTTCCAAGTTTACTCGAAAGAATAGAAGGCCCTATGTTAATCTGCCCTAAAAAAATGCTAGCTGAAACCAATTGTGTTCGATAAAAGACATCTAGAGAAATGCAAAAATACCAAATATGGGCACTTATTTTCATTGAGTCCAAAAAAATTCGAAAATATGTTCAATACGTTCATAAATAATCACTAATTGGTTTATTTTGATTACGAATCTGAAAGTGTTTTATCCTATCTTATCATTCAAAAGGGTGATCTTAAGAGTTCTCTAATATTTTTAGTTTTAGATCAGGTTTAACAGAATATTTCCTTCTATTCCGCTTCCGCCTGGAACATAGGGTTTCTGTGAAGCGGCGCTATCTGCCTTTTTTTGACTATTTATTGTATTTCTCTCCACGTTTTCCCGGTATTTCTGATCTTTACCTCTATCGTTCTTCTCCAGGTCATTTGGACCTTTCTCTTTGGCGTTTGCCCTGTGCATTCCAATTCAGTGCTTGTCTTTCAATTGCTGTTGCATCTTTTCTTAGCATGTGCAGATCCAATTCTATTTTATTTATTTGAGCATTTATATGTGATTCTTGTTCTCTTTCCCATAGGTCATTATTTGTGATGGTGGTTTGGCCAATAAATTTTATATATTCTCCTGAGACATTTATTTATAAAAACCTGGAGGTTTGTTGTGACACTCTTTGTGGTTTTCCACGTTTTACTGCCATACAATAGGTCAGATTTTACGTTGCTTTTAAAAATTTTGAGCTTTATCTTTATTGATATTTCTGTTGTTTTCCATACTGGGTAAGGTTGTATGAAGGCTGCATTTGCTTTTTGTATACGTGCTTTGACGTCCTCCTCTGTTCGGCTTATACTTGTCATTACACTGCTCAGATATGTAAATTCGTTTACCTTTTCTATTTTATTGTTATTTATATAAAAGCTACGTTTATTAGTAGTGTTTGTTCTAAGTGATTTGGCTTTTGTGCGATTAATCTTAATCCAGCGGTCCTTTTTCTTTCCGCTATTTTATTTAGTTGTTGTTGCATATATTTGTGGGTGTGGAGGAGTCTAGTTCTTCTGTGAGGTTTCAGTTTATTTTACTTCTCTCACTTTTTACTGCCTTAGTCAGTATTTTGTCTATGACCATTAAAAAATTATTGGGGAAAAGATGCAGCCCTGTTTGCCTCCTGTCTGCACTTGTATAGGTTCCGATAATTTACCCTCGTGTATTACTTGTCACGTGTATCCTTCATATGTTTGCTTTATCAAGTTTAGTATGTTTTTGGGATTTTCATACTTTTGCATTGTTTCCCACATTTTGTCCATGTTTACAAGATAAAACGCCATTTCTAAGTCAACAAATAGTAAATACAGGTTGACTGCATATTCTGCGCTCTGTTCTATTATGATTTATTATATATATTATGATCTATGCAGGATCTACTGCTACAAAGCCTGCTTGTTTTCTTCGTGGTTGGTTTTTATTCTGCTCGTTAGTACCCTGGAGAATATTGTATTTGAAATCGAGAGTATGGTAATCTCTCTCTTTCTTTGGAATTTTTACTAGGAGTCCTTTTTTCCATTCTTGACAAACAGTGAGTATGGTATGTCTACCTTTATTTCTATTTTTTGTTTCAGAAGTTCTGGTGCGATCTTGTCGATTCCCGCCGCTTTCTTATTTTTTTGGTTTTGAATTGCTTGTCTGAATTCTAATCTCGAAGTTGCTCCGATTATTATTGTTTCCTTTGGTGTTTCTCCAGCTCTTACTCCAGGTTCCTGTCTTTGTTCTTGTGCCTCTTCAACTAGTTCTTCTATTTGGCTTAGCATTTCTGCAAAGTATTCTTCACCTTTCAATTTGTTTATCGTTTTTGGTTAGGAGCTGTCGTTCTTCGTTCCTTAGCGGCCTGTCTCTTAGGAGTTTTCGTGATAGTATTCTAGTTATGTTGAATGTTTCTTTTATGTTGCCTATTGTGCTGCTTGTTCGGCTCTCTTTGCTAATTCCTCCGTCCATCTTCTTTGGTCTCCTCTTGCGCTTCGTCTGACTTCTCTATCTTTAATTTTGTATTGGGTCTGGTATTCAAGTTTTGTCTCGATGTTTGTGGAGGCTATTATTTTTACTTTGATGTTTCTTCTATTTTCTTACAAATTTGTTCTATCAGCTGCCATGGTGAGGCTGCCACCTTAGGGCCAAGACACTGGCCACTTACGCCCTCTTCCTCAGTGGTGGGTACGGTTATTCCGCCGATGTTTGGTCCCCATTTCCAAATTATATGAGTCAATTTTAAAAATGCATTTAGGTATAATTATTACAAAATATTTTTTGACAATACAATGTATTTACAAAGAATATACATAGAATACAAATGAATAATTTTAGGTGTCTCATATATAGAAACACTACCGAGTGTCTTTAAATCCTCAGAGGTGGCACATTGATTTT
Source organism: Sinelater perroti (assembly GCA_036346155.1). Classification (NCBI taxonomy): domain Eukaryota; kingdom Metazoa; phylum Arthropoda; class Insecta; order Coleoptera; family Elateridae; genus Sinelater; species Sinelater perroti. Next base: position 419,740 of record JARFIY010000336.1, read on the forward strand.
CTTATAATTCAAAGCGTTATCCCCAGTACTATGATGAGCACCGATTTGTGTTTTGCGTTACGCAACGTAAAGCGTTTGTCAACACAAATTGATTTGTATTTACTGGTGAGTTGAACGTAGGGCCAAAGTTCCCACTTCAGGCCTCTTAGTGGTCAACGTCACAGAGGAGTGGCCAAACACCCAAATTTAAATTATCGAAACACACATAAACGTATAAAAGCTCCCATGACAAGAAATGCAACTTTTTAATTGACGGTAAGTAATAGATTGGTTTTTGCTGGTATTGTGAGAAAATACCATAACAGTTTAGTTGTTGGTGTCTTTCAAAAAAAGACATTTAAATTTAAAAATCAGTTGCATTTTGTTTGCAGTATGATTTCTATATGAAATATATTTATGGCCAAAGATTTAAAATAATCTGTGTAAAAATTATCATAACTAACGGATAACATTTTGACTGGAATTAAAATTATAAATTTTAAATTTATATATTTAAGAGGTACACCTCTATAACGCACAGCTGAAGAAGCAGGGTAAAAGTGACTGTCAGCTTACTAGCAGATACATAGTCTATCCTGAAAATATCCCGTTAACATAATGAAAGTAAGATGACCGCAATGTAAAGTGACAGTCAATGATAGTGAACCGTACAGTGCATGCGTGAATGAGAATAACTACTCTATCAGTTCGTTAGGGAGTTAGGCGCCAGCGAGTGAGCACTGATAATGTGTGATTGTAGCATTATAATTATTCAGCGAGTAGAGCAGCAAATCTGTATCAAATGAAAGAAACGATCCAATTAATGCAGCGCAAGTAAAAGCAACTAATCATTGGCAACTTTATCACGACAACGTAGACTGTTTCTAAATCCTTTTATCTTTGAGAAAGAAGAAAAGAAAGGGTCGATAATATTCAGGTTAACAAGATGAGCCAATCAAAGAGTTCACTTTACTATTAACGTATAAAATTTAGATAAACAGTAAAGACTAAAATCTAACTGTTGGTAAATCATGCCCTTGTAAAAATAATAGTAACAAGTTGCCCCAAGGCACTTTATTTATTTACTTATTCATTAGCAGTCAGAATTACCATCAGGCCCTAACACAAAAAATTATGATCCACCGGATAGAAGGCCTTTCAGTCTCATTTGAGGTCAACTGGCCAAAATTTAGTCATTTATTGTCTTCTTGTTGTAGGAGCAGTTATGTAAGTGGATGACTAAATGTTTTTATCCTGGCGTTATGATTATTACTGCATTCCTGAGTGGAATCTTGTTAGTGAATGGAATATTAAAGTAAATAAAAGTGTGCAGTCTCTAGAAGGGGTTCACATTAAAATCTATCCAAAGAGACAACTATGACACTGGATTTGTTAATTTGAGCCTACATATCTAAATACTGCAGAAATATTTGTATTATTGACGAAAACAGGTGGGCATTCACTTTCTCATAGTATAAATATTACTTATTTTAATATTCTAATATTTTTATATATTTAAGTAGTTATCGTGCTTGCAAAAATGATTGTGTCGTTAGCCAAAGATATAAGTGTGGTCATTGTCGTGATGGCAAATCTCATAAATATACAAAGTAAAGTTGTAGACATCAAAGGCCAGACTTAAAATATATTCAAAATTTACCATTTATTATGTTTATTATAAAACTAGAGTCATTTAGATAAAATGAGGAGTTTAAAATATGATGAAATAAGTAGCTTGATTTTATAAAAACTTATAGAGTGCCTTTTATTTCCAAGGATTTGTTTGTTGTTTGAGCGACTCTTGAATCGCTTAATGGTGTTAAGAAAATACCTACTCTCCCAAAAATTTATAAAAGTTAAGCAAAAGATATTCTGTACCAAAGTTAATTTTTTCTTTATTAACTTTTTAGCGGAGCTTTTAGAAAGTTAATCCTCTCTGTCTGTCTGTGTGACTGGAGACACTATAACTTCCGTTCTATTCAACAGACTCACTTCAAACTTGGCATACACACATCTTAAGGCAGTACCTTTATGAGAGATTCAGCCAAATCACTTAACGGCAACCGGAAGTGACCGAAAATTCATTATACTCACATGTCATGCAGCGTATTATTAATTCCTTTTAAAAGTTTTTATCATAATTTCATCGCACCGCTGTAGAAAGTTTGCTTTACGGTATTACACCGTTCTCGTCGTTTCTTGCTAAAGATTTCCTGTTCCTTAAGGGATTAGGTTGTGTAGGCAACGTTGATGCTTTGATTGACAGTCATATGGAATTACTAATCTTAAAATGATTTACCCCGTGCTTTATTTGGATGACTTTAGTTAATTATGCGGTTTTGCTTATTAGTGACTAATTCCGAGGCCATCTTATTCTGACGTTTCTTTTCTCAGCAAGTAGCTTTTAATCTCCAGTAAAATGTTTTAAATTGTTCTTTAGATTTTCTAGCTGACTGCTTTGAGTTTAGAGTTTCATCAATTTTCATTCTGCAATCGTCATAATTATTGCTATTATTAGCATATTATATATAGTTAAATATATTCTTAACAAATAAATTCAGATGGTCTGGCATTTAGATTATATCTGACGAATAATTAGTAAAAGTATTGGTGGGTAGAATCAATCAGTCTTTTTTGCAGTAGTTTGGCCATTTATTTGCCTTTGTATTGGTAGGACGCGATTCCGATAAGTTTTTCTAAAAATTGCAACTAACTTTTGATATAAACATGAGACTAAGAGTTGGAAGAACACTACAAAGTTTTTCTTTAGTTATGGTAGGCGGACATACCGCAGATACTATTATAATGCTTTGATCTTAATTGAGGTCCTTTTGCATGTCAATAAATATGCTGTGTTTCCAAAACATAAATTTTACTAATTAAGAGTACTCTATCAGGCTATTGGCAAAGAGACACTTTCATTTTCTCTTTTTTGTTGAGGTTGATTAGCTTAACCATTGCTGTTCCTTATCAACGTTGTTAGCATATTCAAAACCATGCTATTTTGTCGAGTGAATTGTTTAAATATTTATATAATTTTTTTTAAACTTATTTATTTATATTGTTAAAATGCACGTACCTATAATGATTACACTTTTCACTTAAAGACCAATCTGCGCCCATAGCCATACTATCTTATTACACAAAAAATTGTCCGTATAGGGATTATTCTAGGGTACATAAAAAAAGATTTCCAATTTATTGTGGGATTTCACACCTATAAAAAACTAAATATTTATTTGTGACGATTAGGAATATCTAATAAGAGAGCTTATAAGAAAAATGTAAGGGATAAAATTGAGCAAGAAAGTTACTTGCATGTTATACTACAGTAAATGAAATATTTACTTACACTGGTCATTAAAGCAAAAGAAAAAATTAAAATAAGTTTATCTTAATCGCGTCTTAAATATTTAACCTCTATATAAATACTATTATATTAATTGAAGTACATACAGAGCAAAATAAATGAGTACTTTAATATAGTAGAAAATAAACCATCAGTTTCTGGAAAAATTCTAGTCCCTAGAGATAACTGTGAAAATCTAAATAATAATTGTAAGGACCAAGAAAAAATTTAAAAATATTGACAAACATATCAACTAATTATACTCCGATGTTGCCAATCAACTCCAATATATTTCATTTAAAGACATTATTTACTAAAAAAGTTAGCCACTAAGAAATTTCAACAAGATGCACCATTTAGGTATGAAAATAATATTACGTAGATCTCTTAGTACTCTTTCTAGTTACTCTTGAGTGTTCAAGACCGTAGAAACTTCTGTTCCTAGTCTCTACAACTGTGAGTTAATAGACGATACCTCCATAAGCCTCCTAAGATTCTGAATGCTCCGTAATAATCTACATTGGTCAACAAACAACTCTAGTTCACCAAAGAAGGAAATACTTAGGGGGCTGGAGAGTCAAATTCTAATGTTTGCAGTTCAGTTAAAATTTTTTAAATAGTTTAATAAAACCATTTGTTGTCGACTACTTTTCTCATATTAGTTTTAGCTTCTTTATTCCCATTATATTACAGGGTCTCCATTATGTGACGCAAACGATAACAAAATCACTATAAACAAACTGCGCAAGGTAAAATTATAATTCTTTTTTTATTACGATGATGAATAAATATAGTTTAATGCGTAATATTTTTAAAATGATTGCTTTTATTAGATATAACAATAGTTTTCTACAAACTCTCAATTGGGGCTTATCTGATGTCCGCAGAATGGCCAGAACCTCTTTTGTGATGCGGTTCTTGAGTCCGCCGATAGACTGGGATTTGCTTCGATAAACCCGATCTTTAAGATAAAAAGGAAATCACATGTGCTTAGATCGGGGGAATTTGGGGGTCACTGGGTGCGGGGCGTTCAAACTTATAGTCTTGCTCCGAAGACTTTTGTGAGGATATCAAAGATGCTGTGAGTCCGATGGGTGGATCCATCTTGCTGAAACCAGTATTGGTTGACTTGACTTTTGTCTCTTGCAAATGGAATAAATTTCTCGAGAGTTCTCACTGTTTTAGGTGTAATCGACTAATTTAGATCAAATGTGGATTTTCGGTATTCCAATGTAATTTTGTTCGTTGACATAGCCGTCTGGTTGAAAATAGGCCTCATATGTGAAATGGATGTGCTTTATGTCCAATCTTTTGATCAATCATTTTTGCACAAATAAATCTTTTGCCAATATTGACCTAGGTGAATCAATTTCTTTGCGAAGATGGTGTGCATAAAGCCCACACTCCCACTGAGTTGAACTATGCTTTTAGACACCGGCATTGTGGACTCTTGTTCATAAATCTCCCGAATTTGTTCTATGGTACGGGAGTAGTCACAATGACTGACCTGCTTGCTCTTGACAAATTGTTATCCAGTACACTTTCTTCTAAAACTTTCCAATCAACCTATTATAACATGCTCATATAAACAATTTAATATTTTATTATGGTATTTTTACCGTGCTATTGGAGAGACGAACAAGGTAGTGTGTTTATCAAACTTGGCCTTGAATGCAGTTAGCGCTCCACTAGCACTTTGGCTCCTCTTGTAAAAGATTAGCTGACGTCATATTCAGTGTTGATCTAGAGTGTAAATAAAACTTCCAATACTAACTTGTCTATAACATAATTGGCTAAAAAGTTGTGTAATTGTAATAAAATTATTAACTATAAACTACGTATCCTTTGAAAGTACACAAAAAATAATTACAAAACCTTAATTAGAGTACACACCGCAAACAATAAAATTTCGGTATTGAAGCGTAACACGTATGTTCCTTTCTCAAATAATTTTCATCTATATAAGAAGGCAAGAAAATGTAATAAATTGCTTTAAATAAGGTTCTAATTAAAAATGCTAATATCCTATTTATGTCCTGTGTTTGTAAATTGGCAGGTGCTCTACAATAATCTACGTCAATCAATCTGAAACATGGACCAACTTCTCTGCCACTATTTTTGAGTGTGAATTGCTCCCCCAAAAAGACAAGATTCCAAAGAATAGACACTAGGGGTAAAAACTAGATTTTCTATAAGAATATTGATAGTATTCACTTTTAGACAGTTAGAAGCTTTTAATGATAACAAGACTTGGCTCTCACCTGAGAGAAATTTCGATGTCTGCTTGGTGGGGTTAACAGTATATAACAGTCAACTGCTTTCACAAAATGAAACCCATTACATACATTACGGCTTTTACCCCCCCCCCCCCTCCAACCCAAGTAGAGTATTACTACTCTTTAGTAAAGCTTTGTAGATTATTATATTAGTGTGATCTACTACTTTATCTTCTCACAATGTTCATTTAACTGTCTTCTGTGGTTGACATTAGTTTTCCAGTCTTTAATTCCATTATTTCTTAAACCTTCTGTCACTTCTTGTATCCATGTTGTCCTTAGTCTTTCCTTACTCTTCTTACTGCCCTGGTCCCATTCTAATATTGAGTAAATTGTTGTCTGCCCTCCGTGTATGTACCAGATATCCCACCTCTTGTTGTTTTATTTTCTTGGCGTGATTTACTCTTAGATATTTAAATTTATTTATCACTTCAAATTTGTACCCTTCCATTCTGATATTTCGATTTCCTCTTTTTAATTGTGTTCCGAATCTCACTCTTTTTGTTTTATCTTCGTTGATTTTTAATTCTATTTCGCTTCTATTTTGTATGACTTCTTTTAACATTTTTTTCATCGCTACTTTATTTCCTCTTCAACTACTACATTTACGTTATAGCCTAATGTATGTACCATCTATCCTCATTGTGCAGTTCTAAATTTTTCCCGTAACGTATTCTCACGCTTTTATTTGTTTTAATTTTTCGTTTCGCCTTTTTGTTGTTCTTCTTATTGTCTTCGATATTAGTTTTCTTATTATAGCATTTATTCCTTGTTCTTTTAATGTATACAACAACTTGCTTCTTAGGATGAAGTCAAGAGCGTATTTAAAATCAATAAATAACCGTTCCATTTCAATGATGTTCGTGTACGTTTTCTATTATCTGTTTTAGTATGTGAATCGCGTCAGCTGTTGATTTTCTTTTAGTAAAGTAGTATTGATATTATCCCCGTAAGATTTCTTGTGGTGTTCGTTAATCTTTTTTGTATTAGCGATATCATAATTTTGTACGCAGTATTCAGTAAGATCAGTCGTTTGAAATTCTTACATTCTTTTTGGTTTCCTTTCTTGTGTATCTTGGTAATTTATCCAGCATTCCATTCTGCGGTTATTCTACTTTTTATCAAGATCTAAATTTTTCGTGCACTTTTCTCGACCATATTTTGTTAGTTCTACGTTAATGCTGTCTTTTCCTGAGGCTTTTAGTAATAATTTTTTTATTTTCTTCTCTCGTTGTCATTTCACATGTCGTGTCTTGTTCTGGTATGTCCATCTCATCTTTGTCTCTTTCAAATATCTTTATGTCTGTCACTAAGTATTTTAAATATATCCTCCACGTCTTCATATATTGAAGATAAAAGCATCAGTTTATCAAAATACCCTTCCCGAAATCAATAAATTGAAAGGAGCAATCAGTACAAAACGGCTAAAATTAAAGAACAGATAAGAGACATCGTTTTTAACGCAACCATGCCAAAACTTATATTACTTTAGCGATCAGAAAAAAATTCTTAAAATATGACCAAAATGTTTTACCCCATCCTCTATGTTTTCTAGTTAATGCCCAGTGTGGTTATTGTATATTCTTTCATTAAAACATTTTCTTCGCAGTTCAATAAATAAAAATAGAGATGTATTTTTTGCTAGCAAGCAATAAAAGTATTGAAAAGATGGATTTGTGTAGGTGCCGAAGAAATTAAGGGAGGCAATAGAGGGGGACCGTATATAACTGCTTGTTCTAATTACTAGCAAAAGAAGAGACATTTTCAGACAATCTTACGCCTTACTTTTGCAAGTTTCTTTGCTTAGTTATAATTGGTATAAAATCTGCAATTTTCTGTAGACAGATCGACATGATGTTGAAATTTCCACCAACAAGGACACGTTTCGCCGCAATAAGGCTCCGCAAAGCTTCAGCTGCGCTGCATAATAGATGTGGCGCTTTGTTGAGGCAGGAATCGGCATAAAAAGCCCCACTTACATCGATCAGCTCGCATCAGGCGGGCATATTGCAGCCAGCAGAACCAATTTTCCGCTCAGGTGCAAAACCGAAATTCGGCGCCGCTTGCGGCCGCCGAGGCTCATGCACCGCCTGGCTCGGAACCCGCTAAGCGCCCGAGACTTCGGCGTTAAGATTAGCCGGGCGCCATCATCGATTTGCATTCAGACCAACAAAACGCCGTTTCTGATCCATTTCACCCGCCTGCTTCCTTCATCGTGATAGAGACATTGGAAACCGATACAACTGCCGTTTGGGGTGCACTCGGCGCCCGCATTTTGGAACCTGCCGATTTAAGCCGCAGATGGTTTTCCTTGAGGAAGATGTTAAAATATGGGGATTTTGTTATATAATCTTTAGCTTTAGGCCATTTTTATAAAATTTGTAAACACTACAAATAAATTTATAGATATTTTTGTAATTGCATATTTAACAATTCAGGCTATTCAACTTTTAGGCAATTTACAATTGATACGAAAATTTAGTGTTAAGCATTCACAATTAGTGTGTAATTAGTGAAAAAATTAGAACGTAGACCTTGTGCTGGGGTATTCGCAAAAACAAATACGCAGAATCAAATTTGTCCTCTTTTAATTTTTTTAATGTCCCACCCTAAGGGAAATAGGACAAAGTGCGGATACAACACAATAAATACAGATACTGCCGTAGTTCTAACAATTTATGCGGAATACTAAAACTAGTTTTTGAAAGACTTGGGGGCAGAAGACAAATATCTGGATAATAATCCCAAAAGAACCGAGAGTAAAATTTTTGAACAACTTTGTGCAGAGGATGCAAAATAACAAAGAAAGATATAAATCCCCAGTTGACTTTCATTACAATGATTATAAAGAATCTACAAGTATACGACGTATCAAATAAATCCCTGAAAGTAGAGAAAACAATTTTTTTTGCAAAAACTATATACAGCTAGGAATTAATACATTGACATAGCCTAGAATATTAGTTTCTTTAAATTACTTTTTACGCGCTATTTTATTTATTCTTATTTCTTATCTTTTGCATTTTATATCGTTGTTCACTCATTAAAAAAAGTTTTAATCGTGGCAGGTTTATATATAAACAACTTAAATATACTATTTAAGTCTTGAATTGTTAATTTTCTTCCACTTGTTCCTTTCTCTTGCTAGTTTTCTTCGGTTTCTAAGCTCTTTTTCTATCACATATTGTTTTGTTGCTTGGACCTACCTTTTCCAAGCTTTTTTTGGTGTCCACCATTTTAAAGTTTCTTTCACCGTCCATTCTTCATAGATGACCTAGCCATTACAACCTTCTTCTTTTGATAAATTTTTTTCAAACAGTTCATATATGTTTTTCTTATCCCAGTACTGCGTTTTTCCCATCAAATATCCTTCTTAATATTTTTCAGTTGGTTTTTCTGGTTTCATATTCGTACTATGTTGGCTTTAATAACTTATAAATCTTGAGTTTTATATTCTTCGATACTTGTTTTGATCCTAATATTTTCTTTAGTCCTTTTTGTTATCTTTAGATCAATTCTAGATTTATTGGACACCAAGTGTCTCAGGTACTTCCTCGAATTCCAAAACATCTAAGTTTTGACATTTTGATTTCTGGTGTTCTTAAATTCCATAAACTTTAATTTATCTATATCAAACTATAGGTCCATTTTTTCTGGAAATTTTATTAATAACTATTTGTAGTACTTTTCTGCTTTTTACCAATATGACCGCATCATCAGACTCCTAGTAAATAAAATTTCTTTTCTATTTATTCCACTATTTTTAAGTTAAATAAAACACACAATAGCGGGTCATTTTGCCTTGGTCCTATTTGCATTGCACATAACTGCCGCTATTTTGTTTTATATTATCATTCTTACTAAGCAAATTAATTTTGTGAAATTTGCAGTTTTTCTAGCGCAATTATTGCAACATATACGTTGAAACATTATAATAGCCATATAAAATCTGTTAAAAAAAACTTGATCGGTTCTTTCTAAAGCCTTTTTAGTAATTTCCCATGTTTCTCTGCATACTCTTCGATTATTTGTTCTACTAAGCTTTACAATATTTTATTTGAAACATCTAAACATTAAGTTCTTGGTAATTATCTTACTTTCTCCTGGAATGTAAGTAATTCTCATTTTGCTTTTGTTTCTCTTGTTTCTTTATACTGGGTTTTGTAATTGCTTCTTTTTAATTAGGTGTATTCTCTTAGTCTGTTTGGGTTTTTTCAAATTTTACATTTAACATTTTTTTAAAGTACTTCCTTTACCTTTCTAGCTATTTTCATCCCTCCTAATAAATCATATTCCTCATTTTTGATAAATGTGCAGCTCTATGAGTAATTTTATATATCTTCATGTTACCATAACTTAATTTCCTCAATGTCTGCAGAATTAAGAATGTTGGCTGTTATGTATTCCTAAATGGCATCATCGGCGCTAAAGGCTCTTCTTAAGAAGGCATTCGTCTGCATCACCGCCATTTGTAATGCTGCTCAACCTTTACCAACTCCGGAAAAGCTGGCAAAACTCGTAATTCACCGCCGGTTACAGCAACAGTCGAAGACCTCCAGCTAATTCCGGAGAATCAATTCAGATTCTACCCACAAACTTATTCGGATAGTGGAAAAGATTTCGGAAGCCGTTTGCCAAGAAGATTACTGCGGTAATGATCCAGATCCAACTGATTCGATTCCTTTCTCTCCGCCCGAAGGTTTCAAATCAAATTCGGAGGCTTTAAGTTATCAATGTTGCCCCCGAAGTTAGTCAGCCTCTATGCCCAACATCACACAACACCCCTCATTAGAGTGACCCAATTTGCAAACGACATAGCGGTGCTATCAAGCTCACAACAACCCTTGATAGCAATCCATCGGATCTAGGAAAAGCTGAAGTTTTTAGGGCATTAGTGCAGCACGTGGAGAATAGGAGTAAACATTAAGAAGACTTCTGTTGTCTTATTCTCAGCGGACACCCGACTTCGTTGGCGACCAAGCTTAGCAAAACGTAAAACCTTAGACCGGGAAAAGAAGACCCTAAAAAGAAGTGATAGGATACCTTAGAGCGACACTGAAACAGAAGCCTGGCAGCCCTTTGGCTCTCTTTTTTATCTTGGAAGTCGGCTGCCTTTTTGTAATAAGCTATCTATTCGATCACGATGTACTTCTATCCTGTTTGGGGGTACCACGCTAAAAATTGCGTAGGCAAGCACCAAGTGATCTAAAACTGAGCTTTAATGAGTATTTTTGGCGCTTGAATACTTGACAACTCTACCTTGACGTCGACGTGTCAACCATCTAGGAGTACATCTCCCAGTGCGCCCAAAAACTATTTTCTAGCATTAGAAGCTACGGTAACCCCATCATCCGTGATCTCTACTACTACAAGCTGGACAACGGATCTGCCATAAGGACTTAATGTAGGTCCACCTCCAATGCCATCAACTAAGTTAACGTCAACATAAATAGCATCATTTTTAACTAATAGCTGGTAATATAAAAATTATTTGGGGACGTTACACTACTCCATATTTGTTTCTCTATCTATTCAACCTATCGATTCTCTATGTTCTTGTGTCTATGGCTAGTCTTCTTAACCCATTTTAATGGCTACATTTTAACAAATTTGTTATTTGAGTTATATAATGCACTATTTGCCTGCCTGGTACGCTTTTTCTACTATAATTGTCTTAAGAAGCCCCCCATGTCTTAGGATATGTTCAGTTAGTACGCCTCATCTCTTTCATTAGAGTGAGTTTTCTCCTACTCTTTCTATTACTTTTATATTTATTATTTTTTCTATCTAAATTATCCTCCGCTTCTCTAGACGCATGTCTTCAGAAATCGTTTTCTGATCTTATGACATTTTGTTTAAGAAATGGAACTAACAATACTGTAGAATATAAACTCATAAGTCAAATGTATTAAGCTTTTATTATTTTTTCAAGTTTTTTAATCGGTTCCAAGCATTTGGTCTCTAGTAGCAAGAGTACTTGAGGGTTACAATCAGTCACAACATAGTTTTTGTTAAGACATGTAGAGTACCTATTAGCAAGTAAAACTCAAATACTTGGCACATTCTGTAATATACTTACATTAAAGAACCGATTAAATACCTTCACTTGCAGTTGAAGAAAATTATTTTCACAATTTTTCGTGTTTACTGTTTGGTTAGATCCTTTTTATGCTAAAGGATGGCGCAAGCCGCGTCTAACTCCTACAATCTCTAAGATATCAAACAAATAAAAACGCTATTTTATCCACGAAGAGATAGTCCTCACCACACTATTGGCCGAAATACCAAATGATGTCTGGTTAGAAGAAAGTTTGTTGACAAAGATCTGCAAATATTTATATAACGTGGTGTTTTTCCTCTTGACTAACTGGTTCTGATAGTATTAATGAGAAGCACACCAAATAAGTATCATGATAACTCACTGGCAATCAAGACAACCATTAGCATTGATCTCTAAAATATTAGGTGTCTCTAATGTAGTGAGTGGACATTTCCTTAAAGCTACACGCTATTATTAAGTTCCTAATGATTAAGGATTTTGTGCTTATCAAGATTCATCAATGAATAGAGCACGCCTAAAACAACGTCTGTGTGGATGCCGGTATCGTTAGATAATAGTAGGATATATAAATAAAAGGAAATACAGTCACAACAAATCTGAACAATTAGGCTCTATACGGTACATCGCTGAGAGTCACAGATAAATAGATGAAGCATTTAATACCAATCAGAAGGGCGTCGGCAAAATCAGCATGAAGCTTTTCTTTGCTACAGGAAAGTGCTCACAAAATAAAATACAATAAAAAAGAAATTTGTTAGGAATTTTTAGCTTGATCAGAACGGCTTTCTTCGCCAGCTTGCCACTGATGGGGAAATGCATACAGCTGTGGAGTCACTAATGCCAGGCATCAAGTCCCTGACTTCTTTTCTAACGAGCTAAAGAACCTTATCCAGTTTTGACGTGTGCATATGTGAACTGGGATGGTGATTTTGATAGAAAACCTTCAAAACGTAAGTTATTGCAAAGGTAGCAAGATTTTTCTCGCCTCTGTAGAAAGGGATTTTCAAATACATATGTTTAATGTTTGATCTTTACAAAAAGTAAAATAGTAATAAAAGTAGACAAAATATTTGTTACAGGTAATTATATTTTATAACTAAAAGTCTATTTTATAAAAAATGTAATTGGACTGGAAACTGCACATTAAAGGACAACCCAATTAAAATAAAAATAAACTACCAAATTTAGGTGTAAATTTTGATGATCTACGTCAACTGAAAGGTGTTTGTGTATGTGTGAGGTATAGATAATTTAATCTATAATTTAAATTTGCAACGCGGCAGCAAAAGAAGTTTACCAATCCAAAACGTTGTCCTCAAGTGCACCCGGCGCGTGTTTTCTCCAACGGGGCATTAAACTTGCATAAAGCACAGCAGCATCTGGAACAATAGGGCCGGAGGCGATTACAAATATTGTCAGCAGCATCGAAATATTGATTTTGCAATCTCGAAGGCGCGGCTCACCTCGGCGTTTTTGAGGCCGGAGAGCGGCGCGCCGCCGAATTTCCCCCGATACAGATGCAGATGCGTATTGTCAGCTGGCAGCGAGCAATTTGGAGAACACTTGTCTGAAGGGCCGGATCCGTAGTTATTGGAATACCTATACCCTATCTGATTTATTTTCTTTTCAATAAAAATACACTCGGCTCGGAGGCAGCCAAACAGCGCGCTGTTATTTTTGCCGGATTTCGCTGGCTCGGAAGGAGATTTTTCCGCATTTATTGACATACCGAGGGATCCGGCGCTTTTTGAAAGCCGAATTGCGAGGTGTGTCAGGCCGCTATTTTGCCCGGGCCTTTCTGACTTATGTTTACGCCCATCTAGCTCATGCAAATGCGCGAAGAATACATTAAAGCGCAAAAATCATTTTGGGGAAAATTCCTATTACCCACGTGAAAAAGTAATTTCGGCGCAATTCACTTCACCTTCAATTTTAACGTTGCCATCAACCTGAATTAAACAAATATTACGTCATTGGAATTGGAGCTTTATAATTTTTATTTTTCTAAAATTATTCTGTATTGTTACCAGTTTGCTTTATTTGCAAGGCTGATTTAATTTTCAGAAGGATTTTAGTTAAATTTGAATCAGAAAATTTATACTTGTGTGTTTAGCAAATAATTGGATTAAAAATTTGGTTTATTTTGATATATAACTTTATGTTAATTAACTTAATTTTCAGTTTAGTTTTAAGGTACTCAAAGCTTCAATATACATTTTTTGTACTTGCTAAAAAACCTAGTCATTCACCCAAAACAAATTTCTAAATATTTGATATTACTGAATTTTATATTTTTGTAATCATAACTTTTATTTTGTGTAAAAATTTATCATCATCATCATCAGCTGTATCATCCATCGTCGGATGTAAGCCTCTCCTTGCATTTTCCACTGTTGTCGATCTCTGGCCTTTTGCATCCAGTCTATACCTGCAAATTTCTTAATGTCGTCAGTCCACCTTGTTTGTGGCCTCCCTGTATTCCTCTTACGACTTTGTGGGCTCCATTCAATTATTCGACTTGTCCATTTATTGCCGTTCATTCTGGTTATGTGGGCTGCCCAATTCCATCTAAGTTTACGCACTCGATGTATGTCACTTTTCATTTTTTCCGTATTTCATCATTATATATGATCACGGAGTGTAGTTCCTATCATGCGTCTTTCCATTGCACGTTGTGTAACTTGAACCTTCTTTATTATGCTGTTATTAAGAGCCCAAGATTCTGTACCACATGTTAATGTCGGAAGTATGTGTTGATCAAAGACTCTCGCTTTTAATGTGTTCGGTATTTGAGATTTCAAAAGTTTTGCAGTTTACCGAATGTGGCCCATGCTAGTGATATGCGTCTATCTAGATCAGCTTTTAAGTTATCTTTTGATAGTATAAGTTTTTATCCTAGGTAAATGTATAAATCCACCTTTTCTATTGTGTGATTGTCAACTTTAAAACTCTCATTTTCTTTATCCTGTGTTATTTTTATTGCATTTATTTTTAGGCCAATTTGTTTTGATTGTTGATGTAATTCCTGTAGCATTTGCTGCAATTCTTTTTAATCAGTGGCTATTAGAACAATATCATCGGCATAGCTCCTCTCCGTCGATTCTGATGCCTTTGTCATCCAATTTGAGTCTTACATCGTAAGTGTAAATAACTTAGGCGAGATCGGGTCTGCTTGTCGCACCCCTCTATAGATTTTAATCTTCTTAGTATCCACATGCAATATAATTTAAAATGTGGCATTTTTATATATGTTTTGTATTAAATATGTATATCTGTGATCTACTCGGCTATTGCTTAATGCATTGAGAACTGCCTAAGTTTCGATAGTCGCAGTCCACGAATGCCATCAACAGTGCTATATTGTATTCAATCGATTTTTCTATGAGCGTTCTAATTACTTCTAGATGGTTTGAAGTACTGAAGCCTTTGCGGAACCGAGCTTGTTCTCGTGGTTGGTAGCTATCAAGCTTGTTATCAATCGTTTTGTAATTATTTTTGTAAAATGTTTATAAAAACTGATAGGAGACCGATGGGTCTGTAGTTTGTTAATTTATTATTCCCCTTTTTAAAAAGTAGAATTATCACGGCATTGTTCTAAACATCGGGAATTTTATTTTCAGTTAAGCATTTATTATATAGATTTTTAATAGTTTTAAAACTGGTTCTTCTCCGTATTTTAACATTTCGGCTATAACATTGTCTTCGCCTGATGCTCGACCATTGGATAGCTTTTTTGCATTAAAATCCCCGATAATTAGTATGTATTTGTTGGATCATTTCGTGCTCCTTTGTTAATGTCTTCGTACATTTGCTCAACTTCCTCATCATCGCGATCAGTGCATACCCCTGAATTGTTCGGTATGTGCATGTTAATTCTTATATCTATTAAAATTATTCTTTCTGATATACTCTTGCGCTGTACTACTTTACTTGTTATGTTTCTGTTTATTAAAAATGCGACTCTTCCTATTCGTTTATCTTCATTTACTCTGTAATATAGTACATTACCGCTTTTCAATGTTATGCACCCTCCCCTTTTTTCTTACTTCCGATATTTCTATGATACTCCATTTTATTTTTCTTAGTTCTTCTTCTAGTTCTATCATTCTATTCTGTAGCTAATAACCTTACGTTGAATGTTGCTACATGCAGTATTTGTTTTGTTTTGCGTCGTTTTATTTTAAAATTTTATAATTTGTAATATGTAATATAATATAATATAATAATGGTAAGGCTCTCACGTCCCGCGTGGAAGCACGGCCTGCAAACTGAGAGGTTAAGGATTTCGTGTGTTTACTCTTCTTACCCATTCGTCGCGCACCATTTCTGATGCCGGGCGATGTGGTAAGCGCTTTAGACGACCGCCATTATTGCCATTTGTTTGAAGTGAATGGAGGTACTCAATTATTTTTAGTGACTGAGTAGGCCACCCGTCAGGCATCAGAGAGATCCGAGTATGGAACCTGGGTCCATCCGCAACGCAGCCCGCGCCTCAACCACGGGACCACACTGGTAATATTTTGTAGTAAAATTTGCTTCAAACATTGTATAATACTAATATTATCAACAATATGTTTTGTTCTGTTAAGATGTGTATATCACAAAATACAGAATTCTGGTTTCAAATACCTTTTTTTTATACATATGAGAATATTCAGAACGTTATTTCAAATCAACCGCCTCATCTAAATTTACTTTTAACCTACCTTTGGTAAATATATTGTGTCATATAAGTGGCAATTGTTCTTTTGAAATCGGATTCAATCACTTTTATTAAAGAAATAGATGAAAAGTCTTCATTTGTAACAATGTTTCTTTATCGAAATGGGAGTACTTCACAAGCAAGACTCTAAGCAAATCCACAAGCAGTTGGTATCAGCATTAAGAGGTATAGTTTATTAATAATAAGATGTTAGTCAAATCAGAAAGGAAAAACTGGTCTTAAAGGCCAAAGATATAATCTATAATGCACCATGTACGCAACAACATTTACTCAGAAAGAGATAACTGAATTATAGTGTAAAACAATACTTATGTTCCAAAGATAAGAGTTTTTGTAATATTCTACAAACAAATTTAAATTTCAGTTCGGCTCTTGATGATTTGAGTGAAGATAAAGCAGAGTTGATGTCTAATATATCAATATTATCTTGTGTAAGCGTTATAATGGAGGATTATTAAAACATCTTTGGACCATAAACTAGACTCTACTCATCTTCCGCTTGTATTTAACAGAAATGTTAATTAGAAACTGAAAAATAAGTACACAATTTATTGGCACCTAAATTGAGGGAGCTCAATGCAATGCTGTGTGTTTTGGTGGTGTTGCTTTCTGACACCTGTGCGATAAGGAACACACTGCGTCAAGTTAAGTTTACCACAATTTTTGAAAGCTTATATATCGAGTTGGAAAACTAAGTTTCCAAGTTGTGCTCCACAAAGCTATTATAATTTGCAAATTTATAAGCAATATCGCTATGAATAAAGGTAGAGGTTGGCACCCTGCATTTCTGGAGGAGGAAAATCTACCTCAAGGAAGCGATTCTCTCCATGTGAGTCTTGTTTCTCTCTCAATTCCTAATATTAAGGACCTTAACCTTAAACCTTTTCTATCACATTGCTAACCTTACCTATACCTTTCTTAGTTTATTCAGTATTACACTAAAAATAAAACTGAAAACACTTTACTGTCAATACATAAAACATAAAGACATTATAAGAGAACTAAAAAGACATAAAAAGCAGTTAATAAAAAATAAGTGGGATATCCTGGACTAGCACTGGAATATTAAATTTGTTGATTGATTTCACAATACACAAGATATTCCAAAAATAAGTAATTAAATCAGATTATTGTTAAAACTCTAAGAAAAGTTAAAAGTATTATTTTCATCAAGTTATAAATAATAATAACAATATAAAAAAATATTACAAACACATCTCAATCGTATTAAAATTAGTTAAGGCGTATTATATTATTATAATAATGGGTAATTTCAATTCCTAGTTTGACAAAGACGGAATTATAGATATATGGACTTGGAGAAAGGAACGAATGAGGTGAACGTCTTACGACTTGAACAAAAGAAAAGCTAACTAAAACCCATAAATAGTATAATATATACTTGAACGTCTCCGTAGCATACGTCCCAAGCTATAGTCAGAACACAAGTTCTAGAAATATAAATTTCAATTTGAATAGGAAAGAAAGTTGATTTAAAGTAACAAATAAATAAAACAAATCAAAATTGACAAAAAATAAATTAGTCATATATATGAAAGATTTTGGGAAAATTTTATAGCAAGTATTAGTTGAGTCTAGAAGGAAAGTGCCATGTAAAAAGACAATAAATTTTAAACATTAAGAGAGTACAAAATTAGAGATAACGATAAGTAGCAAAAAACTGCGTAACAACATACACACATATATAAACGTTCCTCTTTTACACTACGGTGTCGAAGTGTCGTAGTATAAATTCCTCCATCCATGACGAAGAGCGGCTAGCGTTTTGGCTTGTCTCCAATTTAGCCTCTCTCCTTGCAACTTCTTGGCTACTTTGCTCTTCCAGTTTCTATTTGGCCTACTTTTTCTCTTTTTCTTATCGGCTGCAGCCCTACATATTATTCTAACCTTTCTGCTTTTATTCATCCGTACCATACACGCATTTCTAAAGTCCATTCCACTGAGGAAACACCGAACCATGATTAAAAAATAAAGCAATCAAAAGAGAAATGGTTTGCAGAAAGAAGAGCAAAAAAAATTAGATAAACAAAACACAAAAACTGAAAGATGCAGCAACTAATTAGAGGTGCAAAACTCAAAAAAAGTATGGAATAATAAGTTACACCTGTTTTGGCGACAACAGATTTGAAATAGCGAACTACACAGACAACATTAATGAGAAATCGGAAACTTTACATTCACAAGTAGAAAAAATAATAAAAAATTGCTGAGAATACTATTGATAGTAGAAGAAAATGAGACACTTATGAAAGTCTCGCAAGATGTAGGATCAGACGGAAAAATATACGAAAATAGCGATATCCATCAAAATGTAATAATCAACTGGAACTCTCAATTAAAATAAAATTCGTTGAATAGTTGAATGGTCAACTATGGGCGTAGAGTATTACTAATAAATAAATTTGAAGTGTTTGAAATGTGGCTACGCCACAGATTTATGAAAATTTCATTAGAAGAACAGACACGAAGAAAGAGCTGATTAGAAACAACAGAAAGAAGAAAATGGCATATTCTCAGAAGCGATAAATATAAGCTGCTGAAAACTATTGTTAAAGGAAGAAAACAGGAGAAAGGACTGCTCGGAATTGGACGGAACTGACTGCAGGCGAACTGTTTAGAATAGCTGAAGAAAACGATCTATTTAATTAAATGGCCAACCTATTAAAACGGAGAAGCCACACAAGGAGAAAAAGATGACTGTGGATATTTAGATTTATCCCCTTCCCCCTGTATTTTCTCGATATATCTGATTTTGACGCTTTCCGTTTCTTTAAAAGTTAACAGCTTCGACAAAACTTGACTCAGTGACAATGGTAATCTTTATCACCGTTTTAGAAATTTTGCAAATTGCTTCGAGCGGGTTTCTAAGCTACGGGAAGATTGATAAACTGTTCTTGATAAAGAGTGTGACTATATTTAATCAAGTTATAACTATATGTTTTCAAATTTTGCACTTATTGCTAATATAAGCCCCGCTTTTACATTTTATCGCTTATTTGGCATAAATTTCAAATAAATGTTTCGTTTATGTATCAGTTAATGAGAAGTATAATTAAAATTGCAATACCTCTACTTCACAACTAGATGTTTCCTTTTTTAAATTTAAAATTTCATAGATCATTAGCATTTTAATAAATATTTGTAATTTTCATTTTTGGGGTTTTTCTCTGTATTAGCCAGACTATTGTTACAGGACAAGCTAAAGCTTTTTCCAATAAAATCTAGAATTAATAATTCGAAACCGAGTTACGGCCCAAACAATAAAAGGTACAACAAAATATTTCGTAAGATGTAGACTCAAGGTTGTTTAAAGTTGTACAGAGGATTCTTTCATGTGACCATGTGACCAGTTCAGCTTATGTCCAACTGAGAAAATTTTAGTACAACTTAAAAAGAGTTGTCTTAGAGTATCCATCACTTTCCTATTAACGTGCTATAGTTTTTATAAGGGGCTATCCAATATAAATAAAAAACGCAGACGTTGTAAATTGTTTCTCGGTCTTTACGTTTTTGCAAAATATTTTGGCCATATTTTTGATGCAAAAGTTTGATTTTGTCTGTTATTGTTCATTTCATCATCAGAATCTGCTGCAGTTTTAACATTAGGGCTAGAATCGCTAAAGTCAGCGTCTGATCTTGAGCTTTTTCTTACATGAAAGGCTTCTGCCTCTATATTTATTTTATTTTAGATGCTAAGAACAACGATCACCAATTACCAAAATAAAATTGAGAACTAGTGGATGTACAGCAGGCAGTTACGGACTTCTTCACGCAGCAGGACACGGTGTTTCACCAAACGGGTATCTTCAACCTGGTGCGTCAGTGAAATGGTTGCCCCTATGTTCACGACGAATATGTCTGATTGGCATACCGATTCTGGACTGTACG
Organism: Sinelater perroti; assembly: GCA_036346155.1. Classification (NCBI taxonomy): domain Eukaryota; kingdom Metazoa; phylum Arthropoda; class Insecta; order Coleoptera; family Elateridae; genus Sinelater; species Sinelater perroti. Next base: position 440,037 of record JARFIY010000336.1, read on the forward strand.
GGCCTTGAACGGAAACTTTTTGACCGTCCCTTATAAAATCGCTTATCGTGAATGAAGTTCCTTTTAGACTGACTAAATTTAACGCCAGCATAAAGATCCAAGTTCTCTCTTACCATCTAATAACAGCAACTGCCTGCAGCTCGCCAAAATATGCTATGTCTACTGAAGAATACGAAGGATTTTTATGTTATTTTAATGCGAAACTTATGATCGAATGAAATTTACATGCTAAAAATTAAGGTCAAGACTAAATATCTTAAACTGTATCAATTGTAACTGTCTATTAACCTAATGGCCTAATTCGCCTAATGGCCTAAGAAAAATATAATATCTACTCGACTTTGCCGTTTCTAGTGGCAAACACATATATGCAAGTAGAATTAAACTACGATTTGTCTTCCGATCCTATAACAATTATCATTATTCTAGGCATAACCATTACTAACAAAGGCTTTGCACCAAAACTCTGCACAAAGTACAGTATATACAGTAATATATATATATATATATATATATATATATATATATATATATATATATATATTATCAAGACCTTTCCTACCATACAGTGTAAAGGTATGTATTTACAAAATAAAGCTAAACTAATTCTTGACATAATCTCTCTCTCTCTCAATCCAGCGTTTGTTGTCCATAGGTAAACATACGCCTCCTCCATTTCCCTCCATTTGTTTCTATCCTGTGCTACGTTCATCCATCCCCTTCCTGCCACTTTCCTGATGTCATCGTACCATCTTAGCATGGGCCTTCCTGGGTTTCGTTTTTCTCCCCATGATTTCCATTCAGTCGTTTTTCTTGTCCATTTCTTCTTCTCCATCCTCGCTATATGTCCTGCCCATCTCCACTTTGCTTGTATTATATTGTTTTTGACATCTTCCATTTTGGTTCGTTCTCTAATCCATTTTATCGACTTTTTGTCTATCAGTTTTATGTTGAGGATCGCTCTTTCCATGTGTCGTTGGGTAGTTTGCATCTTACTCATGGTCTTTTTGTCATTGCTCATGTTTCAACTCCGTATAGCAAGACCGGTATTACACATTGATTTAATAGTTTTATCTTCATGTGTATCTTAAATCTTTTTTTCTTTACTCTCTAATATATGTTTCAATCTTCCGTACGCTGTCCATGCGAGTCTAATGCGTCTATTTATATCTGCCGTTTGCATTTTCCTGTCTACTCGCAGGTTTTGTCCCAGGTATATATATTGTTCTACTTCTTCTATAGTTTCCCCATTTAGCGTAATGGGACCGTCATCTTGGTTAGAGGATCTCTTCATTATTTTTGTTTTGTCATATTCATAGTTAGTCCTATTTCTTTTGATTTTCGTTCAGTTCTTCCATCATCTCCTGCAGTTCCTATCGATTTTCTGCAATAAGCACTACATCGTCTGCGTATCTTAGTGTATTTAATTTTCGTCCTTTTATATTGATAGCATGGTTCTCCCAATTAAGGTTTTTGAATATGTCCTCCATTGCCAGTGTGAAGAGCTTTGGCGATATAGAGTCTCCTTGCCTTATTCCTCTTTGGATTTTTATTTTCTCTGTTTCTGAGTGTAATTTCACAGTGCTTGTTGCTTCCTTGTATATATTTTCGATGAGTTCTATGTATCTGGAATCCATTCTGCAGTTTTGTAATGAGTTTATAATTGCCCATATTTCTATCGAGTCAAATGCCTTATTATAATCTATAAAAGCTAGATATATGTCCTTGTTGTATTCTGTTGTTTTCTCGATGATGTTTTGGAGTGACTGTATGTGATGCAAAGTATTGTACCCTTTTCTAAAACCTGCTTGTTCGGTGTTTTGATACTGTTCGAATTCGCTTGTTAATCTTGTTGTTATTATTTTCGTCAGCATCTTATATACTTGACATAAAAGACTTATTGGCCTATAGTTTCCTAGATCTGACTTATCTCCTTTCTTATGTAACAGCACAATTACGGCGTTGTTCCAATTCTGTGGTATTTTCCGTTCTTTAAGCATTTACTTAGTAGTATCTTTAGGTTTTTTATTAATTGTTCTCCTCCGTATTTAATAAGTTCCGGGATTATTCCGTCTTCTCACGGAGCTCTGTTTAATTTCATTTCCCTAATTGCGTTTTCTATTTCGTCTGCTTCTATTTCCGGTATTTCTTCCGATCCGACGTTAAGAATATGTCTTCTTTTTATTTTATCTGGTTTTTTTACCTTGGCGCTGTACAGCTTTTGATAAAAGTTTTTTGTTGTGTGAATGCTTTCTTTTCTATCATACGTTATTGTGTCGTCTTCTTTTTTCAGATGGCTAATGATGTTGACATTTGTGTTTATTTTTCTTCTCAGCCCTTTTAAGCTTTTGTTTTCTTCAATTGTTTTCTCTATTAAAATCTCTGTATTTCTTCTGATATCTTCTTTTATTTTCTTTCGTACAGTTTTGTTTAGTTCCGTGTATTCTACCGTACCTCGTTTACCTTGGCTTGCTAATTCTTGTCTTTTTTCTAATAGTTGTTTTGTTTCGTTCCTGATATTTTTTACATTTTTTGTTTTTTGTTGTTTAGCTGTTTTCTTTCCTGCTTGTAACATTGCATTCGTCATCTTTTTATTTATTTGTTCTATTGTGTCTTGTTTTCTAATTCTGCTGTACCAGAGGTTTTTTCTCAATTCTATTCTGTATTCGTTGGTTTTTTCTTTAAGAAGGTCTCTATCTATTTCTTGTTTATTTTTCTTTATTAGTTTTATTCGTTCCTTTTGTGTATTTATCCTTATATTTCCTCTTACTAATCTGTGATCGCTGCTTGTTGGGTATTTGTTAATTACGTCGCATCTGTAACATGTATATGAGATGATATAATAAAGTCGATCTCATTCTTTGTAGTTCCATTCGGGGCTCTCCACGTCCACTTTCTTCCTTCCTTCTTTTTGAAGAAGGTGTTCATAATATATAGGTTTTGTCTTTCTGTGTATTGGACTAATGTTTGGCCTCTTTGGTTTCTCTGCCTTATTCCAAAGTATCCTACTGATTTCTCATTATCTTCTTTCTTTCCTACTATGGCATTAAAATCTCCAATTATGATATAGTGGTGTGTTTTGTTTAATGTTATTGCGGCATTTATCTCTTCGTAAAACTGATCGACTTCTTCATCTTCGTGTGTCGATGTGGGCGCGTATACCTGAATTATTTTAAGATTGTATCTGTTGGATATTTGAAGTATTAGGTATACCACTCTTGCTGAGATATATCTTATTTCTTTTATGTTTTGTTCTACCTTTTTGTGTATCATAAATCCAACTCCCGCTGTGTTTGTCTTATTTTCTAGTATACTTTTGGTATGATATAATGTATTTCCAGATGATAGTTTTGTACACTGTTCTTCTTTTCTTCTTGTCTCGCTTAGTCCTATTACGTCCCATCTTTTATCTTTAATTTCATTTTCAAATTCTACTAGTCGTTCTTCAGTTCTGACGGTCTGTGCGTTGTACGAAGCTATAGTCAACTTCGTCGTCATTTGGCAGCCTTTCCTCATCCGGTGATTCTTCGCACCCTCTGGTTGTCGGTAGGATTCACCGCTGCCGTGGTGAGCTACTTTCAACCTGCCGGGGACTGAGGGCCTTTCGTTTATTTGTGTATTCATGAAGGGATTTGTTGGGTTTTCGGCCTTAACTCACCGCGCTGGCCAGACGTGTTGGCAAGTCGCAGTACCGGAGCCGTGTTTATCAGTTCGTGATAGTCGCCTCCGATTTTCTAGTGATAAACTGTACCAAAGATTTTTTTTCCACTTTAACCTAGTACTGACATTGCTGCTGCTCTATGTCAGGTTTCACCATATCTGGCTATCCTCACCTAGTTTAGCCTGTAGGTCAATACAGTTTTCCGGGGTGTGGCACTTGCAGCCATAGGTGAGAATTGGGTGCCTCATGAGGACCAGTTATCGAGAACCACTTCCGGTAAGACCGTTGGTGTGACCGTTCCCGGTATAAAGGTACTACCTCTATGACGCGACCCTACACCCCTCTTGACATAATATTTAAAACTAAAATTATTCTTGATTTCTACTCGTATGTACTAATCTGGTCCACTCCTTTTTGTTCTGTGCCATTACCTTCGCTTCTTGCCATGTTATTCCTTTCTGAAGAAGTTTTTCTTCTATTGTTCTTGTCCATGTTTTTCGTGGTCTTCCTCTTGTTCTACTAGTGCCTACTTTCGATTCCCATATTTTCTTAACCTGTCTATCTTTGTCCATTCTAAGTAGATGTCCTAACCATTGTAGCTGTCGTGTTACTATATTTTTTCAGTGGTTCTACTTTAAGTTCTTCTCGAATTATTTGATTTCGTATTTTATCTCTTCTGGTTACTCCTAGTACTTTCCTCAGATATTTCATTTCCATACTTTGTAGTTTACTTTCCTGTCTCTTCGTTGTTACCCACGATTCCCCCCCAAATGTCAATGTCGGTAGATAAATTGTTTTATATATGGTGAGTTTTGTTTTCCTAGAAATCTCTTTGTTGGTCAAGAATGTCTTTCCTAGTGCGTAGCACAACTTGGCAGTGTTTTCTATTCGTTTGTTTAGTTCAGCTTCGTGTCCTCCTTTGCTGTCTATAGTAACTCCTAAATATGTGAAACTTTTGACTTGTTCTAATTTACTGTTGTTGATTTTTATGTTTGTCTGTTCTTCTTGTTTACCAATTGCCATGACCTTAGTTTTGCCTATGTTAATTTTCATTTTGTAGTCCTCTAACGTTTCTTTCCATATTTCCAGATTGTATTGTAGGTCCCTCTCCTTTGGTGCGAATATCACAACGTCATCAGCAAACGCACATTCCGAGATGTTTATTCGTTGCATGTTTCTGTATCCTACACATAATTTCGCTACTTTTGACCTACATGCGTTAATAATGTCGTCCATGAGTAGTATGAACAGCAGAGGGCTTAGTACACCACCTTGTCTTAGGCCATTGCTTGTTATGAACTCTTCCGATTGTGAGTATCTAGTTCTTACATAGTTCCTGCAGTTTTGGTACATGCTTTTGGTGGCATTAAGCAATTGCTTTCCTACACCCCTTCTAATTAGGCTCTTCCAGATCTTTTTTCTTGGTGCGCGGTCAAAAGCTTTTTCTAAATCGATGAAGGCTAGGTAAACTTTTCTGTCTTGTTTTAGTGTTCTTTCTATTACTTCTTTTAAGCTAAATATGTGGTCTTGTATACTATGTCCCTTTCTGAATCCGCTTTGAGAGTCTATTAGTTGTCTTGCTAGGAATATTTTAGAAACATATTGAACCAAAAATTTAACTTTGCCATCCGAATTAACGACGCCTAAAATCTTGGTTACAAAATGGTGCAAGTTATTAACATCTCCCGTTACATACACGATCTTTCTGTTGAAAGCGCAAAGCGCAAAAAAAATGGAACAATAATAGACAAAACAAAATCTTATAGAATAGACTTATATTTGAGTTACATAATACACTAATGGATTGTCGGAATGACACTTTTAAATACCACATTACGCACAATATGTAAATCAACCAAAAAGTTCAAAAAGCCGACAGCAACTACATCTCGACTCAAAAAAATTACTAGATTATACAAGAAAACTGCAGATACATTCGCTGAACATTTTGCTACTGCAATTTCAGTATCACAACCTCAAGCTACTCATGACAACAACAAAATTGAATTGTTTCTTAATGCGCCATGCCAGTTGTCGCCACCAGTGGAACCATTCTCGCCAGCTCCAGTTCGACAAAAAGCAACTCCTTAAAACCCCCGTATATGATTTAAGAAGCAGTTTTACAAAACCTTGTTCTGAAAGCTCTAATATTATTTATCACCATACACAATAGCACCTCACGAGTATTTTATTTTTCTGTACAGCGGAAGCACGCCCTAATCACTATGATTTCTACGCTCGGCAGATCACTAACGCAATTCTCGTTCTATAAATCATAAGTTTCTTAGCTTTAATGTCTAAGATTTTTAAGTGACTACTACTCCAAAGAATTTAAGAGACTGTAGATGTAGACCATATCTAATTCGGCTTTAGTCAACGTTACTCGACCATTCACCAAAGACATTAAATTGTTACTCACACAATGGAAAGCCTAGAGACCAAACATGTATGTATAACTGTTTGCTTAGAGATAAAACAGACTTTTGATAAAGTGTGTCACGCATGCCCACTATAGAAGATCAAGTTCCACTTTCCAGACCTTCTTCTTCTTCAGGTGCCTATCTGTTCCAAATGTTGGCTAATCTGACTTTATTTACAGCTGCTCGAAATAGTTCAATAGTTGTCATGGAGAAGCAGGTATTTAAATTCTTCAACCATGAGATTCTTCTTCTTCCGAGACTTCCCTTTCCTTCCACTTTGCCCTGTAATATGCATTGCAAGAAATTATATCTGTCGCGTTTTACATGGTGTGATTGTAATTTTCTTGTTTTGATTTGATTTAATTTTCTTTTGACATTCTTTCAAAAATTTCAATATTCGTTACATGATCTGTCTATGATACTCTTAGCATCCTTCTATAAAGCCACATCCCTAATGCTTCAATTTTTTCTTTGTTGCTTCTGTTAGTGTCCATGCTTCCGCCCCGCGCAGCGTTCTGAGTTTCATATTCATTGTTAGTTCTCGACTTCTAAATACCGCTGACATTTTAATGAATACACTATTGCTCTTTTCTATTCCACATTTAACTTCTAGAAAAATACATAGTTTCAAAATGTTCTTGATTTCTTCCTTGTCAACTACTATATTTACTTCATTGTTTATAATTTTGTTTACTGTTTTTGTTTTATATTTTCCAGTGGCATCATTTATTTTTCGATGTCATGTTTTTCTTTAGAGAGTTCTATCTCTGCACATTTCTTTCTGATGTCTTTTTCTTTTGCTTCTCGAATCTTTTGTCTCATAATTTTTTGTATATCTACTTTTTTACAGTTCTTCTCTTTTCTATCAGTTGTAAGATTTCATTAATCATCCACAATTTTGTTATGTTTGTTTCGCCTTCCTTCAACATTTCTTTTTTAAGCTTTCTTATGGTGTCGTTTAATCGCTTTATTTCATCTTCTATGTTAGTCCTATTTTATGATGTTATAAATTTTCCCGATAACTCATGTTCTCTTTGTATTTTTACAATTTGCTCTTTTATTTTTCGCGTGTCGGATCTTGTATTAATATTTTTTTACTTTTTTTATTCTAGAATTTATTTTTTCTGCTACCGGGTTACGGTTATGTTGTGTATGTGATTCAGTATACGTTTTTACAGACGTGAAGCTGTTTCTATATTTTTCATTTACAAGGTTGTAGTCTAATTGATTTCTAACGATCGTTTTTGAGTTGTCTGCCGGTGATCCCCAGTCTTTTTGGTGGAAGTTCAAAGAAGGTATTTAATACTACCAGGTGGTATTCTGCTGCAAAGATACTTAGTCTTTTTCCCCTTTCAGTTTTTTCACCTAGTCCATGTGTTCCAATAGGTTCTCCGGTTCGTCCTTTACCAACTTTTGCATTGAAGTCTCTCATTATTATTGTAAGAACTTATTTGGGGAGTTTATTCAATATTTCTAATGTCTGTGAGTAAAATTTGTTGTCAGTATAGTTAGTAGTGGGGGCATATATTTGGATGATGTTTACTGGGACTGGGCTGCTTGATATTTAGAGTAACAATATCCTATTCGATATAGGCACAAAGTTTGTTACATATGTTATATATGTTTCTGTCTACAATTACTTCTACTCCCTATGCTGATGTTCTTCCCAGACCAGTTCCACTTAATACTAAAATTATACCTAATTAAAAGAAGCTTTGAAATCAAGGAAAATACAGTAATATAGTAATTGATAAAATCACCATATTTGAAGTATCGCAAGGCAGTATAATGAGACCACTGATCTATTTTCTAACACACCAACAGACAATATTGTAATCTTTACTTTGCTAATGACACAGCTAGCTTCTAGACACATACAAACCCAGAAATAGCACCATCACACCCTAAACTGGCCAATAGCGGAAAGTCCTTAGAAATTCTGTTTGCTACCAGACGTATTGAATGCCCGCAAAACTTAATAATATTTTAATACCTCAGTTTAAATCAAATATCTTGGGTTGGATCTTAACAAATAATGTAGACATAGGTCGCAAAATTATGAATTAACTAATCGGAATGCGGTCTTAAATTAAAGTCTTCAACAAAGTACTCATATAAAAAACTATTATAAAGCCAATTTAAACTTATGGGAGCCAGCATTGGGACTGCTCAAAAACCTTTTGCGCTAAAATCCTACAGAGATATCAATCGAAGATCCTTCGTATAATAACGAATGCCCCTTGGTACGTCACAAACGAAACTCTTTATAAGTATCTAGGAATCCCCCAAGCAGCCTTCGAGATTTGGAGACTTGCCTACGGCTGCGCAAACAACTGGACATTACACCAACAGCGACGAATAGAACAGTTGTCCAATTATCCGACCGTCACTAGAAGACTAAGAAGACAATGACTACAAGATCTACTTTTATAATCTCCCAGAACTAGTGAAAATTAAAGGGGCTAGACCTCGACATATTTTGTAAACATATATTAGATTTCAACTTTTACTTGTCAGAGTAATGGCTCGACTATTTCCTTGGCTTACGGATGGAATGCTGGTTATATACTGCACCTTAGTTGACATGTGGCTTCTAATGGCTGCGTTTTAAAAGTTGATAACTGCATCAGGTGGTGGTGCAAACTCGCATAAGACGGTGACAGTGAGTAGAGCGGACTCCGATTGATGTACGATACTCATGGGGCTAAATGAAAGGCAGTTTTGAAAATCTATGAGGCGAGCGGAATGGCAACTCTGCTGTGTCAGCTGACTAGCGTCTGTGGATGCGGTAAAGACTGCGTTGGATGTTGCGGTTGGGAAATGACGGTAAGAACCAGTCACAGAAACACATCCATGGTAACAACGATATCTACAGGCTTACCTAATTGAAAAGCTGGTAGGTCAGCCTCAGTGTGGCCATGCATTACTACACGGTTTTTCTTGTTGCGGAGACAATAGAAATTGTTGATGGTGCGGTGGTGCTGAGGTCGCATCGACGTGGAGGTCTAACAGCTTTGTGGGTCGCGTTCACTTCTTGCAGTCAGATCGCGTCAGGGTTACCAGGTTAAGATAGTTGTAGGGTGTGTGTAAATCAAACACTACTTTTCCAAGTACTAATAAATAGTATTAAATTAAAATTCTCACTTAGAGAAGCTCAGTTGCGACTACCAGTTTTCAAATAAGAAGGAAATGCTTTTATATTACTTTACTTAGTGCTTACAGAGATACTAAGGCTTAATCATTCTCTATTAATTTGGTAACATTATTTTCATACAGCATATAGAACTAACTTCGAAAAGCTATTTTATTGTCTTAACAGCTTATCACTATTTAATATCTGTAACCATGAGGTGCCTGAAAAAAAAGCAAAATCTTTCGTATTGACCAAACCTATGGAAAAATAGTAGTAATTTTTATACTTGAACTCGAATCTTCTATAGCTGACTATAAGAAAATTATATGACCTAATATAGCCTATCTTTGTCCCACATGTTAATATAAATTCTCTAATAATCCAATAACTTATCTAACAGTGCTTTTCAGTTGTCTGTTAATGGTCAAGATTACATAAATTTACTTATTTGACATCTAAAGGACTAAAAAGCTAACAGAAATGCTTACCAAAAATAGTAATCCTGATTTCTTTACAAGGTGACAAGATAGGAGCGTTTGTGGGTCTTCCAAATGTCTAAAGGTCAGCAGTCATATTTAAATCAGAACAGTTGTGTTTGTATTTTCTCATTTGGCTTTTTTCTACACGTCAATACTCTTTTCGAAAACAGTTGAGCATTTCTGCTCAAACATTTTCTTCTTAATCTTTCTGTTCTGATAGGCAGTTCTTATTTTGATCGCACTACTATTCTTCTAAATAGCTGCAACCCGTAAAATTCTTTTGCGATATTCTTTATGCGCCAATGCGACTAAGGCGGCGTCTGATCGCCCCGTATCAGAGATGGTGTGCGACGACCGGACAGTGAGAACCAATAATATATATGAAAGCCTTAAACTCTCTTCTAATATTCTTTAATTTTTGTTTCACGACGTATTTACGTTATTATAAAAATTCTTTTAACTGTTCAGTGTATGGTGGTCTATATACATACTTTTTTACATTTTGCCTTTGTTTCTGCAAGCATATATTGTTTAAATTTCGCTGATATCTAAATTTATTGCAAAATTGAGTCTGCTTTAATATTTGAAAAAAGGTTTCGCCGTTGCCACTTGCTGTAAATATATTATCCAGTACAACTAAAATATGTGAAACGCGAGTGAACAGCTTTCGGCGAAAAACCTGATTCATTGCGGTTCAATTGCGGCTATATTTAGCGAACATTAACATAAAAAAGCACTTGCTTTGCTATTTCAGCTTGCACTATTAATAAATAATGTATTCGCATCAAGGCAGTTTCAAAACCACTTGTAATCCAATAAATCACCGTGGCCGCCGCGCAAAAACGTGTTACTGTGCCGCTCATTATTCACTTTCGATCACTGGGGCAGTTTTAACGGCTGTCCCACTTTTTGACACATCATCGCTTTTCTTCAAAGCACGCCACCGCGGTGCCCTTGCGAAAAGGGTCGCACTTAGTTTGCATTTTATTTGCAATTAATCGTGGTGTAGAATCGCGGCGCCTTTTTTGCCCCGACTAAATTTGTCGTTCCACATCCCGTGATATACGCGACAGACAACGCTTTTTAAGATCGATTGTACTGCGCTGCAAATTCTGAGGTTCTTTATTTTTGTATTAGTTGTATTTTGTACCCACTCTAGCACGCAATTGAATGTTGCATGTTGTAAATCAAATGACTAGCTTTACATGTTTTCCTCAATGTATATGGATTTGATTAGTATCGTTTCATCACTATTATTATCACCCAGTCTTTTATTGGTCCATCGTTGAGCATCGGTCTCCCTTAAAATTTTTCCATGTCATTCTGTTTTATGCTTCATTCACCCAGTTAGTAGTTATTCTTTTGATATTGTCTGTCCAGCGAATGGGTGGTCCTTCTGTACTATGTTTATCAGCTTTTGATCTCCATTTTAGCATCTTTTATGTACAACTTCATTTCTTCATTCTGGCTACACGTCCTGCCAAATCCATTTTCGGTTATTTATTTTTGCATTAATATCTCTAACTTATGTTCTTCTTAATTCTTTTATTATATCCACAAGTGTTGCTTTGATCATTGGTTTTCTCATTTTTCTTTGAGTTATTTGAAGGCTTCCGTTTCTTATGTCATTATTAGGAGCACGCGCTGAGCAAATACCTTTTTTTGAGGTGAATGGGGATATTTTAAAAAGCCATACACGGGCCTTCGATTTATTTCCTGTTGTATTGCAACATTTTGGTTATCTCGCAATATCATTATCTCGTAACATTTTCTTCTTCTTCTTCTTCGGCCTTTTATGTAATCCACTTCTGAATGCAGGCTTCTCTTTTAATTTTTCATTTGTCTTTCTGCTTTGCTAATCTCTGCCATATTTTCCAGCCACTTCCACTATATCGTCCGTCCATCGTGTTAGAGGTCTTCCCTCCAGTTAATTATAATGTTTGTCCAGTGGTCATGTGAATGTCTGGCAACGTGCCCCACCCAATTCCATCTGTTATGACTAATTATCTTTATCACACATTCGACCCTAATTCTTCTTCTTATTTCTTCATTCCTAATTTTATCTCTGAGACTTACCTCCAGTATTGCGCGCTCCGTGCCTCGTTGTGCTACCCTCAATTTCTTCGCCGAGTTTATTGTCAATGTCATGGTTTCTAATCCATAAGTTACCGGTGTGATACATTTGTTATATACTTCACGTTTTAGATCATTTACGATATCTAACTTGAGTACTTATGAAAGTCGTCCAAAAGCTGCCCATCTTAGGTTTGTTCTTCTGTTTACTTCTTCACCTTGACTTTTCTTTCCAAGTTTAATTGTGTGTCCTAGGTATATATGTATATATGTAACCTTTTCTATCTGTTCTCAGTTTATTAATATTTGTTCTTGATCTTTGTTTTCGATGCGATTGCTCTTAGTTCGACTTTCTCCGACTCTACCACACTCTTCTATATTATTTTCAATGAGAACTACACCGTCCGCATATCTTAGATGAGTGAGTTTTTTGCCGTCTATATTAATTCCTCTAATATCCAATTGTATATTTTTAAAAACATCTTACGTTGCGAGATAAAACAGCTTGGGTGAGATCATATTTCCTTGCCTTACTTTTCTTCTTTAATCTTATTTCTAGCCCTCATTCGTCTATGGTTGGACGAAGACCTGCCCCATTCGTTGCCAATTTTCTCGGTTCTGTGTGCTTCTTCTCCATCATAGTCCAGCTGATCTCTTAATGTCATTTGCCCATCTAAGTTGTGGTCGTCCTCTGCTTCTTCTAGCTTCCCATGGCCTCCACAGCTGTATTTTTTGTTCTTTCATCGTTCTGTCTTATAGCGTGACCGCAAAATCTCCATTTAAGTAAGGATATGTGTGCTGCTACATTTATTACTCTAGTTTTTTGTCTAATTCATTGTATCTTTTTCCTGTCTGTCAATTTTCTTTGCTGTGTCTCATTCTGGTGGTATCTGTGCCTGATGTAGGCATTTATTAATCAGTATCTTGAGAGATGTTCTTAATGTTTTTCCTCCTGTGTTAGCATTTCGATTATTATGTTATCTTTTCCTGCCTTGTTATTTTTGCCTCTTCTTATTGCTTCTTCAATTTCATCTTTTTGAATATCTGGTAGTTCTTCTGAATTAAAATTCATAATTTTCTTTTTTAATTGTTGCTTTATTTCTGTTGTTGGATGTTTTGTTAATCTATGTAAAATTGTATAGAATTTTTCAGTTGCTGAGATAATTTCAACTCTGTCTTTTATTTCTTTTCCATTGTGTTTAATTGATGTTATTTGCGCGCATCCATTTTTCCTTCTTAGACATTTTATACCTTTGTTACGCTCTATAAATTTTATAATTTTTTCTTCGGTTTTCTTGTACTTGTCTTCTTTTACCTTTTTTCTTATCAGTTTGTTTAGCTCTGCAAATTTTATGGTTTCACGTTTATTTTCCCCAATTTGTTTTCTTCTTTTTTTAAATAGAGTTTTTGTGTAGTCACTTATCCAGTTTTAGTTCGTTGTTTTTCCGCTACTTCTTTTCCTGCTTCTATTAGTGATGTTGTTATTTTTTTGTATTGTATTTATTTCTTTAATACTTTTATCTTCTGACATATTTTTTTGTTGTAATTTATAAGATAACTTTTGTTGGTACTCATGGCTCCTTTCCTGTAATCGGAAATTAGTTTTTTGCTGCCATCTTAACTCGTTCCATTTTTGTGTTTATTTTTATGTGTCCCTTTACTAGTCGGTGGTCACTTCCAGTAGAAAATGTGATTATCACGGACACATCTGTTACTATTTCTTTATGAGAGGATAGGATGTAATCAATTTCATTTTTGGTTGCCCCATTTGGAGACAACCAAGTTCATTTTCTCTCTGGCCTTTTGTTAAAGAAAGTGTTCATTGCAAACAATTTATTTTGTTCTAGGTATTGTATTAACGTGTATCCTATTTTATTTCTATTTCCTAGTCCAAATTTTCCACATTTCTCTTCTCTTATTTCTAGCTTTTTTCCTATTTTAGCGTTAAAATCTCCTATGATTAAGCTATATCGGGTATTGTTCATAAAATAATTCTATTGTTTCATCTAGACATGTAGATGTTGGGGCATATACCTGTATAATTTTTAGGTTAAGTTTGTTATTAATTTTAAGTAGTAGATATCCTACTCTATTCGATATTCCTATAAATTTTTTGATGTTGTTGGCGATTTTTTTCTTCACTATAAAACCAATGCCTCCGTCTGTAATGTTGTCGCCTCCTTTGTAGTATAGGGTTTCTCCAGATGGTAATTCTATCAATTTTTCACCTTTTCTTCTGACTTCGCTTATACCTAAAATATCCCATTTTATTCTTTTTAGTTCTTCTTCTTGTAATTCGTATAGTTTTTCATCTTCTAGCATAAATCTTATATTGTATGTGCAGATGTCAAAGTGTGTTATATTTCGGTTTAACTGGGTTCTCGTCAGTTTTTTGTCTCCCCCAGAATCTGGGATTCTGGGCTTGTAGCCCTACCCTCCTGGGTATTTGTGTTTTTTTAACTGACATTTCATTTCTTTTGATAAGAGGGGGGAAATTTGGCGATAAAACACCGCGCTCGCCGGGCGTCTTGGTGAGTGAGCTGTGTCCCATCTTTCTCGGGCTTTGATCTCTGCCGTTGATCTATACAGATTCTTCCGCCACCGTTCTTGTCATTTTATTTTATCCGTAAAGATATCTTTATTTATTTTGATTGTCAAGGTAGCGTTGTTGTAAATGTTTTTACTTAAATTGGTGTAACGGGAATCTATTCTGACGTTATTCATTGCGTTTATTATTACTGTTATTTCTATAGAATCAGACGCTTTCTCGTAGTCAATAAAGGCTAGGTGTAACGGGATGTTAAATTCTGTACACTTTTCGATAAGACTACGAATTGTTTGAATATGAACCGTGGTGCTAAACCCTTTTCTTTTTATTTATATTTATTATTTTATTTATAGAATTCCTCTATTCATTTTTTAATGTCTTCTCTTCTAGTAAGTAACTCGTCATTCCTGTTTCTTAGTTGGTATTTTTTGGTCTTGCCTTTAGATGTTTTTGTTTTTAGCACCTTTATGTTCATATAGTCTTATATTGTCTGTTGTATTAATTCCGTGTTATTATTCCGTTGTTATTTTTTTGACTATTTTGTTTAATTCGTTATATTCTACCGGACCTCTTAACAAATTTCTCCTTTTTATTATTTGTTTTTCAGTTTTTTGCTTATTTCCTTGTTTTACTGAGGATTTTTGCCTCGTAAAAACTATTTTTTAATATGTTTTTATTGCTTCTGTTACCTTTTCTGGTCGGAACATAGACATACAAATTTTTCTGTTACTTCTATATCTGTATTATTCAGTTTTGGTTTTTTTACTAGGTACTAACTTCGTCATAAGCCATTTGTTTAACCAGTTTTTATATCTAAGCCAAATCTTTTATAGGTAGTGACAAATTCAGTTGCCATTGTCGTTATTTCTTGCAGATCATCCGATAATAAGACGTCATCTGCGAAACAGAGAATCTAAATCATAGCTTCTCTCCGTCTATTGGTATCTCTTTTGTATCCTAGTTAAGTGTTGTAATCACGTTCTAGGACAGCTATAAATAGTTTTGAGCGAGTGTCACCTTGCTTACTTTTTTGTTCTATTTATGGGTTTCGTTTCTTCATGCAATTTAACCATCATAATTGCATTTGTGTAAATTGTTATCTATCATTTTAGTGTATCTGTAATCGACACGCCTTTCTCTTATAACAGCCATGATGTTATGCCTCTCATTGGTACTGAAAGCTTTGCGAAAATAAATATTAAGACAAGTGATCTATTGTATTCGATTACTATTTCTATTGTTTTTTTTTTGGCTATATAAATCTAATTTTCTTTTAAGTTCAATTGTTATTATTCTAGTGAATAGCTTATGGTTTAATTAATTAAATAATTTTCTAGATATGCTTCGTCTTTTTTTATGAATAAGGATAGAAACTGCATTATTCCATTTAGTAGATATTCTACACTCACATAAGCATAGATTAAATAGCTTTCTTACTATTTGCAGTAATTTATAGCTACCGGTTTTTATAGCTTGTATTATAATACCGTTTTGTTAAGACTTTTATTTTTTTTATCTTCGTTAATGCGTGTTCTACTTTTGTTATCAAAATATTTGGTAACTGTTTAAATCCTTGGTTAATTATGTCCCTTTATCTTTGTTGTTTTGCTAGTCTGCTTCTGTATAGCTCTTCATAAAACTCTTTTACTATATTTAAAATCGTTCCTCTGTTTGATGTTTGACTTTTCAGTTTTCTTTGCTGAGTTTTGTTTTGAGTTCCTTAATGCTTCTGTTTTCGAGAGTAGTGTTTTCTAATGGTTTTAAATACCTTTTTGTTTATTTATTGTAATTGCTTTGTTTAATAACTATTTTTTTTTATTTTTTAAGTGGTCGGCAGCATCTCTTCTGAAATTTTTATTATCTTCACCATTTGATCTTTTAAGGTATCAATATTTAAATATAATGTAACGTTGTTTTCCAACGTGTCTCTAACAAAATGTTAATATTTGATAACTCTTTCCGGATTGGTCCAGCTTGGTCTAGCTTTTCTTTAGATAATAATATAATAATAATAGTTTCCCCCCCGTAACAGGCCTTGAAGGCCCTTTGGAGTCGTAACAGGATAAGACCTGCTACAATCTAGAGCCTACGGTACACAAGGGTAGTAACGTGGCTAGCGCTGCGTACCGACCGCCTATTATTGCCCCAGAGTTTGACCTCCAGGTACTCATTTATCTCAGCTTGAGTCGAGCTGGGCCGTAAAATGCCAGCAATTGAATTGGCGAGAGCGGGATTCGAACCCGCATCTCTTGGTTTCGTAGTCTAGCAATCTATCCACTAAGCCACCACGGCTCTTTTCTTTAGATGAGTCTGTATATTCGTTTACTAAGTGTATCTTTATTGTAGCTCTCAGTTAGCTATTGTAGATTTATTGACATTTTTAAAGATTCATTTTTATCGGTAATGATGTAATCTATTTGGTTTGAATTTTTCCGTCGGTGTTTTCCCATATCCATCTTTAATACAGCTTTTTGTAGAAGAAATTATTTATTTGAAATAAGTTATTTTATAATAAAAAGGCGTTGTTTCTCTGTCATTTATGTTTTCAGAACCAAATTGTCTCATTGCAGTTTCATTGTCTTCTTCTTTTAGGCCCATTGTAACATTAGAATCGCAGATTATGACATTAAATGAGCGGGTGTTTCATTCATTGTTTGGGTAATATTCTCATAGAAGGTATGCACTTTGTCATCTGTATGGTATGGTATGTAGTATATTTGTGTGCGCTTTAAACAAAGGTGTGTTACTCTCCTCTAGTCTCCTGGTAAAACACTTGTCTTAATTTTAGTCTCTTTAAGTTTGCTTCGCTGACGTCTACGACCTTCCACTTGATCTTCTCCAGTTTGAGCTCATTTTTTTCTCTCCTATAGCAAACTTGTTGTGTTACTTGTTGCTACATGTAGCATGAGTGTCTTCTTAACTTTATTTACTAATGCTCTTTTGCTTGTAACATTTATGTCAATTTGGTGAGATATCTGGGAAGATAGAGAGACTGATGCCCAGGAGACCGTTGGGAGATATATAACTCTGTTGAATAAGCCACCTCCAATGATGAATCCTGACTTCAGAAAGTGGTCGCAATGTGCCCGGCAATTCGATTTAGATTATGGCAGGAATTGTCATTATAAGTTTTACAACTTCTTTTTGGTCAACATAAAATAGGCTGATGTTATTCTGTACCTTTAAAAATAATCTTGGCTAATAATAAAAGTTGGAACACAAATGCAGCTTTCCAGAGATATGCAGAAAGAATGGTTTGTGAAGAAAAAAAGATGAGAATAAAACTCTAGTTACTTATATAATGCCCTATAATTTCTAAAATTTTCTTCTACAGTTAATTGGAATATGTATTTCTAACTTGTGACCAAAATTATCTCCTTTTTTATATGCTTTACAATTGTTAGCCTTTTTCTATTCTTGCTATTATTTCGATGTTTGTTATGGGACCTATGCATGGTATGTATGTACAATCACATTTTAGTGCCTACTTTTAGTCTGTGTAATAATGCAGAGGAGGCAGCATTTTGAGGTTCTCCTTTTTATGTCTCTGCTATTTATTCTAAAGAACGTATTTTTTACCTCTTGATACGTTCATCAAGGTGCATCGTTTATTTAGTCACACTTGAATCTTTTTATTCTTTTCATATACAGATTACTTAACTAACTACTTTATTAGTTTTTATTTTGTTAACTACCATTAATTTGGTTTTATTTACATTCATTTTTAGTCCGTAGTTTAGACCTTACTTATCCTGTTCTACATTTGCTCTTTCTCATTATCATAATTCACAAGGAATAGTGTAAATACTCTTAAGTATCTTATTGTTCACTTTTATTCTTAATTTTCTTTTATATAAAGCTTATTTAAATATATCTTTGAAGTAAAATATAACCCTGTATAGACTCCCTTACAAATTTCAATATCTGGTGAATTATCAAGAATGATCTGTAATAAAATACGAAACAGGTATTCAGAAATTTTCCCATCTTGAGTGCTTGGTGCTGCACAAACCACATCACTTGTGTAATACAAGAAGCATCTAAATTGCCTAGCAGTCAAAATTCATTCCACATAACTACGGTCATATTCGCGAACTTGTTGCAGAAACCAAACTTGTAAATGATAAGAAGTCAATCTATGATGAAACACATAAAATAGACATAAGACAAAGTCAAAATTGCAAATACTTCGTTGAAAATAATCACTGCCTTATTAACTATTCCATCTGGAAAGAGACATTCAGACCAGTCTTTACTTAAGAAAAAAGAGGTAAAGTGGAAAATTGAACAGAAAGGCAACTCTCAACAGTATTTAGTCCAACTCAGGAAAATAACAACAATAATGATCAAGAAATAGAAAACTTCTTGGACAGTTCTCGCCCAATGACATGCCTATTAAACCTCTTCTCCGGCGGAAGAGAAACACGAAATATCTAAAGGAAACTATAAAGTTCCTAGATTTGACTTAATCTCGCCTCTAATACTTAAACAACTATCCAGGAAAGCAATAGTGCTTCTGACCACATCTATAATGGTATAATAAGGTTAGCTTACTACCCAGTAACTTGGAAGTTCGCGTAAATAATTATGATCTACAAACCCCGTAAACCCCCACAAGACGCTGAATTATACCGACCGATTAGTTTACTTCTATGACCAAAATATTTAAAAGACTTGTTGAAAAGGCTTACACAGGCAGTTGATCTGAATGAAATAGTACTATCACACCAGTTCGGGTTCGCAGAGCATTTCTCCGCAATCTAACAAACGCACAGAATTGTGAATTAAATACTTAAAGGTCTTGAAGAGAAGAAATTATGCACTGCCGTTTTCCTGTACATAAAGCAAGCTTTCGACCACGTGTGGCATACCGGATTATTATACAAATTAAAGTTTACTCTACCCACACCCTAATATCTATTACTAAGATCCTATCTATCCGACCTCTACTTTAAAACAAAATTCAATCTAAAAACATCCACATATTATCCCATCAAGTCAAGGCCATCAAGGCAGTGTCGTAAGACCCTTCCTTTATCTACCTCACAACACAAAAATCGCTACTTTTGCGGACGATATTGCCTTAATCGTTACAAACGAAAACCCACCAGTGGCGTCAGCTAACCTTCAGCATCACCTTAACCTCCTTGAAGACTGACTCGACAGGTGGCGAGTAACAGTGAACCAATTGAAATCAGCACATGTCACATTTACAAATGGACATAATGAATGCCCTGAAGTAACAATAAGCGGTATCCAACTTCCTGTGAAAAATGAGATAAAATATCTAAGATTAACATTGGATTGCAGACTAACATAGTAAACACATATCATAAATAAGAGAACACAAATCAACCTCAAGCTACAACAGATAAATTGGTCAATCGGCCGGAAGTCCAAACTAACAACTGACAACAAAATTCTCCTGTACAAATGTATAGTCCGACCCATTTGGACATACGAAGTTCTACTTTGGGGTTGTGCTAAACCTTTAAATACCAACATCATCCAAAGGCTACAATCCAAAATACTAAGGATTATATTCGATGCCCCTTGGTATATCAGGAACAAAACCTTACATGATGACTCAGACATACCCCTTGTAGAAGAGGTAATGCGCAACCTATCCAGCACCTACTTAAACAACCTACCTGGACATCCAAACGAAGAAGCCAGTACTTTAAACGTTCCCGCAATCTTCTTAGATAAAAATGTGCAATGTGGGGTCCAGTTTCTTAGGCGTAATAAAAATTTGGTAAAATTATATAGGGCGTAGATAACACGTAGGGTTAAGACATAATTTTCTCTGGTGTTAGAAGGTGAAAAATAACCAAAGTTTGCGTGGGGAGAATCATTTTCCTGAAGCAGACATATTTTAAAAAGTATCTAGCTGCTACTTTAATAGAATAATTAATGGAACTCAAACGTGCAGCTTGCTTACGCAAATATTAAAAAATTCTAGAGCTTTATTACTTCTCTTAGTAGTACGCGTTTTCGTGTAATTTAGGATTCTTTAGAATATCTTTCCATCTACACCTCTACGACTGCTTAAGTTTGGATTCTTTATAGATATTCGGTTTTGATATAGTTAAATCCCCAACCAGAAAAGGTAAATAAAGTAAACCCACATAAAATTATCGTTTTTAAAAAATTGATAATAAAAAAGAGCGTTTATATGAGCGTACAAAATTAAACCAAAACATATATGTCAGAGTGGGACACAATTCATTTTCTTTTTTTAAGTTAAATAAAAGAAAATGAGCTTCTTCAACATGCCCATGAATTAGAATTATTCTCCTGGGATCAAAAAATAGACATCTGTCTATTTTCGGAAACACACTTCACTAGACAACACTACATGTACATGAAAGGGTACACGTTATACCACACCATTCACCCTAATAATACTGCTAGGCGTGGATCAGCAGTAATAATTAAAGATAACATTAAACACTGTAAATACGTTAATTATGAAACATGCGAGATGCGAGCAATAGCTGTAAAAATCCGTGTAAAATCTAAAGATTATACAGTTGTTACAATTTAGTGTCCACCTAGATATACACTAGAAAGAGAGGATTATCTCAAACCTTTCGAAACACTAGCAGATGACTTCATAATTAAGGGCGACTTTGATGCTAAGCATACTTTTTGGGGGTCGAGACTCATTACCATCAAAGGTGAATAACTGTACGAAGCAATCAAGCAAGCCAAATTAGCATGTCATTCTACTGCTAAGCCAACGTACTGGACATCAGATACTAATAAAATACCAGATCTGATCGACTTCTTTATATTGAAAGGCATATTTTCCAACAACAAATCAGTATCGAAGGTAACTATGACCTATCGTCATATCACTTGCCTATCATCTTGACAGTTAGCGAAACTATTATTGTTAAAAAACAACCGCCTACTCGTATCAACAAAAGAACGGACTGGAAGGGATTTAGAGTAGAACTTGAACAAAGAATTAAGTTAAATGCTCCTCTAGAGACAATAGACCAACTGGACAACGAAGTTGAACAACTAGTCGCAATAAACTGCCTAGAAACACAAGAGAAATGGCAGCAGAGAAAAGAAAAGTCAGAAAACGATGGCAGCACTCAAGAGCACCAAAGGACAAAAGACGACTAAATGCCTTGACACAACAACTTAAAAGAGAAATTCGGGATAACAAAAGTAAAACATTTAATGGCTTCTTAAAAGAATTGTCTGACGACAAAAACGTAGACTATTTACTATGGAGAGCCACAAAAAATTAAGGATACTTAAAACACAAGTGCCGCCCGTTCGGAGAGAAGATGGTCCTTGGGCGAGAAATGCATAAAGCAGACCTGTTCGCGGAGTACTTGGCTAATATCTTCCAGCCACACCCCCAACAAACTGCAGAAGAAGATGATATACCAGCAACTAACAATTACAACAGAACCCCATTCAGCTTGATCACACTAGCAGAAATTTCTAAAGAGGTAAACAAAAACATGAGCATAGTGCTCAAAACCTGGGGCTTTTTTAGTAAAGCCCCAGGTTTTGATCTCATAACTGAACAACTCTTGAGAGAACTCACAAGAAAAGGAATTGTTAAGCTAACATACCTGATCAATGCAGCATTCCGACTACGGTACGCAATGAAAGGTAGCGAAAATAATAATGATTTCAAAGCCTGAAAACCTGTCACAACATCTTACGGCCAATCTTGTTACTGCCGACGATATCATAGCTATTCGAGAAGCTCTTGTTAAAACGGCTAAAGCCACTGGTTGACAAAAGTAAACTGACCCCAAACCTTCAATTTGGGTTTAGAAACAAGCGCTCTACGATTGACCAGGTTGACAGAATTGCGAACGTAATCGAAAGTGCACTTGAAGAGAAGAAAATATGCTCTACTATACCCGTAGCTCAACGTCGCGCAAGTCTTCGATAAAGTCTGGCACGAAGGACTAAAATATAAGGTAGATAAAAGCTTTCTCGAAAGCACAGCCAACTATTAAAATTGTACATTTCAAATAGACACTTCAGAGTAAAGCTCGAAGACAGCTACTTAGAAATTAAAAAAATATTATCTGTTGTGCCTCAAGAGGATACTTAGGACCATTCCTGTACCTTTTATATACGAATGACATACCAGACGTGGAAGAAACCACAATCGTAATCTTTGCTGACGACACGGCTATCGTAGCGGTAGACGACAGTATTAAAGTCGTAACAATTAAACGATAGGATTGTAACAGTTTATTTTTAAAGATAATACCACAAAACTAAAAGTTTTATTTTAATATGTATTAAATAAGATATCGGTTAAGTAGTGTTCCTCACCTTTGAAGCACTGCTGAAGTCGTATTTTGAAGTTTTTTGTTGCCCTTTATAACATGTGTTGAATAATACATTTAATTTCTTAACATATATTTTAGTTTTGAGATAAGCGCACAAGATACAATCGCATGGAAGCGATTCCATGAGCAGGATGACCAAGCGACGTCACTTCAATACTTTAATACTTGAACTCCATCCTGTTGAAACTGTATATTTTTCAGTTGGAATACATTGAAACTTTGTGTGAAATCATGTGGAACAACTTTCACATTCCGATTGAAGTGATAGGTAGCATATTGACATCAAAAATTTAAGAAGCTCTTTATGGGTTGTCATCATTCTACTAATAAAAGTGTTGTTTACGATCCTGATAAGTATAAATATGCTTTATCGGTAAAAAGACAAATTACATAGTCTATCTAGAACCCGGGTTCAAGAAAGATGTTGAAAGTAAACCCAGGTCATTATCCAAACCAAAAGCATTATCCAGCAAAAGCTTTCTGTTCGTTCTTTCATAATACGTTCTTTGCCAAGGGTCTCTATAGACAAAACTTTCCTATTATCTGCATCTAATTAAAAAGTTTTTTCCACCACTGGACTATCTTTTATTTCATAACTTCTTTTTGCAAGTATAGAAAAATTTTTGCTCCACCGTCTATATGCAGAATGCATTTACAAGTATGTCTTGGTTTGTAGATGGTTATCAGATTATGTACTGATGTTAATAGACCAATATTATATTTAATAATAAAAGCTGATGCATATTCTTACTGTATGATAGTTAGAGTTGTTAAATATATTACTTAGTTAACTGAATCATTGAACTAGTAGTAGTAAAAGGTATCTATAGTATTAAAATCCAATATTTGTATCAAATGTTACAACATCGACAAAAAAATGCTTCCAATTTGTTTGTGCGTCAGCTTTTTAAATTTTGCATAAAATTCTTTATGGTGACTATTAGAAGTTTTTATAGCGCTAGTTAAAAGATAACAAAGTCTAAATACTGTGGTAATTTCCTAATGATATACATTTAGACAAAAAAGCAAAGGATACAAGAATTGCAACGCTTTAATGTTTGGTTCGTTCAAAACTGGAGCCCAAATTACCCTCGTAGTCTGTATCTGAGCAGTCCATCATATAAACGTTTTGGAGAGGCAAACCCTCCTACGACACAAAAAGAATAAAAAAGCAGAGCGTTTGGTATCGGAAACGAGCATTTGCAAGTCGTTCCAGCCGGCTTTGATGTAATATAAAATCGACATCTGTAACAGATCGGTTACAAAGGACGAAATCGCTTTTAAAGAATGCTCCACCCTTCCTCTAAATGTCTTGTTCCCCGCAAACGCGTTCCACCCCAGCTGCGCCTTCCACCCCAGCCATCAGACACTTCAGATCACGCTATCAACCGATCGGACGCGGAATAAATCACGCCGGGATCGATTGCTCATTTGCGTCCTTCATATCGCAGCGCGCCCGGAGCGCCGCGAAGGGGTTGCGGGGCCGCGGGAGGCGCGCGATTCTTTCCCTTCATTCGACCAAATTTGAATGTAAGTGGAAATCGAATAAATTGCTACGAGGCATCTACACAATAAGTTGTATAATGTCGCGGATTCATTACAGCCGCGCCACGTCAGCCGCGCGCCTCTCTTGCTCCGCCGAGCGGGGCCGGGGCTGCCGCGCGGCCGCGAGGGCGCTCCTCGGCAAATACTACATGAAATGATACGCCTTTCGCGTAAAATTCTCAATATTCGAAATGAATTTCGCTTGCAACTTGTCAAACTTTATATTGTGTACATATTAAAAGCAATAAAGTGTGGAAGGCGATATTGATATTCCGCCGCGTCTTCTTCCGGAGGCTCATCCCCTTTCAGCGGTAATTTAAGTGGTGCTGTATTGTTTGTATTTGTTCGGGGATTTGCATTGATTGGGGTACGTGGGGCTTTGTCGCGACTCGCCGGCTGCTCGCGCCTTTTTCCAATTTCCCCGCGCATTACTTCCCGAATTGCGTTTTTCATGTCCCCGGATTTGGGTCGCCCTGAAAAGCAGCGAAGTTTGCGCCGCAGATCTAGAAGCAGTACGAGTGTAAGCCATAAAATTACCTTATCATTTTTAAATTTTTGAAGACACATCCTATAATTCGAATTTGCTAGTGACGTAATAGGATAAGAGCGTGTACTATTGGTTGCGGTATTGCTTTTCTTTGTCCACTTATGGGGGCATGGCTCTTAAAGCTATTACATTGGAGACGGAACACTGGGTTTTTAATATTTTTCTTAAAAATAAAAAAATCTTTTAGAAGAATACAAAAGTATGTGTTGCTTTTAAAAACCTTTTTAATTCAAAACTTTTGTTTTCGGAGTAAAATAATTTAATTTTGCTTTGACAAAAATATCTAGTATATATTTTTTGCCTTTATACAGACATATTTGTTGTTGAAAAGATATCTACGTGTGCCTTCGACCATGTAAAGCACGACAAACTATTGAGAGTATTTACTGAGAAAGGACTTGATCAAGAAGGCATAATAGCTATTAGAAACCTATACTGAAACTAAAACGCCACAGTGAGAACAGATAATGAAAATACGGAAGCTATCTCAATTAAAAGAGGAGTGAGGAAAGCTTGCATCCTCTCCCCACTATTATTTAATATTTATTCAGAGACAGTTTTTGTCAAAGCCCTAGAAAATTCCGACGACGGAATAAAAATAAACGGTAAACTTTTTAATAATACAAGGTATGCTGACGACACCGCAATAATCTCGGATAGCCTAGAAGGACTACAACGGCTGATGGATGCAGTAAGCCGTGAAGGAGACGCAATAGAGTTAAAGATAAATACTAAAAAGACAAAATACATGATTTTCAGCAAAACACCAATAGCACAAACACAATAATAATATATAATCGATAAATAGAGAAAGTACAAAAATTCAAATACCTGGAAAGCTGGCTGACAGAAAATGGAGACCCAGAAACGGAAATAAAAATAAGAATAGAAACAGGAAGATCAGCATTCCAAAAACTCAAGAAACTACTTACCAACCGCAGTCTTCATCTTTCAACCAGATACAAATTTGTGCTATACTATTATATGGTGCTGAAGCGTGGACCCTCAAGGCTAATACAGAAAACAGAATACAAGCTTTTGAGTACTGAGTTATTAGAAGAATACTACGTATATCTTGGACATAGCATATCACAAACGAAGAGGTCCTGAGAAGAATGAACAGAAGAAATGAGCTCCTATTAACTATTAAAAAAAGAAAAACAGCTTATCTTGGACATTTATATCGGAATGACAAATACAATACATTGCAGCTCATTATGGAAGGAAAAGTTAAAGGCAGAAGAGGGCGAGGTCGCAGGAGATGCGCCTGGCTTAAGAACATTAGAGATTGGACCCATATGAGTACACAAGAGTTGATGAGAGCCACTAAAGATAGACAAAATTTTGCCTCGATTGTTGCCAACATTCAATAATGAAAGGCACTTTAAGAAGAAGATTTGTTGTTGTTTAAGAATATTTAAAATGTAATGTATTAATAAAGCTTTCGTTTTTACCTGTGCACAGGTTTATCGCAAATATAGTTCTGGATCAACAATTTTAGTCATTTTTGAAAATATTCTTCCACTTTCCATTTAATTTTTTGCTGCTTCTCTAGACTTAAAATAAGGAATTTTATGTTACCGTTTGTATATAATCTCAATGGCGTCTCCAATACTCTCAATTCTAGAGTTCTTTATTGTGTATTCAAACTACCATGACTTATTTTAAATGCTAATTAGCCTTCACTTTCCGTTTATAACAAATAACAATTTTGACATTTTATGCAAATCTAATTATGTTATCTATAAGTTGTTAACATCCTGTAGTGATTTTGTTCGTGTTTGTATTTAATTCCATCAATGTTAGCGCCATAATATTAACCTCGTTGCCAAAAGTAATTGCTTTTTTTACCAAATGAACACTTTATGCTACTTTTTATGTCTTTTCTATTTATATATCCTTTTCAACCACGTAGCACTTCAGTTTTCAATGTTTTTAAGCCTGTGTAACATAGATGTATTTACTGGCAAGTCACTTTGTACCCCTTAAGTTCCTATTTTGTCTACAGGTTCATATTAGAAGCTTCATCTTGTCTTAATAAAATAAGTATTCAGTGATATTCTTTCATTTTTTACTTATATTAAGTATTACTGCGCCAATGCTTTTATATTTCTCAAATTGTTTTTAGCCATACTCATCTCGCAGAATTTGTATCCATCTGTAATTTATAACCGACTTACATGTGCAACAGTAGGGGATATGGTAAAAATTTTGATATAAATTTAGCATACTTCTGGTCCAGCTGATAGTGACCTTGTATCAAGTTGCCTGCTCGTGCAATTCGTTTTGTTGTAGCAGCTTTATTTTGGCGTATTTAGACAGCAAATTTGGATATTTATTTGTACGGGTTCAGTTTTAAACTCGAAGCAGCATAAACTATTTGCGATATTAACCAAGCAATTGGCCAGAGGAGCATTATTGAACGTACAGCTCAACATTGGTTCCAAAAATTTCGTCAAAGGGGCAAAAGCCTTAAAGATGAGAACGGGTCGTGGACATTCTTTCATGATTGAGAGTTATGATTTGAGGGTCATTATTGAAGCACAATAATGCTAAAGATTACAGAAAAACTTAACGTTGACTATTTGATAGTTGTGTGAACCAAATGGGAAAATCAAAAAAGCTCGACAAATGTGTGGTTTACGACCTAAACTAAAACAAAAAGCTTTGACAATACCAAGTAGGCTCTGCACTTCTTACAAGAAAAGTGGTTCATTGTTTAGCGCAGAAGTTGGACAGAGATAAAGTACCAAAGCATTTCTCTGAACAGAAGCAGCATTAAAATAAGGTAATGATCACTGTTTGCTAGTCGGCACGTGGAGTCCTTCATTCCAACTTCTTGAACTCTGACGAAACCATCACAACAGAGAAGTATTCCCAGGAAATCGACAGAGTAGTTAACAAAATTGCAAAATTTATGGCCAGCATTGGTTAATCGAAAAAACCAATTCTTTTCCATGGTAAAGCCAGATCACATGTCTCTCAAATATGCACAAAAATCGAACGAACTGGGATACGAAACTCTACCTCACTCACACTCATCAATCCTTTTTCCCAGCGATTACTACCTTTGCAAGCACCTAAAAAACTTCCTGATAAAAGGGTGTTCCAAAACTGGAGCTCCAGAACTCCAGAATTTTAATACTACCGGAATTAACAGACTTGTTTCTTGTTGGCAATAATGCATAGAATCTAATAACTCCTCTTTTGATTAAATAAATAAATTTTAAGCTGAAATATACTGTTTCAAGTTAGACAATTAGAAACAGCAATTATTTTTGCACCAACCTGTACAGTTAATTTTTAGCATTTAGAATACCTTTATCCTATAAACTGATTTGAGTAAAGATCTTCGTTACTAGTATAATAAAGTTTCTTTTATTGATGGGTACTCTAAACGCAAATCAGTGGTTAGTCTCTTTCAGTTTTCTGACGACATAATATTGAGGCAAGACATTCAGCAGAGAATTGTTGCGAGCTTTTATTTTTTTAAAGTATACCAATGTGTTTAATGTATTATTTGGTTGTTAGGTACCAAGGAGCATCTACTATTGATCTTAGGGTTTGGAGTAAGCCATCTCTGTAGTATAACGATAATTGGTTTGCTGGCACAGCTCCATAGTTCAGTTTTATGTCTATTCGGGTTTGACGATTAAGATAAACATGATTTTCATCCAACTAACTAATGCAGAGTTTTGACTTAGTTCTGTATGTTTATTTGTCTACATATGCTCTGCATAGCGAAGTTTCTTGATAAGCTCATATTCGGGTTCTGATTCTTGTATAATAAGTAATTGGTACATGTTTTCACCTAATGTTACATGACATAACTTTGTTTCATAGTTTTTTATTAATTTTTCAGAATTTAGAACTTAAAAATATTAATGTCTTATTGCTATAAAATTAAATAATTGGTATGGAATATTCTTGAGAATTAAGATCAATCAAATCAAATCTATAAAGGTATTGTGTGATAATTATTTTTAAGATAATTCCTATTATAAATAAGTCACGTTTATTAAATCATATGTTTTTACGTCTTTAAAATATTTACATGAGATAACTTTGTTTCATTGTTTTTTATTCTTCTAAATTTATCCACAATATATTAGAAAAAATTAGACAGAAAATATTACATAAAGATACATTTTCGGAGCACCAAATAAGTTATTTTTAATCTAAGAAGTAAAATTAAAAAATTTACTCTGACTAGCTGTATTTAGTGCATATTTCACTGCAGAATGCTATAAGTATCCACAGGTTTGAAAAGAATCTACCTCAAACGACCACACCTCGTGGTCGAAGATTCAAGGATTCGTAGCACTTTATTTTGGAATCTTAAAAGGATTTTTATGTTTAATGTAGCTGCAGTTTGCTACATAAGTGCATATTGGTTTGAGGACTATTTTATAGATTAATATCTTATTTTCCAGTGATGGTCTAGATTTTATTCCGATTAGCTAATATAACTTACAAATTTGTAGTCCAAATTGTTTCCTCTTATTGAATATGTTCTCCAAGTTAT
The DNA here is from genome assembly GCA_036346155.1 of Sinelater perroti. Classification (NCBI taxonomy): domain Eukaryota; kingdom Metazoa; phylum Arthropoda; class Insecta; order Coleoptera; family Elateridae; genus Sinelater; species Sinelater perroti. The sequence continues at coordinate 469,304 of JARFIY010000336.1, forward strand.
TCTCCTATAGAGATGCAGTCTCAGGTATGTGACCGAGTGTGTGTGAGATGATGTTTGTTTAAAGTTACTGATGACAATTATCCCTTCTCATAGTAAAAGTAACATGGTGGGATTTGTTCACTCTAATTGAACTTATAGATACCTCAATGCAGTTTGTGGATTTACATGAGAGGATCAAATAACCATATCATCTGCATAAGCAGCTGATGTTGTTAGACGAGATGTGGATAGGTCGGCTGTATATAATAAATATAATATGGGACCTAGGGCACCACCCTATGGAACACCATTGAGATAGATTGAAGAGTTGCGGTTTCGTCTTCGTATTTTATCAAGGAATACCAATTTAATAGAAAAAACCTTAAAAGTTTGTATATTTGGTAGGATAAGTACCTATTTTTTTTAGTTTGTAGCACAAGCCTTAATGACATACCTGGTCAAATGCTTGCTTCACGTCCAAAAACACTGCAAGACAGTATCGTTTTTCCTCCAAATTTTTTCATGTTTTGTCAACTATTCTGTGCACCTGTTCGATGGTACCGTGCTGACTTCTAAAACCACATGGGTGTTTAGTAATTAATTATTAGTTGGCTAGGATTGAACTCAAACTTCTTCAAAAACCTTAGACAGGATAGGGAATAAGTTTATAGTTTTGTAAAATGTTATTTCCGCTGGAAGCTTAATGATTTGTGCTGTTTTCCATTGGCTTAGAAAGTGCCGAGTTGTGAGAATTGCATTGTGCAGGTGTGTAAGAGATTGTATAGTAGCCTAGAGCTTTTTTTGTGCTGACTCTATTTATTTCTTCTTCTACCTGTTTAATGGTTAAAGGTTTGACGGGTGGCGAGTCTAGGAATGTGAGGATTTCTGTTTCTTCGTCTGGGAGTTGACAAGAAAAAGGTGCAAAGACTTTGATGAGACATTCAGCAAAGATATTCTCCTTTTCTTTGTTGCTGCGAACTTAATTGCTATCTTTCTCTTTAACAGTATGTGCAAGGTTGGTCTTTGTAATTTTCGTATTAGCTTCCATAGCAAGCAGTCTGTTCGTTCATTTGCACTGAGGTATTCTAGTTAGTCGTAAATTCTTTGAGTTGTATGACGGTAAGGAGGTTTTTTAATTATTTGTTAGCCTGTTCAGGGCTCGTTTATCTAGGTCCGACCTGGCAAATTGCTAATGTTTTCTGAGACGGCGTGTTTCAGCTATTTATCTTTTATGATGATAGGAATGCATTTAATTTGTGAGCTGGTTATCAGTTCAAGAGTAGCTTTTCATACTATCTGTTGAATGAGTTCAAGGACAGAAATATCGCGTATGTTATTATTTTGTAAGTTTTAAATAAATGTTTTTTCCTGTACTGAATATAAATATAAGCTTCCCCAATACAAGATTAGCATTTTTGTGATGCCTGTCATCTTTTTGGTTTGTATTTCTAATTTTATAAAATACCAGAAATGTCCCAATATGAATGAGAACATTAAAATTAAAGGATTAAGATCAAAAAAACAATTACAAAAAATGGCTCATTTCAGATAAACCCTAAGACATTGAGAATTTAAAAAATAGATATTAAGCTTGGGGAGCAATCAATTCTTTAAGGCTTAAAGCACGAAATCAAATAAAGTAAATCCTAGAAAAGATTGGCAAAATTACTACCAAACACTGCTCAAGAAAGATCGCACAAACAATGTTTTTGGCAACAAATGTAGAACAACAAAGTCTGAAGAAACAATTAATAGTCACCTTATAATAAATTGCATCGTGAAAATTTCTAAAAACCACAAATTTTCTACGGTTTCATACGATCAAAAATGTTTAATAGAGTTATTTATATGGATTACAATAATAGTAAACAAAAACTTAAATAACAGTAATATTCGAAAAAGATTAGAGTTATATCTACAATGAGAAGATATTATAAAAAATTAATAAGAAACAAACTTAGAAAGAATATAAAAGATAAAATAAAAGAAGATTAGGGAAGATTTATAGTGGTAAGACATCGTATGGATCATATAGTAGTAGCTGAACAAAAAGAAAATGATCTACAATAGATTAGAACATCTTGCATTTATTGACTTGATACCACAAAAAAGAATTTGGAAATCTATTTAACACCCTAAATAAATGGTTAATAGCAACTAAAAACTTAAACCAAAAAACAAAAACACAATTTATATTAAAATGAAAAATAATGTTATACAAGCATTTCAGAGGGCAAAAATGTTTTTACATGGCTACTCAATATTTTTTACCCCTTTTAAGTAACGCTAACATTCTAAAAACAAGAATGCAAGAACATAAAGGTTTGAACTAAAAATGCACACTTTTGTACCTTAAGTTTGCCGAACATCGAGCGTTACTTATGTTAGTTGTGCAAAATGAAGATGATCTTAGCTGCATGGTTTGTAAGAAGTAATGTTAATGAAGGGAAATACTTGGTCACAGAAGCGAAAGTGGTTATAGAATGGAGAAGAAAGAAGTTCTTAATATGTAGGTTTTAAAATTTCAAGACAGAAAACTTAAAGACAAACACGCATAAAGCACCTAAATGGGACCGTAAGAGACACCAACATTCCAAAAAACACAAACAATGTTATTTAATACTTTAACTGGTACCATAATAACATTTGACACATAGGGAACTATTGCTACGGAGATGGAATACTGGAAAACACGCAACAAAAGTAGTAAGAATTGTTAATGAAGAAGTAAGGAAAATAATGTTAGGGAAGAGAGGCGTAATAATTATTTTTTCAACCATTCGTTTCCGTGCTTGCATCCCAATTGTAAATTATTTTAATTTTATCATATGAGTCATCAAAAAATAGTGTAATATAATTTTTTATAAGACTACCGAATGTCTTGCATCTAATAATAGTAGAATTGTTAATAAACCAATAGAGTATAAGATGTATTTTTGAAATTATATATTTATTTTAAATAATTATACAAAATAATTATTACTAATAAAGTAAAAATGTAATAATAATATGGAGATTTTATAAAGCGGAATTATACCAGATATATAATATATTTAAAGTATATATAATTTTAAGCTTTTTAACCGTAATAATAATAATAATAGACATAAAAGTACTTTACAGGAACAACAAAAGAAATAAGGAGAAACAGCTAATTTTGCCAATTCCTTACAGTGTCTGCAGATACACATATATAGAACAAGAACCTAGACGCTCTTACAACCTCTCGCAGCTGCTGTTTAGTTGGTGTTATCAACAAATGCGTGCAATGCGCCCGCTATAAAATAACAGTGCAAGATTATCGTAGCGAATATTAACGAGTTATAAACATTAAACTAAATTAAAGTTCGGTGGTTCGCTAAAACTAGCTTAAGACAAACTTAATGGATAGTTAATTTGATAGTGCGTTTTAATTAACTCTAAGCACGATTTGCTAGATTTGGAACTTTCTTAATCAGATGATTTACGCTTGATGCATTTAAGTTATACTAAATCTTTTTTTTCTACATGTAATCTTAACGTACTTAACAGACTAATTGTATTGTGCTGTATTACAATAAACAAACAGTAGATTACTGCAACAGAAGTGCTTAGAAGATAATTAAATTATATTTCCACTAATATGGTAGTAATAATTTTCTTAATAAAAAAAATAGTAACAATCGTATTTTAGATTTTTTTAAGCCTGAAAGCAAAATTAATGATTTACTGAAATTCTTCTTCTTCTTGTGCCTTGTCCTCCGAGGGCGTTGGCTATTGGTTTGGTCCTTTTTATTTTGCCGATCTAAACAGTGTGACTGGCAATATGTAACATCTTAACATTCTAGTTCTTATCTCTACGTTTAATTTGCTGTTGCAGAAGTGGTTTTTTATTCTGATAAAAGCAATGCTCGCTCTTTCTATTCGAATTTTAATCCCCTGCGTATAATCCAATTGCTCGTTCAAAGAACAGCCTGGGTAGGCTATATTTGATACCCTTCCTAATATATTTCCTACTGCCCAAGAAACAGGGGCGCGTATACACGGCATAAAACTAAAGGTAAACCTTAGTTTACCCTTAGTCAGGTACGCCACAGTGTTTCAATCTGAAATATTTGCGATACACTGAACAACGCCTTAAACCGCTGGAGTCACCTCATATCAACTCCAAGTTCGTAAAAGACTGCCTAGCTCATCTGGTCATCCTTTCTAAGGATAACAAGATCAACCTCATCTGGGTACCACGACACTCTGGAGTGGATGGGAACGAAAGAGCAAACGCACTCGCAAAAAGCAGTGCTAACACCCCTTTTGCAGGACCGGAACCTGTTCTAGGCATACCCAAATGTAGCATACGATCGGCGATAAAAGAGTGGATGCAAGAACAACACTCATCTCGCTGGGATGCCACACAAGGGCAAAGACTAGAGAAGGCACTAATTGGGAAACCTTGCAGTAGACTAAGGATTGACGTACTCACTTTAGGACTACGTAGATAAGACAGGTAGTAGGACTTATAACATGATACTGCCACCTACAAAAGTACCTTCATAGAACAGGAGTAACGGATTATGTAAAAAAGAGGAAGAAACATTATCACACATAATATTTGACTGCCCAGCTCAAAAAGGCAGGAACTCTTTAGGGTAAATCTCCGTGGCAATTTACCGAATCGCAAGAACCTTATAGAGAACATTCTAAAATTAAGCACAGATCTTCCTTAATTTAGGAAAAGAGGCGCACAAAAGACCGCAGGGTCGAAGTGCTAAAGTGGGATCGTAATCCACGATTAACCCCAATAACAATCAATCAATATATTTCCTTCTGCCTAAATTATTCTATTTAAATTTATATTTTTTTTATTATCATTATTTTCATTTCTTCACAACCTTATCGACTAGTAATTGTAGACATTCCCAATTGTTTTCCAAGAGTACAGTGTCGTCTACATAACTTAAGTTATTAATTTATACGGTTAGCACATATTTTATTTTAGCTCTAAAAAAAGTTAATAGGGCATTGGATAAAACTTATATCTGTATTGATTATCTATACTTATTATTACTATTTGCACTTAGTATAGATTAGTTATGGTTCCAGTATCTTATTATTTATTTTAACATTATTATCTCAGACAATAATAAAATAAAATTAGACATAATCAATAAAATAGAAAAAACAACAAGGACATATTACACACTAAATGGTGCAATAATAAAAAAAAAGAAAACAAAAAAATTGATAGTGTACAACACTATCACCAGGTACTGTTATATGGTAACGAAGCATGGGTACCCCGACATAACCAAAAGACCAAAATTAATCCACAGAAATAAGATATTTGAGTAAAATTATGGAGAAAAAAGTGTAAGAAATAAAGAGACACGAAATAGCCTAAAACAAAGACCAATTATATGTAAAATAAAAAGAAGAAATAGAATGGTATGGACCCGAATAGACTGCTAAGAAAAATCTAAAAGTGAGAACTGACAAAACGCAAAGAAGACATGGATCCAAGATATACTAGGGATAGAAAAATGAAAAGGAAAAGCAATACAACAAACGAACACACTACCAAAAGATAGAGTGAGAGGAAAGAAATGGCTAAAAGAAGACGCACTAAAAGAATTTTAGAATATCTCTTTTAAAAATATTTTGTGACAAAACTTACCAAAACTTTCTCAAAATTAACACGTGCATATATTACAACTGATATTTCCAAATATTTGGAACATAGCTTTTTTGGTTCCGAAGCTTTTAAGAAAACTAGACGAGTTATTGGATATTCTGTTGTTCAACTTACTGTATAATGTCTTATATTACTCTTATCAACATTATTAGTATGAAATCTACAAAGCTCACTGTATTGTAGTCTTTTCTTTTTATTGCATTTTATTTTTTGGGATATTAGAATAAATGTACATAAAGGAAATCTAATAATAATAATAATAATAATAATAATAATAATACTAAAGAAGGATTAATAGCCATTTCTAGGTCTAACAGCTTTGCCGCTTTCAATATGTCGAATTTCTTTCCTCAATGTCTTTTTTACTTACTCGTAGCCCATTTGTTCCTCTTATATGTATATACTTTCCTTTATCTAGACCCTTATTAGTACATTTGTCTGTTATGTTTCCCAAAATTTTGTATACTGCAAATTTGTTCTGCCTTTTTAATTCTTTTGTTAAAACTGTCATAACATTTTTCTAGTTTCTTAATTTCCAAACGCTTCTTTGATCAAAAGGCAGTAGAAACATTAGAGAAAATTTTATAAAACCACTAATAAAACCATCAATTAAGTGGTAACATTTAGTAAAACTTTAGCAAGTTGAAAGTTGAACTTAAAAGAGCATAAGGCAATTGTGACTAAATTTATGGTAGTATATAAAAATACGTCAATAAATACAAAAACGCGTATCCTTACGGGCTATGTACTTTCAATTATCAAATCTGTGAGGGTTGTAAAGAGAAAATTAAAAACATGTATACAAATACTTTGAAAATACAAGCTAAAGATGCAAATATATGGAAGAATCAAACAGTCGAACTGAAGTAAGTGTAGAAATTAATTGTTTTTTATTTGTCATCCTATTTAAATTGCAATATATACAATGAACATTTAGAAAATGGTAGAACAATAAAGATAGCATGTAGAAGGTTGCCCAGTGGCAAGCTTCTGTAGAAAATAGATTATATCCGATAAATGCTTTAGGATATCATACACACTAAAGCTTAAACTAAAACTAGCATAAAACATGCAAATCAAAATCTGATAGGCAGATCGTTGGGTAGGTGGCATTTCAACTATAGACTGACTTAGAAGGTTCACTGCTAGGTCATTGGGATGGACATGTAGTCGAGCATTGTACTGCTGGCTGAATGTCGCATTTTTTCTTTAACCGAAGGGATTTGGAGATGTCTTTGATGGCTGCATTAGACAAAAACTAAGGTGTGTTGCTCCATTCTCAATGCTTTCACTTAGAAATGCTCAAGTAACTCTATTTCTGGTGTAGATCCTGTGCCCCAGAGCTGGATCCCATGTGACCAAATTGACTTTAGTTAACTTTGTAAGTAGCTTATTTTCCGAGCTATTTACGCTTGGTAAAAATCTGCTTTCTCCAAGTGGGCCTCCTATCGATATTAAAAAAGCTCGAAATTTTTAGCGCGTACATGTATCGAGACGATCCAAAGCGCATTCGATTTGTAAAAGCATCAGAAAAAAATGTTACCACATATTTTTTTGTTATAATGAAAGCGCATTTGTGCACGCAAAAAATGCATTTATTTAATGAGCTTTTTGTATACCCAAAATATTTTATTTTTCGCTTAATATTACCCAAAGTAAGCTAATTTCCATTATTCGGCGGTTTTTGGGGTCGCTGATCACAAATACGATGCTTAGAAAGTGCCTCGAGGCATCGAGAAAATTACCTTTGTTTTCCGACTTTCAACTGTCTGAATAAAAGTTTTCGGGTCGCTGATAACGAATGTGATGTTTAAAAAGTGCCCCAATGCACTTGGAGAGGAGCATAATCCTGGGGATGGGGGCGAATATGGAAAAAACCTCAAATGTGTTTGTTTTTTGAGTTTAAACTGTTTATATAAAGGTTGTTGGGTTTTTTGATCACGAATATGATGCTCACAAAGTGGCCCGATGCACTTAGGGAGGAAGGGCATAATTCTGGGGATGTGGTAGATTTTGGGAAACCAGCTCAAAGTTGTTTGTTTTTCAAAATTAAACTGCCTATATTTGATAGCATTTTCTTAAAATTCGACAGTTTCCGATTCAGCACACAGTAGATATTTTATTTTTGGCTGATGGAAAATAATTATATATTTGGAAGATTAATATTGCAACAGATTGATTGTGAAAATTTAATTATTGTAACGTTTTTCTTTCTAAATCTGTTGCTCAAAATTGTTTTACAAAAATTTCAATTTGCTTTGATAAAAGAGAAAGGCTAAGAAAACCATATAAAATTCAAATTTAAAGATATTGTATTACTTATGGTTTAAGAACATTTTGAAACCTTGAAACCTATATTTATTTAATACTGTTAAAACGTGGACACTGATAGGGTTGTCTGTTTGCCTGCAAAATTTTTTTTCGTAATAACATCTGAAAAAATCGTTTAAAATTGAATTATACTCAAATAAAAAAAAATGCCCTTCGCGTACTTTGGTGCCCCAGGGTATCCTTTCCCCAAAGTGCCCAGGGAATTTTCTCACTTCGGTGCGTTGGAGTTTAATTTGAGAACCAACATCGTTATCCGTGATCTCAAAACCCTTATTTAAACAGTTTAATCTCGAAAAACAAACAAATTTGAGGTTTTTCCCAAATATTCCCCCATCTCTAGATTCTGCCTAGTGCATGGGGCACTTTGCTATTCGGTCGCTCAAATTTAGTAGATTTGCATCGGGCATCTTTTAGCATCGTATTCGTGATCAGTAACCCAAAATTTCAGAATAACGGGAATGAACTTATTTTGGCCAATATTAAGCGACAAATTAAATATTCTTTTGGTCTGCAAAAAGCTCATCAAATAAATCAAATATGTGGTAACATTTTTTTCTGGTGCTCTTACGAATCGAATGCGCCGTGGAACGTCTTGATACGTGTACCCGCTACAAATTTCGAGCTTCTAGCGTTTTTCTTACTAATTTGACTCGACTACCAGGTATTTGGCTTCTTCTTGTTGATTATTCAATTGGACAGGGGTATAGATTTGGTGTATTTGTTGTTAGGTATAATTGTTGATATGCATTTGGTAAGCACGCTTTTACATAAAAATTTTTTGAAAAAAAAAATAAAAAATAATAATTAGATTGCATGTTGTATAAATATAACGTTTACAAAAAATATTTAAATTAGAGAAAATAGTAAAAAAGCAATAAAGATGTCGTAAAAGAATGAAATCTACCATAACAAGTTAAAAAACAATATTAAAGATAATCACGGCGGTATTTTGGTGCATTGAGAACCAACTATACGATGCACCAAAGCTTGCTAAACTTGAAGTATGAAAGAACATGGAAATTAAAAAAGTAAAAGTAATTAAATACTAAATAAGAAGCAAGAAAGCAACAGGAGCTGACGCTTTGGCTCATACGGACACGACAATTGCTCCTCTGTCCGCGAGCCAGTGCAGGCGAGTTCGAGTCTCGCTGGAAACTCGTGGGTGTATATGACGTCCTAGTATAAGTGCATTTTCGTAGGCACAAGCAAGTGCGCTCCAATAGAAAAAAAAAGAATAAAAGCAACAGTAAAAATAGATACCCGAGTGGTAAAACAAGAATCATTTGATTTTTAGTATAGAAATCAGGCACAAAATTTATTTAAGACTAAAAATAAGGATACATTATTAACAACAATAAACATAATAGGGCCTTATAAATTTTTGAATCTTTGTCAGATTTCTATTTTTTCTGAATTTCTGTTATTGTACTTATTGATGGTCTTCCATAACAACTGGCTTCACTCGCGCAATCATGGTTTTGGTCCGGCTGGTTCATCAGCACACAACTCTCGAGTTTCTTTAAACTTCTGCGTCCACGAACGTACATTTTTAATATAATAACGCCTTCACGCATGCCTCACTCAATTGGCGATGAATTTCAATAGGCGTTTTCCACGCAAGAGAAGAAACCGGATGATTGCACTTTGTTTTTGAACACTAAACGTTGCCATTTGAAGTATACAACACTCACCGCAATGACGGTTATTCGATTGTATGGTGCTGCCACCCCTATTACAAATTCAAAAACATTTGCCGCGTCTTCTAAATTAACTTCATCTTTCTACTTACTCTCATTGCCGAGAAAAAATTTGAGAACTTGGAACTTGAACGCACCTTTTATATCTATTTTTTCAGTTATGTGTTTTTTCAACAGTTTGAAGTTTTTCAAAGGGTTCAATAAACTTAACCATAGCTAAAATCAAAAAGTAATCACAATACTGGGTAATCTAGAAGTCACTGTAGATCTACTAGTGTATTAAATGTAAATTTTTTAGTCCACCGCTGTAACACTTGGCCCAATATTTTAGATATAATGTTTAAAAGTTTTCTTAAGTTTGACAGGATTTCAAAATATCTTTCATTAACCAATATCCTTTAAATCCAACCCTTAATACTTTTTAAGCGTAGTCTAAAATATAGGTTTTTTTTTATGTTGGGCTCAGTATTCTTAATTAATGCAAATAATTGTTTTCTTTCAATAATCAAAAACTGCCTATTCACTCAAAAGCTGGGTGATTTATTCCACTCACACAATAATAACAAAATTTATTTTCTAGATTATCTGGAACACGTAAAAGTTCCTTTGGTAATAGTCTATTGATTTTTCAAATTTTCTTGATATGCTAATAGAGGTTCATTTACTGACCAAACAATTTTCTTATTAAGAGGGTCTAATTAATCTATAGACTGAGTAAGCTGCAGCCTAGGGTAGCAAAATTTAGTGAGCTCAATCAAATAAACTTTGAATAAGTTACAAATATTAAATTTCGATATCGTAACAAATGTTTAAACACATTTACGTTGTAACAGAAATACAATATCACAAAGACATTATTTTGGGATTCATGAGTTCAAATTCCAAAACCTCCAGTCTAATAAAAGAAAGCATGAAGCAAACAGTGGTGCAAATAAATTAGTGCTATAGTAACCATTGACCCTTGAGTTTACAGTATTATAATTTTAATTATTGCGTGACTTAAAAAGATTATCTGCCATTTAGTTTTTTATAAGCAAAGTTAGTTGGTTTATTAAAAATCATTTGGACGATTGAAAACTGCGTAGAGAAACAACGTTTCCGGAAAATAAGGGGTTTTCAGATTGGAAAAATAACCATACCATAAATGATCCTGGCAACAACTTTAACCATAGAGTGCATTTCAAAATCTATTAGTAGAAGCTGAGTTCCACGAAGAGTAGATTGTAAAATAGCAGAACAGTACAAAGAAGAAGCTGTGGGTTGGCAAAACGTTTTTTGTTAAAGTTAAAATAGTAATTTTTGCCTTTGTAGGCAGAACTAATTTCAAAATTCGATGTTTTTGTGGCCGGAACTAAAAAAAAAGTGCTTATTATTCTATAATTGTGGAATCAACACCAGATGTGCCGCACTCAGACCAATTAGCTTTTTTGGTACCTACCGGAACGGCAGTTAAACAATTTTTGACGTTCTTCCCTAACTATGGCCATAAACGTAAAGAGATGCCAAATGACATAATGTCGACCATAGATTTTATAGGTTTTGATATAAGTAACTGTAGAAGACAGAGCTACGGCAATGCCAGCAACATGTCAAAGGATAAAAATGTCTTCAGGTTGGAATAAAACAAGTAAATCCTCTTAGCCATATACACTTCTTGCTTGAGGAAATCACTCTTTACAACTATTTGAGTGTCCAGCTGTGAAAATCAGCAAATACTTTGTTGAACTTTTCTTTGGGACAATAAATCTGTAACTTTTTCATTTCTTCTGCCAAAAGGTTAGGTATCTTGCAGTTTTACCTTAAAAAACTTCTTAGTTTAAAAAAAAACTTTTGACATGAAATGACTAGCTGTGCTAATCAACTATCATACAAACTATTGATTCTCTGATGCACATCAATCATAATTGGTGTGGCCGCCTTTTCGCCCTTGAACTGCTTGTGTATCGTGGCGGCGCATGCTGGTGGCTTTGATATCTGCCGCCACGTTTTGCTATCGCACACAAAACGGCATATGGGCTTTTGCTCAGCCGGCGAGTCTGCATACGCCGTCGGGGGCACCCTTTGAGACGAAAAGTACTGTCGAATTAAAATTTCCCGCAAAGACCTACCGCTAAGCCAGGCGCGAAGCGGGGCGACATACTCACACCGCATCGCGTCCAGTACGGCCGCATTTAACCAACCCGCAATATATACTCGCATCGCAACGCGGCCAGTGCGGTCGCATTTAACCAACCCGCAGATAACTACCACGCAAGACATACTCGATCCGCATCGCATCTCGGCCAGTGCGGTCGTGTTCCAGGCACGAAGAAAGCGCATCAAGGTGGCCACCGTGAAACCAACTCCGCCGAAGCCGAAGCCGATTACAGGTGAGCGATTTGGCAATTACTTATCGGTTGATATCGGTAGCCGCCCCCATCCGCTTTCGCGCCGGCCGTTTAAGGGACGATTTGGGCCTCAGCGTTTTACATTTCAAAACGGGCCGTACTTAGTTCCCCACACCGCACCACGAAGGCCCGGCTATTTACACGCCTGCCTCTCCAATAATGGTGGTAAGACTAAGGGCACACAGTATAAAACAAACATAATATTTAAACAACTTTAAAAGACTCGAAGAGGCATTAATGTGGAACAATGTTTTTGTCCTGTCACGAGTCGTAACAGAAAGACTTTAAAAAGAAAGTACAGACGCAACAAACACAATTTTTCTATACAGTACTTTAGAAGCTTCGAGACGAAGATGAGTTTTCAAGGCTATAAAAAAAAGAAAAATTGATGTATGAACTAAAGTCTACAAAACAGGCATTACAAGAAAGCGACAGCTAAAAATTCTTTTTAACTAAGACAAAGGTGGAAATTACGAGTTTTGTGGAGAATAGATTTTTTTGATGGAACTACCTGAAGCTTAACTTAGTAAGAAAAAGGGGTAGTTTATACAGAAATACATAAGGATAATGAATACGGCTATTGAAAGAGCATTTTTCGGATTTGGATAAAACATTCCCTGGGGAATATCTAAATATAGCATCATTTTTCGGAATTAATAAAGTTATTGACAGAGAAGGTACGAATACCAGTCAAAAACACAATTAAACCACAAAGACACCTAGCATTATTAAAGGCACGAGACTCTCATTACTGTTATTAGTCTAAGAAGTGTGGCAGTTACTTTAGCTTTTAAAAAAGTTAAAAAATAAAAACAATAATGAGTCTTGCATTTTTTTTGTTAAGAGTAAGTTCCTACAATTTTTCTTTTGATGGTATCTACAAGTTTGCTCGTTTTAAATTTAGATAAAAGAATGTTTACAGACATTTATTTTTATTTTTTCCTATTGATGTGTAAATGTATGTAAACATTGTATTGAAATATATATATTTACCAAAAATTGAAAAACCAAATAAATATTTTATTTAAACAATAAATTTTTTGAGAATTTTTTGTTGATGTTCCAAATATACAAAAATTCAAAAGAGGACAGGTAAAAAATTAGCAGCTTACAGCGCCAAAAGCCCTAATAACGCCCTACTTTATAAATTAATATTGTTATGCAAGAGTCATCAACTTCCATTTTTAATATGTCTTATAAGTGTATAAGTGTGTATATGAAGTGTCTGTCAATTGTCGTCTTACTGGGGCACATTGTCTCATCAACATATTGGCTATTTCATAATTTCAATTCGGTTGAAAACTAAATAACTAAACCCCAAAAGAACATCGTTTTGAAAAAATTTGAGACTTGAACGATTTTCATCACATTAATATTTAATAGGTTAAGTTTATAGAATTATGCGGTAAAGCGTGCTCAACGATTTTCGGTTAAAAGTCTTATCTATTGAAGGAAATTTCTCAGCCGACAGCAAACTGCTTTTTCCCGGAACGGAAAAGTGTAAGTATCGAGTTGATTGCAGCCGCCAAACCGTAGGAAATTAATCCGCGACGTAGAAGGCAAACAAATTAGTAAGAAAATTACAATCAATGATTCGGAAACGTGCTCGTTAAATCGCTAATTCAAGACTGTCTTCAGCTGCCCTCCCCGCTTCGTTTCCCGGAGAAAATATGTTAAAATTAATGTTGCTTCAATATTGAACAAGCGCGGAATATAAATTAGGACTCGCTATTTGGCGGAGGCGCCGCCGAGGGCCGCTTTCGAATTTCGATGGCGCATTCCACAGGCGTCCTTTTTCAGTGCCCCGATCGGTGCGCCAGGAGTGGATCGCGAGAGCACTAGATCGGCCCTGCTTAATGTCGTTCCGGGCCATTTGTAAGTTTGTTGCTTCATTTCCTCCGTGCCCTCCGGCGGCCCGCCGCCCGGCGGAGGCGGCCCCCTTTGTCTCGGCTCCCCGATGCCTCGGACGCGACTTCGTTTGTTTGCTGGATGCAGATGCGATTAGTTTTTATCTGGAGCTTCGGAAATTCTGCGCCGTTTAGGGAGAGCTTCCAGGGATAATGGGGCGCCGACAAACGGAGCCCGCCGAATGCGCCGGCAAGACTAGAAATAATGCGAGGAAGTTATTTCTGAACGCGTACAATCGCAGTACAAGTATCAAACACACGAGAACTTCAGCGGAGATATGGATTTCTGCTGCGAGAAGTAGTTTCCACATTCATAAGTTTGCAAGATATAAACTTTATATTGCTGTCTCGTTAGTCAAATTCTAAAAGACGGAAGCTCTCTGACAAATATCTTTGCATTCTATTTGATATCCCGAAGAAAATCGTCTCGGATATTTCCGTTAAAGTGACAAGTCTTTTAAAACTTTCTGAAATGTCATACGCATACGTAGGCACTAAGGGATTCAATATCTGCTGGAAGTTAGTTTCGGATGATGGACTACTTTTTCGGAAATTTCGAGAAGTTTGTTAAGTATATAGTTAAAATGCTATTCAGTAAATAGGACTGCCTCCAGCTACGTTTCCTCTTGATGTTTATTAAATATCTTGGCAACATAAAATAAACCAATCTAGCGGTTGTTCCATCACATTACGCTAATACGATATTTTCGAACATCATTATTTCTTTCAATTTGTCTCTACTACATTTATCAGATAAAAATATAAAAAGGAAAAATATATAAAACATGTAGATACGTTACTGACATTTCATAGTTTTGCGATTACTTTATTTGAGACTTTATTCCAAACATAAAAATTGCGTTTTAAAATGCAACTTAAATTTTGAATTTTTTTGAGCAGTTTTGCAGGGTCCAGCCGCTTGAGACGAAAAACTTCGATCTTTAAGTGTCCCCACAGAAATAAACCGCAAGGGGGCAGGTTTGGTGACTTAACCAACCATAGAATATCACCATGTAATGAAATGAGGCGGCCTGGAAACATTCTTTCCCAGAACTTTTCGAAAAGCTACCGCTGTGTATTCGGTAGCGTCATTTTGTTGGAACCACAAGGTACTTTTCTATGTTAGTTGAGTATGAGTTTCCGAAAATTGGGTAACATCACAACATAGCGTGTAGATGTGTGCTTTCTCGAAAAATACGGCCATATGGTGCCAAATTCCGTAACAGCGCACTTATCAGTTACACGCTGACCGTGGAGAGATCACTCATGGGGTCATCGACGATTTTGTTGGGCTTAATGCCAAAAATTCTGCTCATGGACGCAGCGCGATACATCTACATGTTCCCTGAACCCACCATCCGTTTGTATCGATCGAATATGAGATCGCAGTAGAGTATTTCCAAGACGAGAGCATGGTTAATGGCGGAATGTTGTGGCAATGTGGCATCCTGCCTCACAGGTACAATATTCTCGGGTGTCCAAACGCTACGAGATCTACCGAGTGATTGTCGTTTGAATGCTGAATCAGTCTGTCAGAAATTGTGTGTTCACAACATTATGGTTTTCTTAGTCAAAACTCTTCCGTAACAATCTATTCTGAAATGCCTAAGATATAGCTGCTGCGTTGCAATTGCAAAATCGCCATTTTAAAAATGAGTCTCCAACACAAACGCATGGTGTTTACCACTCCACGCATTGTGCTGCTCAAGGGACTCGAACGCGATCTACCAATACATTGCGGCCGGGCGTCTATTTAAAAAGAGAAGATTATTCTGCCATATCCTATACATTCCTCTGCATATTAAAAAATTGATCACAAAAAGAAGAAGAGCACGTGGGAAATGGCAAAGGTCAAGAAACCCTCAGGACAAAACTGACCTTAACAGGATAACACACCAACTTCACTCTGTTTTAAACCAAGCCCGCAACGACACCTTCAACCACTACATCACGAATCTATCCCACGAAGACCATTCGTTGTGGAAAGCAACAAAAAGATTTAAGAGGCCAGTAATACAAACCCCACCCATAAGAAAACCTGATCGAAACTGGGCGCAGTCAGACATAGAAAAGAGCAATGTATTCGCGGATCATCTTTCAAAAGTGTTCTCTCCAGTCTCAGACAATGACAATCAGGATGAAGAAATTGAAGACTATATTAACGCCCCCTGTCAACTATCACTGCCCGTTAAGCCTTTTACACCAGCAGAAATTCGAAAACAAATCAACAATACAAATTCGTACAAGACCCCTGGGTATGATCTCATAGTCGGGGAGATCTTAAAACATCTACCAAGAAAGGCAATCGTGCTATTAACTACTATTTTCAACAGCATCCTTCGATTATGCTATTTCCCAGTTCAGTGGAAACACGCGCAAATAATTATGATTGGAAAACCAGGTAAACCACCTACCGAACCTTCATCGTACCGTCCATTAAGCCTGCTGCCACAAATGTCAAAAATATTTGAGAAACTTCTTCTCGACAAAATAACCCAATCAACATTCACAGACGACATAATCCCTCAACACCAATTTGGATTCAGACAAAAGTATTCCACAACACAGCAATGCCACCGAATTGTGAACAAAATCAAAGAAAGTATCGAAGAGAAGAAGATGTGTGCTGCGGTGTTCCTTGACGTACAGCAGGCCTTTGATAAGGTTTGGACCAACGGATTATTATATAAATTAAAAAGGCATTTTCCCAGTCCCATATACCTACTCCTAAAATCTTACCTTAATGAAAGATCCTACCAAGTAAAAGTAAACAACTCACTCTCCGACTACCACCCAATTAAAGCTGGAGTGTCGCAAGACAGCGTCCTTGGGCCACTACTCTACTTAATATACACTGCTGACATTCCCGTCACAGAGAGCACTATGATGGCCACATTTGCTGACGACACAGCAATCTTGTCGTCCGATATCGATCCAGCAAGAGCTTCTAATAAACTGCAAGATCACCTAAACGAACTACAAGACTGGCTAAAACGATGGAAGATCCAGGTCAACACCGAAAAGTCCGCCCAGATCACGTTCACCACAAAACGAAGCAACTGTCCACAAGTTAACATAAATAACACTCTGATCCCACAGAAAGCCACAGTCAAATATTTGGGCCTACATTTAGACCAGAGACTCACATGGAAAGAGCACATTAAGGCAAAAGGACACAATTGGACCTAAAAGTGAAGAAAATGAACTGGCTACTAGGCAGGAAATCTCAACTATCTCTGGAGAACAAACTGATCATCTACAAAATAATTCTAACACCAGTCTGGACCTACGGTATCGAACTGTGGGGATGCAGTAAGCCCTCCAACACAAAAATCCTACAAACCTTTCAGTCGAAGACACTTCGCATGATGGCCGACGCTCCCTGGTACGTGTCCAATCAAACCCTCCACAACGATTTTGGAATATCCTTTATAAAAGAAGTGA
Source organism: Sinelater perroti (assembly GCA_036346155.1). Taxonomy (NCBI): domain Eukaryota; kingdom Metazoa; phylum Arthropoda; class Insecta; order Coleoptera; family Elateridae; genus Sinelater; species Sinelater perroti. The sequence goes on from JARFIY010000336.1 coordinate 486,717, forward strand.
TCAACCACCACGCCAACAAATCCAAACAGCGCAGCACCAACCACAGCAACCAACTCATAAGTGAACTATACACCCAACCACAAATTGAAAGAAGACTTGAAAGACAATAGCCAGAAGACCTAGTTAACTAGGAGAAAGTGGAGAACCGTCAAGGGACGGTACCCAACGTTTGCCATAAACCTTGCCTCATATTTACTCATTACTCTGTTAGTTATAGGAGTAGATTGTAAATTAGCAAATGAGTAAATAAAAAAAAATTTTAAAAAAATATCCTATACAACTTACTAATACGCTTTAAGAATTTTTGCTTTGCAACAAAATATAATTTTTTAAATAAAAATTTTGAATTAGATAACTGCAAAATATGTCGACAATTGTAATAAAAAAAATTATTTGAGATACAAGAGCTGCAAAATAATTTCAATTACGTTACGGCACGTAAAGATAGTTGAACAAAAATATGTTAAGTATTTAGCAAAGTTTCCTTATAAATTAAGCACACCAAGGTCTCTTGAGCAATAAATTATAAAGTGGAAACACAATAACCCCAGCGTTAGTAGAAAAGAACGATTGGGTTTAAAAAAATAGATTTTACAACGTATTACAGATATAATATTAAGTGATACACGAAAAAGAAGAAAAAACTGCATTTGAAATGCCTAGGTGGTAGCAAGGCCTCAGTTTGCTTCACATCAGCATGCGGTGTGCGATTGTTGATATATAGTATGATTCAGCATTGAATCTCTCTGAATTATTTTAATTATATTGATGTTTAAAGATTAAGAATACCATCAACATGATTTGCAAGTTTACTATTAATAATTTATTATGTCGAAGTTTATAAACTTATTTTAAATTTTTACCCTAACAGGATAGAACAACCTTCTTTTTTGACTATTTTCTCTTTATAGATTTGTCGTTCTTAACGGTCTTTTCAGTCTCCTTGATCATTTAGTTCTTTCTCTGTCACTGTGTTTCGAACATAAGTTTTCCATTTTACTGCTTGTCAATCTGTCTTTTTCTCTGAGCGACTAGTTTACAACTGCTTTGGGCTATCTTACTTCATTCGTTCTTTGAACTTGGGCTTACCAGTTAAGTATCTTATTTTCTAATCGTCTTATAATCGACATTTCTAGTTCCATCTCTAACATACATTTTTGTTCTTTTTTATTCCTGCGTATGTATTTTAAACTTCTCGTAAAGTCTAGTTCTGCTGTTCCCAATTTATCTCTTATTTTATTAGTTATCGGCCACAGTTTATCCCCGTTTGTTGCAGTGCTATCCACAATAGTGTTAAGTACCCATTTCATTGTTTACCTTATAAAGTTTTAATTCTATATGAACACAAAGTGTTTTTGTTGTCTCTTTCCTTATTGTCACTTTGTCATTTATACCTGATTTACTTCAGCCGTACATGATATAATTGAGCCTAAATATATGTATTTAACATAAGTTATGTATATAGCAACAATGTGACAGTGTGTAGCTTTGTCTCAACTCGATTGACATTTCGATTTTGGTAGTTACTTTATTTCTAATGTTGAACTTTTTTCTCTAATTCTAATTGTCATCATCGTCTTCCACAGTTCACATCTTGGCCTTCTATAGGTCCGCATATGTTACATAGGTGTTCAAATATTTTCGATTTTTTTTATTTGTCTGGCGCCGTAGACATTGCTCAAGCATGACCTTCTAGATCTAAATCCACTTCGTTCCTCACTATAATTTTCCATCTCTCTATTCATATTTGAACTTATATTTTGCGGTTGTTGACGTTATTCCATATCGGTCGCGCTGAAGTAAATGATTCCAATGATAATGTTTTTGAAGGTGAGGATCGGGTGGATTTGCATATGTGCTAAGTTTGAAATCATGGTTCGGTAGGGCGGCGGGGCTAGATTTTTTCCCGAAAATTGGAAATTTTCAACCGTGTCCAATAGCCTAGATGACTTCTTAGGTTTTCTCTCTGGTACTTTATATATGGCCCCAGTGTGGACCGGAAACACAAAATGTGACTCAAAAATAAATCATTCGGTTATTTAAAAAAAACAAGCTTTGGTAAAGTGGTTTTCTATTAGGTGGACATATTTGCAATTTTCCCCTCTTGAACAAAGTTGGACAAAAAATTAAAAATTTGTTTCGACCATGATTTAGATTAAAGTATTTCTGGCATTTTCCCAAAAATCGAAAATTTCAACGGCCTCTACGGCTTTCGCTTGGGTCACGGGTTTTTCCTTAGATACTTTACATTTGACCCCGGAGTAGACCCCACGGCTCCCCGAGAATGTAGAGAAATTCTGCTCAAAACTGCTCACTTTGTTTTTTGGCGATTTATAAAAGAGCGAAGACTTTGACCCAGCGTTTTCCATCGCGTCGGCATATCTACATATCCGTGGCTACATTTACCTGTGGCATTTTTCTTGTGGACCGAATAGCTTTCGAACAGATCGAATCCAAAATTAGAAAAAACAGTTAAATTTTATTTTTAATACTATTTTGGCGTGTAATAGTAGACCTAATTAAGACGTCGCATCATCTTAACATAGAATTCTACAACACAGCATTTTATCACCATTAATAGATGACATCATTATTGAATCACTTAAATTACACAGGCCTGCGATGAAAATATTATTTAAAATATAATCAGTGATTTTAAAGTTTTTTGTACGCTGATTACGAAAAAACCAATAAAAAAATTCCATCACGCACAGTTTAGTCGGGTGGGAACACTGAGTAGCTGTCAAACCTTTGTTTGCTTTCCTCATACAGTGTGTCTCTTGACTCTGTACTGTATACATGTGTTTTCTGATTTTTGTTGAAGTGGCAAGTGTTTCATTTTATATTTTGTGTTGTTAATTATTATCAACAACGTAAATTATAATTTCCGGTGGCTTCTAGAGCATGTGATACTTCACCCGATTGTTTTTGCTACATTTGTGGTAATTATGTTGTAAAAAGCAACAAAGAAATATTTCCGATTTCGTTAAAAATGTTTACTTCGCTTAATTTGGGATGAAGTTAGGCGATCAAGATAAACCTTGCCCCCTCCACAAAGTATGTTCAATTTGTGTTGTTAATTGAGGCAGTGGAGTTAAGGTAAAGAACAATCGTTTCGTTTTGGCGTTCCCATGGTGCAGAAAGAACCTAAAAATCACAGCGATGACTGTTATTTTTGTTCCTGCAACGTGAGAGGTTGCAACTTAAAAATTGCATTAGCAATCCGCCTTCTCTACCAGTTAGTCTAGATATCGTTTTAGATGAAACAGACAATTCCTCATCCGTATGCTAGTAAAGAAGATCTAGTGAGATCAGTGACATTTATAATTCTGGCACAAGCGGACATATACCTTTCTCTTAGTCTGAATTGAATAATTTGATCAGAGACTTAGGACTTCCAAAGGACTCAGCGTGGTTCAAGATTAAAGGAAAAAATTGTTGGCTTCAGATATGTCTTTTTGGTGGTATCGACATAGAGAAAAGAATTTTGTCTCTTATTTTTCTCAAGAAGGTGACTTAGTTTATTGTAACAACGCCCCTGGAGTTGTGGCAGGTTTCAATGTTGAGTGTGTACCAGAAGATTGGAGACTTTTTATTAACTTGTCAAACAATGAATGCAGTTCTTCCACAAAATAATTACAAATGCTTCAATGTGATCCATTTAGGTTCACTTAAGATGATCACCTGATGGTCTTCAACTGTTATTCAAGTCTACTGGTACTTCATTTGTGATCGATTTAAGTCATTTACTATTGCTTGGTCAACAAATGGATAAAATACACTTTTTTTTGAATGGTACTAGAAAACAGTATTACATTTAGAAAGGGTCATTCCATAACTTTGTAGTGTCAAAAATATTGAGACACGCATGTATCGTTGCGTAACATTCGTTGAGTTGAAGGTACTGAAACAGCGGTTGCAGAATAAACAAAAGAAATGGGTTAATATGGTATGGTCCTCCTACAGATATACAGGCCTGCAACGTTATTTCATACTTGAAATAAGGCAGTTTATCATTTTCTCTGGCAACTAGTCCTACTCGTTCAGCAACTCTGTTTTCATTCCTGGATGGTTCTCAGAGGGGTAATATCCTCCGAGCGTCCCAGACATGCTCTATAGGGTTGAGGTCTGGAGATCTGGCTGGCCAATCCATCGCAAATATCCTCATCTCTAGAAATTCGTCGACCAGATTAAGTAAAATGTGGCCTCGCGTTATGACATAAAATGAACTCGAGGCAACTGCACCTGAAAAGGCAAACATATAGACCTCATCAACCCACACCAGTCACAGAGCCTCTTGCAAAGACATCGTTAGAGTTGTGAAGGCATCCGAAACATGATGCCTGACCAGACCATTAAACCTCCTCCACAATGATCGAAATTCGCGGACATTAATAGGTGATAGCGGGTCCCTGGTTCCTACAGATGATACAGTGCGGCGAGAATCGGTGATTTAACGAACTCATCAGTGAAGATAACGGCGCCCAGTTTATCCATTTTCTCTGGCACCATGCTACGTCTCTCCTGTTCGTTCCGCATGCAACTCTGTCTTTGCAAACAGTTCCCTGGATCACGTGTGATCTCAGAGGGAGCTTGAAAAGCTGTGCCCTCCCTGTTACGCCTCGCTATAACAGACATGGCGATCTTATCTGGCTGTCGAGGCTTCTTGGACGATCTCGTTCAGACTTTGGCTCGATGGATCCAGTATCCAGCAAATATCCTCACTTTAGAAGATTCGCTCGACTTAGAATTGAACTCTACAAATCTGGCCTCGCGTTGAGGTTACGTCATTTACTGTTACAATTTGAATTGTTTGTACTTTCTGTTTTTGATAGGCAAGTTTCTCTCACCTGTATAAGGTTTAATGTATTTCATGTGGAAACCTCATCCCTATACCTCACACCAGTCACAGAGCCTCTTTCAAAGACATGGGGTGTGCGGCCATCATTTTAGATGATGCCTGACCAGACCATTAAACCTCCTCCGCCACAATGATCGATTTCGCGGACATTATAAGGTAGATAGCGGGTCCCTGGTTTTCTCCATATGAACGTGCGGCGAGAATCGGTGTTTAGACTGAACCGGAACTCATCAGTGAAGAAACGGTCGCCCATTGATCCATACTCCAATCTCTATGCTCTCTGCACCATGCTAAACGGACTCTCCTGTTCGCTTGATACACGGGTTCCTGTGGCTGCATACAAGTCACGAGAGAGCTGAAAAGCTGTGGCCCCTCTGTTACGCCTCGCTATAACGGACGATATAATGGCGATCTTCTCTGGCTGTCGTGGCTTTTGGACGATCTCGTTCAGACTTTCTCTCGATGGATCCAGTATCCTGGAACTATTTCCATAAGTTACACACGACGCTGGGCGTTAAATTGAACTTTCTACAAATCTGGACTTGCGATTGGTTGAGGTTACTCATTTTTACTGTTACAATTTGAATTGTTTGTACTTTCTTGTTGTTTTTGATAGGCAAGTTTCTCTCACTGTATAGTGGTTTTAATTGTATTTCTACTGTTGGAATATAATTCTAACAATTTTCAGCAGTTAGTTTATCTGAGCCAGTGTGTTCGATGTACGCATGTGTACTTTTAAATGTTTTTATGCTTGAAGAAGTTATCTGCTTGTATTTTACGCACAGTGAGAGCACACGCCTTTTTTTTTTATTTACTTTTTTCTCGCCAAATTCGTCAATGAAAAATTTATTCCATTTTGAGCATTATATGTGTTCTATGAGCTGTTTGCTTTACTGTAGGTAACTAACTAGTTTGCCTACAAACTCTCTTCTTTATTGCAATGAACTATTAATTTATAATACATACAGTTCCTGAAACTTTAAATAGTGCTTTTCCGCTTGTTAGGTTATCCTATCACTCTTTATCTTTGGATCATGTGTTTCGCAAAGTTTTGTACGATTTTGCTTCTGTAATGCGTTTATAAATCGTCGACATAATTAAATAAAAATCGTGTTTTTAACATTCGCAATATTAGCTAGAATCTCATTAGTTAATCTCACAGTTTGACATAGATAAAATTACTCTAGAGCATTAAAAACAATTCTTCAGAATATGATGAGTTTACCAAAATTCCCGCTTTAAGGCTAAAATAGATTTTATGTAATTTCAGTAGAGTTCTTAGCATATATGTGTACATAGGCTAGTACTATGTAGGAATTGAAAAACCGTGTTAGGTAATTAAATGTAATATTCAATTTTTTTTAATACGTTGCTCCCAATTTTAATATTCTTACTTGCGGGTCACTTCAATATTATTTGCCACCACTATACTTAAATTTTAAACAACGCCTATCTTTCTTAACTTTTTTACAATTAAAATTAATTTTGGAAATATTTCGGTAAGTCCTTGAGTGATCAATAATGCTGTTACTGTTGTTTTGTAAATAGCAAAACATAGCAAAAGGCAAACGCATTCACGTCATCTTCAGGGTCGTCTACGACAAAACATATTTATGTTTTATTCTATATTTTCTGCAGATATTCAACGTATAACATATGACGTTTTTTTATCATATTAAGTTTCATATACTTTATTTCTATACTGGAACCAGAATTTTTGTTAGAGATATTTGAATAGTTGCCGCTTGAGTTTAAACGAGTAAGGACGTCCCGTTTTCGCTGAGATTGAAAGTACGCAACATATACGGCAAATGTGGCCGCAAGGCCGACTAATTATAATTGTCAAGTAAGTGATCGAAAAAAACAATAACTACTTTGAATATTAACACATGAGCGCTTATCAAAAAAAATGAGCCATCCTTACGGCTTGAATCAGCTTCATGCTAATCAGTGTGGCCAAATGCAGCAATTAGCGATCGCTCAGTTGGCTTTTTATTAACAAAAATTCCAACCACAATCAGTTTCACCGCTATCCTTCTCACAAATGCAAATGAACTATCAGCTATCAAACAGTCAATATCCTTTCAACACCCAACAAATCAATAATCCACAACATAATTATTATTCTTAGTCGACTAATTAGCAACAAAATACAATAAGTGCAGTCCCCGTAGACGAAACTTTCAGTAATAATAATGAATTAGCATGCAAGTTAGTAACGATGATGAAACCTCAGTGAATAAACATGAATTGCAAGATATTAAAAAAAGAAAGCGAAGTAATGTTCAAAAAATAATAAATGCAGCTGCATCATCTAATGTTATAGCATCAAACAGATTTAACTCTCTAACAAACGAAACACCTATGAACAAAAATGAAAAATCTCCGAAAATATCAGAACCTCTACCAATATTCATCTATGGAGTAGTAGATTTGAAAAAGTAACTGAAAGCCTATCCAAAGTCACTCCAGAAGAAACTTATCAAAGTAAAGCTCTAACTAACAATACTATTAAACTTAATGCTAACACTCCAGATACATATAGGAAACTTATAACACACTTCAATGATGAAAAAATCGTTCATCATAGCTACCAATGAAAAATGATAGAGCTTACTGAGTAGTCATTCGTAATCTCCATTACTCGATTCCTATATCGGAAATCAAAGAAGACCTGATAACAAAAGGTCATAAAGTCCGCAATATTTTAAACATAAGACACCGAGTAAGCAAATGACCTTTAATGTTATTTTACGTTGACCTCGAACCACAATCAAATAACAAAGATATATACAATCTTAAATTTCTAAATACAAAGGTGAATCAAATGTAAACGAGACTTATTTTTTAAAAAATATTTTATTTGAACTTGAAACAAAAGAATAGCCGGTTATTTTTCTACATAATCTCCTGATTTAGAAACACATTTTTCCCAACGTGCAGCTAATTTTGAAATGCTTTCCTCGTAGAATGAAGTTGGTCGTGTTTCCAGCCAATTTCGCACATAGACCTCAACCTCCTCAACGATGTCGAATCTATGGCTCCATGGCTTCCTTGAGAGGACCGAATAGGTGATAGTCGCAGGGCGATAGGTCATGGCTGTAGGGAGGGTGTGAACGATGCAATTTCTGCTTAGTTGTCAGAAGGCGAGGCACCCACCTCTGTGCTGCCATAACTTATTCCAATATCAGATGCAATCTCATCGATGATCAGACGCTTGTCACCCTCAATAAATTGTTGAACGCGGACGATGTTTTCGTTGGTGATGCTGGTGCGAGGTCGGCGATCATGACTCTCATTTTCAACATTCTCACGACCCTCCACGAACTTTTTGTGCCACGTGAACACTCTAGTGACAGTGTCTCTTTCTTGAACTGCGCAGTCAATCTCCTCAGGATTTCAGCCGGTTTTACACCTTCCGTGGCGAGAAGTTTAATGATAATACGCTGCGCAATTGGCGACGGCACCTCCTACTCAGACATTGTGACGACGGTACTGACAGGAACGAATAAAATCGCCCGCCTGCTTTCCCCACTCCTGACATCCCTACCCAACACCTGACGAAGCGAGGACTCTCGCGTGTTAATATTGCGCGCCCGAGATCAAAAGTCTCGTTTATATTTGATTCGCCCTCGTAATGTATTTTTTATAAATAAATATAATAATTACATTACTCATCCTGATGGAATAGCTTACGACGGTGCAGTTGTAATTAAAAACTCCATCTAGTATTATGACTCACTACCAGACAAACAGTGCAAGTTAGTAGCTTTCCTTGGTTCTTTGCTACAACTGCTCCTCCAAGAAACTTTCTATCCTATGATGAGTTCAAAATTATAAAAGATGTACATCAAACTCTAAACCGTCCCACATCACAACTTACAGGGAATATACAGGAGAATATAAGAACAAATCACTAGTACTCTGGAGCACTACAAGGAACTGTTTTGCAAAACCAACAGAATTTAGAAACTCAACTGAACAGTTTTCTCAATAAATTCAAGTCAATGTTGGTCAACTTATCAATCAGAACGGTATAATATTAAACATGATGTCTACCGTCATAAACAAAATTGCTAATTAATGGACCTTTCTTCAATTCGTATTTGTTCATGGAACTCAAATGGTTTATTCAACCATAAAACTGAATTAATTAACTTTCTTCAATACAATAAAATCGATGTGCTACTGGTTTGGAAACACATTTTACCGAAAGGACAGTATTACAAATATCACAATACACAATTTATTACAATAATCATCCTGATGGAACGGCCCACGGTGGCGCTGCAATTATTATTCAGAACAACATCAAGCACCATGACATACCTACAAATCAAACAAATGAAATCCAAGCAACAATTATCCATATAAGTGGACAGCCGTGGATACAGCTGCTATATATAGTCCACCCAGACATACAATTCCAACTGAAGAATATGAAGCACTTTTCAGCAGCTGGGAAACAGATTTATAATAGGAGGCGTTTGGAATGCCAAGCACACAAACTGGGGGTCAAAACTACTAACATCAAGGATGAAAATCTCTTGCGGGCCATCAATAACAGGAATTGCTCGTATCTTTCTACTAGAGAACCAACATTTTGGCCGACAGACCAAAACAAGCTGCCGGAGTTAATCGACTTTTTCTTCCTTAAAGGTATCTCACCAAACTACCTTAATGTAACATCAAACTGGGATCTCTCTTTTGATCACACTCCCATAATTGCTACGCTAAGTACACATATCATTTGCCTACCCGACGCTCCTAAGCTCGTTTCAGCTAAAACTTATAATGCTTTTAGAGCTTATATCGACGAACATCTCAATACCAATCTCAACCTGAAACATCCTGATGATCATGATGATGCGGCAAACCACATCACTTGTGTAATACAAGAAGCATCTTGGAAGTCTACCCCAGTGACAAGTCAAGACGCACATACCACAAACAACACACCCATGTATGTTCGCAAACTTGTTGCAAAAAAAGGAGAAGCTAAAGCAAATGATAAAGAAGTCAAAATCCTATTGATAGAAACACATAAATAGACTTATAAAACAACTAAAGTCAGCATTGCAAGATCCGAAAATCCGAAACGTTACGTTTGATAACTATATTACTGGGTTATCAAAAAAGAACCATTCCATATGGAAAGAGACGAAAAATTCAAAGGACCAGTCGCCCATATCCCTCCTTGAGGAACAGAAAAAGGCAACCATCTTCACGGAGCATTCATCAACTCTATTTAGTCCACATCAGGCAAACAACAACAATAACGATCAAGAAATTGAAAACTTCTTGGACAGTCCTTGCCCAATGACATTGCCTATTAAACCTTTTTTCCAGGTGGAAGTGAAACACGAAATATTTAAAGGAAAAACCTATAAAGCTCCTGGGTTTGACTTAATCTCGCCTCTAATACTTGAACAACTATCCAGGAAAGCAATAGTGTTACTGACCACCATCTATAATGGCATGATAAGGTTAGCTTACTACCGAGTAACTTGGAAGTTCGCGCAATAATTATGATCTACGGACCCGGTAAGCCACCACGAGATGCTGAATCATACCAACCCAATAGTTTACTTCCAACTATGTCCAAAATATTTGAAAGACTTTTGTTGAAAAGGCTCACACAAGCGATTGATCTGAATGAAGTAGTACCATCACACTAGTTCGGTTTCAGAGAGCATGACTCAACACTCCAAGAAACGCACAGAATGGTGAATGAAATACTTAAAAGTCTTGAGGAGAAGAAGCTATGCACTGCCGCCTTCCTGGACCGCGTGTGGCGTACTGGACTATTATACAAATTAAAGATTACTCTACCCACACCATATTATCTGTTACGCAAGACCTATCTATCCGACCGCTATTTCCAAACAAAATTCAATCTGGAAACATCCACATATCATCCCATCAAGTCAGGAGTGGCACAAGGTAGTATGCTGGGACCCTTCCTTTACCTATTTTTTATTGCCGACATTCCAACAAAAGCCAGCACAAAAACGAAAACCCACCAGTGGCGTCAGCTAACTTTCAGCACCATCTTAACCTCCTCGAAGACTGGCTCAGCAAGTGGCGGGTAACAGTAAACCAACTGAAATCAGCACATGTCACATTTACAAATAGACGTATTGAATGCCCTGAAGTAACAATAAGCGGTATCCGACTTTCGGTGAAAAATGAGATAAAATATATAGGATTAGCATTAGATCGCAGACTAAAATGGAAAGCACATATCATGAACAAGAGAACCCAAATCAACCTCAAGCTACGACAGATAAATTGATTAATCGACCGAAAGTCGAAAGTAACAACTGACAACAAAATTCTCATGTGCAAATGTATAATCCGACTTATTTGGACATATAGAGTTTAACTTTGGGGTTGTGCTAAACCTTCAAATACCAAAATCATCCAAATGCTACAATCCAAAATACTAAGGATTATATTCGATGCCCCTTGGTATGCCAGGAACAAAACCTTACATGATGACTCAGGCATACTCTTTGTAGAAGAGGTACTCCGCAACCTAATCAGCACCCACTTAAACAACCGACCTGGACATCCAAACGAAGAAGCTAGCACTTTAAACGTTCCCCCACCAGTACGAAGACGACTAAACAGAAGATGGCCTACATAAGTAGTAAGTTGTAACTTGCTAAGCTAATTTACTTACTGCTATGTAAAACATATTGTAAATCTTTATTAAAAATAAAAAAATAATAATAAGATATTTGAATATTCAGATACTCGATTAGGAATTCGAATGTTTGAATTGTTACTATAGACTGTAGTATGATCCGTAACAACATAAAAATGTATTTTCAGATAAGCATTTTTTTAGGAAAAAACATTGGAAATTCAAATATTTCAATTACTATATTTAAATCTATAATGATAAGGTACTCAAATTATATAAATAAAAATTTTAATATTTGAATTGGTTCATCACCAATTTTGAATATTCTAATTATCATAATAGCAATTTAAAAACTTATAGTAGTTGCAATAAATAATGGTACGGCTCTAATGCATGGGCGCACGGCCTACGAACTGAAAGGTTAAGGCTTTTGTATGTCCGACTTTACTGCCCGGTTGTTTCGTACCAAGTCTGATGCGGGGCGATGTGGCAAGCACCCCAAGGCCACCCGCCAGGCATCAGAGAAGAGCTCCGGGAATGGAACCCTGATCCGTTCGCATTGCAGTCGGCGCCTCAACCGCTTAAACAACTCTGGCCGAACAATAGTTCTAATAATAAAAAAATGTATAAATGGTTGAATTGCAAAGTCAAAAAATTCCTAATCAACCCCAACTTTAACTCATGGGGTGGCAATCCTAAAATCGTTGCCGATCCCAACTGCGGGTAAAGTAAGAGAGTTGTGGTGTTGGGGTCTGCAATTCAACACACAGATAAAAACTTTAAACCTTCTGGCCTGGTTTCCATAATAATATGATTTTTAAAACGCAACTACTCAGGTAAGTAAAGCAAAAAGCTCAGAATCTCGTATTACGAGAGCCGATCCCATGGATTCTGGGAAGAAAGGGCATGATATCATAAGCGAATAGAAGTTAAGCGCACAAGAATTTAAAAATACGGAAAAGGAGAGGAACAATATCCATCGCAGCATGGGATATTCAGAGGATAAAGTAAAACAAAGAGAAGTTAACGCAAAAATACAAAATACAAAAAATGTAATACCATAAAAGCGTGGTGTAAAGTTTTTGAGAGAACGCAAAAAAATGATAATGAAATAGTTTAATTGACTTCTGTAAATAAAATAAACAACAAACTAAGCTACTTAAACAGTTCAGTACTAGACCTTTACAAAGATATTAGTAAACAAAGTAGACATGAAGAAAGGCGGAGCACTGCAAGAAATGTACGAAGGACTGGCAGAGGCACTAGAAAGTAAAAAGACATCTAGAACAATTTTACGATAATTTGAAGGACTTCGTCAAATCTAAAAAAGAAGTAAAACATAAAGCCAAAAGTAAGAAGAATGAATACTGAGACAAACTATGTGCACATATAGACAATAGTATCAACAGATCATCTATCATCTTCAGGTGACAGCGAAACAAAAACCAACAAATTCAAAAGATTAAAAGTCTAAAGAAGCAGAAACATTCTTAGCCCCAATTGAAATGTTTTAATCTACTCATAATTTTATTTATAGCTTTGTATGTAAAAATACTTTTTAAAAGGTTGGTAATTTCCTAAACCGAGTTCCTTGGTTTAAAGTCTTGATCTAACGCGCTGGTCGGCCCAGATTAGAGAAAAAACGGGCGCACAAGCAGTCGGCTGCCCAACAAAGCCATAACTCTAACAAGTGCAAGGTTAATTCGGGAGGCTGACACCCGACCCTAACCTGATGTCTCCTGACCTCCTGCCAGTTCAGCAATTTACTCCATTCAATCGTTTGATGTATTTACTGCTTGCCATTTAACATTCTTAATTAAGCGCTCCCGCCTTCCCGGCGGAGTAGGTGCCGGCGTCTCCCCAGCGCCGCTTAATTCCTATCAGCTCCGAGCGATGCGTCTAAGTGGTTTTTAATTCGGAGATGCACTAATTCGGTGCAGCTGATCGGACAGTAAGTTTGATGTCGTTCGATTGCGCCGCAGGCGAAGGTGCCGAAGCGCGATATCGAAAGTGGCTCTGCGATCAATTGATGCCCGTCGCCGCGTCCATAAATAGCCGTGATGTGTACGTAGAGGCATGAATGAAAGCTAAATATAGAATCGGGGTTAATTTGAACTTGATACACGAATTAGTTTTTAATTGGCTGAAAATTCCGGCCGGCCAGCGGTTAATAAATCGTAGGCGCTGGAGTAAAAGCCTGATCGATGCTGTCCACTTCGGCGGGCCCGCCTGCGGGAGCTTTTTCGCCCGAGGCGATTGAATTTGTATTCGAGGGAAATAGATGGCGTTAAATGGACCGCGAACGTCTTAATGGGTGAGTGGTTAACTTAACTTTGTCTATATTTAAACGTTCATCTGTTATTCATTGTATTGGTTCCCGAAGTTTCCTGCTCCACGCACATCCTAGTCATCAATTCTATTAAGGATTCCAGCACCAAACCGTGCTTTATTGAGATTTATAGGGGAAGGATGTACAACGAACTTGTGGAGTTGTTATCGGCTGCTCGATATTTCATCGCCTGCCTTGCACAGAATCAAGGTGCTCCGACCGAAGTGCGAATTAATATGCATGTAGTTTATGAACAACAAACGCGGAGACAAAGAAGATACTAATGACGTTGATTATGCGATTGCGGCTTTTGCTGGGACTCAGGAGTAATCAAGAACCTTCATTTAGGCATTTAGAGTATCAATACCGACAGGTACCAAGAAAAATCCATTAAATTAACATATAAAAAAGCACCTTATGTCTTCTTTTACACGTTTACATATTAATATACCTTTTTAAATTTGTTCTCTTAAGGCAGTGCCATTCAATTATATTTTTAGTTAGCAGCTACAAAGCTATGAATTTATATTTTGTCATTGTTAATAACAGTACATGTTTATTATTTTTTATTTAAAACAATAGTGCCAACATTACTCTTTTTTATTTTTTACTCTGTTCTAAGTATTCATTTTCAACTACATAAATTTGGTTTTACACTCTTGTAATAATATTTTGATAATTGCTTACTCTAATTAACTTATCTTCGAATTCTAAGAAATTGAGAGCTAAGTTGATAGAAGAGAGCAGATTGATATTATATATTTGATTAAAAAAATTTGCTGGTTGCTTCTTTTTTCATCTTCTTTCTTTTTTCAGCATTTAATTGTTTACTTCTGAAGGAATTCTTCTTCGTTTTTTTTCATTCTGTTCTTTTTTGTCCTGTCTGTAGTTAGTTCTTTCCAGCTTCCTCCTCAATACCATTTACCATCTCTTAAATGGTCTCTAGGTATATGTCTTGTCTATTTTGTTTTTCCTGTTTGGCTATATGTCCCGCTTATCTCCATACTTTACTATTGCAATATTTTTTCTAACTGTTTATCTTCTAATTTTTTCTTTTGTAATCTCTTAAGACATTTCCAATTAAGTTTTATTATTTTTTATGGTCTCTACTTTAACATCGAAAGTACACAGTTATTAAATACTTTTTTAAAATTTATTAGTACTTATAAGTCTTGTCTTATCGGTAGCCATTCATATCATTCATAAAGTGGCCCATTTCCATGGATAGCGTTCTAAGTTCGCTTGACATCCCTTGTAGTATCTCAAGTAATTTAGGTGTTTACGCCGCTTCTGTTCCAAACTCAATTTTTAAAGGCATTTTCAAAGACAAATTAAACAATTTTGGAGGAGGTTTTACTTCCTCTAAGTTTAATGCTAATTTTGTTGGTTATAAGGAGTGGTGGCGTTTTCGTATACATATTTTAACGTGTATCCATATGTGCAATCTATTCTTGCGTCGTTTATAACCGTTAAAATCGCCCAAAGTTTAACCAAATCAAACGCTTTATTATAATCTACAAACTTCAGATAGAGTGATATGGTGTGTTAATTACACTTCTGTATTAATATTGTCGGTATGTATTCTACCTTATTGCAATCCTTACGAAAGCTTGCTTACTGAGTCTTCTTCTTAAAGTTCCGATCCGTTTCGGATGTTGGAAACCATGATGGCAATACGGACTTTATCAACAGCGGTACGAAACAGTTCAGTTGTTGTTGTATTGAACCATACTTGCAGGTTTTTCAGCCACGATATGCGTCTTCTGCCGATGCTTCTTTTTCCTTCGATCTTACCCTGGAGGACCAATTGCAGGAGCCCATATCTCTGATTGTTGCGCATGATGTGCCCTAGATACTCCAGCTTACGAACTTTTATTGTTGTGAGGAGTTCTGTTTCTTGTTTCCCCATTTTCCTCAGCACGGTGTGGTTGGTTACATGCTCTGTCCAAGATATACGGAGGATTCTGCGGTACAACCACATCTCGAAGGCCTCTATTTTTCGCCTTGATGCCTCTGTCAGTGTCCACATCTCTGCTCCATACAGCAATACGCTGAAGACATAACATCTCAGTAGTCTTAATTTAATGGGTAAAGATAATTCATGGCACTTGAATAGTTTGGCCATTTTTACGAACGCTGCTCTGGCCTTTTCAATTCTACACTTTATTTCCAGTGAGTAGTCCCGGTTTTCATCGACTGTTGTCCCAAGGTAAGTATATTTTCGCACACGTTCGATCCTGTTGTTGTCAATCGTTAATCCGGTATCAACAATGTGATTTTTTGTAATTATCATATATTTGGTCTTTTTGGTATTTAGGGTCAGTCCGAACCGCTTGCTAACTTCTGTAATTCTGTTCATAATTCGTTGGAGACTGGTGATGTCGTTTGTAAACACTATCGTGTCATCCGCATATCTAAAATTATTTAATATTTCTCCGTTGACTCTGATTCCATCATCTATGCTGCCCAGAGCTTGCTGAAAGATGTGTTCCGAATACACGTTGAACAGAAGAGGAGAAAGTTCGCATCCTTGCCTGAGACCGCGTTTTATCTTGATGTCTTCTGATATCATATTGCCAGTTTGCACTGCTGCTTTTGATTCCAATAAAGGTTGCTTATTATTCTTATGTCTCGATTATCAAGGCCTATTTCTTGAAGTATGTCTATTAGTTTATTATGTTGGACTTTATCGAAGGCTTTTTGATAATCGATGAAGCAAGCATATATGTCACGATTTACATCTCTGGCTCTTTGAAATAGAACTTGTAGGCTAAAAATAGCTTCGCGAGTTCCCAAGGCATTGCGGAATCCGAACTGTTCTCTACTTATTTGTGCTTCACACGTTGTAAAAATTCTGCGGTGTATAATTTTTAGAAATAATTTTAGGAGGTGGCTCATAAGGCTGATGGTGCGGTAATCTTCTCAATATTTAGCATTTGGTTTTTTGGGGATTGTCACAAATGTTGATCTTAACCACGGTTCAGGGATTTTTCCGGTGGTATAGATAATGTTAAAAATTTTTGCTAGCCATTTTACACTCGCTTCGCCCATCATTTTTAAAAATTCGGTATGTATATGATCAGGACCTGGAGCCTTTCCGATTTTTAACTGTTTTATGCATTTTTCCACTTCGTCGGTGGTGATGAGTAAGGGCTCTGCTTCTGGATATTCTTGAGGTTCATCTGATCTATCAACGTCTTCGAAAAGGTCTTCAACATATTTCTGCCAGGCAGAAATTTTTGCGTCTGGTTCTATAATTATTTTTCCGTCCTTGTTGAGTAGCCTTGTTGTATTGTTTACTTTGTAGATTCCTGAAGCTTCTTTTACTTTTTATACATGTTAAATGCATCATGTTTTTGTTCTAATTGTTCAATTTCTTTGCATTGTGTTGTAGCCATGTTTCTTTAGCCATCCTTATTTTATATTTTATTAATTTCTGGATTTCTTTGTATCTGGCGTCGTTATTTTTTGCTTTTCTTCTTTCATCCATTAATTGTAGAATTTCGTCAGTCATCCACTTTTTTTCTTTCGGTTTTCTACTGTCAGATACTTATCTCCGATTTTGTCAAAGGATGTTGTCATGTCTCGAAGTGCTTCTTCTACCGTTTGGTTTTTGTTTATACTCTGTTCACATGCTACTCCTAGTTCTTGTGTCATATTCCCACGCGTTTGCGGGCTATCACTTATTTTCCTAAGGTCCCATTTCTTTTTTACAATTTTTCTCAAGCATTTCTTTAGTTTTAATCTGAATTTTCCTACTAATAAGCAATGGTCTGATGCAATGTCCGCTCCAGGGTATGTTTTGGCGGCTAAACAGCTATTGCGATAACGTTTGTTTATTAGAAGATAGTCGATTTGGTTTCGTACTCTCTTCTCTTTGGGTTTGTCGGGGTTGGTGGGGCGGTCCATGTGTAGAGTCTTCTTGGTGGTAGCTTATATAATGTATTAAGGATAACAAAGTCTTCTTCTTCTACGAACATTTTAAGTCGCTCTCCCCGCTCATTTCGTACTCCCAGTCCGTATTCACCGATATGCTCTCCGCTTCTACCTTGGCCTATTTTAGCGTTTAAATCTCCCATAATAAGAGTTAGTTCTTGCTTTTTTAGTTGGTTCAATGTATTTTTAAGAGATTCGTAGAACTCTTCTATTTTGTCTTCCTCCGCTTCGGCTGTTGGGGCATAGACCTGTATTATATTTATGTTTATGGGATTTCCACTTAGTTGGATAAGTATTAGTCTCTCTGATACAGGTATGAAGTTAGTAACATATTTTTGAAGTTTGCTTGATAGTATCAATCCGACACCATTTATAAATTGACCTTTTTCGTTTCCTGAATAGTATACGTGGTGTTCGTCTATTAAGTATTGGCCATTGTTTGGTCATCTCATCTCGCTTACCCCCATTATGTCCAGTTGAAATCTTTTGATTTCAGCTACTGCGTTATTAATTTTTCCTTGTTGGGCCATCGTATGGACATTCCAAGTTCCAATTTTGATTGGACTCTTTGACAATTTTAGCCTTTGTTGGTCTTGTGATTTGCAAGGGTTTCGCTGGATGACGACCTGAGAAGCCTTGCTGGTGTTTCTTCTCCTGCCGAATCTTGGGTTCCGATTACCATGATTAGTATTCGTTGTATTATTGCAACTGTTTGCCATCTTGATTTTTTCTTGGAAATGCACTTTGTGCATCTAATCAGGTGGTTTTCCGTTGCCTTCCTGATCCCAATGCCGTTGATCTTCTTATCGATTCCTCCGCCTTCGAGGGCGATTTCTCACCCTCTGGACAATAGGGTGCCCATCTTGACCCGGGAGTTAGGTTTGTTTGCTTATACCGGCGCACATTCGGTCTCCAGAGCTACGTTTGCCACCAATCCTTAGGTGTTCCCATCCTTTACCACGGGGAGGTGTAGTTGGAGTTTCGCTATCATCGAGCTTAAGACCTTACGGCATTTCTTAAACTCTCCAGATCTTATAGAGGACTTACTGAGTCTATCCATTAATATCCCCTTTCTTATACAACAAGGTAAGTGGTGTGTTTTACTGACTCTTAATTGTAAGGCACTTATTTAATAAAAATCGTTTTACTTTAACTGTGATAGCACTACCGAATTTTAACAGCACGGTGGTTATACCACATTTTCCTGGTGCCCATACTTTATTCACTCTTAGTTTTTAAGTAGTGCACTCTGATTTTTATTTTGACTTTTCCTTTCTTTAAAACTTTTTTGTTACTATCGATGATTTCTTTTATTCTTTGTGTATTGGACTTACATCTTCCCTCGCTCTACTTTTGAAAGCCTTGTTTAGTTTTGAGTATTCCGTGGAGTCCTCTTCTCGGTTCTTTGTTCTTTCAATTAATTTTTATGTTTCTTCTTTGATAGTTTCTTCTTATATATTACATAATTTTTTATTTTTGCTTCAAGTGTATTTATTTTTGTGTGTAAATTCTTATTTTTGTAATTCCTTGTGATAGATATTTTTTAGAAAAATTTATAAAGCTCGTTCTTTTCTAATCTGGTGTGAATCTCTACTTTAGTCCTTAAAAGTCTGCTGTCACTGTCAGTATTCAATTTAAAACTTGACATCTTTTATTGCTGTGTCTGTTATGATGTAATTTCATTTTTGGTTTGACCGTTAAGGCTTTTTCATGTCCATTTTCCTTTGGGAAGAAGTATTTATATGATGTAATTTTTATTTAAAAGGTAGTTTATTAATATATTTTTTTTTCGTTTGGATAATTGAGTCTAAATTTGCCTTATTTGGTACAATTTCTTTGTTAGAGCTTTCTACTTCGTTTCTTCGAAGAATAAGGGTAAGAAGAGTACGTAAATTAGAGAACGCTTTAATATTTATCAAAACATAATGTTGGACTATCAAGAGACAAAAAAACAGGCGATAGGAAAGATTGGAACGAACATTTAACCAATCTCATAAGCAGATCATGGCTAATGCAAATCAGAACCAATTAAAATTTCAGTTTCTATTAAGTGTCAAAAATCTGAATGTATTTAAATATAAAGGGCAGAAATAATGGAGAGCAAAGCTAAAGAAGATTATAATTTGAATTTTTTACCAAGTCTACTTTGTTCACATCCGCCAACAGATTGTAAAATAAAAAAAATATCCATCAGATAAGAACTCATAATACTTTTGCAAAGGTATGTTGCTCCACCATAACCAACACTTGTGGTCAAACATGTACATCACACCTAATTGTTCAAAATCCATTATTAAATCAGTTTTTCGAATGTCCTGTTTACATTTTGTGTCAAATTCCCTTTAAGGAAGCTAAGGACATAGAGATAAATGTTGCTTCTTTTTAAAGGAGTTTTAGAAAACTTTATTACTGAAGGTCCTGTCCCTGAAAAGCCTTCGTGGCTTTATGTACAATATTATTGCATTTCGTTCGGTTTCGTAACAGAGAGTTCAGTGACGGTGGTTACTTGATCCGACCAGCGGCTAGGTAACCGGCCGCAAGGTTTTTTCCGTTCTATCTTGCACATCACTATCAACTTGTCAAGGTTATCTGGTTTCGACGGGAAATGCAACCAAAGTAACCGAGAATTTTTTGATAACAGATCGTGGATAGTCTAGTTCTTATGCGTAGTTGGTCGAGGATAGATTTGTTCGCTCTCTCCGCAGTCCACGGTATGCGGAGCATTCTTCGCCAACACCACATCTTGAATGCTTCTATCTTTTTCCGTTCTGTTGCTCAAATCGTCCATGATTCTCAACCATAAAGAAATATTGACAAAACGACTGTCCCGACTAGTCTCATCTTGGTGATATTGGAGACCTTTCTGTCCTGCCAAATACGTGTCAGCTTGCCGATTGCAGCTTTAGCCATTTGAGTTCTTCTTTTGATTTCTCGTTCGCTCCCTCCCTAGTCAGTAAGTAACGATCCGAGCTATATAAACTCGCCGACAAATTCTAAATCCGAGAGTTTTCCCGCACTAGAAAGATGAGCGGTTCTGTTGATAAGCAGATCTTCGACTTATGGATAGTGAGTCCAATCAGTCTACTCTCGTTCTCTACTCTACAAAACACATCGGCTAGCTCCTTCTCCGAAAATGCAAAGAGTGCAGTGTTGTCCGCATATCTCAGGTTTCTGACCTTTACTCCACCGACTGCGACGCCTCCCCCTCAATCTTCTAAGGCTTTCCTCAATATGTATTTACCATATATATTAAAGAAAAATGCGAGAGAGAATATATACCTGTCTTACCCCCTTTTTTGGCTTGAAAGGGCTTGAGATGATGTTATTAATAGTAGCCATGGACACCCCGTATAGATTAGGAATCAGCGAAACAAGGTGTTGAAGTACGCCCACCTCTTGTAGTATTGTACAGGCAATCCAATCTAACGCAATCAAACGTCTTCAAATAGTTGATGAAGCATATTAGTATCGACATATTGAACTCTCGCTTTTTATCCACAATATGTTCTCTTGCCTCTCGACCTTTTATAAAACTCTCCTGTTCACTGGTTATCTGCCACTGAAGGTACGATTGCAGTCGGCCGTTTATTACGTAAAGCATTATCTTGTTAACATGAGATATAAGTGCAATTGTGCGGTAGTTCTCGCATGTTCTTTCCAGACTTGATTGCATAAGTCTAGAACTACCTTCCCCCTTGATCCCCCAGGTGCTTAAGTTCTTCAGCAAAAATGTTGTCTCTGCCGACTAATTTGTTTATTTTGAGTTTGCGCAGTGCACCTCGGATTTCAAATTTGAGGATATCGGGCTCCATACAATTCAAATAAAATTTAAAAAGCTGAGAAGAAGTAAATCATTTTGGGACCCTCAAAAATAACCAACATTTAAAAATATTAATAATAAACTCTAATGTACTATATGTGAGCTAACCTCCGCAATATGTAGAGCAGAAACTGTACTAAATAATTCAAAAACAACATGCTTATACCAAATCAAATTAACTGGAATATTGAGGAATGTCAAAAATATAGAGCAGCAAGCTAAATATTCTATACAGCAGAAATATATAGTAGAATATTCTATAGAAAAATAAAAAAGAATAGAAAAGTATCTTACAACAAAATTTAGATACTCAGAAATTAATACTAGCACTACATTTACTAACAGAAAAAAGATTTGGAAAATAAAAAAGCTTGTATAGCATATATAGATATGAAAAATACTTCCACAATGTCAGATAAAATTGTTTGAATTTCTATAAAAAATTAGGGGCCGTACAGAAGGATAAGGAACAGAAGGCAATGATTTCCAATGGGCAATCACAAAAATTAGAAAGTTTGTTCAACAATATTGTGGTCTGTCACCATTATTGTTTAATGCTTACGTACAAAACGTGCTAAATCTATTTAGAGAAAAAGTAAACGTAAAAATAATAATTCAAGGAAGAAAAATAGATATGAGAAGATATGCGAGGAAGACTTAGAGTATGTGCTAATGAAATAAACGAAGGCCTGAATGGCTTCACTATAAAAACAAATAAATAAAAAACTAATGCGATGGCATGCCCTAAAACAAGACAACACATAACACTTTCCCTAGAAGGACAACAGCTTCAAAATGTTGATAATTTGCAATATTTAGAAGATATCACAAATGACAGAAGAAGAGTTTACTGATATTTAATAGAATTTTATTTCGATACCATTTTCAAGGAGTTTTTAGTTCTTTATATAGTATTTATGATATCCTAGGAATTATTATCCATCGGTGAACTTCTGACAGTTAGTGTGCTACTAAATGTTACATGACTATTAGTTAATTAAGTAAGTCAAAACTCCTTGTTCTATTTAACAGTCTACTGAGCAACTCGGTGTTGAATATGTTGGTCAGTAACATACTGGCATGCTCGGTTATTCAATCTATATATCTGTTGACTTCTTTTTACAACTTCTATATAGACTCATGCCTGTTCACTCCAATTTACAATGACTTTATTCATTTTCTCAGTGGTCTTCCTCTAGATTTTTCCTACTGGTGATTTATCTCTAGGTTGGCGTACTGGGCGTGTTTACTTCATCCTCAAAATGTAATTGTTCCACTCTTGCCTTCTAGTTTTAATCCATTTGTTTATAGGCTGCATCTCACATTGTTTTCGAATATCTTTATTTTGAATGCGGTCTATTCTTGTTTTACTATCTTTCTTAATGTCTTTGACTCATGTATTTGGCTCATTTTTGTGTATCTTCGCAAGTTTCCGTTGATACTGGCAGCACTATACTTTTATATAACTTGCTTTTAAGTTCGGTGTTGATAAATTTGTTATGTCGTATGATGCCATTTAATGCTCCCGATACTTTGGTAGATACTTGCTCAATTTTTGTCTTGCTCTACTTGTAACTTGCATCTTATGGGCTCTTTACTGATTGTCATACATTTGGCCATTTTGTTTATATTTTTATATTGCATATTTTCAGGCTTGCATCATTTTCATTAGCAGCCTATGCAACTGGCTTTCATCCTCTGCAGTTAGTATTGCATCGTCAGCATAACATACCATTTTTATATCTGTACCTCGCATTTTATAACCTTCTTAGATCCTCACTTCTTCAACTACTTCATTCGTTATAATATTAGATAGTATTGGGTTTAGAGAATCTCCTTGTCTTATTCTTACTAAGATTGTTATTGGTCCTAGATACTCTAGATACTACTAGATACCATTTACGTTTATTATTATTTTATTATTTTACAGATGTCTTTCACGAGTTCAATAAGTTCTTAGGGCGATTTCCCTTTTCTCTTTTTTTTCTTTCTGTAAGGGCGCATATTTTTAGATTACCTTTTTCAACTATTATTTTTTGGTCTTTTTGATTTTAACTTCTAATGTCCTAGGTACCCACGCTAATATGATTTTTTCCATATTTTGTTCCATGGTTTAGCTATTAGCTAAATATTCATTCTCTGATTATCCATTGATTTTGTAAGCATAAATTTGGTTTTAGGGAGGGTAGGTTGCTAGCCCATTTCCCAACCCGAGGTTTTGACCGGCAAGAGCACCGATGGGTTACTCAATTTACCCATCATACGCCGCAGTTGGACTTATATATCTAATGGCATGGGTTTTAATTACATTCTTGATTCAAGGAATTGTTGATGTACCATACAGAATTAGCAATTATTCGAAGTTTTGTTCGGAATTGCGGAAGAGTTTTCATATTTGAGATTTGAGCGCCTCCCCACAGCATTACGTAAGTTCAAATAGGAACTAATATAGATTTATACAGTAGCACTGTATTGCTTAGTAATAACTGTGATTTTTGCCCTAGTAGCCAATGCATTTTTTTTTAATTCTATGTCCTTTTCCTTTGGTCGTAATGTTAACATGATTTTTTTTGTATGGATATACTATTCAAATACATTGAATTAGTGTTAACTTGTCTCTAATTAAAAGTGATTGCTAATGATTTATTTTCGTCCACTTTTACACGCCGTGTTTTTAGCCAGAGTTGAGTCGTATCTAGAGAGTTTTGTAAGTTGGTCGTAGCCTGCGGTGGGCAGTGTGGTAGCACAAAATGGACATGTGATCGCAAAGATGGGTGTCAGTGTTTTCTTCACACCGAAAGTTTGATGTATAGATCTGATATGCTAAGTGCGCAACTAAATTTCCGGTTTCTTCGATCATAAAAAATAAATTTTTTTAAGGGAAATACAAAAAACGGTTTATTCAAAGTATCGTCACTTGCTAGCTGCACGTTTTGGCTATCTCTGTGGCAATACATTGATACCGGGACGATAAAACGACGCGTCTCTGAACCAAAACCATTCATCCAACTACTTTTGCACTTTTTTGGAATTGGCCAAGTGTAGCCAAGCCAAGCCATGCACCATTGAACAGAACAAGTGATAATCGGGAGGGACCAGGTCTGAAAAATACAGCGGATAAGATATCTGATCCCATTTCAGCGTTTTAATGGTGTCCTGGACGATGAAAGTGCGATGGCACGGAGCGTTGTCGTGTTGCAATATCACTCGTTTGTGTCTCATGTCCCATTCTGGTCGTTTTCCGAGCAATGCGTGGTTCAAATTTATTAGTTGTTGTCGGTAGCGATACTCATTGTCAGTTTCGGCTCATAGTACACGATTTCTTTCTGGTCCCACCAAACGCAGAGCATTGTCTTCTTTCTGAACCGATTTGGCCGAGCCGTCGCCAGCTGAAAGCCATCATTTTTTGCGTCTGGAACTCTCGAAATATGTTCATATGGCCAGTAGCAATTCCATGCAGGGAACTCTTTCTTTCAAACCGCAAAACCAAAATTTCGGAAGTAACCTTCAATTTTCCGTCTGTCTCTCAGTTAACTCATACGACACCCATTTTCCTTCCTTTTATTTTTTCCATGGCGTGTTTGATGCCTCCGCACGTTGACCTTGTGCTTGCGTATCTTTTTATCCAAGAACACTTGCAGATCAGCGTCCCTAATTGTTTTTGGTCTTCCGGGGTGCCCTTTGTCCGCAGTGTCAAAATAGCCACTTCTGAAACGTTTAAACCAATCTTCACAGGTAGTTTTTGATGGTGCATGTTTTCCGTACGCCTCCTCAAGCAAACGACGTGCTTCAATTGCATTTTTTTCAAGTTCAAACAGAAAAGGAAATTTTCCCGCAATTGCTCTTTATTTAGCACAAAACTCGACATCTTCGTTGTTAGAAAAAATATTTTCGCGTTGGTATTACTACTGGTGATTGCTAATAGATGTCCAAACTATAAAAGAAAGACATGTATGTCGACTACATGTATTGTGAGCGCCATCGTAGTGTGAAACCCGGAAACTTAGTTGCGCACGTAGTAGGATGGGTCCCAGAACACTCCTTTGGGATTGTTCATAACTTGCCGATAAGCTACTTTAATTTTCGTTTGGAAATGTCTTTGTTTCTAGAGTGTCACACTCGGTCGAATGCTTCCTTGATGTCGAGAACAGCCGAGCATACTCTTTAGTCTTCGAAACTCTTCCCAATGTAATCGACAACTCTGAATCTGCTAAAGACTTACATTGGTATTACAAAATTACTCCATTTTCTTCTAAAATGAGTATTAATAGTTTTAATATTATTTTATCTATTAGTGGTAATAAGGATATTGGTCTGTAAGATGTTATTTCCTGGTTTTTAAATTAAAGTCACTTGCACAAGTTTCCACTACATAGGATAATACTGGGTTCTAAAGATAGATTTAAAAATCTGTGTTAGAGCAGTGATTTCTTTCTTGGGAAGTTCTTGGCGTAATTTAGCTGTAATTAAATCATAACCAGGAGATTTGTTGCTGTTGAGATATTTAATTTTTCTTTGGACTTCTTTGGGAAAGCAAGGTTTTCCAGGTAAGCAAAATGTTAGTCAGTTTGTTATAAAATATTGTTGAAAATTAAATAATAATTGAAATATGAAAAGTAAGCTATATGGCTGAATGTATTTGATGGACGAGTTTGCATTAAAGTAAAAAAAAACGATATTCAATTACGCATGAACAATATTTGAAAAGTAATACTAAGAAACATATTTTGGAAATAAAGTATACAATAATTGACTATATTTTACCATTGTGATCACCTTCGAGACAGTGTTGTGCAAGGTATTTGCATGATGTTAGAATAGAATGCCGCGCACCTCCATAGAAAGCGCCACACGCGTAAAAATGGCCAAAAAGCGCCGGGACGTTTTTCATCAAGACTTCCGTAATTATATCCACATGCCCTTTCTAAAGCTGCGTTTAGCGTTTCGCTGAACCACTCGGATGCGGCTTTCAGACGCAATAAAACCGGGCGTATTAACCAGGAATCATTAAATCGCACAAAGAGATGTGCCACACGCTGTACCTGGCGCTCTATTTCCGCCTTGTAAATCTATTGATAAGGAATAGAAACAAGCTGGCGCGGCGTCGAGAGGCGCCCCATTAAAAATTAACGCGGAGCGACACAGACATCAAATGCGCTCGCGAGGCGTTGTTCTTTTGACTCGGAAAATAACTTCAATTAATTTCTTCCGAATCAGGGGCCTTCAATACCGAACCGGAATCGATCCGCTCCATTTTTAATTGCGAGCGCATAAAAAGCAAGTTTTTATGGCTGTTCTCTCGTTAGCGACAAGTTCGAGGTGCTCGTTGATGCTCACGCGCTCGCCGACATCAAAGCGCTTTGTGGCTCACTTTTTAGTTTTTCTCCGTCCCGAGATGCACAAGAATTATTTAATACATTAACGCCGCCGCGTTTGCCGCCGCCGTCTTTTCAGCTGCAGTTGCTTACACCAAGAAGCGGATTGTCCGACAAAAACTCTATAAGCTCTGCTATAATTGGGTATCAATCAGTTAATTAAAACTCCAAAGTCGATATAGAATTGCTTGTTTCAAGTGAATTAAGAAAGGATGAGAAAGTGAAAACTATGCAAAAACCCAAATTTCTTCTATGTCTCATTCGTGCTTTGGATTTTATCAGTTGAGTTAATACTATCCTTTTCTTGATAGTTGTTTTTCTATGGTTTTCTCGGTCTGATTATGCATCTTCTTTCTCTTTCTTTATATTCGTTATAATAGGTCTAGTAAAAAGAAATCCATTATTTTTGCATAAAATTGAAAGTTTGATTTAACATACTTAAAATGAACCGATTTAGGTCAAATATGCGCCGTTTTGTTCGATAACTTGTTGCCATTTTGAAGGTAATTCCATTACGCCTCTCTCGTAGAAGTCCTTGTCCCTATTGGCAAAAAACTGGGACAGTCAATTTTCACAAGCCTCTCTTGAGGCGAATGTTTCACCAACGAAATAGTTCGCTATGGACAGGAACAGGTGGTAATCACTTGGTGCCAGATTCGGAATAAAAGGTGGATGCATAAGAACCTCCCAACCAAGCTCCCGGAGCTCTGGTGAGTCGCTATCGATGTGTGTGGCCTGGCGTTGTCTTGATGAAACACAATTCCTGTCCTAGTGACCAAGGTTTGCCGCTTCTGGGCGATTGTTTCCTTCAGACGGTCCAATTGTTTACAGTGCAGGTTAGAATTAAGAGTTTGGCCTTAGAGAACCAATCCCACCAAACGCACAGCAAAACCTTTCTGGCCGTCAATCTTGGCTTGGCCACCGTTTGCGCCGGCTCACCGCGCTTCGACCACGACCGTTTTCGCTTGTTGTAAGTGATCCACTTTTCATCGCCAGTTACCATCCGCTTGAGAAGTGGATCGACTTTGTTGCGATTCAGCTGGAGATTCGGTCCATGAGGTTTTTTGCGTTAACTCGCGTGGCACCCATATAACCAGCTTCTTTTTGAATCCAGCCTTTTCCAAACGGTTTTTGTGCAATGTTTAGCTTCTGGGCAATAGAAACAGTGCTTATATGACGGTCGGATTCGGCCATTTTCACGATTTTATCAATTTTTCGACAATTGGCTTTCCAGAGCGTGGTGCACCTTTGACATCAAAATGACCGGAACGGAATCGACGAAACCAAAACTGCGCTTGACTGGCTGTTACAGTATCAGAACCATAAACGCTATTCACATTTTCAGCCGCCTTGCATGCGTTTTCACCTTTATCGTAGAAAAATTGTAAAATATAGCGTATTTTCTCTTTGCTGGTGTCCATCATGGACGTGAGCTCAAACAAACTGAGTCAAACATTTACAAAACTGTCAAATAAGTTTTTTTAGTACGAAATGTCAGCTTTCTAACGCCATCTAGTGTAAACCGATCGGACTTTTAGAGCGCGAGATAAAATTTGTTAAAGCCATCTATTAGAAAAATAATGGATTTCTCTTTACTAGACCTATTATATAGCCTGTCGTGCTCCATTCTTTGTAGATGATCGTGACATTTCAATTTGTACTCTTTGATTTCTCATTTATGTGCAATATAGTTAATTCATTTCATATGTTGGTGTTACGTTACCTCTATCTCATAGAGTATACTCTCTTATAATTCGTAAAAGCCACACTTTAGTTGTAGGTATTTGGCTTTGATCTTTCCCAAAGGTTGTTCAGCATTCGCTACTGTTTGCTGCTTTCTGTAGTACTGCTTCTGAACTGGTCATAGTAATCAGATCGTCTGCAAAGAAAAGTGCAGTTGGATATTATTTGTATCATTTGTATATTTGGGAATATTTGTTATCTACTCTATGTACAGATTAAAAATAATTGGTGATATACTGCACCTTTGCCTTAAACCTAATTTGTACTTTCAGTTATTTTGATGTCATGTACGCATATTTCAGATTCTTTATATTGATTGAGTTTATAAAATGCATTGGCATTTATCTGTACATTATTTTGCAAATCTTAATCTAGTATACAGGATGCTTTCAAGTTCTAAGCTACAATTTCTTTTTTAAAAGTACTTACCCAAGAAAGTTAAACTTCTGTTACTTCCCAATATAATCTCTGTCTAGACGTAGACATTTTTTACAACGTTGGAGAGCGTATCTCATTGTCAGAAATGTATGCGGGCTCACGTTTAAGTCTGCATGTCCTTAGATATTGCCAGCTGCGTAGACTTGTGTTTGTTGCAACATTCATAGGACCACCTTGAAGAAACTTTCCGCATTTCCACTCTACTGATCTTACGGAAATGCCAAATTTAGAGGCGATATCGCGCACATCTAATCAGTGGTCTTCCATAACAACTTGTTCACTCGCGGAATCATGGTTTCGGTCCGTTCGTGGCCGAGGCTACATCGGTTGATTATCACAAAACTCTCGACCGTCTTTAAACTTTCGCACCCACAAATGCACATTTATTTTTTTTTAACACTCAATTGGCGATGAATTTTGATGGGCGTTTTACCACGCTTGAGAAGAAAACGGATGATTATACGTTGTTCTTAAACACTAAACGTTGCCATTTGAAGTATGTAAAACAACACTCCCTGCAATGGAGGTAATTTAATCTGTGTACATTGTATGTTATTGCCATCTATATTATAAATTCAGAAATATTTTTGCGTCTTATAAAATTGACCGCATCTTTCTACTTACTCTCAGTGCTGAGAAAAAAAATTGAGATCTTAGAACTTGTATTTTATCAAAAGTTTTTATATAACCAATAAATAACATGTGCATTTTATGTCATGTTTTCGATGCTTTTCTATTATTTAGAAATATTTTTATTAAATTTTCTGAAAAGTATTCAATTAGTTTGCTCTTTATATTGTGTATATGTTTTAGAGCATAGGTTGGCATAGGTTAGAGATGTAGTTTAAAAAAATGTAAAATAACGTTCAATCACTGAAAAGTTCTACAGCTATTACCTAAGAAAGCCATAGCAAAAATTGTTAATCTCATTAATGCAGCACTGAGACTACAGTACTTATATTTCCAAGCTATGGAAAGTAGCGGATATAATTATAATACCAAAACCTAAAAAAAACTAAATATCTATGATGTCTGATCATGCAGGCCGGTATCATTAATGTCAACAATAGCAAAATACAGAATAACCAGTACTATTAAAAGAACACTAGAAGAGAAAAATTTGTGGCACAAGTTTTCTAGATATGGCACATGTATTCAGTAAGTTTTGACAAGAGTGGCTAAAGTTAAAGAGTTTTTTTTTTTTGAAGAACATGTTAAAATTATTAAACCGTTTGGAGCTGGAGCATTTCAAGAAGCGTACCAGGACCAATTCTGTACCTAGAGTACACTAGTGCTTGCTAATCCTGAAGTAGAAAATAGCACTGTAGCAAATTTAGCAAATGATACTGTTATTTTAACATTGGAGAAGCAACTCAAAAATTGCAAACTTCTTTTGGTCAAATGGAATTTGACTAAAATGTAGAGGATTAAATTAAAGAGTCTAAGTGAATACACACTAATTTTGCAAACAGGCGAGTAATAATAAATAATAAATTGTGCTATAAGCCAATATAATTAAAAATCTTGACATAACTTTCGACGCCAAGTAAAAAAAAACAAGAGTTAGATCCAAAACACAGTAAAATATATTAGCTAATTGATATAAATTGTTTTTGTCAATATATAATGAGCTGTTAATATATAAAAAAATTCTGAAAGCGGTCTAGAGATATAGTTGTCAACATTGGGGTTATACTTAGATTTGTTGCAAAGATTCCAAAACAAAGTACTACAGAATATTGCTGATACTTTATGGTACATTAGAAACAGCGATCTACACAGGGGTCTTTAAGCAGAAGTTGTACTTATGAAAATCCAAAAAACAGCACAAAAACATAAACACAGTCTCCATCAATACGACAATATGGAATCGGTTCAACTCCTGGACAAGAGAAACCTAGTGCGCAAACTCAAAAGGAAAAATTTTTTGAATATGAGTGGTGAAAGTATCGTTAGTGCTGGTGTAGTGTAGAAAATGTGCCTTTTAATGTGTTAGGAAATACGAAACTTAAGTTTGTAATTAGTATTTTAAGTTAGAATAAGATCTTAGTAGTCGTAGATAGTTGTACAAAGTACTATACTAATGCTTTATTTAAATACATTTAAAATAAACTGAAAACATGTACATGGGTTATGTTTTTTGTCTTTGCTTAGAAGTTTCATAATCTTATATGCCATCTAGCAAAGTGTAGTTGTGTTCTCTTAACGCTACTTTTTACACAGGTAACAATCAAATCTTTTTGAAGATCTAAGAAGCTAGTTGTTTCTGACAAACAAATAAATTTTTGTTATGTACGATTTCTGCCTATTAATAACAATTCTTTCAATTAATTCTTATTCTTTGTACTTGGTTTTTAAACTTTGATACGAGTAATCTAGTTATACAAATGTAACATCTACGCATACTATATAAATTACATTGCAAATATAAAGATAATTAAAGTAGTAAAAGTAACAAAACATATTGTAAGGGGTAAAACATAAAGTTTAATTTATTTAGAAGGGGGAATCAAAGTTTCTTACGAAAATAGAGACACGCAACCAATCGCTATTATGGGAATGTATTTTAGAGTTATTGATGGACACATTGTTTGTCGTGTTAAGACAATTAAAAAATTTTTTTGTAATTAGTATTTAAAATTAAATTGTAATTTAAAGACACAGTTTATTTTTTAAACCGAAGTATTTAGCTTCAGGGATTGTTATATTGCAAAAGGTAAAGTAGGAGAAAATTGTTTTTTGATGATGGCGACCTGTGCTGATTTAGCATGATCTACTTTATTCTCTATTTTGTTCAAAAAGATTAAGTTGATACTGAAGATGTTGGAATGCTATTGTAGTGTCCCTATCAACTACTAAGAGGGGGGTATCGTCTGAGAACTTGACCGTTGCAATGTTTTCTCTTATTGGCAAATTTGCGATGTAGATGACGTACAGTGAAAATTACAGGAAGTTTCCCTAAGGAGAGAGAAGTTCATAAAAATCTCAGGGAGGTACTAAATATAAACTGATATTACCTTGCCTTTTTAATAACAGTTTTTCGAGTATCATTAACATAATTAGAAATAAACATATTAGGCTGTAAAAGACGACTTGGTACGTTAATTTTTAGGTTTGGGAATTATAATTATGTAAAAATTTCTACGTTAATATGTTTATTATAGATTGTTGTCAGAAACACAATTGTTTTTTAGTTCCTGTAGTATTTGCACTGTGATTAGGTCCTATCCAAATACTATGTGTTGATTGACTAGCCTAATTGGATATTAAACTTTTATTGGGGAGAATAGCTTCATACTTTAGCACATTTGGCAAGATATGCCTAGTAACGTTCTAATTTTGTTATTATTACTTATTTTTTATTGTAATGGTGTGAAGACTTCCAAAAATGCTCTACTAATAGATTTACTTGCTGCGCTTCTTATTGGGCTTTATTTTTTCGGATAAAAAGGGTACTCTTGTTTGTGGTCTTTCAAGTTCTTTACCCTCCAAATAGTCGTTCTTTGAAGAAGAATGAATTTCTCGAGCTGTTGAGCGTTCTTTCTAGTTTTCGTCTTAATGTACTATGAATAAGTTTATCGCTCCTGCTTTCAGACATTGTTTCTGGATCTGGGTTTCTAAATTACCTATTATTAAGTGGCGAAGCGAAGCGGAGTCACTTACTAACTTCATGTTGTCCGTCTGTCTATCTGTCCGTCCGTCCGTCCGAGCAAAAACTAGAGAAATTCAAAATAGCAACATAGGACATGTACCATATCATTCAACTCGTCTTTGAACACTTATTAATTTAAACATAAAACTTTGAGATACTACGTGACCTTTAACCCGGAAACGCGATTTCTAAAATTTGGGAGACTGCTTCTCCACTTCGCTATGCGTTGCAAGCTTTGCAACCATAAAGCTGGATATTGTTGGTTTCTTGTGATTCTTAGTTCAATGCGAGTGTAGAATTCCATACTGCTTTTATGTTGCATAGCTTAATTCATTAGGTTGCTTTATCCTCACCTTCATGTTACTTCATTTTATGTATAAGCACGAAATTTTACCTAGTCTGTCTTTTTAGTGCTAAATGCGAGAATAGTTGATTTACTTATTACATGGCTACTTAAAATTTAAATAACTCTTCGATTAACTTTTTATTGAATTTAATTTTATGCTGAACTTTATTGCAACTATTTTCTTAAGTAATAAGCATTAATTGCATCTGCCAAATGTTGGCTTATAATTGTTACTATCGTTTAACAAAAGCTTTCAAATAAGCAGCAATAAAGCGAATCAATATTGAGACCACAATGCTAATCTTTGCAAACGTGGTATTAAAAAAATCGTCATAGCAAAAACTCCTAAATATTACAAATGTCGAAAGGCGGCGGTTTTCCAAATCGTTGTGAGCTTGACAATTTGTCTAAATCGCGACGCCGAAGTGGTCTGGTAAACGGGAGAGTTGAGAAGATTGTTTTGAAGCTGCTAAAATCAAAAAAATGTATGTGTGTGCTCCATATAGCCGAAAAATAAAGGAAGAAAGGCACAACAATACCTACAAAGGCAAATAAATGCCGAAGAGGAACGACGAGCAACAGCTTTGGTCAAAGAAACGCCTGGAAGACTACATAGCGTTTTAATTCAAAACCAAGCCCATGCTCTTATGGATGACAAAACATACATCAAAATGGATAGCATTACGTTACCAAGGCCTCAACTTTACAATGCCGTTGTGGGACAATATGTAGCAAGAACTAAAATAGAGAAATTTGGTAAAAAAAACTCTTGTATCACAGGACGTACGTTTTTGTTGTCTTAAAAGCTTCGCAATTTTATAACTGGTACGATTTTGGCCAGACTTAGTATCTGACATCTACTCTGCTGCGCCGCTTAAACTTTTGGATTCTAAGAAAACGAACTGTCGTTAGCTTCGTCCTGCTAAAAGTTACTGGGCTGTTGTAAATTCGGGAATCCAAACAATGTAAAGTGTAGCTAGCCGAAAAATTTCATTGAAAGATGTGTAGAGGCTTATGGCGGCTGTTTGATCAAAATTAAATTTTTATGGTACAGCTTTTATACTACTGATTATGTTCATTTAATCTTATGACAACGTATAGTCGAATTCTATTATTGCGTACTTTAAGGCTATTCCATGAAGTATAAAAAACCCAATAAATGTGTTTTGTTAGCGTCTATATCAGTATGCTGGTGTTCCAGTTAAGAGGTCTGCAGTCATCGCTATTCAAAATTTTTAGGAGATTTCTTTCCTTAGTTGTAACGAGCCTAGAGTCTCATTCTGTGTATTTTGAATTTCAATCTCTTTCCATCATCATTTTGTAACATATGGATTTAAAAAGTTTTGAACTTATAATTTAGAGAGTTTCTAGGAGGAGCAGTTATAGCATAGAATCAAGGAAAACTATTAACTTGCACCGTTTATCTAGCAGTGAGGTACTTTATAATGCTGGATGGAGTTCTCAATTATAACAGCTGCACCGCCGTGTGCTGTTCTATCAGGATAAACAATGTAATATGGTACTGTTTCTATTGTTCTTGTGAATTTATCGTATTTATTTATAAAAAAATTAAACCAATTTTTCTTTAAGTTTGAAATAACCTTTTTAATTTTATATTAAATTGGCCATTATTGAACAATGTGTTGAGTACCAGACTGTTTTGATTCATTGGTTAGTTAAACATAGACTTAGATTCGTTTAAGAAAATTCTCAGTTTCTCTCCGATGTTTATGGATTGATGCGAAATTCTGTCGAATATTTTGTTAGTAAAGGTTTGAATTGTAGATTCGCCCCTGATTTTTTTAATTTTACATAATTAATACCTTGTATAACATTTTTCGCCACATAAGATAAAAAGCAAAACACACATAAATCTTACTCGACGATTCGTAGTTCTCCTTGGCGCCAAGCTAAGAGCTGAACTCTTAAAAATGGCATCAAATCCGATACGAAACGTTGGATTTTTTAAAGTACGTCGCGGTTCAATCCGTGAACTAAGTGGTTCAAATATAGTTAAATTCGAAAACACATAAATAATTCGTACGTCTCTACAGGAAGGCAACTTTAAGTTTGATTAAACTGCACTCAAAGCTTACTTTACGTAAGGGCAAAATTTTGGGTGACTTTGCTTTATTAAAATCCTGCAGGAATCACCATGTTGGATTATGATTAAAACATTAATCATCCGTTATCTCCCATATTCTTAAGCAAACAGAGTTATCTCTGTTTAAAGACTCATTCACGCTACCAGAAGAAACCTCGCTAAAACCAATTCAGAACTTTATGGCATTCCTCATAAACTAAGTTCCTCCAACATTGAACTTACTATTTAAAATTTCCTCTCTAGGATAACACATGACAAAGCGTCATGTATATCTGAAACGAAAACCCATAGCAAAAAAATGTATATTTATAAGTTGTGCCAAAATCGATTACCCAGCCGTCACTACATAACCTTGG
This sequence comes from Sinelater perroti, assembly GCA_036346155.1. Lineage (NCBI taxonomy): Eukaryota > Metazoa > Arthropoda > Insecta > Coleoptera > Elateridae > Sinelater > Sinelater perroti. Next base: position 522,326 of record JARFIY010000336.1, read on the forward strand.
CCCTTAGCTATTCTAACTTTTTCAAAGGATTTAATTTGGTGTTACCTCAAATCCTGTTCCCAATGAACACATCGTATCTCAAATAGAATCCTACATTTCCGCTCCTTTTGAAAACGTGGCAGGCAAGTGTAACTAAAGTGCTATTATAAGTGCCTTATAAGAGCCAAAGTAAAATATGACAATTTACAAGCAGACAAGGCTAGCCTACAGTAATTTTTTTTTTTTGGAGACAAGAAATTGAAATGACTAATTTCACTTGTACGTTCTTACTTAAAATTGTTTTGAAACTTTTAATACTTCTTACTAATCTGTAATATCCTTAAAAATATGAAACGCCAAAGAATTGCTTAAAAATTTTATAAATAAAAGATCGTACAAGCAATATATTATTGAAATTTATTAATCACTCGTGATTTAAATATTTATTTAAAATAATCAACAAGAGAAAAAACAGTTAAACAACAATTACTAATTCTAGAGTGAGCTCAACATAAACACTGCCATATTATTTTAAATGGAGTCACTTTTTAGCCTACGCTATCGTAAAGTAGACTATTCAAGTTGCCCAGTGCTGATCAGTTGCATCTGTAGTGACCAAATAGTTAAAAAAAAGTCGAAAAACGAATCTAAATTTAGGTTAAAGATACAAAAAAGGCATCTGATCGTCTTTTGAGTATAACAACGTACATATAACTGATCGATTCCTTAAAAATTAGAAGAAGAAGTATAAAAGTAAACCCTTGTTACTTTTACTACAGTAACAGCTAGTAACAGGCAACAGAAATACCAATTCATTAGTTTATTATTTAGGTAACAAATAGTGTCATCATAAAGAAAGTTTTTCCTCAAAAGCTAAATAACTAATTTATTTTAGAGCATTTAGTAGGTAAAGTAAGCAAAGCTAGACATAACGCTCCTCAAAAAGTATAATTCCTATAACAAATTCAATATTAAAATTAAAGTTTTTGTAAACCCATTTGCTCAAGATCATGCAAATATTTAGAGTAAGGATCTTGATGCGTTACTCTCGGCATACTTATAATACCCATATTCATAAAGGTTCTCGGAAATAGAAGGTAGATTCAGTGTTTATACACTAAACTTTCCTTCATTTAATTTGAGAAGCATTAGCGTTATTGTAAGTCAGATATATGAATGATCTAATATCTGGAAGTAAAGATTTACACTGAATAATAATGACAAAATTACGTAATTTAACGCGCACTATTATGTATTTTGTCGCAACATTAGTTTTACTACTTTATAAATATTTATTAAACATCACCACTACTTCTTAGTTGCCGCATCCTGTGCGGATTTACCAAAACTTTTATTAATGCTGCCGCTATGGTTATTAATCTTTACCCCGTATCTCAGCAATTATTCGTGACCAAAGCAATGACACCGTCACGAAGACCATTCAGCCGCCCTTAATGCCAGGAATGTCTAAAACTGTATTCTAAGATATATAAGTGCGATGTTTCATTACTTTCGTCACACCACGGCCGAACGCACCACCTTCTGCGAAGGCACTCTCAAACGTCCTCTACAATAATCGATGTTTCAATAAAAAGAGGACATCCTATACTTCTTCTATTGAATATAAGTGAAAATTTGTTTTACTTAAGGACCTTTCTAAAAAAGTAGATGCAGAGAAGTTTGCCAGATATCCAAAAATTATAATTTTGGAGGAGTAAATTAGATATAATAGCAAGATCATATAAGCTAAATTAACAAAACGCAACAACAGAGGTAATTAGAAGAAATTATAATTTAATGTGAACAAGGACTGCACCAAAGAAACAAATATGTATTACGCTTTGTGTAATTATTGTAGCCTGCAATCTATGTTACCACATTTACTAAGAACTACTAGATATACGCTAGATATTAAAAAGAAATAAAAAAATTAAATTATTTTTAAGCGTAAAATATCCAAAACCCTTAAAAGGCTTCAATAGTCTGCGTAAATTAAATCAAAACTACGTAGATTCAACGAACAAACAATAATTAAAACATTTGAGGTACAAGATTGTGTTTTCATTATAATTATAAAATGTAAAAATGTAAAAAATGCTTCATATACAACATAAAATTACAAAAATAGTAATAAGAAGAGGGATAAAGAGAGAAGAGAAGGAAGGGAAAGTTACGTATCAAAATTTTAGATCAAAGAATTTCGAACTTCGAACTAATTTAAAAAAAAAGATGAAAAACTTAGTATCGGTACAATGGAGACCTAAATTTATATAACGTAAAGTTAATTTGGCTTTGAACAAAATTAGATAAGATTAGAAGAAGCTGTGCTGATAAAAAATATACCTGGGGCGTATTATACAGTGTTCTAGCAGCAACTGTATTTTCTCCTGTGCAAACATTTTTCAGTTAAGTCAATTTTCCGACCCGTGGCTTTTAAGAGTGCAGGAACACTCTGATATTTATATATTTAAATAACACTCGAATTTGAAGATCTGATTGTTATCAATACCCTATTGCATCTTTCTGCCTTGTTATTTTCGAAAAAAAGATATAAAATAATACTATGGATGGACCAATGTACTATTCCAAAAATATTAAACCAGTTAATTTAAAAAAATTATAATTACAATAATAAAAATGTATATAATCAATAAAAATGATACGAGATACAAGACATTGCAGATTGTTTTAGTCTTCTGTGAAATAAGCACCTTAGAATCTCACATATCTCTTCGGATAAATTAGCATACATTCATTGGAAAGATTGAGCTTTTATTTTCTAATCGTAACTGTAAACTCAGATTTCATTTTCGCTTATAACGTTTTGAGAAAACCTAATTTACACGTAACCACCTGAAACAAGTCACTAAAACTTCAGCCAACGTCCTTGATATTGCGGTCTCCAAGAACATCCCTAAACAGCACAATATATACCTCTGTCTTGACAGTGATTATAACACAATTCTTCTCATACTAGGGGTAGCAGAGCGGACGACGTTTATTTTCGCTCCTGCGTCTCATAGCCAGTCTTCACTGCCCACCTGAAGATATTCATGGGACCCAACTCCACCATCCAAAAAGAACCAGTACACCATCTCACGGCTTTTATCCGAGACTCCATCGCCTTCGTCATCAACTCCATTCTGCTTCTGGAACTGAAAGAGCAGATTCGAGAGAAGAATCTATTACAAGGGCCAAAGAAAATATCAGAGACTGGTGGTAGCAATCAAGAGCGCCGTCATGGATCACTGCAATGTCGAATATGAAAAAAAGATAGAGACTCTCGACGTGTCCAACAACAGCCCGTGGAAGATGATCAAAATCCTGTGCAACAAACCCTCTGCCATTCCGCCCATCCACGGGTAGAACGTTGTATGGACACCGTCGGAGGTACACCCTACGATTACTTGAAGCTCGCGTTCTACGAAGAAGTTCTCTAGCTGACTCGGACCTAACGTCATCCCCGAGCGAACGCTTAAGTTTTCCCGGACATGCCTACGATGCCCTCCATAAGAGTATTCCAGTATGAAGATAATACAGCAGTTCTATGAAGCTTTCGAAAATCCAAGTAACCATTTAACGAGTCCAGGAAGATCTGGACTGATGCAGCACGTGGAAAATAGGAATTAATCCAGAGAAGAACTCCATCGTTCTATTCTCCACAAACATACAAATTCGTTATCGACTAGACCTGAGAAAACTCAGAACCTTCGACCGGAAGATACCCTAGAGAGAAGAGGCACGATACTTGGATAAATAAGTTACCTAGAAGTCGCATGTAGATCGAAAGGTAACGAAGGTTAAGCCACACCGGCAAATTTTGAACAATTTCTTTATCTCGAAAACCGACTGTCCTTCCTTAACAAATTAACGATCTATAAGTCAGTCCTCCGCCCGATTAAAATGCATGTCTCGCTTGGTTGTACTGTGCGAAGAAGCAAATTATTAAGCTCCGGTTGATGCAGAACCGGGCCCTAAGATCCATCTTTATTTCTCCCTGATATATCAGGAACACGATACTACACCACGGTGCAGTCGGGTCAACTAACCAGGAGAATATCTCGCAATGCAGTCAAAATATATTTTTTAGCGTTAAAGATTAAGGCAACCTCATTGTTCGTGGATTTTACGAGTACGAGCTGGATAGAGGTGTCTGCTGAAAGCACCCGAACATTCTGATCTCCTTGTAAAGCGGCACGGGGGATGGCTTAATGCAGACTCACTAACATCTACGCCAGGTCACCGAAATACGTTATGCGTTTTATGCTTCTGCCAACATTTCACATACTTTAGTTTTTAGAATCCCCGGTTTATTTTCTATTTCACACATTCACTATTTTTGTGTCATTGCTGGTTTGCTAAACATGAAATACTTTTATAAGATTTTTTCTTTAAATCATTTGTTTTATATCTTTATTTATACTGCACTCATTATATTGTTTTGAAAATCCGTCTGAATTAATAAAATAATTTCTAGGAACAAATTGTTTAGCTTTGCCAACAAAGTTCAAAACAAATTTGCTGCTTTACTCTTTTAGTTGTTGCAAATGGGACGATCACATATTATATGAGGCGTTACCGGCATCCAACTCCCAACTGATTCAACTAGTAAAGCTGTTCTTATTCACGCATGCGCATTACAGTCTACGTTTATATGTTATCAGGTTACATCACGCAAACAGGTTGTAGTGCAAACTGTTTTCATTATTAACAGGTGCTTTAGGAATTTTCCAGAGTGTAGCCTGTTTGATGTAGTTCTTTGCAATATTATTAAATTTTGGTATCAGCAAACGATTGCTGATATTGCACGAGCATCGTTTACCGAATCAGTGAGGCCTGGGGTGAAGGAACAGTTGGAATATTGGCAGTTTATAAGGGTTTCAGTAAATTTAAAGCTGGAAATAAAGATTTTGCGCTCCAGCAAGGAAGTGGACTTCCAAAATAAATTGATCGTCAAGCCGTTGTTGAATTAGTTGAAGCGAATCCGTCTCTGGTGTGTGAAATATTTACCAATAAATTTAATTTTTCTCCGCAGCCAATTTGCAACATTATGCACGAACAAAATGCATTTTCATGAGCTCACCGATAACGAAATGTTGAAGCGCGTCCAGTTTTCCAGTCGTTTGCTTGAGGTGTTCGAAGAATAACTGGAGATCTTGAGCGATATTGTGACGGTAGACGAAACATGGGTGGGCTTCGACAATCCTTATAAGCACAAGTGATCATCCGAGGGAAAAAGGCCCTCAGACTCCAGTCAAATACTTTTGAAAAGAGAAGCATGTGGTCACTGTTTTTTTAAAATCGGGGCGGAAATTTTTCTCTATGAATTACTTGCGAAGGGTCAAACATACTGTACTATGAAATTCTTGATCTGTCGACGTTTGCCCAGCGAAAGCGCATTATTTTTTAACAAGATAACGTAGAGCTGCATACAGCCAATGTGACAAAGAAGTGGTTCAAAGATAGAGGTTGAGAGTTCTTGAGCATCCACGATACGGTCCGGAATTGGCCCTTATCTATTAGCATTTGTTTTGATCGATGGAGCATTGGTTAAGTGGCAATAGGGTTGATCTGAAAAGCTTGGTTACCAACTTATTTAATTTTAAGGCCTGCGGGATCGACCTTTTGCCCGACAAGTGGCGGAAAGTGATTGATGAGAGAATGTACTTTGACTACTAGTTATTTCTTTGTTGGGTCTTAATTTGTTGAATAAATTATATCAAACAAACTATATATATGAAATTGCTTGGACAACTTATTGGACCGACATTTGTTCACTTATGCATTTGCATGCAGTATAGAACAAATCGGTGACAATATTATATATGAGTTGTAATACCTGAAAAAATGACTTTAATTTTTAGTTTAGCGTCATGTAATACTAGTCATAATATTAATAACTCAAAGATATAAAAGATGGTATTTTAGGAGCTCGGTGTAAAAACTTTCCCAAGCCAGACGTTGACTCTCGACAGCCCTTCTTAAGTTTATATCTTTAGGCAACATAAAGACTTTGTTTCACTATAGCTACGTTATTTCTTTTAAGCGTATGTTGAGGTTTTCTAAAAGTTTTCTCCTTTCAACATAGGCAGTTTTTAAGACCCTATTTAGAATTACTCTTGCTACAACATGCATAAGGTGTGTCACTCGTTATCCAAGCCGGCCTTTTGAAATACTTTTTACACCAGTTAGGGTATTGCAAAGCAATTTGAAGAGAATTGACCTTATTTTGTGAAAAATATATACGAATATAAGTCAGCAATGCGTAGGTTATTAACACCTGAATTTCTTTGGTGACGTTTATTTTTAAGAAGTCTATTGTTTATAATTGGTTGTAATAAACTTCCACTTCTGTATATCTTTTAGAATAATCCAGCAATGTCAGATTGAATGGCACAAGTAACTACAGCCCTTTCCAAATGATGCAGTTGTTGAGGGAAGTAGGTTTCGGCCATGCTTGCCAATATTCTGTAAAAAGTAATTTCATGCTGAAGACAGTTTTGACATCTTTTTTGTGCTTAAACAAGACATGGTTTTGGATATTGAAAAAACATTGGTGTTTTATGTAGAACATCCCCGCAGTGTACATAAAATGTCAACAATTTAAAAATAGATAATATTGGATTAGGATAGACCAACATCTAACACATTACATGGTGAGGCACTTTGGCAAAACCAACACATGACCTTTCAAATTTTAACACTTACAGTACCTGTTATGGTAGTATCACATTTTTCTTAATACAAAGTTATTCCGCTTCAAATTTTGCGTCAATATATTTATTGTTGTTAAAATTGTTAGAGAAATGTTGGGTTCGATAAGAAATTTGACATTTTTATGTAGGAATTTGCTCATTAAAATCTGTTAGACCTAACTCATATAGGTATTTCGTTTGCTCTTTAGTTCGCATTTAAGTTTCAAAACGTAAAGACGTGTGTCCTACAATTCGAAAGATAAGTGCTAGCGCGGTGCTTCAGAACAAAAGTAAGACAGGAAGTTTCCGCTTTCCTTCCAATTAAATCTGGAATACCTCAGGGTAGCGTGCTGGGTCCTCTACTTTATCTCTTGTCACAATCGGTACATTCGCTGATGACACTGTCATCGTGGCTAGCCACAATGAAGTTGTTCGAGCAGGCACTCTAATCCAAGAATATCTGTATAGTCTAGAGCACTGGCTTAAAAGATGGAATGTAAAAATGAATGAAACAAAATCTGCACATCTAGCATTTACCCTGTGCACCATGCCCACCAATTTTTCTTAATAACATAGAAATACCACAAACTACAACAGTAAAATATCTAGGGATACACTTGGATACTAAATTAAATTGGAGAAAAGAGAAAGCAACTGGACTTAAAACAGAGAGATATGAACTGGTTGATAGGAAGAAGGTCCCCACTATCTATTGATAATAAGCTATTGTTATACAAATCAATTATCAAACCCATATGGACATATGGGAATGTGCCAGTAAAACGAATCTCGCAATAATTCAAAGATGTCAATCCAAAATTCTAAGAATTATAGTTAACACCCCATGGTATATAAACAATGAAATGATCCGCAATGACCTGAAAATACCAACTGTACAAGAAGTCATCCATGAGAGAAGTGTAGCTCACCGTAAAAAGTTAGAAATACATACGAATCCTCTAATGCAGCCCCTATTGGAAGACCCTGCATGAAGAATTAAAAGACAGTGGCCAGCTGATCTATAAAATGGAAGAGATTCCATCGTTGGGTGCGATCTCATCATGCCTTATCTAAGTCTAATTGTTAATACTTAGATTGTAAGATAGCAAATTAGCTTATAGAATACTCTGTTTTTTGATTGCTAATTGAAATACAAAAAAAAATTGCTCCTTACACGCCAAATAAATATATTTCTTCGTTTTCCTATCATCCTATACTTACAGTTTCACACAATATTGAAGTTAGTGATGCATGAGTTTACATTGATTGTCTTTTTATCTATCTGATATATCAGTAATACCTGCTTTTTCTTAGTGCAGACTCTCAAGAAACTTAATTGAAACTTGGTAGCTACTGGTGTATTTTCCAATAAGAAAATACTTACAAAATGTGCTAAGTAAAACGTAAAAATAAAAATACATATATATATGGAGAGATGGGCCCCTTTAAATAATTAGGAGTTCTAAGAAACAACAAGAATAACTGCGAATTGAATATTATAAAAAAAGTGCAAGCAGACAATAAAAACACACTACCCAAATACGTATCTGAAGGATAAGAAGGTAAACAAAATTTAACAAAAAAATAATAAGGTCTAAGAGTGTAGAACGCTAAAAAGTTAGGAACAATATAAAGGCTCATCAAACGACAGAAGAAAAAGTAATGGAACTCCAAATGAACTTGGAAGTAGAGGACTCTAGAAATATTAAAGTACAGAGAGCTAAATGACTTGGCTACGTAAAGATGTGATGGTTGGATCAAGTTATGGAAGATTTAAAATAGTTTGACATAGATAATTAGATACCACAAAAAAGCAAGGAGGTATATAGTGACAAGGGTAAAAAAAAGGGTCTAAAAAATAAATTAGAAAAGCTCCAGAAAGGAGCAACAAAATATTGTGACAAAAACAGTAACAGTAAAGGATTTTCAGAATATAATTCAGCGATTTTAATTCTGTCTAGAAGCAAATGGTAGACACTTACATTACATGTTATAATGTTATCATATTCCTCACAGAAAAGATATTTTGCTTTGAATTTCGTGTTAATATTTTCAGCTGTATTAAAAGTATTAACTCTTTCGGTCCTAACGGTGGCAATTGCCATCACTATTTCACCATTCACAAAAAAGAAAGAAAACAGTAATTTTAAAATGCTTCCCTAGATTTCGACACTACGTTGTTTGCAAACAGATTTAAGCTTTGCTTTTGTGGAATTAAATGTGTGTGTTTAGCTGGGGGTATTTTTCTTTTGGAACGAAAATGAATTTAGATGGCAGCAAACGATAATTAGGTAAGTGCCTTAGTTTACTTTGTTGTTGACTTACTACATTATTTACGGTTAAAATGTTTATTAGTTGATCCATAAAATGTTTTCTATTGTAATATTGGACGAGTAGGAAAGATGAGGATGTGTCGATAACCAGACATGGCTGCATATATAAAGCCTCTAAACCAATATGTATCACATTGCTGATTTAAATTGCTTTTATTTTATTTAGTGTGACATCACTCTTTTGTTTCAGATGAAAATGTTTGGGATGGCTGTAGAAAATCAAGGATGAGAAAAAAAAAGTTGCTATAAGTGATAAAGCTTTGTCTGTGAAGAAAATAATAACTTGGCGAATAGACACTTTAGATACTCCAGTTGTTGATTTCACTCCGTGCAAAGACATGGATGGCAAAGAAAATTTTTCTGAAGGTCAATCTCCATTTCAATATTTTTTAAATTATTTTACGGATAAAATTTTTTAAACTAGCTAAGAAGGCAAACATGTATTCGATATAAAAATCTCGAAACAATGTAAACTGAAGTTAATGAAAAATTAAAAAATGTTTTTCCATTTTTATTTTAACAGCACTTCAGAACAGACGTTTACTTAGGAATGCACATTGTAACGAATATTCGATTGCTCCCTGTAACAGCAGCAGAGATATGTGGTTAAAGATTTTCTTGTTGTGCTCCACATTCACGGTCGAGAGGCCGTCAAAATGCTTTTCAAGAATTCAGCCGCACGGGGGTGCACGTGCAGGTCTCAAATAATAGAAAATTATCAGAGTTTACGAGGAAACTTCGCGTACCTTCTGGAACCGGTTTTGAGCTATTTACATAGTACGCAGTGATGTAGCCTGGGCAGGAATTGAATCAGTATTACAGATAAAAACAGTGTAATTGTACAATTTTAATTGCAATGTGTGGTGTATATAAATAGTGTAAATAATTTTTATAACCTGTAAGTAAAGTAAAAAAAGTAGTTTAAGTAAATTTGCGCGGGTAATTCATCAATGTGAAGAGCAGACTCATTATAATATGGAAATGAAAAGAAATATTTAAACCCACTATAACTAAGATTATCGGGGACTGGGGCCGTAAAGAATAATACAGCCACCTGACGAGCTTTTTTGTTTCCTTTTCTATTAGGAATCATCTCATGATGTTTGTCCCTATAGCTAACATTCACTGTGTATTTAATGCGTTTGTAATTTAAAACGCTTTACTTTTGCGCTAAGTACTTTCGACCTGGTTTAATGCGAGGCATATTTGGCAAGTCTATTGAACAAAATCAACAATCATTTCCACAATTGATATTTGAAGTCGATGACTACTTTTATCGTGCTATCGGGTGTTTGAGTGGTACAAACGTAGAAACTTTTACAAGGATTTACGGTGAGGATGCTAAAAAAGCAGATAGTTAAGCGCAATATTGAAGTAATCCGATAATTTTTTGCGTTTGATTGTTTTCGTCAAATGTCAGTATATACAATACTAGATTTGTAAAATTAATGAGAATGCATCAAAAACCTATCATTTTTAAATATTTTAATCTACATGCGCTGTTTCGTTGAAACAGTTAAGGCTATAGGAGCGTCTACTTTGTTAATTTATGAAAAACGGGGAAGGGCCTACAGAAGAATTAAAATACAATATAATTTTTAAGGAGAGAAAGCACTTGCAGAGAAGTTTAATTTCAAAAAATTATTGCCAAAAGAATTGTAAAAATTTGTGTTGAATTTGGTAGAAAAATTAGTGTTTTCATCATTTATATAGCTTGAATTTTTTTCATTATTCACTTCTTGGGCTGTGATTCACACGGTTGCAATTGTGTTCTTTAGTTCTATTGGCAGAATTATTGCAGATGATCCAATATAATTTTAAATTGTAGCTATCAATGATTTAACACTTTTGTAGTTCTATGTCTCCTCTGTCTTGAAGCCTGATGATTTTGATTTCAAGGTTCTGATTTTTGCCAGCAGTTTCGTTTCCGTTTCTAAAGACTGAGGACCATGTCATGTGTGCTTACAAATTTTTCCCCGCAGTTTCAAATTCCAAGAAAATTATCAACTTTTGCAAAATAAACAGCAACTTTATAATAACTGGAAATTATTGGAGAACGAGGAGGCAAGTGCCATGAATAGGGTGGGCCAACTCTAAATGCAACTAAATAAAATCCATAAAATGTATGAAGAACTGAGCAAAAAACAGACTGTCTAACAACACCGAAGAAAAAAGACAGTTAAATAGCACACTGATGAAGAGGAACTAGCTTATGAGATAGGGCGAATTTGCCAGAAAAATAGAAAAAAAGAAAAATGAATACATTGCTAACACATCCACAAAACAATCAAAACATTTCAGAAACAAAGCAATCGGTAGACAAAACAATCGGGTCCTCCTCCCCCTATAGTAGTGGATATAATTGAAAACTTCAATCAATTACCATATATGAACAAATTAGTAAAATGTTAAATGATTCTTAAGTTAAGATAATTAATGATAAAAACATCAAAATTAACGTCACGGGCGTAGAAAGCTTTAAAGTGATTAGAGCAGTACTAGAAGATGAAAAAAACTCGTGGCACTTCTATGAGAACATGCCAAAGTACTAGCGAATAATTTACACCACTCCTGCAAACCTAAGCAGATAGGCTTGTGTCTCAGAAATAGAGGTTTTAATCTGTTAGAAGCAGTACCCAACTTAAAATACAAAAGCATACAACCTGTGAATATGTTTATTTTAGCGTTTACACATGGTGAGGATATTAACTAACTCTTTGCAATCATCGATATAATGGCGATTAGAGTAGAGATTCTGCCGATTAGAAAATCATGGCTAGTACCACAGTGTAAAAGGTACCAAGCCTACGAATACATACAGAGATACTGTGCAAAAAACCCAGGTATGTCAGGTGCACCGGAAAACATTTAACGGCAGATTGTACCAAATCTAGAGATGCAAAACCAAAATGCGTTCACTGGGGCAAAGATCGCTCAGTTAACTATCGTGGATGCTTGGTGACCAAATAAATTCAGAAAATTAAAAACAAACAAACTAAGAAGTCTATTTTGCTTCGATAGTCCCAAAGAACCGAACAAGTAAATGTGGAAAACCGAAGCAAAAACAATCAAAATCTATGACCTACAATCAAGCGGTAACTGGAAAAATGGAAGAAAATTGTAATAGGAAAGCTGGTAGATTAGATTCAACAATTGAATCAACTTTTCAAAAAATATTGGAAAAATTAAATGCAATGGATGAACGTATTACCAAACTAGAATATCGCATTCAAAGAGCAATCCCTAAGAATAAAAATGGTTAACCAACTGAGTATAATAGAATGGACCGCCAATGGACTACTGCAACATCAACAAGAGTTGCTAAGAGTCCTGGACATGAAAAATTTGATATATCATATACTCTTGGGAATTGTTCATTTTCCAAAGCTAAGAATATATTGGGCGCCTTTCAAAAAATAACAATTTTTGGTGACATTGATTTGACCAGAAGTCGGTTTTAATTGCTGAGAAGTAATCCTCATGTAATAGACACCAAAACAAAGGCCGATAAGTTCTGGTAAGTTCGACCAATTATCTAGTAAAACGTAAAAAGCTTCCTCTAGAAGAAAACTTACGCATGACAAATCAACTATTTCTTTTAAGGGACGATTAACATTAAGCAGTACATTAGAGCTGTCAGAATGTTTATGTTATGTGGCAAGTTAGGCATAATTTACTTTTCAGGTTTCTACCAAAGGTCCATCAGTCTTCCCCAAAACATCAACAATACTTATTCAACAATGAATGATTTAGTTATTTATTTGAGTCAAAGGATTGAACAAAAAGTCAATCACAAGCGTTTTGTGGTAACTATTTCACTTCGTTACCTTCGCTAGCAGAGCTGAGAGAACAAGTAATTTTTAAGGGAGACACGATTTGACGATTTGGTCAAGGGTAGGTTCTTCTTAATCTCTCATCATTCTTTCTACATAGGCTTGATTTTTAAATAAAATTAAAACAGAGCTTTCAGGGTTTCTTCTTTTTTTTTGCTTCTTCTTCTTCTTTTTTGTTTATTACCCAAATGAGTTTTTCGTTTTTTGTTTCCATATGTCTCTATCCAACTATTCAAATTTGTTTCTTCCATTATCTTCCTTATATATATTTTCCAATTCAAAGCTAGCCGTTCTCTTCCTTTTTACCTTTTAGAGGTCATTCTGTAATTTTTATTAGCCATTTATCTTCAGCGTTTCTTCTTTGGCAAAAAATTTTTTATATTTCTAAACAGTAGTAAGCAATTTATGACTGGTAAATTTATAGGATAATCGGATTGTTTTAATACCTGATTTAGCCTTGTATGATTCCTTTTTATAATAAAAAAAATTCAAAATGAACAAAGATATTGTTTTATGTGAAAAATTTTAAAAATATTTAATAAATAATTTTTTACATTACAATATTTAATGGAACCAATCATAATATTGAAAGATATAAAAAATTTTACAGTGGTAAGACCTTTCCCATCCGCTGATCAATTTGAGTTTTTGAATCTAAGATTACTTTATTTGTCCACCTTCTAGTGATAAAGTAGAAATGTTATACGGTAACTTTAAACTGAAAAAGGAACAGTAAGAATATTTACTTCTGTAAAATTTTGTTATATGAATTTTAAGCTGAATAGTACCATTGTTGGCTCTTGAAGGATTGTAAATTTGGAAGATGAATACAGTTTAAGAAGCATGAACTAGTCGGTCGATTATAAATTAAACACCTAATTGAAGGATCACGCTAAAAACGCATCGATTACAGGAGGATCTCTTAATGGTTATTGGATTTTGGGTCAGTTGGCAACAATGGGCAGCTTATAAGCAGCAGGACATTGAGCAGCAGGGATCGTTCGCGCGCCTTTATCAAGTACAGGATTATTTTGCCTAGTCGGGATCCGAACGAGTGACCCTACAGGATCCAATAAGACACTAATCCTGCAGGACCTCCTGGATATCCTGGTATTACCGGCCGGCATGTCCTGTTGCTGATATATAGCGTGTAAGAGGTTCTACTTCGGTGTATTAGGATCTAAAGGGTTGATATAGGAGCAGATTATGTAATTAATTGGTTATCAGGATTTATACCGGAGGAGGGATTATCGAGATTGCTTTCTTGAACCGATTATTGCGGCCGCAGGCCGCGCGCCCACCTTCCCGGCCTCTCGGACCGCGCCGAAAAATCGGACAGACGGGAGGCTATCGGCGATGTGCCCTCTATGTGTTGCTGGCAGTTCGCGGCCGCGGAGGGGCGAAGGAGCGCGGCTTTGATGTCACCGCGGTTTGTTAACGCGCAAAAATAACCAAAAACGTTTAAAGGTCCCTAATTGGAGTTCAGAGAAGTCCACGGGCGCGCTCAATTAAGCAATTTGTCGCGATGCCGATTTTCGATAAAGGGGCGTTAAACCCCGCCGCTGCGGCGCGATTTTCGAACCGGCCGGCCGGGCGGCGCAGCGCCCTGCCGCGCAATTCGGGAGGCAATTAAACTGGAAATTGTATTGTAGCAATATTTATCAAAGTTCATCCCCAATTATGGCTAATTTACGACTGCTAACTGACACTAACTATTTTATTCAGTCGATTCGGAACTTCTAAATATCGGCGAGCACGAACATTCGACACGAATTCTACGACCTCTGATGTAAAGATGGGCCCTGCCCCAATTAAACGGTAGACAGCGGCTTTAAAAATCACGATTTTGTTGGGGGTGCTTTATAAGGGAAACGGGCTTTGCGTATAAAAATTTTTGTTGCGAGATAATTCTATACAAAAATTTTCCACTCACCAGGTAGTTGAATGCATCCTTTTCATAGTTGATGTGGGTGACTGTAAGTAAAACTGAAGTCTTAAATAAAACCTTGAAACTTTTGATCCTCAAAATACAGGTGTTACGGACAGTGGAATTTAATTTGGTGGACCCAATGTAAATTTAATTAATATTTTTATTTTATCTACATCTTTTTGAATTTGAACTTATGTATAAAAGTTTTGACATTTTACATCTAGCTGGAGCAAACTTAAAACCTTTCTTATAAGTTTCTTCTTTTAAATTAAGAAATTTTTATCTTTTTTCTACACAATACGCTTTAGTTTTAATTTGTTCAGATATTTAATTAGATGTCTTAATTAAATTGACAATTAGATACAATTGTTTATAAAGCTGACGACTTTGGTATGAAAAAAATTATAGAAAGCTATTTCCTATTACCCTAGTATTTCTTTCTAATAAATTCTCTCATTTCAGTTTTCAGCAGTTTTCACCGTCAATTTTTGTACAAGAAACTCGAATTTTAAGTTCGTTCTGGGATTGCTTACAGAGCAATCCCTTCGCCGGCCCCATGTTTTATTTATATTTTCTATTACTTTTATTTACATGTTTCTGCTAATTGGTTTTCGCTTTATTATTTTCTCTTTTTTTATACCCTCTCTTATAGATTTTACCCTAAGTGATATTATGATCACTATAAGAACGCCTGATGCAACATAGACATGCACTAATTATCATTTTGTTATCAGAAAAACACTGTTACTAAATGAATAGATTGTTACGGAGATTAAATAAATGTAGGGCAAGTATTAGAAATTGAGTTAAATAATTTGCCTCATAATATAGAACAAAATTTTATTTTTTGAAGATAACTGCAATGTCGTAAATCACGCTTCATCTGATTCTATCAAATCAGTATAGTACCAAAACAAAAAACCAACATAAACATAATAGATGCCAGGGTACACAGAACAAATAATTTGGGAAAAGGGAGAGTAGACAAAGTCCATTTTTCAGTATCATATAAATTACAAGAAAATTTATTTCAGTATAGAGAAATTCTCTTAACATCTTTCTTAATCATATTGTAAATCACAATCTTCA
Source organism: Sinelater perroti (assembly GCA_036346155.1). Lineage (NCBI taxonomy): Eukaryota > Metazoa > Arthropoda > Insecta > Coleoptera > Elateridae > Sinelater > Sinelater perroti. The sequence goes on from JARFIY010000336.1 coordinate 538,185, forward strand.
TCACTGTTAAAAGTTATTGTCACTAACGAAAAGTCAGTAAAGGAACATAACACTTTTTTAAGATCTAAATATACTGGTGAGGGGGGAAAAGTTCGAAAGCAGCTTTCAGGGTGACTTACCCCTTTAATAATACTATCAATAGAAGCTGGAAGTTCTAACGTCACCTAAATAATTATCCTATGTGTTTAAAACACATAACCTACTGCGTACCTTCTTCAATTCAAGGGTTAGGAAAACCTTTGAGGTTTAACTGATTTCCAAATTTGCCTTGTGAGGTTAGTTAAATTTTTCTATACAATTATAATTCTTCTTAACAACATAGATGTGGCTGCTTCTAGTTTATATTATTTTCATTCCTTTAGGGGAAGTTAGAAGCAGCGCCTATGCCATACCAAAAAATTAGGAAGTGATGTGCCCTTATTTTAATATTTTATACTTCACTTCTTATGTCGTTTTCGAAAGCCTTTTCAGTCATCCGTCTACTTTTGCACATATTTAAAGCAGATTCTTCACTCTACTAGCTCAGCCATAGCAAATGCGACGATTACAACTACAAGCTTCCAACTTCCAGTAAAGTCGTCCTTGTTTACGCACGCGCAGTTCAGCCAAGCCTCATCTGCTGCCATCTTTCATCATCACGCAAATTGTTTTTATTATATAAGCATTGGTTTGATATTTCTATCGTAGACTTTAAAATAGCTCCACGAGATGCGACTGCCTTTACTGATGCGGCACTCCTGGTACTAAATTTAAAACAGATTCGCTGCTGTGCTCTCTTAATTATGGCAAATGCGTCATATTACTAGATCTTAACTCCCAACCTAAGCCGTCCAGTAAAGTCGTTCTCGTTTACGCATGCGTGTTGTACCCAACTCTCATCGGCTGCCTGTTGTATCACGATAGCACAAACTGTTCTTATAATATTAACATTGGCTCTATATTTTTGTGGTAGACCACACAGACCCTTAAAAAATCAAACGAAAGGATTGTAGTTAGTCTTAATGTTAAATAAACTTAATTTTTTTCAGAAGTACTGCGTAATTGACGATTATACTAAACCGTTATGTTGTATGATATTTTTAGCTATTCTGAACTAGCAAGAAATCTGGAGCAACGTTTTTATGCATTCCATTTAAGATAACGTTAAAAAATACCCTAATTGTTGGTTGTTGCCCCCGAAAGGCCCCATATGGTTTATCTGATACCTGCTTCGCCTCCCGTACGAATCCGCGGCGGTAATTACACATTCGCTCCATAAATACAACGTCGCGGGTCGGGCCCGTAAATACATTGCCGCAATTTACCAAAATCTGTAAAATATAATTATGCCATATTTATAGGCTGAATTAATGATTTTTCTTAATTAGCATCGTGCGTGCCTGATAGTTAGGTTCATTTTGGCCCATTTCTCCTTATTAACGACGGAAAATCGCTCCTAAAGGTTTCCCCTTCCCGGAGTCATGCAAGCCTCCAATTCGTCAAAGACTCCGTTCGCGTTTGACAAGATATCAGACAGTTATCGGGAGAGCCATCGGCGGGCCGCGCTATTGATTCGCTAAACGTTAATTTGTTGCATGCGCTGCATCTGGGGCGCGCGGCGCGCATAAAAATTCTAATATCAATTTCCATCGGATACTTTTCGATTAACGGGGAAGCAATAAGTGGGCCTCTAATCGCTTTTAAACTTTTCTCTTAAAAGAGGGTGCATTTTTATGTCGCCCGCGGATCCGGCAGCGTGTAATTGGTATGCAGCATCGCGATTCCTTAAATAATTTTCTGGTCGGATTACATCTTCCTCCCGTCGCCCGGATCGGCCGAACCTGCGCTCGATTTTTCCGGGGCGCGCGGCGAGTGAGGAGCGCCATTGTCACAACAAAAACCACATTAAAACTGTCTATAGAGCATAAGAGCGTGTTCGGATTTAATAACTTGTGAATATTCATCTGAGGATGTCCTCGGCGAGGAGAGAAGGACGGGGTGCGCCCGTCAGTGCGGAGGATCGAGAGAGGCTATTGTTACTATGACAACCAGTAAATTAAGTCATCAATGAATCATTGCCGATGCGGAATATCGGCGGTGTAAGGAGGGTAAACCCTGAATAAATTAAAAATATCTTTGGTTTGGGGTTCGGCCCCGTTGCCGGGGCTGCTGCCGCCGGGACGCGGAGGACGCGCCTCGGGCTGGAGGCTGGAAAAATCCGGGAGATCGGCTGCACGCGCGGGCCTGCAGCCGCGGAAAGGTGCTAAGTGCTGTGCTTCGCGTCCTCCGAAAGGGCGGCCGCCCCAGTCGCCATCAAATATTAAACTTTCGATTAAATACAGCGCACGTGGGTGTATGGAAAGATGATTTATGGCCGCCAAGATGTAAAATGCTAAATGCAAATTTGATTACAGCGCTGTTGCATTTAATTGCGAAAACTTCGCCGAGTGCAAGTGATCGGAGAGCTTTTCGAGCTCTTGACCGGACGAATTTTCCCCTGGCGCACACTTTCCGCTTAAGCGATCTACACACTTTTGGTATTAGCGGCAACGATATAATAATGACGATTTTTTAAATTAAATATTTATTGCATTAAGTGTCATTTCCAAAACCTAAATTTTTAACCTGTTCCTTTAGTTTTCAACGAATTATTAAGAATTTTAGCAGTTGGTTGTATCTTCCTTCTTTTGTCACATAATAAAAGCAATTTTTGCCCACTATTCCATTTAAAGCTTCATATGTTACTGGTAGTTGCAGATAGTAAAAAATCAAAAAATAATTTTAGTTAAAGGGCAGGGTACAAATAATAGAACAAGAAGACTTCACAGAAAGCAATATTCAACTGGAAACATTAACCCACAAACTGTAGGCGCATTAACATACCGTTTCAGAGTTTTGCTTAATTTTTTAAATTTTGCATGCAATTAGCCCCATCGATTAAACTAATTAGAATGCAAATCCGTTGACAAATTGCCTGCAGATAAGCCGTTTACAGTTCAAAGTGCTCCATATTTTGGCAATTTTGGATCCTGTCGCGGACTAAAAAGTGGATTCGTATTAACCTGGAAACTGCAGGCTTATCTCTGCATCAAGTTTCGAGTGCAAGCTAAATTTAGTGTGTGCTCTAGTTACATACTTTTAAATCGGGGGGTTAATATGGCGACATATAATTTCGTACGAGTTGATTTGGAACTGAAATTTGTTTGACTCTTGGGTACTCTGATGCAATCACTGCATGATGAGACATAACTATAAAACTGTGAGAGATATCTAACGTTCAATAGAGGGTTTCCCAGTTTTCCTTAAACCTGAAAAACTTAAAGCCAAATCAAAACAATTAGTTTACTACCTACAATATCAAAACTATTCAAAAAGCTTTCTCTAAAACGTCTTACCCCTATTATGATTTATGACCAATTGATCCCCGGCCACCAGTTTAGATTTAAAAGTAACTATTTTATTGGAAAATAAGTTAATTGCATAATAAGCATCAAAAACGTTGTTCTAAAAGAAAAAGCCTATGGAACCTTTGATGAAGAGTGCCACGATGGTTTGTTTTCTAAGATAAAAATTATTCTGTTTTATAAGTACTGCACTGTCTTTAAGTCCCTCATGGAAAAATCTTATTTTCAAGTGAAGCTTGAACAATCTTCGAATAAACAATAACGTTACCTCGGTAATGCTAGTCTATAATCTAACTATTCTAGCTGAAAATAATTGAAAATGTTGTTCAATTCAATTTGTGTTTTTTTAATCAGTCTTTGGACTTTTTCTATGTTTGACTTTGCAGTGTTGCTCCAGATTGTTGATGCGTATAGCACCAACGGTCGTATTAGAGATTTGTACATCATAATGGTCCATTTGGGCTTAAGAGATGACTTTCTATTAATGAGAGGGTAAAGTTGTGCCAATCGAGCGTATCCTTGGTTTAACTTGTAGTTAATATGAAGTTTCCAGGTAAGTCGAGTGTCAAGGAGCACTCCCAGATACTTGATGGCGGCATCGGCGGGATTCCAGGCAATAGTGTTGTTGTTGATTGTTAAGCTGGGAGGGTTTGTAATTCTTCCGAGGGAAAATATTTTTTGCCTGACATTTGGTGTGGTTGATGTGCATATTCCATTGGTTGAACCACGAGCATATTTGGTTCAGTGCAGTCTGCTGCTTTTCAATAGCTAAGGTAAGGTCAGTGTGTTGGGTCAAGATTGCGGTGTCGTCCGCGAAGGTCGCTAGGGTTGCCTCTATGTTAGGGATATCTGAAGTAAAAATATTGAATAATAGGGGTCCCAGTACGCTTCCTTGAGGTACGCCTGCATGGATGGACTTTGTTTCAGAAGATGCGGAGTTTATGCGCACCGCAAAAGTGCAGTTTCCTAGGAAGGAGAAGACTATGGCTTTAAGGTAGCTGGGAATTTTTATCTTGATGATCTTGCTTTTTATGCCTTCGATCCAGACTTTGTCGAAGGCCTGGGCTATATCGAGGAGAACTACAACTGTATAACCTTTGTTTTCGTAGCCCTCTTCTATTTTTTCAGTTATGCGTTGGAGTTGGTGCTGCGTAGAGTGTGATTTCCTAAAGCCGAATTGGAATGCTGGTAGGATGTCGAGTGATGTTAATTCATTCATTAGCCGGGAGTGGATGATCTTCTCGAAAACTTTGGAAAGTGATGTCAGTAAGCTTATTGGCCTGTAGCTACTAATCAACTTTTGTCTTTACCTGGTTTAGGAATCACCAGTATGTGTGCATGCTTCCATGTTTGTGGAAATAACCTTGCTGAAGACATGCATTAAAAGTTGTTGCTAGATAGGCTAAGGTTTTGGTGGTGAGCTGAGATAATATTAGGTTGGTAATGAGATCGTGCCCAGGAGCTTTTCTTTTAGGGAGACTGTCGATTATTGTTTTAATTTCAAGGGAGAAGAGGGAGTTATCGGTTCTGTAACTACTGGGAGATGAGTTTCAACGTGATTAATTATATATGTTGCGTGGTTTGGAGCGCAAGTGACTGTTGGAGTGAATACACTTTCGTAGTGGGTAGCAAAGGCTGTTGATTTTCTTCGTCAGTAGCAAGTAGTGTATTATTCACGCTTAATGTTGGGATGTCCTCTCTTTGCTTTAATATGCGCTTTGTAGCTCTCCTCATTCCGATGTCACCTGGTTGGAGATCTTCTATGTATTTTTGATATGAGTTGATTCTCAGCTCATCCAAGCATCTTTTAGGTGTGTGTTAACCTGTTCAGTAATCGTTTTGTTTCCGGTATCCTGGTTCTCTGCCATTCGCGTCTGACTTGACTTTTCTTTTGATTAGTGCTGTGATTTCTCGAGGCAAGCTATGGTGATTAGGTTTTTGTTAGTTTTGGGCGCTAGTGTTGATCTTTGCACGCTGTCAGTTATTGATGTTGTTAGTTTGGATATGGTTAGATCAATGTCCTCGTGGTTGATAAGACCGGTTGGGCATATAGCTGATCATCTAGGATGGCTTGGAATTGTTCCCAGTTAATTATCCCGTTTATTAGTTTTGGTACTGGCTGTACCAGCTGAGGTGAGCTAATAAATGTTATTATAACTGGTAGGTGGTCAGAATCTAGTTCTTCTACTACAGTTTGAAAAGTTGGTTTATCGAAGTTTTTTGGAGTACTATGTCTAGTATGTCCGGCTGGTGATTACTGCGATACGGGTAGTAGGTATAATTCTCGGGGCTGTTATTTGGAAGGAGTATTTAGTCGCGTAGCCTTCCATCTTGATTCCCTCGGGATTGTTAGCTCTGCATCCCCATAATTGGTTTTTGGTGTTGAGGTCTCCAATCATCAGGAGTGGCTCGTTTGTGTTGAAGATGGTTTTTATGTCGTCCTCCATTAATTTCTTGTTCGGCTGTCTGTATGTGCTGATTAGTGTGAGGTTTTGATCGTTTATTTTTATTTTAACTCCTATTGTTTCAAGGCTTAGGTTTTTTGTTTCGGGGGCAGAATTGTGGCAAATTTTCTTTCTAATGAGGATAGCTACTCCACCAGCAGCTATTTGGGCGTTTCTATCTGCTCTGTGAATTTGGTATCCTGGTATTTTAAACGTGTCTACTTCAGATAGGTAGGTTTCTGTGATGCACGCGATGTCTATGTTATGCCTGGCAAGGAAGGTTATAAGGATTGATCTTTGAGTTTTGACGCCATTAGCATTCCAGTTTAGGATTGATAGTTTTTCGATGATTTTCTGCGATTTAGGATCCATTGAGGAGTAGAGGAAGGAGTGTACTAGTGATAAAATTTTTAATTATGGGGAGGTAAGGGGTAAGGAGATCAACAAGGATTTTGGCTATATTATTTGTTAGGTGAGGTCATTGGATCGGTTGTCTGGTTAGGGTTAATAAGGGTGGAGTTGGTCGGTGCAGTGTTTCGAGCTTGATCTGCATATGAGCGGTTCGGATTGACAAAATAGTTCCTATTGTGTCTTGTGCTGGATTGGTTGAAGTTGCTGATGTTATTTTGTCGTTTTTGTACTATCTCTAGGTGGTGGCTACAGCCGCGATAGCTTGCGGGGTGTGATCCTCCACAGTTGGCACATTTGGGTGTTTCTTCAGGTTTTTTCTTGCATTGTTGATGCTGGTGACTATCGCCACATTTAACGCAGCGCGGATCTAATGTACAGTAGTTTTTGGTATGCCCATAGCCTCGACAGCGGTGGCATTGTGGAATGTTTGATGGCTTTCTTCTCGGTTCTACTGTGACTATTGAGTAGTACATGCTTTTTAATGTAAAGATTTTCTTAGCGTTTTCGTTATCCTTCAGGTCGACTGCGCAAATTGGAAGCGGCTGTTTATTTTTTGTAAGCAGGCGTGTGACTTTGATAACTGACAGGGTTTTGCTAAGTTGGGTGAATATTTCTTGTTCTGTTATGGATGGTGGTATGTTTTTGATCACGACATTGAGGGGTTTGCCAACAGGGTTTTGGAAAGTATGAAATTTGATGTTGTTATCTTTAAGGAGTTTTGTTAAAATTCTGTAGTCATTCTCTTCAGTTAGGTTGATTCTTAAGGTGTTTGTGTTACAAAAGGTCGTGAACTCGTTTGATGTTAGTTGTTTAATATCTGCAGTCAGGGCTGCGTGATTTATGGCGTTGTGTAGATAGATAGGCGGTATTTTGGGTTTAGTTGCCGAAGTTTCAGTTTTTCCGTTTGTGTTTTGCTTATTATGGTTATCGTAAGGGTTATCAACTGGGTCAACTTCTTGACTGGCAAGTAGATCATATTTGTTTTGCGTTGTTTGGGGTCCATGCGTAGCGTTTTTGCACTTCATTAAGTGGCGGTGTTAATGAATCAGATTTACGCTTGTTTAGCATTTGAATTTCCATTGGGTTATCATTATTAATGTTTTCGGTTATTTTAATAAATTGAAAGTAACTTACAATTTATGTTGCTTTTAAAGTTGATATTATAAGACCTTTTCGTTGGATAAATGCACTTTAATGTTTCACACACTTGGGACAGCGATAAAGCACGTCTTGACGCTTTTAAAGTAAAATGACGAATGTCTCAATTTGTGTTGCAAGCGCTATGTTGGTTTGAAAAGGGTCGTATGAAAAGACATGATTCAAAATCATTTAATATAACTTTTACAAAGTACAGAAATGTAAGTCCATGTTTTAATGGCCAGTTTTGATTTTATGACTATTCCTGCTGGATTAGTAGAAGGTTGATTAGATAATTTTAGTTCTCAATCCCAATAGACCCAAATCTCAATAATCTATTAGTTTATTATTTGCAACATCAGAAGCATTTGAAAACTTTCCCTTAAAACATCCTACTCCCACTCTGATTGCTAACCAACCGATCTCACCACCTTGGACGGAGAAGCAACTACTTTACTATATAATAAGTTTATGGCAAAACGAGCTTATTATTGCTCTTGACTTGAGCTGGCTTTTGATAAAATGTGACACAAGTGTCCTTTGTGCCACCTTTAAATCCTACCTAGAGAAACGCTATTTTTAGGTAAATCTTGAGTTATGGGGTTTTACATCTATTTTAAATATTAAAATCCTGAAGAGTTTTTAATCAAGAACACTTCATATGATCGTCAGTTTAGCAGTTTAAGTCCAAAATTCAGAAACTATTTTAAGGTTTATAAGTGGTTTCGGTTAAAGAAACTAAAGTAACAAATATATTCCAAAATTAGCTATATGTCAATAATCTCTTATTAAATCTACTGGGCAAAAATGTTCAAATGCTCAAGATCAACCTTATCAATCTAGGGATTAGAACTTAATGTTAACTGTTTTTTCAATGGATAGGTAGTTTTGGATCCTCCTATTGCATAATGAAGGTGGTTGTGGCACCAGCCAATTGTTCTCCGTCTTTCAAGTGTCTTTTTTAGTAGCCTACGCAAATGATAATCTGAAAGGAATACATGAGAACTGTAGGGAAAATTTTTAGTGTAGTCCAAGACCAATCCTAAATTTTTTGTTAAGTTTAGAAAGTTGTGGAGTAGGATAGCGTCTTGAGTTGCTTGAGTACTGCTATGGATTATTGCGAATACAGAAGTAACTTCAGCAAAATATTCTTCTTAGTCACATTGGTTCTTGAGTGATTTTGATGCTCTTCGTTTTCTTACAAAAACTGTTTGTGCCATTCCTCCACTTGAATCTTCATAAGAGTGTTTTCCTCTAATTGCGCTTTAAATCTTCTCAACATTTTCGACGGGTATTGATAAACTTGATCTGACTTTGTGATAGCGGCTAAAAAGTGATAAAGCAAAATACCCCGTGGGAGAAACCGTGTCCTCTATAAAAGAAGCTTTAGTTTATACTTGCATATTATTATAAACTGTAAATTACCATATTTATATCCCAAAATTGAGAGTCACCAATGGACTTCCTCTCATCCAGGTGAACTCTTATTAAAATTCTCTTAATACTGATGGATTTGCTTATTACTATAACAAATGTAACATAAAGCAAATATATTGATAGTTTACAAAGCTGGGGTTTCAACTGTTTTTTAAAAAAATGTTAACTTTAGTGGTAAATAAAGATTAAGAATTCTGAAAACTTCAATGGGGAACAAAAAACTGAAAAAAGCTAAGATTAAGTTTGTGTCCAATACAATTGTTTATTAAGTTAGATTCCTTGGTAAACCTTTTAAAACCAATATTGTACGAGTGACTCGAGAAGACACATAAATCAATTTTTAATAGTTATTGAACCAACATTTCTTGATGGAGTCTAAGAGAAAGACTTATTTGTATTTAAATGCATATAACGCAATTGTTGCTTGCTTATACAAATATATTTGTACCATGAGATCATAAATTTATGTTTTTAAACATTGAGATCCTTTGCTTTTGACTAGAGGGTCATGCCAATAATGTTTTATTTGGCTCTATATAACTATATTTCTTTTGAATTTTTGTTCTCCAATAAAATCTTTGGGTACTACACATGCAGTGACTGCAATAGCTGCTATTTCTAGTTAAAAGTTTGGACAAAATCTGATCAGGTTAAAAATTACGCGTAAATTCCCTCCAAGAAAAGATGTGGTTGCTTTGTATTTGAATGATCCGCATTAATTTGACCTAGAAGTTGTGCCGTTTTAGTGGAAAACACATTACCAAGTAGCGTGAATTTGCTTTTGAATATTTACTAATCTATTAGGCCTCTTAGTTTGGCAAAATTATCTACACTTCTAGTTAGTTTTTACAAAAAATCTTTAAAGTTTCTTTTTCAAATGCAATTCTTAAGTCACAGAAAAATTTAATTTGATTTTTTTGACTCTCTGTATGTGCATCTAAGAAACTTACGATTAATTGTATAGGCGCTATTTAATTCACACTACATCAATATAAACTTATTCGTTGTATATGTAAAGAAATTTTGTAAATATTAAAATACCCATTTTATTCCTGTAATAGATAAAGTGACTACAAAAATGTTAAAGGAGATGCCAAGGAAAGGGTTAGTTTTACTTACCTACATTTTCAATGCTATCGCAAGACTAAACTACTGGCCAAAACAATTAAAAATTGCCGAAATAATACTAATCCTTAAACCAGATAAAGAACCCAACGACGTATCATCGTACCGTCCTATAAGTCTGTTACCAATTATCTCAAAATTACTCGAACGACTCCTCCTGCAAAGAATAAACTCTGACCAAATGACAGAAGATTGGATACCTATGCATCAGTTTGGCTTCCGCAATAACCATTCCACTATACAGCAAGTGCATCGAATCAGTCACCAAATAAATCAAGCATTAGACCAAAAGAAATACTGTCTATCAGTTTTTCTAGATGTCAGTAAAGCCTTTGATAAGGTATGGCATACTGGATTACTATATAAGATCAAAGAACTTCTACCCATCACCTATTTCAAACTGATAAAATCTTACCTAAGTAGTAGAGAATTTTGCATCAAAGTCAATGACGAGGTGTCGGTCCAACGTCCAATTAAATCTGGAGTGCCCCAAGGCAGCGTCTTGGGACCCCTGCTCTACGTGCTCTATACAACCGATCTTCCCACCCATGAAAACACAACAATGGGTACGTTTGCCGATGACACTGTCATTCTCTCAACTGTCATTGACCCACTCGTAGCATCGACCACTCTACAAAACCACCTAGACCAAGTACAAACATGGACTCGTAACTGGAAAATCAAAATTAATGAGACAAAATCTGTGCAAGTAAATTTTACACTACGAAAAGGGTTATGCTCACCATTATATTTTAACAATATACCAATACCGCAATCTACAAGTGTAAGATATTTAGGAATACACCTGGACAACAGATTGACGTGGAAAGAACATGTAGATAAGAAACGTAAACAGATTGACTTGAGGATGAAAGAACTTCAATGGCTAATTGGACGAAAATCTAAGCTCACGCTTGAAAACAAACTATTACTCTACAACAACGTAATTAAACCAATCTGGATGTATGGAGCAGAACTATGGGGATGTGCGAGTAAATCTAACTTAAACAAAATTCAAAGGTGCCAATCAAAAATACTTCGTATGATCACGAACGCACCATGGTACGTCTCTGACGATTCACAATGATCTAAAAATTCCTTACGTGAGGGACGCCATAAAAGAAAAAAGTACAAGACATCACAACAAACTGGAAACCCACGTCAACTCCCTGTTGCACCCACTGCTTGATGCGGAAAATGGTAGAAGACTGAAACGAAACTGGCCAGCAGATCTGAAACAGGATTAGCGAGGGCAACTCACTGGAGAAGTCCTCTTCACACCAACCACGACTACCCTAGTAATTAAAAAACAGCATATTACCCTATAGAATGACTTGTAATTCTGATTGCTAATTAAATGATATATTAAAATAAAAAAAAAATTTTATTCCTGAAAGATCTGATTCTGCATCCGATTTCATATTTGTAAGTATTGTTTTATCAATAACACACGCTATACAGGGTTGCTAATGTTACTTTTGTAATAGATAACCTTAGAGGGTTAATTGTTAAAAATTCCAAAAATCGATGTCTATAAGAAGTTCTTGCAGCTTTGTGTCTGAAAATAAAATCAAATGTTGTGGCGTCTGGCACTAAATCCCCTTTACATATTTCGTGTTTGTTTTTAATATGCGGCCCAAATAGGGCCGTCGTGGTTCTTTCGAAGGCTGCGGGGGCGATGCGTACAAAACAATGCCTCGCGTTAATGCACGAAAGACAAGCAGGCAGCTTCCTCATCAATAATGCAGAAGTGAGAAACAAAAGGGCCAATATATATTAATAAGCTCACCCTTCCATCCCGATCGAAGTTTTCTCCCCATCCTTGCGCTAATCACCCACCTTCCTCTAATTTATACTAATTGTTGTCAGTTTCCAAGGTGACGCGCTGTATAGCCATCAATAGATCTGATTATTATTGATGAAGGCGCAGCATGGCCGCCGCCCGCGCTTATGGTCGCCTTAAAAAGCCCAGCGCCCAAGACGCGACGACGCGGCCTCCGCCGCGGCGAGGCCGCCGGGCTCACGTGGCAAAGGGCGCCGCGGCGCTTGCTACGCGTTATCCTGCACGGAATTTGCTTAAGGACTCGACGCCTCGGACCGCGCGGATTCTTGTCGCGGCCGGTCCTTACGTGGGGTGACTGATGGCAACGGTGTGGCTATCAGGGCGGGCGGGGATATGATTGGTCACTTATTTAATTACTTTAATCTATCATTTGCTGTCTGCAGTCGCTGACTTTGATCGATTAGGTCATGCTTTTACTCACGAATGTGTCAAAAATCCGAAATACAAGAGCCGGTAATTGTTGTGTGCCAGTAAGCCGCATGAATCTTTGATGGTTTTTTCGGCCTAACTTGGTGGGCTCGGCGGTAATTTGCTTTCTTTAACCAGCAATCACACGGAAGCCCCGACGCACTAAAAGCAGCTTTACGAAACAAAGACCGCAGTGACTTCAACACAGCTTTATGACGTAGCCTAAATGAGAGCTTTGCTTATTTCATTATTAGTTTTGTAATAAATCAAATTGTCTGACTTATTTTTGTATTTAGTTCTTTATCTAAGTAACCGTTAAAATAATAATAATGCAAGCCACTATTTTGAATAAATACTCTACATGGTGATATCATAAAGTTTTAGAATTTGGTCTGATAAGAGTAGGGTTTTACTTTCTTTACTCAACTTTTAAGTTCATTGATTTTTGAACATTTTATTAGAAAATATGAACACCCATTCTAATATTTTTAAACGTTGTGGAGCATTTACTGCATATTTATTTGGTCTTTCTTTATGGTGTCGTGTCAGCATTTTTTTAACTTTAGTATAATTTCCTCAATCTTCAGTTTCTATTTAACCTAAAAAACTTTTGCTTAAATTATTTTGCCATCTTAACGCGAACATAGTGGTTTTAATACAACTCTAAATGACTAGGTAGTAAATCGATTTTAAATAAATAATTTTTATTGTCATTTAACTTTGAAGATATGGTTCTACGAAAATTATAAATAATAATTATGTTAAATTTAAATAGTTGTAATTACTTTATACTTTTTAACTTGGACTTGACGTTAACATAATAATATATTTATTGGTGAGTTTATATCAGTTGGCATATTAAATTTTTTTCAAGAAAAATTCGCCGCATTCTCCAAAATTTCACTTTCTTAAATAGATAAATAGAAAAGCCCATCAATAAATTTTGCATTTTTGCTATCTCTACATATATTTCTGCAAACCAAGTTTACTACTGCCTTTCACTGTTCTCTGGAGGTACAAAGAACAGAATGAACGAGTATTAAGATAAAGTAAGCTTTTTATTTTTCTGAAAATATTTTCATATTGAAACTTTTGTGATAAAGGAACGACAGCCCATTTAAATTATTTGATTAATAAAAAGTCTTTATTGTTTTATTATTATTGTAATTGTTTTATGTATAAGAGTAAACTAACTCAATGGGCCCAAGATCGGTGGCGACACGCAATTCGAAAATCAGAAAGAGACAATGTAAGAAAAACCGAGTCAAAGCTCGTTTTACATATATTTATCGAGTTTTTTGATCAAAATAGTGGGGCAAAATACAAAGATGTAGAAGTTTAGAAGCGACACAGAAAGCAGAACAAAAATTTAAAGAAAGTTTTGACTACAGCTCTCCCATTTCCTTTTCTGTCTCCAAAACTCAACAAACCACCAACATATTTATTACTATTAGATGCTTTAATATTCAGATATGAGTTTTTATAACTTAGAATACTTTATGTTTTATCCCAGAAGTTACTCAAAAAATATTTTGTTGCCACGATGTGATCTCAAGTAATTTTATAACTGTATGCCGTTTATCTACAAGACCATCTACAAGTTATGCGAAATTTAATAGAAAAATCAAAAGAATATAACTTACCATTATGTCTTGCCTTCATAGATTTTGAAAAGGCATTCGATTCGGTTGAACACTGGGCCATAATACAATCTCTACAGAACAGCCGTAGATTACATATACACGGAATTAATAAAATATATATATATACAAACGCTACCTGTACAATCAAATTGCAAAGTACTACCAATCCGATAAATGTAGAACGAGGAGTAAGACAGGGAGACACTATCTCTCAAAATTATTTACCCTATGTTTAGAAGATGTGTTTAAAAATGCGCTTGGGAAATAAAGGAATAAGAGTAGATGGAAAAGATTGAACCATCTACGATTTGCTATGACGTCGTGCTCATATCGGACAATGTAGAAGAATTAGAAGAAATGGTAACAGACCTAAACGAAAAGGCCAAAGACATAGGATTAAAAATGAACAGAGGAAAACTAAAATAATGATAAACGATCTAGTAGATGAGATAGTTGATATACAGATTGACGGAAACTTTAGAACAAGTAGGAAGTTATATATACCTTGGACAATACATATACATCTCACTACAATCGGATAATCAAACAAAAGAAATAGAAAGGCGAATAAAACTTGGTTGGGCCGCATTCGGTAGATAGAAAGAAATATTTAAAAGTAACATAGACCAAACACTAAAGACTAAGTTATACAACCAGAATATACTCCCTGTTTTAACCTACGCAGCAGAGACATGGACGTTAACGATAAAAAATATGCAAAAACTGAGGGTGGCGCAGAGAGGAATGGAGCGGGCAATGCTGGGAATCAGTCTAAGAGATAGGATGACAAATATATGGATTCGAAATAAAACAAAAGTAAAAGATGTAATAGAACATATATTTAAAGGGAAATGGCATTGGGCCGGACATATTGCCAGACTAGAAGATAAAAGATGGACGAAGAGCATGCTGCAGTGAAGACCAAGAATAGGCAAAAGGCATAGAGGCAGGCCCCCCCTCAGGTAGACTGACGACATCAAAAGAGTAGCAGATTACAATTGGATGCAGAAGGCGGAAAACAGGGACCAATGGAAGATGCTTGGAGAGGCCTACGTCCAACAAAGGACTGAATTGGGCAGATGATGATGATGATGATGCCGTTACAAGCACATTTTTAAGATCTGATTACAATTAATTTTTATTGCTATAAGGAAACACTAGGAAAATGTACTATTAACTATTTAAAAGATTAATACCTACGTAAATGGTTATTTAACTCAAACTTAAAAGTGAAAAACAGATCGAAAAATCCACCACTGAACGACTTATGGATTGCCCTTATATAGAAATTTCTTTTGATGTAATATGCAGCTGACTTTACTGCCCCCGTTTATGCTTATTATCTTATTCAGGTTAAACATTCAAAGATTTCTCTTTTTGTCTAAGCCTAACTAGTGCATTAACTGATTTTAAGACGTTCAATTTTTCTATATTGCTGTACAACAAAAGTATTATAAGCTGATTCGTGTTTTTATTAGCCTATATTCAATATAGTTGTTCATCAATTGTTTGTGCAATTAGAAAATATAATTAAATAAAATTTTTTTTTTCTGTCACATTTTATTATCATTTCAAAACCTGATTACCTAGGCAACTAGGTAGTGCAATTGATGAATTGATAAATGTTGGAGTGAGTTACAGGTCTTTGGAATGAAACCTGGATCTACTTATGTTATTATTTTCCAAAGTTTAAATATTTTCAAATAATCTCATTTATATTCATCTTAATACTAAACAAAAAACTTCTCATGTGCTAGTCTTAAAAAATAATCTAAAACCATTATTCTTGTAGAGGTCTAATAAACGCTCAACATGCTGGACGTTACAGGAAAAGGTCAAAACAGATTCGATGGATATCTATGGGTAAAATATTTATTTAGTATATACACTGTACTCTAGAGGTTTTATTTGTTCTAAGTTTCGGAAGCAGAGTTCGTGTTAAAAGTTTTTTTTAATTTTCTAAAAATATATTTTTAAATTCTAATTCAGGATATTAATAAAATTGCACTTGATGTATTTGATTGCAGTTTATCTTTGTAGTTTTTTAATTTTCAGGTCAGGTCAAAGATAGGAATATTGGCCAAGACGATTGGAAGATTATCAATTAAATGTCACCTAACGATGAAATCAGAATTCATAGCCTTTATTGTGTGAACAATGGAATCATACTTCCAGACAGAGCAGAGTTCAACAGCAACACTAATTTGGTCCAACAAAAAGGCAGCATTACTAGAACTATAACAACCTTCCATATCAAGCACCCCATGATCTGACTTATGCTCTCTCATTCCAACGTACTCTTCTACAAAACCCTCTATAAACTATCAAGTCAACCGCTTGCAAAAACTAGCAATCAGACAAAATCTATGTCCATTAGGATGAGTTATAACGTGGATTGCCTCGAAAAACGAGCACTACTTTGCCTGTGTAACCGATCGTCTGTCAAGCAAGAGGCCAGCAATAATTAAACGTTTCCGACGAATATAATAAAGTCATCAAAAACAAGGATTTTAAATATTTTACAGTTAGTGCATATATGCATAAGTGAAGTAAACACCAACGGAAAACCTAGAGAATCCACCGAATTAAGCGAAAATTTAACAAGAGAAGAGATAAAAAGGCAATAACAGACATAAGAACCGAAAGAACACCATCCAAAAGCTAAAGTCTAGCCAAAGAAGGTACAAATAAAAGGAGCAATAGAACAATTGACATTAATAACAGGCAAAGTAACGAACAAATTAAAAATGTATATAATAAGATTGAATAGGGTAGTTGAGAAAAATAAAAACACAAATAAAGAACGCATTGCAGTAGCTGAATTGGAACAGTAGAATAGAATACTTAAGGTGATGCAAAAGAAGAATAAGATTTATCAAAAAGAGACAAAATAAAATTAGAAAAAAAGTAAAGAAATAGGAAGATTAAGCCTACCGAAAACTTACGGCTGAAGGCGGTACGTAGACCTGGAATGCAAGATTGATTGACAAATATAGCAGCGATAGTTGTAAAAGTAAAATTCCACCAAAAAACTAACAAGTAGCAGACTTAAAAGAACAAAACAACACAAATAGAACACGATAATGAACTCGAACAAAAGAAAATTTAAATTTTATAGCAAAAGAGAAGGCAAAGATGGCAATAAAAGAGTTAATTATAGCTACATGTATATAATAAATCTACTGGCCTCACAAGAAATGGCAAAAAGAAAATATAATTACAGAAGTGAAAGACTACTGTGTGTTTAACAGCTGAGGAAAAATTAGAGAACGATTTTTTGAATAACAAAGGAATAAAGAATAAAATAATCATATATAAAGAGAATCAGAAATAAAAGATCAAAACTTAATACAAATAAAAGGAGGGGAAAGACAGGTTTTCCGATAATTTAAAAGAACTCTTTGACTAGCTTCCAACTTAGGATATTACATTAATGATGAATTTAGATTGTAGCCCAACTGCAGATTTCAGTTTCAATCTTTTAAAAATGGCGGTTTTAATGTGAAGGACAAGGAATGCTTAGGTCAGCAAAAAAGTTTTAAGGCGCCCCATCGCAGGCATTATTTGGTAAAAACTCAGCTCAAACACTCAAGTAACTTAGAGAGGCGTCAGATGTTGGTAAATCGACTATTTCGGGTTGTTTACATGTGATGAAAGAGATTCAGAAGGAAAGAAACTGGGTGCCAGATAAATTGTTAAAAGGTGCCTTTGCAAATCTACTAGCAGTACCAAGAAAAGGATTTAATAATCCCAAACAAAACGTGGGTGAATCCTAAACAATTGTCCACTTAGACACTAAAACGCAACATGCACGACCACAAGGTTATGCTCTGCATCTGGTGAGATCATTTTTACTACGAACTAGTGAGATGGAATAAAACCGTTACTGGAGACGAGAATTAGCACTAGACGAAGCCTTCAATAGCCAGCAAATGCTGAAAGGGATCCTTTTCCACGATCGGCCTTATCTTGCTCCCGCAACCCGCGTTCTCTCCAAACCTGGCCACATTGTTTTACTACCTTTTTCAATCAATGCAACAGTCCTTAGCAGACATGCAATTTCGAATAAGTGCAAAAATGGGTCGATAAATGGATTGCATCACAAAGCCGTTGATTTTTTTAGTGCGGCATGGGCATGCTACACAACAGATAGAAAAAGCTCTAGCTAATGATGGGAAATATTTTGATTAATGTGTCAACTTGTTTTCTATGTTTAACAAAGTCCTTTTGAGCAAACACATTTATCAGAACTAACCGGAACACCTAATATGAGCACAAAGAGGAGCGAAAGCTAACTCTAATCATTTTATGGTACAAATGATAATAAAATTAGAAAAAACAAAAAAAGCATAATGAGAGAAAATACAAAGATGGTGCGCTAGAAAAGAAAGACATACAACATAAATTCCAAAAAAACCTTGTGAGGAAATAAAAGTATCAGCGAAAGAGGCAGTAGAAAAACGAAAATAAAAAAGAAAATAAATTTTACAACAAAACAGCAACAGAGAAAAGTCATGAAAATAGTACAAAAATAATAGACCACCAAGCGATAATGGGCTACACACAAAATATATAAAAAATGGAGGAGAGGGTGCAGAGCGCAATGTATTGGACATAACAAAAAAAATCTGGGAAACAGAGAAAATGCCACGATAATGAAAAGACGCTGTGCTATTAGTTAACCAGTGGAATAGCACTCCTAGAAACAGTACGCAAAATAATAGTGAGAAAATTAAAGAACTAATTAAAAAACTAGTGAAGACTATCAAAGCGGAATGGACTAATCATAGACCACATTTTTACCATCAATCAAATAATTATTAATAGTTTCAACCAACAGACACCCATATACAAACTGTTCTTTGACTTCAGACAAGCATAGGATACCGTTTAAGTTGCCGAGACAAATAAAAATAATATTACAATTTACTAAAAGTAAAGTCAAATACAATGGAAAAACAACGGAAAATTTTGAGATAACAACATCGGAGCTGGATACCAGATCAAAACAAATGCTAACAATAAAATTAGAAGAGAAAGATGTAACAAAGACAAAAGAGTGAACAATTTTGTACTTAGGTGCTACATTATGAAACATAGTAAAGAAAGTAAAAAAGGAATGGAAAGTTTGGCAAATAGCTAAGATAGCTAAGAGAGAAGGGAAACAATCTATCCAATTAACCCACTATAACCCAAATATACCAGAACCCCAAAACAGCTAATGCAGAGGTAACTAAAAGGCGCAAGGAGAATAGGGGAACTCAAAAACAAATGGCTAGCGCCTATCAAAGAATGCCTAGAAAGTGGCAAATAAGTGCTACGTATCGAAAAGTCTGTCATTTTCTAATAGTCTCTTAAGGCTTCTGACCAAAATAATGTAAACTGGGTAAAAAACTCACTTTCATCTTCGATATTTCGTAATATTTGATTGTTATAAGTTAAAAAGTGAGATCCATTCTTGAATATACACTTTTATACAACTCAAACGTCTTCTATAACTATCTTCTTCTTCTTATAGAAGGGACGCAACAACTTCGGCAAATCGTTCTCCATCTTGTGCTATTCTAACAGTGATTGTGAATTTAGACCAATCCAGTATCTCACAATTCTCAACCATGAGCATTGTCTTCTACCCTCAATTATGCCCTCCATTATCAGTCTTAGATGTCTCTGTATATATGTCCTAAGTAGCTTGTCTTTCGTCTTTTGGCAATACCAGAAATTCCTCTGTCTACGTTCATTCTTCTTAGGGCTGTTTCATTAGTAGTGTATTCTGTCCATGGTATTTTGAACATTCTAAGCGTTCTCTGACCATACATGCCTTGGAAGTTCGTTAAAGTTCCTCTAGTTGATGTCAAATCATACAAACCAAAATATAGTTTTAGTTACGTATTCGCGACTATATGGCTCTGGTTAGACGATTTCGACACGACGATGAAGGTATACTCAATCGCCTACAGAGAACTTTACGGCCGTGAGTACCTGACTTTGGAATTATGTCGCAATTTTCTCAATTTAACATCGATATTTCACGAACCTCCGGGGTATGCCATCAGCATAAGTAAGCTTTATGAAAAATATTAAGCGGTCGCGTAGAATATGTTATCGGTTTATTTTTCTTCGGCATTCAAAATGCGCTGTAACACTGAAAATAGACTCTAAGGCTCTAGATTAGTAAGAGTTGTGCCCTCGACGAGATTGAACCTAAGATAGTTAAATTAGATTTTTTTTTGATGCGGCCTAAATTACTAACAAATGTATTTAAGTTACAACTCGCCATTTCCTTTACTAATTTCGAAAGCCTGTAAGGCGTAGACGACAGTTAATGCGATCACAATCATGTCTGTGTGCCTTTCGACACGATATCTTCAAAACTGTTTGACCGATCCGCTTCGTATTAGGTCAGCATCTTCCTCGTTTTTATAGCCGTAGAATTTTCGTATTTGGTCAGTTTTGTTGTTAGTGCTAAAATGCTTGCACTTTGCAGTTTCTGCCATCATTTCGCATTTTCTTATGCGTTCAAGGTTTCTATTGACCATCGCCGTCAGTTTTATCTCTATTTTTCACTGCGTTTTGACTACCATTTTCCTACGAAAGCAATTGTCTAGAGTTATTCGTTTAAGAGGTAAGAATTGCTTTTTTATTGTTCTGGTGGATTTACTTTTGCAGGGTGCAACTCAATTGTTGTTATTTCTATTTTTGATGGTCAATTTAATATAATAAAAAGTGTCTACAAATGAATAGTATAAAAATGAAGGAATAAAAAAATTGCAAATTCACTATTTAAAAACTTTTAGGCCAAAGTACCATGCGATACGTTTCAACTGAATCACTTTCAGGTACGCTTTAGTCTACAGCAAATAAAAAAAAAGGTAATTTTTAAGTTTTAAATTTGTTTGAAAGTAGTTACAATTCGAAAAAAAATTGTTTTGCTTTCATGAAGGTAGCACATAACGTTTTCTCTCCCACCAAATAAGTCGAGCCCTTTTAAATTCAAGGAAATCGGCAGTTTCTAGCAGTACGAGGGTATACCATGAGGATCGACTGTTTTTACGCCTAAGTTATAAAAGATAGTGCACTGTAGTTCAGGGAAAGTGGTATGGCAAATGGCAAGAAGAGTAATTTATGCACGGCGGTAACGCACTGAATCACGTATCACCTGCGCTACCGAAAGATTCTAAAACAATTTTTTTACTCGTGCCTCCAGTAATGCAACATCAATGGAATAAGGGTGTACACGCGCAAATATTTTAATTTAGAGGCACTATTAGGAACGATATATTGTGATTTCTACGCTACGCCAATAATTATAATCTCTGATTTTTTGCCTTTTCAAGAATTTTTTATGGCCATTGCGAAAGAGATTACAAGTATAGGTTCTTAGATATTTATTTTCACTATTTTCCATTGTGAATTTTAAGCTGTCCAAAAACAGTTACCATAGCAGAAATTATTGACAAAAACTAATATGCTTATAGCAAACTACTAAATGAAGATAGAGACTAAGTGGTCTGAACTTTTTATTAGTAGGATAACGTATTTATTTAACTTAGGGCAAAAACCTCTTAATTATTTCAACGTTTGGGACCATTTAAAGGTAATTTAATTGATTTTATGGAATGGTTTACGACTGTAAATAAGGCATACATTTAGCACTACATTCTAGAATATCAAATACAATAAAAACACCAGATTGCTTTCTGATTCATTATTTGTAAAATAAAAGACATGTCACTATCCTGTACTGACACAATACGGTCATGAGCTTTAGAAAATAATTTACAAAAGTCCTCAAAATAAGCAAGAGAAAGTTAGCATTTTTTTAGAAAAAAAAACTACCACTTAATGAAATTAAAATATTAAGTCTTCTTGATTCATAGTGTTGTTGATTTTCGTGGTCGTAATTTGGAAACGATTGACAGTGCGTCCACAACTGAAATAGATTTCTTTGCTAGCTTTATTTTTACGAAGGTTTATTATCGTTTGTTTACAATCCAGTTGTGTAGGAGCGTTTTTCTTCTGTAAACGCCGCAACTTAGAAGATTGCCTAGTAGCGGTGGGGGCTTCGTGTTTTTCCGAACTTAAACTTAACTAGGAAGCCATCAGTGTCTTCAGCAAACGACAAATGTTTGTGGTTGCATCTAAATCAATTCCGGTAGAGGTCATCATAGGCAACGCAGAAGCAGCCTTACGAAACCTTATGAAGCAGAAAAAGTTCGGGTCGAAACCTTACGCATCTCGTGTCGTCCTAAAATGCCTAAGAAGAACCTACCCAGGGCGGAATTAAATGCTTTACGTAAACTCAAGAATAACGACACTATTAGATAAATATATTGCCACAGGAGGACTGCACGAAGAACTATTCGATTCGAACACTTACATCGCGCTCAAAGCACGAATATTACGTAATACAAGCAAACCGACAAAAAGTTCCTTTCTCGATGACACCATTAAGAAACAAGAAGCCCTGCTCCCAAGAATATATGTGTACCATTGTCACTTACTGCTGTTATCATCGGTTGCTTTACTTACAAAATTGCGAAACACTTGTCCAATCTATTAAAAACACACAATGGACTTATTAGTAGTTATATCAAAGATTTCGCACACTTTGTTAACCACCTTTTAGACCTAATGGTTATTTTTGATGTAACATCCTTGTTTACTAAAGTTTCGATCCACCTGAAGCAAGTTTTTTCTAATGACATCTTGCAGCTCTTTTGATGGTACTTTACATGTATCTAATTTGTTTGGCAAGACGTGTACCGAAAAGTCTTTATAATAAAAAAAATTATTTTTTCAAAATATTGACCATTTAATTCTGCACATCTTGTCTATCCTTCAGGCAATTTATGAATCCCATCCCAAAAAATTCTATTTCCTTTGAGCGAAACCATTCATCGGTCCATTTTTTAACTTTTTCGAAATTGGCGAAGTGCTACTCTGCTAATGCAGAGCCCATTGATGCGAAAAGGTGATAGTTAGACGGGGCAGGGTCTGAAGAGTACGGCGGATGCAATAATATTTCCCACCCAAGCGCTTTCACTGCTTCCTAGACCGATTTTGCTGTATGAGGCGGCGCGATATCGTGCTGTAAAATCACTTTACCGTGTCTTCGGGTCCATTCTGGACGTTTTGCGATCAACGCATGGTTCAAGTTGATTATTTGTTGTCGGTGGCAATCACTATTAACTGTTTCATTAGGTTTCAACAATTCTTCATACACGACGCCACTCTGGTGCCATCAAACACAGAGCGTCGTTTTCCTGCAAAAGCGATTCGGTCTCGCGGTTGATGGACCAGCTTCTCCCGGTGATAACCATGATTTTTTGCGCTTAGGCTTTTCGAAATAAATGCACTTTTCATCACCCGTCACTATTCGATGCAGAAATGATTTTCGATCAAACCTTTGAAGCAGCATTTTACAGACGATTTTTCGATTTTCCATTTGCCTGTCATTCGATTGATGTGGCACCCATCTTCTCATCTTTTGGATTTTTCCCATCGACCGTAATTGGTCGCTAATAATATAATAGTTTCTTGGGCCACATTTAACGCTTCTGCCAATTGCTTTTGAGTTTGTGTTGGGTCTTCATCTAATAACTCCTGCAGTTTCGCATCTTCAAACTTTTTCGGTCTGCCAGAACGTTCTTTGTCTTGCACATAAAAACACCACTTTTGAATTGTCGAAACCACGCCTCACATGTTTTTATGGTTGGAGCATGCTCGCCGTATATTTCAACTAGCAAACGATGATTTTCAGCAGCTTTTTTCTTTGATTAAATAAAAAAACTAATGCATGCCGTAAATGCACGTTTTCAGGCACATAACTTGACATTTTTGAAGAGGTATAAATATATGACGACTTCAATAGTAGAGTAGGGAAGAAAGATGAAGAATATAAAGAAATAATAGGACAATATGGAGAGGAAGTGCGAAATAATAACGGGAAAAGACTTTTGGATTTCTGTCAATTGCAAAACATAATTATAACCAACACATTCTATCAACACAAGGAAATACACAAGTTCACTAGAGTACAAATAA
The DNA here is from genome assembly GCA_036346155.1 of Sinelater perroti. Lineage (NCBI taxonomy): Eukaryota > Metazoa > Arthropoda > Insecta > Coleoptera > Elateridae > Sinelater > Sinelater perroti. The sequence goes on from JARFIY010000336.1 coordinate 562,063, forward strand.
ATAGAGGGAGAAATCAATCATAGATTATATATTAGCACAAAAGAAGAGAAGAAAATATATTAGATGTAAGAGTGAAAAGAAGTGCAGAAATCTATAGCGACCACTACTTGCTTATAGGAAAAATAAGACAAAATGACACGGAAATAGAAAAACATTAAAAACAATAAAACGAAGCCATACAGCAATAAAACATATAAACTTAGAAATAAAGAAACTGCAAAAATATATCAACAGAAAACAGAAAACAAACTAAAGAACAAAATGGACGTAATAAAACAGGCAGATGCACAAAAGGATGGAAGCTATTTAAAGAAATCCTAATTAATACAGTGAAAGAGATATATGGAACTTATAGGATGGAAAACGGAAAAACAAACAGCCTGGTGGACAAATGAGATAAAAGAAGAAACCATGAAGAAGAAGAAAGAATGGAAAAATACTTAACAAGCAAAACAACAGAACAATACGAATTATATAAAAATCAAAGGAAAAAGTAAAGGAATTAGTAGCAACAGCAAAAGAAAAATTATGGACAGATTTTGGAAACAAAATGGAAAAAGATAGCACAGGTAACCAGAAATTATTTTACAAAATCATAAAATCCTTTAGAACAGAAAAGCAGAGAAAAGAGATATACATAAAGAACAAAAACCAAGAAACAATAACAAATGACACAGAAATAATGGAAAGATGGAGAGAATACTTTCAGGAGATACTAGGACAACAGACACGTACCAACAAGAATTATTACAAATGAAACGGGAAAACAAACCAGATAGAAGAGAGGAAATTGAAAAAATAAAATGGACGAGCTGAGGAATGTAGTAAGAAAACTAAAAATGGAAAAGCACCGGGAGATGATAAAGTTACAGCAGAAATGATTAAACACTTGGGAGAGACAGGGATGGAATTACTACTAGAAATATTAAACAAAGCATGGCAAAGTGAAAAAATTCCAGAAGAATGGGAGTGGCACTAATAACGCCAATACACAAGAAGGAGACAGAAAACAGTGCTGTAACTATAGAGGAATAACGCTACTGAACATTATTATAAAAATATATGAACAAATAATCAATAACAGATTAAAAATAATATTAGAACCCCAACTAGCAGAACCGCAAAGTGGATTTAGACCAGGAGAAGTGCAAGACCACATCTTCACAATTAAACAACTAATAGAGAAAAGACAACCACAAAACAAAAATCTTTACCTAGCCTTTATAGATCTGCAGAAGGCATTTGACACAGTTCCTAGAGATAAAGTATGGAAAGGACTGAAAGAAAAAGGAATAAATAACAAAATTATACGAGTGATTGAAGACCTATATGAAACCAACACAAATTATATAATAAGTAACAATAGGAAATCAGAAGGGTTCAAGACAGAGAAGGATTAAGACAGGGAGGAGGACTAAGCCCAACCTTATTTAATATACACATGGACAATATCATCAGAAAAACTGAACAAAACATAAAGAAGTTGTTTGTAGGACATAGAAATTTAGAAAGAGTAGAAATAGCCGAGGGAGTTTTGCAGACGACGTGGTGTTAATAGCAGGACAGGAAAAACTTTACAAGAAAATATAAATACATGGAAAGAAGTACTAGAAACAGAGGCATGAAAATAAACATAGATAAAACTAAGATAGTGGTAATTGGAGAACAGGATATTAGAACAAATATCAGAATAGAAGACATCAAAATAGAACAAGTAAAGGAATATAAGTATTTGGGAATAACATTAGACAAAACAGGGAAACAAGTTGCAGAAATAAACGAGAGAATAAATAAAACAATAAAACTGTACTATGCAATGAACAAAAAATTCATAAACAAGAAAGAAATAAGTAATAAAACCAAGATAAAAGTCTTTAATACAATATACAGACCAGTACTAACCTACGGAAGTGAATCGTGGATACTCTCAAACAGACAAAAAAACCAAATTCAAGCTACAGAAATGAAATACCTTAGACGAATACTAGGAGTAACCAGAAAGGACAGGATTAGAAACACAGAAATAAGAAAAGAATTAGAGGTGAAACCAATCATACAATTTATAGAACAAAAACAACTCAGTTGGTGGGGACATATACAGCGAATGAATAACAAAAGACAAGTAAAGGCAGTATACGAGGCCAAGACACAGACAAAAGGAAAAGGGAAGACCAAGGAAACAATGGAACCAAGTGATAGAAGAAATACTACAAAAGAGGAAAATCATGGGAAGAGGCAAAAAGGGTAGCAAGAAATAGAAAAGATTGGAAGAAATTTATAGAAGAAAAATAAAAAAAAAATAAAATGTAATTATAGATGTATAATGTAATATGAATAAATAAGAATGTAAACCCGACACCGAAAGGTATAAGGGTAACGATTATAATAATAATAAAAAATAAATATATGACAGTGATACTTTCACAAAATATAACCTACGACGTTGAAGCTTGATGTCTGTAGAATAAAATGAACACATGTCAAATCATAACATTGTATATTAAGCCTAGCGACACCTATTGGAAAAAAAACGGTAAAGCCTTTCCGGTACACCTGGTACTACGAACAAAAAGGCGGAATAGCCCTGTAATCTCCAACTACTACACGGAGAAATTTGATGGTATCGCCTATAATACATGATCATTAAAACCTGAAATATGACTGAGATACGTCGATGACACGTTTGTGATATGAGAACATGGTAAGGAGATACAGCAGTTTTTTAAACACCTTAATTTGATGCACCCAAACATATGCATACTCAGGTTTATCATGGAACTAGAACCCAATAATAGAATTGTTTCCCTAGACGTATAGGTTGGCATTTATGTCACTATGTATAGAAAACCCACGGATACGAGTCGATACCTTCATAAGCGGTTGCATAACTATCCAAGTAAAAAAGAACGGCCGTGAAAACAGTGGTGGATCGAGCACGACGTATATGCCAACCTCGGTTCATATAGATAAAGAACTAAAACATCTAGAATAAACGTAACAAGAAATTGGTCACCTGAGGACGGAAATAAGAAGAGCAATGAAACCTAACAGATACGCACGCCAAACACAATCGGAATCGGTTGCGGGGGGTAAATCTTTTTTACCTTATATTAACAGAGTTATGGATCGGATAGGGAGAACTCTGAATAAACACAAAGTAAAAACCATATATACCACTACCACCAAAATACGCTTTGCTTCGACCAGACAAAGACTCAAGAAACGCACAGAATACAACAGGAGTATACTGCATACCTTCATGAGATTAGGTCTATCTTGGAAAATCATGGCTACGAGATAGAGTTTTGTCTAATTGTAGGAAGTATTACCCAAAATTTACCCAAATTTATAAATATAAATAATAATTTTAACGGGAACAACAGATTCTACCTGCATTTACCCAAATCTTTATTCGCTGCTCTTAAGAGGGGAAAATAAACCGCCATGCAGTGAAAAAGCCAGCGACGTCAGCAAATGCCGAGATATTACCTATAATGACCCGATTTAGCAGCTAGCCAGGTTATGTCAGAAACTGACCCTTGTCGGTAACACTAGCTTCCTATCACTATTCTTACCACACGTGTACGACCATAAAAAGGAAAGCGCAAGGGACAGAAACTTAATTTTTAGATTTATTTCAGAAGATGTCTACCGCAGTGATAGACGAAACGTCAAGAGTTTCAAAGACTCCGACCACGGCCTAACAACTCAAGAACGAACCACACGATGCACCATAACACCGGTTATGATAGATTTCGCATTAAGTCCGCTAATGCTGTACAAATACTTATTTGGCACCCCCAATTTTTGTTTTGAAACTAGAGCAAAGAGATTTCACACGGATTGCCCTACAAAAATAAATCAAAATGTTGGAAACCATCCGATTAAAGTGTTGAGTTTCAATGGGATTATGTTAAATCATTATATGAAAATTTGAGTCAGAATTATGTGGTTTTTATTTTTAGAAGCTTAAATATGTTGCATCTACTTTTAACATAAGCAGCCATTACGCTGTTATTTATAGCAAGTTTTATGCCTAGTCAGGTGTAAAATAGCCAAGTTGATGCTGTCCAAGAGGTATGCAGAACTCTTCGTGAGGTCCATATCTTGAAAGCTTCAATTCGATTTAAATTTCTCACTTTCAAACACCACATTTTTGTACCATGCGGATAGGTGACGCGTAACATTTTATCATATACAGACGCAAATAGCTTTAGTTTTGTAAAAGTTGATTTTGTGATTCCTATTTGAATTACACCCTTATCACAATTCCACTTTTAAGATAGAGCGGACAAATATAAAGCAGCAAGATTCGTAGAAATATTTATAGTGCGTAGCTCATACAAATGACCAGCCCGAAGTATTCATACATTCTTGCATTATATAATTTTGCTATTGTCACAAAAGTTGATATTAGCCAGTCTTTCGGGATTTTTTCAATATTATAAGTCTCCTTATATAGGTCAGCAAGCTGTTATACCTTAATAAGTTTAAGAACTAGGTTACATCTTATCATGACTAGGACTCTTGTCGTTTTTCTCAGCGTGAATAGCTTTCATATTTGATTTGTCATATCTTTGGTCAAAAAGTTCTTTATTCGTACCATAAATAGTTTTGAGTTCACATTGATCGTAAAATAGTGTTTTCCAATGTTTTGCACATTTTGTCAAAAGCTGTGATCTGCCCTTCTTAATCTACAGTTTTTTAATTAATACTTATTCCTCTTCTTTATTTTTCTATAAATCTGAATTGTTGTTGGTTTTTTACTTTTCAACGCGTCTCTATTAGATTAAGATTTTTGTCTCCCGTTTGGTATCTAATGTTTTCTTGGATGTTTGTCTTTGATCCTGTTTCATTAATCTTTTGTTCTTCTTGATGTTAACTTCCTATCGTCTCTTTTAGTTCAAGTTTTAGTTTATCTTTTATCGTTGGTTGTTTCAGTATTTCTATATTGCAAATATTAGCCTATGTGTTGCTTATTTGGAAGAGTTTAAATTGTAACCGAAAGTTTGTAATAATTGGGTAATGGTCAGAGTATATATTTGCATCCAGATATGCAGCTACTCTTGAAGTACTATTTTTTAATCAAAGAGTACTTGGTTGTTCACTGTTTTTAGTTTGCTATCTAATTTTATTTTGTTTAGATGTCTAAAACGCCTTCACTTCATCTGGTTTCTCAGCAGTGAGTGCATAAACTTGCATTATATCCATGTTAATAGGCTTACTATTTAGTGGCAAGATAAATTAGCTATTTAGAATGTTGTTATGTTTCGCACCGAGTTGTATTTTGGTTTTTTGGAGATAAGCATTGTCTTCGTTTTTTCTGTTTATATTAAAGCCAAATGCAACTCCTTCCCTTGTTATTGCGTAATAAGTTTTTGAAGCCCTTCTTGGCTGTTAGCTAATATAACGCTGTCGTCTGCGACCATTTGTTATTCACTAGTCTTCCGTTTACTTTTATACCCCTTTCGATGTTTTATGGTGCTACCTGAAATAAATTTTTTGTGTGCATGTTAAACAGGACTGGAGAGAGTATAAAACCTTTTCTTCTTCTTTTGATGGGGAAGCTTGTGGTCAATACATCTTCTATTGTTTGCTACTAGTTTAAATTCTTAATTGATGTTCTTGGGTCTATTCCCTGTTCATAGAGTATATTAATCTGTATGTCTTACTCGAAGAGTTTTTCTATAATTACGGAAGCAGCAAATCCGAGTCATTTCTGATATTATAATTACATTAGTTAAAAAAACACTTCATTAAGGCTCTTTACTAGCAGATCTTTGCAAATCGTAGTATGCTATTCAAAAGTAATTTTTGGTAAACCATATAAATTCAGATTTATAATCATAAGTTTTACAAAAATTTTGATACAATAGCTTGGTGCCCTGCGTATAAAGACACGACGTTGTTAAAAAAGTAGCTAATTCCACAGCGTCTCTTATGTTGATTGATCTTAAATTATCCAGCCCAAAATGATATTGCTGGAACAAAATACAATTATGATGTTATCCAATCCTCGGCGTTGCTTCGGTGGCGTAACGACAAGGAAATAAAAAGTAATCCAACAACAGCAATAAAAAGGCAATGGAAGTTTGATTTCAAGGTGGAGCGCGCCGATGAGGGGTGCGAATTGAACTTTTTAGCCCTCGCCTTCTTTGCATTGCCGCCGCAGTTTCGTTTACGAAGCTTCAACCGCCAAAACCGAGTGGAAGCTGAAGAAGGCGCGCGCGCCTTGAGGCTCCCTGCACCGGAAGCGCTCTTCGGCTGCAATTTCGCCCAATTGGCTAATTGAATTCGCCTCGGCGATCGGCGCCGATGCTCTTCCGCCGCGATCCCGGCTGCCGAAGAAAAACTCGGCTGATAAGGGAAATTGGTATTTGTCGCGGCGTGAAGGACGCGCGCTTCGATCCTCTGGGGAGGCAATCGGCCGCCTTCAATTCTGGCATTGCCGGGCCTCCGGCGCGGGATCATTTGATCCTCTATCGGTTTATACTCAAATTGGATTTGATCGTATCGCCGGCCGCCCCGGCGTATCGCGCGATTGCCGCGACAAGTGCAATTCCGGGAATGGATCGGCGCATCTGCGGGCCGCCGTTAAAAACGGCTGCCGGAAATTAATAACGAATTACCGCCCCACCTAGCGCAAGTCTCGCGGCGCAATTTTTAATTTCGGATTGCTAGATGCAACTGAAATTTTAATTGTATTTTAGTTAATTCAGCGCGGAGAAAAAGGCATATTGCATTTTTGCGTTACCGGCACGGAATACAAACTAATTGAATACGAGAAACGCAATATGTGATGCGGCGGCCTTTTTCGCCGCGCCAGCGCGGATGCTCGTGCTCCCTGTCTTTTGACGAATTAAACTCGATTCATAATGTTATTAAGTTTGCGAACGTATTTGTACTGCGGATTAAAACATGGCCGGGTCGGTCGCGCGAAAGCAGCCCAACAAGACCAACCGGAAAATTCTCGTTCTGCTGAAACCGATTGCTAAAGGAAAAATAGTAGAGACGCGCAGAATTATTATAATGAAAGCACATTTTCGTTTGCTAAGGTAATATTCATTATCACACTGACACACAGAAAAAGATTTGTATATATGATATCTAAACACGTGGCAGTCATGATGGAATCGTACACTGGCCAACAGCCCACCAATATCGTTCAACTTTATTATGAAAAAGATCATTTTTCTTTAAATAAATTTGTAAATCGTCAAAATCTTTGCATCTGGAGTAGTAAAAATTCACTTGCTATTTGCGAAAATCAATTCACTACAAAAATACACTGTTTGGTATGCATTGTGAGCTGAAGGAATCATTGACTCGTACTACTTTGAGGACGAAGCTAGCAACGTTACTGTTGTAGCTGGGTACTTTTTTTTGAAAACCAACGATTTGGACTCGAACAATATGTTGAGCCAAGATAGAGCCACGTAGTATCTAGCACATAAAATACATACTTTACTTCAAACCAAATTTTCTGATCGTGTTATCTTGCAGAGGGTGACATCTATTGACTACCCCATTATATTGCTTTATCTGAGCTTTTTTGAAGGAAAGGGTTTATGTCAACAAATCTGCTACGCTTCCAGAGATAAAAAAAGCATTAGACGTGTAACTGCTAAAATAGAGCCCAATTTACAGGAAATTATTATGGAAAACTTCGTGAGTTGTAGAAGGCAGTTGGCCAGCATCACATTTTATGCACATCTGCCAACTTTATACAGGGTGATCAATAATAGGTATCGGAAAGTATTTACCCATTAAAAAATAATGAGAAGATAGATAAACGCCTCCTATTATACATAATAGTTAACTAATTAAAGTTTTATAGCAAACAGTTGATCATATGAGTATCCAACTGCAAACAGAATTTTTAGCCATTGAAGAAAGTCTATTTATTGCATAAAATATTTTACAAATTTGAAAAAAATTGTGTCATAGTCCGACGGGCCTTTGAAAAGTCTCCCTTAATAGAAATTTTAAAAGGTTGGTAACTAGGCGAGAAAAAGTAAGTGAAATTTGGAATAAAAACGTACAACAATCTGTGGAAATTGTTCTTGCTACTTTTAGGCCGATTCAATTATTTGAGACAATCGGCAGTGTTTGGGATGCCCGACCCGCAAACTCTCGCCGGTCATCTACCGCTTTGATGTCACAAAATGCCAAAAAAGTTGAAAATCTTTTCGAAGAAGCCAGGTGTGTCGATTCGGCGAGCAGCTCAACAAGCTTGACAAAGCATTTGAAAATGTTCTTGTACAAAATTCCAGTCCGCTAAAGCCGCACGACATCGAGAGGAGATTTCAATTTCGCAAATTGATGGTTGAAAAAGTGGAAAACGGTTCGATTGGTGTTTCAAAGAGTTGATTTCGTGATGAGGCTCACTTTTATCTGCAACAATTTGTTAACAAGCAAGACATATGTCACTGGGGTACCTAAAATCCCCCCTTGCAATTGTAAAGCCTCTCTATTTAGCAAAAGTGACTGTCTGGTGCGCAATTCCAGGGAAAAAGGTTTTTAGACCATATTTTTTCGGCGATAATGTGAACTCTCAAACTTACCGCCAGATGCTTGAAGGGCCAATGTGCTTAACTAGTTTATGCAGGGCGGTGCAAAACCTCATCGCGTTCCGTAATTTTTCCATTTCTGAATAATTTTGGAACACGTGTCATAGGTGTTCGATCATTTTGCTGGTAATGGAAGTAATTGGCCACCATATTCTCCTGATATGAATCCATGCAACTTTTTTCTATGGGATAGCTGAAAAATCAAGTCTACAAAGAGTTTTCTAGGACACTCACAGATCTTAAAACAGCCATAAAAACAATGCTTCGGGCATTGGAGAAGACACCTATTAAGCAGTAAAAGAGACTTTTCTCTTATTGCAAAACTTGTTTTTTGAATTTTAAAAATTGGTCAGCTACGTGAGAAGTTATAAGCAAATACGGGTGTATTATTGATCACCCTGTACTTTACACTAACAGCAGTAACATTCTAATTGTTCCAATATTTTGTTACTGATTAAGGAAAACCGCCCTAAAGATGAATTTGGATCATCCTATACTTAATTTAAAATCTGAAAGCAGTACTGAATGCTATACTGTCAAAATGAGATGAGTGCTTTAATATATTTACCTTTTAAGTAAACCGATTAAAAGTTACTTAAAGTAATTATCACTAAAACTACCGGATTTTTCACATACGGTAATTCATAAAGTTAGAGACACTGCACTGTTTTTAAAAATATTTTCAAGATGCGGAATGCTGAGTAATATCGAAAAAGATATATGAAATGTGCCATAAAATAAAACTACATTAAAAAATTTTCAAAAAAATTAATCTGATGAAGAAGAACCGATTTTCTCACTCTATTCCATATAAGCGAACTAAAGCCTCTTTCTAAACCCATAGAAAGCAATCACACGTGCCATAAACGGAAAAGGACACTTTTGCTATTGCATTATAGAAAGCACTAATTAAGCTGAAAAATCTTTTCATCTTAAAAAAGTTTGCGAAATATTCGATTTAGAAGTTTTTGCAAAAATTATTTATTTTCTCCGTTAAAACCAAGTTCTCACTAATGGAAATGTTGCATAAATAGTGTTAATGGTTAGTCAGTTTTGAAGGTTCCAAATAACAGAGTTGAAATATCATGGTATGTATGTTTTACAAGAATGATAATCTTACATACATTAGAGGAAATACGGTCCTGGCCTGGAGTAAGTGCGTGTATTTATAAATCGCTCCGAAGCAATTTACCCATTTTGGGAGGTTGCGAACAAACAATAATACTATTTAAAGCATAACGGTGAAGGTGGAAATAATAAAAATAAGTGTGCCAATTATGGTAAGAGAAAACTGCTAATTTCTCAGTTTAATATTTAAGTACGTGCATCAGAGGAGACTTGACCTCCGAGAAGTAGATTCGGGCAAGGCTCTTATCGCTGAGCACAGCTGTACATACAATATTGTAAATAGTAAATACGGAACAGAGCCGCACTCAGAATTATAAAAACCAAACCTAAAATATGGATAGTTCTGAGAATGAGTTTAGTACATCGGAAGATGGAACAAAGGAAAGGAAACCATCGGGACAAATAGACGTATTCAGTAGAAGTAAATTAACAAAGAGATTGCCAGAAAAAAAAGGAAATCAAGACGATACATTACAAAAAATGTTTGTTATTATGCAGAACCTCACTACAGAAGTCAAAGAAATTCGTAAGAACCAACAGGAATATAAAGACGAGATCAAAAAATTACAAGAACAAAACGAAAGCATCAAACGTGAAAATGAACATATGGCAAGGGAACTAAAAGAAATAAAAGGAAAAGTTGAGAGATTAGAAAACGAAAAAAGGAGAAATAATTTAGTGATACAAGGCTTAGAAATTGATAACGATGACCCTAAGGTTTTGAAAGAAGGCATATTGAATGTATTCAAAGAGAAACTGGGAATAGAAGTACCAATTAAATCAGCTAAGAAACTAGGCCAAAAAACCTGTCTAATCGAGCTAGAAAATTCCAATGATAAGAAAGTAGTTATGATGAACAAAAGCAAACTAAAAGGGAATAAAGAGGTCAAGATATTTATCAACGATGATTTATCCAAGAAAGACAGAGAAATACAAGGCATAATCAGGAAAAGGGCCCAGGAGGAGAGAACACATGGAAAAACCGCTAAAATAGGATTTAGAAAGCTGTATATAGATGGAATAGAGTGGAGATGGGAAGAGACAAAGAAAGAGTTAAGAAAAGCAAGAGAAATAACCAACGGCGACCCAAAACTGATTACAGATTTTGGATTGCACGACAAATATAAAGACGACGACCAGGCAATGAAATGGCATTTGAATAGAAACAACCCAAACACCAAAAGACACAAAAACAAGAGAACCTAAAAAGAAATTTGAAAAGAAGCATGAAACATGGAATTTAGCAACATGGAATGTAAGAGGAATTAGTGGGAAAGAGAAGGAGCTAGTAAATGAACTGAGACAAATTGAGATAGAAATAATAGTAGCAACTGAGACAAAAAGAAAGGCCAAGGAATGATTCAATTAGAAGATAATTATATTATGATATACACGGAGTCCAAGAAAATCAGAGAGCAAAGGAGGTGTAGCATGCATTGTCAATCAGAAATGGGCAAAAAGAATTTGTAATTGGACATGCATAAATGAAAGATTAATGTCAGTAGAAATAGGGAAGACCAACACAAAATAACAATAATAGCAGTCTACGGCCCAAACGAAGACGATAATGTAAACAATAAGGACCAATTTTGGAACGAACTAACATCACTCACAGAAGAAAGTAAAGGGACAGTAATCACAGTAGGTGATTTTAACGGAAGAGTAGGAGTAAAAATAAGTCAACGGAAGAATCACTAGGCAAATTTGGAGAACAAGAAAGAAACAATAATGGAAAAAGAATACTCGACTTTTGCAGAGAACCAATTCATCGTCACAAATACGTTTTACGAACATAAGAAAATACATCAGTACACCAGGAAGTTAAAAGTAGAGACGAAAAATCAATAATCGACTACATCCTGATAGAAAAGGCCAAAAGGAATATGATTCAAGACGTTAGGGTAAGAAGAGGTCTCGAAATTTACAGCGATCACTACCTGTTAGTAGGAAAAATAAGACACATGGACAGAAAACAAACAAAAGAGAAGGAAAACTTGCAAAAGAAAAAGTTTATGAAAAGATTAAGACTTACATGCTCAAGGAAGAACAATATCAGACAAAATACCAAGAACTAATACAGAAAGAAGTCAAGAAACTGGACGAAAGATTTCTACACGAAGACATAGACAATAAATGGGAAATATTTAAAAGAATTTTGAAATCTGCGGCAAAGGCAGTATGTGGGGTAGCCAAAATAAATAACCAAAATAAACAAACAGATTTGTGGAATGAAGATATTAAAAACGAAATTAAAACAAAGAAACGGAAATGGAAAAATTATTTAAATAAGAAAACTGAAGAAGCATACCAAGAATACAAGGAACAAAGGGAGAAAGTTAAAGAAATAATAAAGACAGCTAAAGAAAAGTCATGGGAGAAGTTCGGACACAGAATGAAACATAACAGCAAAGAAAACCAGAAGCTATTTTATAGGGTGCTCAAAAATTGTAGAGAAAAAAAAAGATTTGGAAGAGCCTAATTAGAAGGGGTGTAGGAAAACAATTGCTTAATGCCACCAAAAGCATGTACCAAAACTGCAGGAACTATGTAAGAACTAGATACTCACAATCGGAAGAGTTCATAACAAGCAATGGCCTAAGACAAGGTGGTGTACTAAGCCCTCTGCTGTTCATACTACTCATGGACGACATTATTAACGCATGTAGGTCAAAAGTAGCGAAATTATGTGTAGGATACAGAAACATGCAACGAATAAACATCTCGGAATGTGCGTTTGCTGATGACGTTGTGATATTCGCACTAAAGGAGAGGGACCTACAATACAATCTGGAAATATGGAAAGAAACGTTAGAGGACTACAACATGAAAATTAACATAGGCAAAACTAAGGTCATGGCAATTGGTAAACAAGAAGAACAGACAAACATAAAAATCAACAACAGTAAATTAGAACAAGTCAAAAGTTTCACATATTTAGGAGTTACTATAGACAGCAAAGGAGGACACGAAGCTGAACTAAACAAACGAATAGAAAACACTGCCAAGTTGTACTACGCACTAGGAAAGACATTCTTGAACAACAAAGAGATTTCTAGGAAAACAAAACTCACCATATATAAAACAATTTATCTACCGACATTGACATTTGGGGAATCGTGGGTAACAATGAAGAGACAGGAAAGTAAACTACAAAGTATGGAAATGAAATATCTGAGGAAAGTACTAGGAGTAACCAGAAGAGATAAAATACGAAATCAAATAATTCGAGAAGAACTTAAAGTAGAACCACTGAAAAAAATAGAAACACGACCGCTACAATGGTTAGGACATCTACTTAGAATGGACAAAGATAGACAGGTTAAGAAAATATGGGAATCGAAAGTAGGTACTAGTAGAACAAGAGGAAGACCACGAAAACATGGACAAGAACAATAGAAAAAACTTCTTCAGAAAGGAATAACATGGCAAGAAGCGAAGGTAATGGCACAGAACAAAAGGAGTGGACCAGATTAGTACATACGAGTAGAAATCAAGAATAATTTTAGTTTTAAATATTATGTCAAGAATTAGTTTAGTTTTATTTTGTAAATACATACCTTTACACTGTATGGTAGGAAAGGTCTTGATAATATATATATATATATATATATATATATATATATATATATATATATATATATATATATATATATATATATAAATATATAAAACTTTTTATAAGCAGCTCGCAAGTAATTATATCCATCTTTCCGCTTTTTGTGGCAGTAAATAGAATATTAGAAGGCTTTATTACATGTTGTTCGACGACAAGTCCAAATTTACCATCCGTTTACCAGCATTTACTATTAGTGATGGTTTTTCCAAAAATTTTATCGTCGAATATCCAGACAAAGATTTTTTTGGTTACTGTGCGTCTTAATCAGTACTCTATCGACTGCACTAGTCAAAAGTATTCTTTTCCATTCATGACACGTGTGGTTGCTTTGTTAGCTTACAAGTTTATGTATGGAGACACACCAGTCTCGTACCGACCTACATGAAGCTAGTGCGGATGTAAAAAAAATTTCAAGGAAAAACTAACAATGTTTTATACAATTCTATAGAAATCTCAAAATGTAGTATTTATATTAAAATATCTCCTTATAGAAAGCGATAAAGCAATTTAAAACGGTGAATGACCACAGTACCATATATATAAAAAACCAAACGCCATTTAGGCACACACATCCCAGGTATTTGTCATATGAAAAATGCAACTTTTGTAGCGATATTTCTGTTAATACCATAATACTGATAGGCAGTATTACATGACAATGATTTTGTTATTTCTTACAATAAGTTATAGTCAAATACTTCTTATATATTGATAGGTTTTGTTTTTTTTGAAAATTAAAATTATTGATCATTAGCTTCACACAGTACAACAGTGAGCATGAAATAGTCGATATATTAAAAAAGATTTGCAAAGAATAATGTGTTTAACAATCCCTTAAGTAGTTATTGTACAATTTGGAAAAATACCCTTAGATACATTAGACAGTATTCTAAAACCATATTTTTACTTTTTTGCAGTAACAGGAAATGCTGTAACCGCCAATTTAGTCGGTAATAAACAATTAGACCACTGTGTGAAATCTAGGAACTAGTAGTTAAAAAATATAGGACCATTTAGACTTGTCCTAAGATTGGCTCATGCAAGAGAAGCTCAAAATGAATGCAGACAAATCAACTTAAATCACAGCCACCACCAAACATAGTTCTTGTACGCAAATCTTTATAAACTCATAATAACGAGGCTATTCATTCCTTATGGAAGGACGAAAGTAATTTCATAGCTTTCATTATCAATTCAATATCAATTTTAACTAATTAAATCTGAACGCAAAGTCCTGCGACACCCTGATAAATCAGTAATTAACACAATGGAATTATATAGAAGTATTAAAAGAATTAAGATTAACTTAGGAGAGACAAGATTAAATCTAATAAAATAAACTGACCAAAACAAAAGAAATAACGACTTACGTTCAGTTACAGTAAACGCTAGTACACAACTATAAAATGCATTACAAATAAGGTAAGATCATTAAGCTTGAATTATTAAAAAAATAAAGGAGGGCAACAGACGCAATGTTTAAGAAGCAAAAAGCACAAGAAGAGTTAACAGAAAAAATTAAAATAAGAATCTTAACCTTAACATAAGTATATTTATATTTTAAATATTTTTAGAATACCAAAAAGCGGTGGTCGAATAATAAATGGTAAGAATATTATTAAAACGAGCCACCATTAATCAAAATTGGGAGAAATGCAGCAGTTTAAATTTATAACAAAATAAAATAGGAAAATACAAAATTTTAGTAAAATCTGCCTTATACAAGTACTACAATACCAATAATACTAAAAACCAAAGCAAATAGTAGAGGAATGTTTGGCTTTTCAAGTATAAATAAATGATATAAATGTATTTCCACACATTTTAGCAGAGTCAAAATTATAATAATAAACTTTGGACCTGCTAAAATCTATAATAATCAACTTGCAACATTATTAAATAAAAAAACTGTAATTTTTTGAAAATACTTTTGTTTTAATAAAATGGAGCTATCGCTATAAAAAATAGCAATACAATAATGCCAAAACTTTAAAATCTTGCAGATAATACCACTCAAAGGATTTAAAATTCCAATCTCTAAAGCTCTTTAAGGAAAAAAATATTCTTTGCTATATTAACATTTTTTTTAATTTTAAAGGCGATTTGGTCTCTTTAAGAGATCACCACGACAGCATTTATTATACCACTTTAGAAGGAGTTATACATGATATACGAATACACAGCACAACTATGGACTAGAAGCTGTTTTTCGAGATATTACTTAAACCAGTTAACTTAAATGTAGCATTAAAGGATGAACTTGATATCAAAGCAGCAAACATAACCAAAAACTATTTATTCTGTAACATGGTAGCTACTCCTTTACGTAGTGAGAATTACCAGCAATCGCTTCGTAGAAATTTGGCGGTAAAGAAAGTTTGAAGAAGAACGCGACTAACAAAAACAGATTCACGTTCAAAATAATAATATTTCGGCTAGAACACCTCACTGACATCTCTCAACCAACATAAAAGCGTCTGACATTTCAAGAATTCTTAGAGCACAGTTCGGGGCATCGTGCTTAAGAAGTGCACATGTGGCATAAATCATTCTTTGGGGGAAGAAAAGCGACTGCTTCTCTTCACCCAAGGAAGACAAAGATTACCGGCATCATCTGAAAACCTATTACGTTCTAGGAACAATTAAATTCTACTGGTACGAACAAGAAATTTATGCTCAAAGATAAATTCGTGTCTAGAACGAGACACGAGGTCATCGAACAGATTCATAGACTAATTAGTTACCTAAATACTGACGTAGAATGAAAAGAGAATTTTTCAGCCACACTTTTGACTAGTATCGCATATGAGTTTATGCTGTAAGCTTAAATTATCATTTTCTTTGATAATGATGTCTTACGAATTGACATTTTTATATAGAATATTACTGAACTTTGTCCAACAAAATATAAGGTGCCTTAAAATGCAAAATATAAGGTTAAAATAGAAACACACATGGATCTATTAAAAAAGTTAAATCTTCATATTTACAAAAAATTATAAAATAATATAGTAACATTATATTGCAATTGAATTAGTAGTTAATTTAAAATAAAAGCTATCCAATGGGATATTTTCTTAAAGCATTGTATTATAGAATATCGTAGGACGTACCTTTTGTTATTCATATCTAGACCATCAATAATTATTGATACGGTTCTACGTATATTGTTGGTCTCTTGATCTGTTAGTTGCTTTCCTAGTCGTGTTCATCTTGTTATAAGTTTGTAAGGTAGCACTAGAAGATTTTATTCTGCGAATATCTTAACACGATTTTTAGTTTACTGATGAGCTGCTTGCATTTAGTTTTATTACAAGCATTTCTGTTGTGGTACATTCCAATAATTAGGACTTTGGTTTTTTTTATCCCCATGAAATTCCAATGTACTTCTTGCACGGTTGCCACAAAATAATTCATTGGGATGTCGACTTACTCAGGTGTCCTAAAACTCACTGATGCTGATTTGTTCTTCTGTGTATTCTTTAAAGAAGTTTCAGTTGTGTCTTTTGTTGTGCAGTAATGATATACTAATAGTCGCTATCTGATAATAAATCGTAGTTAAAGATTACGTCTAGTTATATTGATGATATGTCATTGACTAATTTGCAATTGTGTTTGGTAGTTTGTTGACTTTACCTGATATTGCTTGTGTAGTGTATTTAATATATGTAATTCTGTAAGATCGATTGTGGAATGGTCTGGGTGAACTGTGAGGTATACGTCATAATTGATGATTTTATTATAGATTAAGAAATTCTTACGAGTCTGGAGAGCATTGGAGTTTCATAAAGAAATACATAAGATGTCATTCCTTATTTATGTAGATTATACCACTTTGTTGCAAGAACTGGTTAAATATAATTTTTACGTTGAGAAGAAATTGTATAAACTATAGCTCCTTTGTCGTAGCTTTAGTATATTTACTTAAATATGTGCTAAATAATTACCAAATAGTTTTATATAATTTTCTTCAGTTGTATTTATATAATGCAGTACCTCTAATTGGATGAGTGCAGCCAATAGCATCATCACGAGAACCTCCACGTTTCTCTAAATTCGTACGGCATTCCACAGTATGCTTTAGTATAATTCTGACATCAAGTTTACATGTTTTCATGGCCGTTCTGTGATGAGTTTCGAGTTTTGCAGATTGTCTTGTTGCTACTTAGGTTTGCAAAGAACAAAGAAAGTGTGATCTTGGATTGTATATTGTGTAGTAAGATTAGGATGTTTTACTACAATTTAATGATTGAAATGGTTACATCATAAGAAATAATGGTGCCGTTGGTAATTTATTATAATTTATGGATGGCACATTAGTCGTGGCTATAAATGTCTGGTGTTGATAATAAATTGCACTTTTTTGTTTTTTTGTAGAATTATTTTGATGTATTGGATTAAACACATTTCCTAGCAACATTTTGTAAATTCTAATTACATAAAATAGAAACATAAGCCTAATGTATCAGTTCAAGTATAATCACAGTGTGCTCTCAGAACGTATGCACTTTTGAAATGCCTGAACTCGAATTTTTTCCATGGAAATTAAATACCTGGACAACAGGAAAAAAAGATAATCATAGATATCCTATTTTTCACTTCCTTATCCTATCGCCCGTCTAGTTTTCCAGATTGCACCCCTTTATTTCAGTAGGCAATTATTAAAAGAAAATATTGCAATAGTTATTTGACCAACAAAATTTATTGTAAATTTTTAACCCGTGGTTCTTACTAAAGCAGAAATTAAAAAAATTTTAAAAACCTTTCATTTTTTTAATCCAAATTGTGCACTTAGTTTTTTATCATGTTTAGTTATAAGCTTCTTTTTGTAACATATAGAGTGATCTAAATTAAACTTTGGGGCGTTTCTTCTAAATAGCAATACAAAATATTGAAACAATCCGAATTTCATTGCTATCAGTAAAATGCGCCATCATGGGATTTTTCTTTTAGCGAAGTTTTCCATAATGCTGTTTCACGTACGTGGCTCTATTTCAACAGTTACACTTTTTTGGTATTGTAGCAGGTTTGTCAACATAAACTCCTTTTTATAAATAGCCCTAGAGGAGGAAGTCTAATGGGATTAGATCGCAAGACCGGCCTCTTCTTTGCAAGTTAATATGATCAGGAAATTTGGTTTGAGTTAAAGTATTTCGCGTGGTCTTTTTAAAATTACATGTCCTTTAAATTCAAATAGTTGATTCCGTTAAAAAAATGCTTAGCATTTTCTCATAAGCTATACCATTAATCGTAACAGCGTTGCCAGCTTCATCCTCAAAAAAATAAAAAATTATTCTTTCAGCATCTTTCACGAATGTACAGCATTTCTGGTAGTCTTTGGTGAAGCATGTCTTTAGATACCAATTTCACACATGCAACTTTTCAACGTCCCCAGAACGCTACGCAATTTAAATCCTAAAGTTGATTTTCGATCATCCTGTAGTATTGCAGGTTGATAGCACTATAATCTCTAAAAAAGTTTTCTAAAGTAGTGTCGCCTTCAAGATAAGCACCAATGGGTCATTTGATATGGTCTATCAATTAACAGGTTGCTCACCAAGGGGTTTTTACTTAAACTCTGAGCCTGGGACAAGCTATTTTTTGTTTATTCTCATTATTGGTGTCCCTTAACACATTATTTTATAGTTGTGAACTTTTTTTTATCTAAAGTAACAATAAAAAATTAGGGGACACTATGATTGTAGAAATATCTGCCGATGGGTGTTGGGAATTGTAACTTGTAAGATTAGTGTTGCATTATTTAGCGTAAGCGGTTGTTTGTGCTAGTGCATTTTCATCGCGAGTAAGAGAACTAAGAATTTAGTGGAATTGGCGTTGATAGAAGAGGAGTTGCCTGAGAGTAGGTTCTCAAACCTGTTGCTGGCATAAAACATTCTGTATCATTGTAGGAGATGATTCCAGTGATCCTTATTCGGATAATTCAATGGATGATCCTAAATTCATACCATCAAAAAGTAGTGATAGCACTAGTAAAATCGACTTTTTTTAGTACGCACTTTTCAATATTTGGATCGCGACGTAGTCGTACGTAAATATTTATTCGAGAAAATAAGGAAAAGAACAGAATATTTTTAGATTACTATTCCATAGGAAATAACCCATCAACAGAACGCGTGCTTGAAGTAGCCGATTCTTCTTGTGAAGCTTCTAGCAAACATCCTAGGATTGTAGAAGAAGAAAGTAATGTCAGTGATTTGGAACATCATAAAAATACCATTCCAACTGACGCAGAAAGAGAACTTAATATAATTGGAGACTTGGTCAGTATCAACTTTGAGATTTATTAGACTCAATTTGGAGACCGCCTTCAGGAAATCGTCTGAAATTTTCAGAAGAGTTTGAAACTGCTAGAAGGTTGTAAGCCAGTTGAATATTACCTAAGACAACAAATTATAAAACTGTGTTTCTTATCGGAAACAAAACTATTAATAATTTTCGTGTGCAATCATGGCAGCCTACAACCCATATAGAGATCATAGATCTTCTGGATTATATGGGCATAGTACGCATGAATTCTATCCGAGATTATTGGTCAGCAAATTGGCTAATGACAAATAGTGTCGCACGCAATGTTATAAGCTGCTATTTTGCTCAAAATGTTACACTTTTTGGATAACACCTTAGGACACCCAGGCGATCGATTGCACAAAGCGCAGCCTGTTCTGCACAAACTTGTCCAATTGTTTTGCATCGACAAGACCATGGTGCCGTTCAAGTAAAGTTGCTTTCAAGCAGTATAACTTCCCAAAAGTCGCATAAATACTGTGGAAATGGTTATACGTGAAACCTGAGCATATATACTGGAAAATTGAAGGAAAGGCGGAGGCGGTTCAATGGCCGTGTCTACAGAAATTTTTCTCAATTTGGCGAAAATCTGCTACATTGTGGTCGGATTTGCGTTATCGACAATAGATATGCAAGCCTCCAATTCGCGCATATCCTGTTAGATTGTAAAACATTCTGTCTTGGAACTTTGTGCAACAATCGGAAATGAAATCCAGTTGACGTTATAGGAGAAAAAGCTAGAAAAGGGACAGGTTGCAGCGCAAGAATGAAAGAGGGATTTGCATTCTAAAATAGCGCAATAAGCGCGGTGTTCTCAGCATATCATTCTGAAGAATCCGTTCATATTCAACGTCGTGGAAGTGCGGTACAGCAAGTCAAAGAGACTACAATTCAGGAAAGAGTTCAGTCGACCTCAGTAACCAAATAGCCAGTTACAGTATGGCTTTATGTAGAATAATTTGCTGGTATAAAAAATTAATAATTGAAATCCTAATGGGCACGTCTGTCGCAAACGTCTGTTTTGTGACCAAAGAAATTAAAAACAGCAACATTCACATTACGAACTTTTGGTATTCTATTCTAAAGATCTAATGAAATGGAATAAAGAACATGAGATTTCACCTTCCGAAAACACATCTTTGGGAACTCACATGTTTAGTAAGCTGGATTGCAAGTCTAAAAAATCGTAAATATTGTCGCCGTTGCTACAAAAAAAAATTAGAAGGAATCATCCCTAAAAATCAGGTTAACAAAGTAACTACCTATTGCGCCCAGTGTGGGGCAACCAAGATATTATTTATATTGTTCCAATGTAACACATAAAAGTCGTTAAAACAAACAGGTTTTGGAAAAAGTAATATATAAGTTGCGTTGTACTGTCTTATTAATAAAATAAAGTTTTGTTTAAATATTTCAATATTTTACTACCTACAAATGGCCTGGTGCCAGCTTTGATGAGTGCAGAGCCACAGCGGACACGTGCATATGTTGCATCTCGTAAAAGCTGGTCTGCTTGGCCCAGACATAGCGACAAATTAATGGAAACCGGGAGGACACCGGTATCCGCTATGGTCCAGTGAGAAAACTCATTAGCGGACATGGCGCTGAACCTGTTAATAGGGAACAATAAACATATTGGTAGTCAGATCTATTAAGCTCTGCTCAGGTGCAACAAATATTTTACTTCTACTTATGTCTATATTTAAAATCTTCTTTTTCAGAAAGTTTTATTTACAATTCCTATTTATTTTGGAATAGAAAAACGCTTACATACAAACATAAAACAAAATTTATTTAAACAAGAAAATAGGTAGTTTTAATAGATGGTGTTTCAATTATTTTTGATGTTGCAGGAATTCGATAGTTGAGTTTGAGTTATCAAGGCACTTTAATAAAATACTTCAATTCTCTAGTTGAGTAAAATAATAAAAAGCATACAAAATAAGTTAATTAAATAGTTTGGTTTCAATTTTGTAAATAGTTTTTGTTGCTTCCCCATACTTTTTACATTGCATAATGTTTAGTTACAACCGCAATTTTATGTTATAAAATAAAACTGCCTTCAAGCAGCGGCTTGTAAACAAGTGCATACTTCTGCATATTGAGCACCCACGGTAGTGTAACAGCGCGACAGATTTATTTTAAAATAAATCCATTGTTTGAAGGGGAAATCGTCCGAATGGGATTTATGGCGTTCGGAGGCCCGAGAGCACTCATCCTCGAACCCAAACATCTCAATATCTCCCAATGTGAACATCTTAATCCAGATACGCTCTCACCACACTAACAAGGCTCTCATCAATCGTTTTCAGTCGATAAACCCTTTATGTAATTGTACTTATAAATCGGACCATCGCCGGACCATTGAGGCGCGGAGCGCATCGATGCGATCTCCTTTTAACAAGCTCGTCAATTTCGCCATCGACTTTTATGTGGCGGAACGCGGCGGCAGCGAGCCTCCGGAGGATTTCGATCCGGGCTGGGCGGAGTGTGCAGTTGTAAGTACGTTTTCTGCCCATAACTTTTTCACTGTCCATGAGAGGGTCTGAATTATTCAAGGAGTCTTTCTAATTATGAATTTATGCGCCATGCTTGGGACTTTTTTGATTAGATTGGGACCAATTTTTCTTTCAAATTAAAAAAAGAACTGTATATTTGATGAGAGTCGTTCAATTAGCATGGCTAATTAGCTCGCTGCGCTGTTGCGCGGCCGCGGCAACTCCGGCCTTACAGTGTAGGCGCCTCCGCCAAAAATGCGGCGGCCGCGGCCGCCGATATTCCTTGATAAAAGGCGCCGCAAGTGTTCGGCGCTTAATTAACAATTAAACGCCCGCCGGGAAGAGGTAACAAAAGCGCGGCGATTTTCCGCCGCGTTTTTTCCCAATTTCGCCGGGCGTAGCGGGCGGCCGCGTTTTAATATGTTTTGAAGTTTCAATTAAACCTAGTCCCCTTTGACATCGGCTTACGCCGCCAATACGATCCGCGGCGGCTATGAAATTTCTTTTTCCAATTTAATAAAGCCGCGGAGCAATGTTGGCAAATAATTAATATCTATACGCGGTTCGGGGCGGCCTTTGATTGGGGTTCGTTTTTTTGGTTTTCCTGCTTCCGCGCCTTGAAAGGCTGCTCTCGCTTGTTTGCTGCTTTTGTTCGTCTCATCTTCGGCACAATGCAGCGATATAAAACCAATATTAAGTTTGTATACTTTTGCGTTTTTATTATTTCAATACCATTCTTCCAGTTTGTCCTTTGTTTAAGTTACTTAAAAAGTTAGAATATAAAACGGTAAGTTTTATTATTATTTTCTCTATGTAGTCAATATTGTCATACTTAATTATATAAACGTTAGGGCTTTACAATAAATACATAAAAACAACTTATTGTTAATATATGAGGGCAATTCAAAAAGAATTCACAGTTTGCTTTTCAACGATAGACACGCATAGAAGCAAAATTTTTATTATACACACTAGAAACCTATATCAGTACATTACTTTTCTGCATAATCGCCAGAAAAATTAGGACACTTGTCATAACGTCTTACAAACTTCTCTGTAATTTGCATTTTGAAGCACAGCATCATTGTCAAAGCGGTGAGACGCAAGCACCGTTTCATGTGCCTGAAGAGGCGACAGTCGCTCGCTCCTAATCCAAAAACATCCCAACCAAACTTTGTCAAAAATTCCTGGATGCGTTTAGCGGTGTGCAAGCGAGGATTTTCATGGACAAAAACCTTATCGGAAATCAGTTTTGGATGGCTCGCCTGAGTTTACATAACGTTTCTTCAAGGAATTTGCCAAAAAATTACTAGCAGTATTCATTTGGCATCCTAGAATAATGTTGCCATTACTTTTCTGGTAGACAACGTCAACCGAGTTGTTTTGGTTTTTTTGCGAGTGGGAATAACACTACTCCATTGATTCCTGCTTGTTTTCGGTGTTTACATGCTACACCCAAGCCGATCACTTCACGAACCTTTTGCAGAATTCCTGCACAAGTTTACTTGCTGACTACAGTTGGGCGGTCACTTCTTGCCTCGTCTTTAGTGACATACTGCACCATTACGCATTATATTTGATCTCTTAACATTACACAGTGCGTGCACACAGAAATCGTATTACTGCATGCACTTCACATTTATAAAAAATTAAGTAATTACATAGTCTTTCTAAAAAACTGCATAGCTTTCTATGTATTCACACCATTTTCAAGAATTTTACTTTAAAAAAACAGGGCATAGTTTGGAGTTTATAAACTCAACGGGGTCTTTCTAGACATCTTTGACAACAGTAAAGTGAGCATCAGCTAGCTAATTATGCATAGTTATAAAGTCTCCCAACGGTAATATAGTAAATCTTATTTTTTTTCTCAACTACGAATCTTCAGAGAACCCAATCTCATTCTTTATGAATCTTCTCTAGCTTATATAAAATAGCTTAAAGTTACTCCGAGTTTCCGCGGGAGTTGGGGTACTTACCAAGCGCGTTTTCAGATAGCGGATAATAGGAGGCTTTGCGGCCAAAGCTAGTGATCGAGTTAGCAATAAAGCTTCTACCGCAGATCATCCTCCTCTCTACTGACTTCTAATTGACCGATAAATTTTTTCCAGGGATAGATCACCCCCGTATTTATGCCGTGCGAGGCGATTCGTGTCGGTGCATGAAAGGAACCTGGTGATTGAGCTACCTCTAGGGCGAATAAGTTTTCTTGAGTGCGACAACATATTATTTCGGCTTGGATTTAACTTAAACGGGAGGTCAGGACTAACTCACTTTGATCAGTTGGATGCAACTTCAGGTCAGACCCTCGGCAAGGTGAGCTCTTTGGGAGTAATCTGACATTTAGTAGGCTCTTACGTTCGGGGTCACTCACTTATATGCAACGCATTTTTGGGAGCTATATTTATCTAGTAGTCTTGGTGTCAAAATTTGACATCCCCTTGTTGGGCTCCAAGGCGAGTGGGAGATAGAGAGATAAAGTTTACTTACCTGACATAAACTCTTTACAGAAAACCACCCAACAAGGAAATGTCTGCAAATACCGCTACAATTCAGCAACAACAACTGGACATTCAGTCCCAAAAAAAGGAATTCTAAGACTGAACAGAAGAGGCGTAGGAAAGCCTGCCTTTCAGAAGCAGCAAATCAAACCAACCCAACTCCTACTACTTCCAAGCAGGTGTTGGCTTCTGCAGCTAACCATATGATCGCTGAATAACAAAATGTAAAATAGTATTAATACACATCCTTCGGCAACGAGGATAAACGACATCCTACGAGAGTAGATTCTATAGCTTCTGTATCATAGAGTTGTACAAATTACTGTGGAAGAACAATTAAAGGCACAGTATCTGGAGGCTGTCCCCAGAGAGGCGTATTGTCACCCCTACTATGGAATCTAGTAGACAGCCTTCTTGAGCGATTGAATGGTGAAGGATTCTACACAGTAGGTTATGCCGACGAGATAACTATCTTGCTCACCGGCAAGCACGAACAAGTGAATAACCTGATGCAAACAGTGATTAGAATAAGTGGGAAGTGTTGCATAGAACATTCATTATCAATCAACCCCTCCAAAACAGAAATGATAATATTTACGAAAAAGAAGTAGGTCGAAATTTATAGGGTGACTAGACTGTTCCAAGTCAAGTATCTAGGAGTTATGCTTGACAAAAAGCTGAATAGGGAAGTCATATAGAAGTTAAAATAGAAAAAGCGTGAATAGCTTTTTAGAAATGTCGTTGTGAAAAGGGAAAGTTTTGGAGATCTTTACCAAAGGCTGTCCCATGGCTGTACGCCGCTATTATGGTGTACTGGTTTGGTGGCCTAGAACCAGATAGGTCACTGCAGCAATCAACATTTTACACGTTTAAAAATTGGCGTAAAAATATCACGCGAGCAATGTGTTCTACCCTCTGCTAAATAAAAAAAACTTTGGAACGATAAAGATGTAGGGTTCTAAGAGCAGCCGTACAACGGATTTCTTTTTTAGAAGCAATCACCCATCTATAAATTTAGGAAGCTCTTCATAATTCTTCTAAATGCTGAAGATGCAAATGAACCAAATATAACCATTTTTACAGATACGTCTAAAAATGAATGACAGTTGATTAGGTACCTTTTTAAATGACCTGAATCTCCAAGTAAGAACAGCATTAGGCAGACTAATCAAAATATTTCAAGCGGAAGTATTACTCGCAATGCAAGGCGCAAATTTAATCCTTGGAAGGACTATTAAGAACAAAACAATCACAACTGCTAGCCATATCAGAGCTGCTTTACTGGCACTGAATAGCTGCAAAGTTGTATCTAGAATAATCCTCCAGTGCCAGACTACCCTTGATCAAGTCGCGACAAAGAATATCTTGGAACTCGTCTGGGTTAAAGAGCAATCTGGCTTATACGGTATTGACCGCGCAGATAGTATGGTAAGTCAAAGCTTGTAGTTCTGAGCTAGCACTTCCACTTTTATCTGCCGCACATTAATAAACCAAAAAAACCTACAATTGACATTGTGGTAGGTGGGTCAATATGAAGATATGCCAACTTAACTTCTGCAAACAGTTGTCTAGAAGCAAACTGCGACTTGAAGTAGAAATATTATCAGGACACTACAAAAGCATATGTACAAAATGGGCAGACGTCTTTAAGTTTATTCAAAGGATTAGTTGGCTTAACTGATGGGCGCATGGAGAGAGAGAGAGCGGAGAAGGTAGTACAATAAGCCCAATTGAAGCCTAAGTGCGCATGTCTTTATTACTCTCCACTTTATATCCAGAAAACAGAATAGTCCGGGTTTCTTTGCAAACTCTGACTACGCAAGTATGTGGCTGTACGGCAGTCCTAGCCTAAAAGTTGCTGCAGTTCTTTATTTTTGAATTTCCTTGATTTTTCAGCACGTTGAGCATCGTGCAAGGCAAAATTTTCATGTTTAAACTGTTAAAATACAGATTCTTCTCGAGTTTCCACAGTGAAAGTGGCAAATTTTAATTATTTTAAATACCGCGAAGCATTCTTAAAAAAGTAAAAACATATTTGACAACAAACTTGTTTATCTGGCCGAATTACAGGCAACATGTAATAATTGAAAATAGTACTGAAAAGCAAAGACCGACTACTAATATGGAATCTACATACACAAAATAAGAGATTACAGTTTTGCGTTACCCTTAAAAAATACTACTGACTACTGAAACGAAATTATCTCTCTCTTTTTCTCTACCCCTTTCTCTTTCATAAGAAATAGTTTGCTAATTAAAATCAAGCCTTGCAAAAGTACTACTGACTTCACACTTACTGGTGTACACTCAGAAAAGTTAAGACACCTTTAAATTAAAACGAAAACTTACTTGTACTATCATCATTATTGTAACTATTTAAACAAATCTGGAAAATTTGTATTATCTTCAAAGTAGTAGTAAGAATTATTCGTTCCATTGATCTTTTAACTAGAGATAGTATAATGCCAGAATTGTTTAACAATATATTCTCCTATAAATTTTTAAAGCAAAATAAATTAAAAATCACTGTCAAGAATATTTTAAATTGCATTTTTTTATTAAATTAGCGTTATATTAGATAATAAATAAATTTTGAAATATTTTATTAGTTTAGCGTTATTAGGTAAATTTTGTAATAATACTACCTATTGCAGAAGCTTTTGTGTCATGACTTCCAAAAATTTAACTGCAAAACATATAACGGAATCTTATAGACACAATAACTGCCGTAACTCTCATCAAATTTGAAAGAAGTCTCACACACATATTTATTGAGCCATTGTCTCTGCTAAGTTCTTTTATGAGCAAAATCGGTCAAAAGGGTTGAGGAAAACGACCTGCGGATTTCTTCAATATTTTGTAACTTTTACGGTTTGCGTCATATTTAGGTCAAATTTGGCGCAGATTTTCTGTAGATGTAGCCACAAGTACAGCCCAAAATAGAAGGGATGAGGCAATAACTATAAATATTTTTTTATTTACGATTATATTCTGATTAATTAACATTAAATCGCTACCTATTTGTTAGGACCTTTGCTCCAAGGGATTTTTGTATTATAATTAGCAATAACAAAAATTTTAATATTAAATTTAACCATTGCGGTAACACCCACAGCATTAAATTTATTATTACTTGAATTAATGTGGCAGGCCACACCTAGAAATTTGTAAATAAAGGGCGTTCCAATAAGGACGATTTGATTTTAAAATAAGATAAAATGATAACTATCTCAGATACAAGCAAACTTTTTATATTATTTTGAAGCATAGTCCATTACATTATGTTTTGAATAACACATCATTTAAGTGTCCACTTCGAACAAAATCGATTAATCCAATTTTTGAAGACTTAGTGCAATAACGCGGGTCTAATGTCACGAATACAGTGTTAGATGTTCATTATTAATACACCAACGCTTCGTGGTTGTAGTTTTTAAATAACCCTACAAAAAGTAATCTAAATATGTTAAATCACGACTTCTTGGAGGCTAACCAACAGTTGCATTTCTTGAAATTATTCTTTCACTAAACTTTGATTTCACTACGTCAATAGTGGCATTAGCAGTGTGGCATGTGATATCGTCTTGTCCTCCGAACAAATTTTATCTAAATTTGGCCACAGAATTTGTTAACATCAATCGATACCGCTCATTAAACATTGTAACATCTCTTACCTCGTGTTGGAAAAAGAATGGTCCGATGATGTCACTATGCCATGAACCACACCATAGAGTGACTTTGTACGAATGCAAGGGCTTCTCTTAAATCGCTTGTGGATTTCTTTCACACCAAAAACGAAAATTTTGTTTGTTAACATATCCACTTATCCAAATATGAGCTTCATCTAAGAAGATAATTTTTTGCCCAAAATTGTGATCCGTTTCAAGTTCAAGACAATCTTATGAAAAACTTACTGTCGTTCTTCTAAGCTCTAAGTCTTGAGCACGGCAAGGGATTAATAAATGTGGAGCCCCTGCAACGCTATCTCTTACAGCAGCAATGTTCTCTACATTTCTTGCATCTCGACGTCTTGTTGGTATTTTCACTTAGTAAAGAGTAAAACTCCTTTCACATTTTCCTATGATTGAACAAATAACAAGCACAGAGAAACGATTACGAAGACCGTAGATTTCACTAAGAGCATGTTAAATGTTTGCAAAAAATCTATTTTCATAAAATTTGTGGGCAATAACCACACGTTGTTGAAGCGTGTATTTAGCTATTATGAATTGTCAGAGTGTACTAAACGCAAATGATAACTGGTGGCAGTTATAACATTTTAAGTATTGTTGGCATTTTATTTCAAAGTTTCATTATTATTAGAAACCCTTTATAACTTAATTACAGTTTAACTTTGGAACTAAGTTTTTTAAAGGAAAAGGTTTAATGTAGCTATTTTTGTTATAAAGGAAGCAAGCGTTCAAATGTATCGGTCCTAGGATTAGTGTACAATACAATGCTAATGTACTGTTTAAGACAAGATTTTATGTTTAGATATTTGATGGTTAGGTTGGTATATCCAATTTTTTTTTGCAAATTGATCAGATAGTCATGCTCGAAAAAGTTTTGTCTAAAATCATTCTAAGAGGTTTATCGGTATTAAGCGACATAGCGTCTTACCCAGATTTATAACTTTTATTATTATAATATCTCTTAATTTGTTGGGATCTGGTATGTTTCGCATAAGTTCTTTATCTTTTGATAATAGCTAACAGATTATTAACAAATATCCCACCATTCGGATAAGAGAAAATTAAATACCTTCTGTTGTGGCCTAAACACTCATCTAATGAGAGCAGAAGTCATATTTTACTATTTTATCGTTTTGAACAATTTATTACTACGTATACAGACAACATTATTTTTTAAAGATTTATCCAGATTTGTAATGTTTGTTGGTAAAATAATCACAACGTACCGAAAATTTAACAAACAATTACAAACTTAATTTGAATTTACTTAGACAATAATAAAATATTTATTTTAGGTGGAAATTGAAATATTTAATGCTACTTGTAAAGCTAAAGCTTGTGGCTTATTTACAAGTCATTTATCTAGCTGAAGTCGAATAAATGCGGTGCATAATTTCATTTTGAACATAATACATTGAGATTGGCAAAAACATAATTTAATACAGCATTGTGCTAACTATAAAAAAGTAAACCATAACTCCCTGAACCTATATGCCACATAGCTATAATAATTTAACACATTGGTCATACTCTTACGAAATCAAAGTGTTGTTAAAATAAACAACAATTTGTTTGTTTGCAAACCAGTCGAGCTGAAATTGAGCCTCACCAATAAAGATAACTTTTTGGCTAAATGGTTTTCGCTTTATGATCCCCTAAAGGGTAAGGGGTGACGCCAACATCTAGTCAACCTCACCTGCACGCGATACCCTCCGCTGGATAACTAACGAGACTCTGGCGACCCAGTATCCAGGGGTATAACTGGATCCCAGTTGTCCCGAGGTAACGGGGCCCTCGTCGTTGGACCAATCACCCACACGAGGTATAATCGATTCAGAGAAAAAACGAGCGCCTCGGAACAGGACTGCTTAATAGGAGACGACCGACAAGACAACGGATACGAATAGGGACATGGAATATAAAAACACTAACTGGGGAAGAGATAGAAGTAGTAGAGGAGATGGAAAAGTATAAGTTACAGATACTGGGAATAAGTGAAGTGAAGAAGAAGGGTCAAGGACTCAAGACACTGGACAAGGGATACACACTGAGATATATAGGAAAGCCCCCCCGGAGAAAGAGCGAAAGAAGGAGTGGGGATCATAACAAGTGAAGCACTAGAAACCAAATTAATTGACTGGTAGCCGATAAACTCAAGGATCATAACAGTTAGCCTTGAGCTAGAAGAAAAGGTCGGTATAATACAAATATATGCACCAACGGAAGACGCGGATGTAAGAGACAAGGATCAATTCTACAAAGATCTTCAAAGAGTATTAGAGAAACTGCAAAACAAAAACAGACACGTAATGATAATCGGTGATTGGAATGCCCGCATAGGAAAAGACAAAGATCAAGGATACGGAACTATGGAGGAGAAGAAACTCTAAACAACAATGGAGAAAGAATGCTGGATTTCTGCATAAACAATCAATTACTAATAGGAAATACGTGGTTCAAACATAAAACAATCCACAAGATTACATACGAAGCAGAAGAAAGAGGATAAAAAAGCATAATAGACTATATAACATACTCTAGAACTATGAGATATGTAATCCAAGACGTAAAAGTAATAAGAGGAGCAGAACTCAGCACCGACCACCGACTACTGATAACCGACACCATTCTGAAAACACCCCCCAAAGAAACACCAATAGTATACGAAAGATTAAAACTAGAAGAACTGGAAAACCAAGAAAAAAGGGAGGAATATGAAAGAGAACTTAACAGGAAATTAAATAGATTAGAAGAGCAAGAAGCAGAGACAGAAGAACATTGGAATCTCAACGATAGATGGAAAAAGTTCAAAGAAACAATAATCCTGACAGCAAACGAGATATGCGGTAAAATAAGAGTGAAAACAGGCCAGAACCAAAGAAGAACCAAATGGTGGAACGAAACGGTTAAGAACAAGATCAAACAGAAAAAAGAAGCCTGGTGCAGGTTCAAAAGAACAAATAGTGCCGACGATCAAGAAACATACCGAAGGAAAAGACAAGAGGCAAAGGAAGCCGTAAAAAGAGCAAAACAGGACTCCTGGGAAGAATTTGGAAATAAGTTAAACGAGAATTATATGGAAAACCAAAAACAATTTTGGAATGTAGTCAAGAAGCTAAAAGAAAACAGTGCAAAACAAGTACGAAACATAAGGAAACAAAACGGAGATTTGCAAACGACCAGTGAAAACATCCTGAAAACATGGAAGGACCACTATGCAGCAAAATTTAAAATGAGAGAAGATGAGGAAGATATAGAAAGACCGTTAGAAAACCAAACAAACCGAGAAGGCAGCGGGGAAAATGCAGAGGAAGAAATAAGTGTAGAAGAAATAAGAAGAGCCCTGAGAGAAACCCGAAATGGAAAGGCAGCAGGTGAAGATAACATACCACCGGAATTATTAAAAAAGGGGGATTCGTAGTAGAAAGATGGCTACAGAAAATATTCAAACAAGCATGGACAACAGAATCAATACCCCAAGAATGGGAAAGAAATGTAATCATACTAATTCATAAGAAAGGAGATACAACTGCGATAACTGCAGGGTGATCTGCTTAGCACCTGTCGCGCTTAAAGTATACTCAAATTTTAGAAAAGCGTCTAAGAGCTCAGATTGAAAATAAACTCGAAGAAGAGCAAACAGCTTTCCGACCAAACAGACAAACGCAAGATCACATATACACTTTTAGATGTATAATAGAGAAATCACTAGACAGGAACAAGAACATATACTTAGCTTTCTTGGACCT
The DNA here is from genome assembly GCA_036346155.1 of Sinelater perroti. Classification (NCBI taxonomy): domain Eukaryota; kingdom Metazoa; phylum Arthropoda; class Insecta; order Coleoptera; family Elateridae; genus Sinelater; species Sinelater perroti. The sequence goes on from JARFIY010000336.1 coordinate 594,123, forward strand.
AAAAGCAGCGTTTGATCAAGTACCAAGAAAACATATATGGAACGAAGCATATACAATAATGTGACGGGAACAGTTAGACTAAACGGAAAGACATCAGAAGGGTTTAGAATAAAAAAGGGAGTTAAACAAGGCGACAGCTTAAGTCCACTTCTCTTCGTAGCCTACATGGATACAATAATAAAAAGAACCAAGAATCAAACTAGACCGACAAGATTAGGGTACCACAACATAATTCCAGTTTACACACAAGAGCTGATTTACGCAGACGATATTGTTCTAATATCCGACAAGGTAAATGTCTTACAAAGAAACATCCAAATATGGAATGCCTGCCTGCAAGAAAAAGGAATGGAAATAAACAAGAACAAGAGTAAGATTCTACACATCACAAAAGAAGAAAGAGAAGAAAACATAGACGTAAGAATAGATGGACAACAACTAGAGATAGTAGAAACATACGAATATTTAGGAACAATGATAAATAAAGACGGAAGATCGACCAAGAAATACGAAACAGAATAGCCAAAGCAAGTAGAGTCTACTACCAAATAAACAACACTCTAGTAGGAAAGAAGGAATTAAGCACTAAAACAAAGCTACACTTATACAAAACCATCTATACACCGACACTCAATTATGGATCAGAAACGTGGACGATGCTGGACAAGCATAAATCCAGAATAACAGCTGCAGAAATGAGGTACCTCCGGAAGATAATAGGCAAAACCAGAAGAGATAGGGTACGTAACAGAAGCGTAAGGGACGAACTAGAAGTAAAACCTCTAGTAGAAGAAATAGAGGAAAAACAACTAAGCTTGTATGGACACCTGGTTCGTATGGGGGAGGAAAGGATACCCAAGAAAATGTTAAATATGAGACCCGAAGGAAGAAGAAAAAGCGGAAGACCAATGATCCAGTGGGAAGAATCAATAGAGGAAATGGCAAGGAAAAGAGGAAAAAACATCACTGAAATACGGAGAATGGCAAGAGAAAGGAACACCTACAAGAGATGGATAAAAGACCCGACACCGTGAGGTATAAATGGGGACAAAGAGAAAGAAGAAGGAGAAGAAGACCCCCTAAAAATTAATTTAGAATTGTCGATGGTGAGAATAGTCAGCATGTCTAAACTCTTTGAGTCACTTGAATTTTGTGTTCATGAAGGTGCAGATATTTACTGAATATTCGGTGAAAGATGCTTCTAGAAATGTACATTTATTGTACACTGTGTTGAGTTGATATTTTCTGAATTGCAGGGATATTTTGACTAAACTATGAAAACATTCTCACAAAACCTTGCCTCAAATTTATTAAATTTTATAATCAATCTTTGAGAAGTTAGTTTATCTGGTCAATTACATTGATAAAAATTTTTATACCGTCTTTTCATTATTTTCAGCGAATGACTTTTGACAATATTAACTTGCTGTTCTTTTGTATAGCACTCATAGTGATGTTCGTCAAAGCAGTAAGAGCTGCCCAACAAGCATTGAAACATGGTGAAGTTTAAATCCGGCGCTCAATTTAGACCACCCTTTATAAGTAGAATAAAACAGCAACCATGAAGGCAAACTTTGGTGAAATATTGCATTTTTAATGGCCAGCGTGGTCCGGTGGTTGAGGCGAGGGTTGCGGTGAGGACAGACTCGGGTTCACTCTCGCAGCTCTCTAATACCTGGCGGGTGACCAACTGAGTCACTAAAAATAATTGAATTACCTGTGTTTACTTTGAATAAGAGGTAATAATGGTGATCGTCTTAGGCGCAGTGCTTGCCACACCGAATCGCATCAGAAATGGCCGCGACGACCGAGCAGAGAGAACGAACATATAAAAACCTTAACCTCTCAGTTTGCAGGCGGAACGTTAGAGCTTTACTATACACCCATTACTTTTTTACCTTGATTTGCTCATAGACCAATATTTTATGACCTACACTACCAAAACCCCTCGATTAAATCATAATTTGGAAATTATAGTACATAAAATAAAACCCAAGTTCTTTACACGTGTAGCAAAGCGAATATTCTAACGCTATTTCCTATAACAGTCATATTTTTAATGGTTTTAGGGTCGGTCGGCACAGACCGCAATTATCCCGTGTCAAATTAATTAAGCATTTAATTTTTTTTACCTGCCAAGATTGTAAGAAATATTTTTCTCAATTGTCCCCAAGCTAATCAAGTTTAGACTCTTACTTTCGACCGATTTAAAAACGACAAAAATAGAAGTCAGCATTCAGCCGTTGCAACGCGCATATCTTCCTACTCAATAGTAGATCGCGGCAAGCCGTAGCCAGCTGCGCGTCTGCCTACTTAAGTTTATTGTTAGCTATTTTAGCTACTAAAATATACGTTTCAAACATCGGGTGTCTTAATATTTACAATTCACCACCCTATACACTATACGCGTACAAAATACACTATTTATTTAAACCCAACAATTTATTTTTAGAACAAACTGACTGTAAACTGCAATGAATCGCTCTTATTTTATTGCTGTTTTTCTTATTTATTATCCAGTTCTCTGCTTCATGATATTTCGTCCTATGTGTTATGAATTCTATCTTTCGTATTTTTTTGTGATAGAAATATTTTATTGGATTCGGTGCAGTTGTTTAATACATGCTAACCCCGATTTTCGTTGTCCTGTGCAATTAGTAATACAATATGATCCCGGCAAAACTTACTGGATTTGGATTTTCACATTTTCGCATTTTCTTTTTCGTGTTTTAAATGGGTCCTCCTAAGTAAATCTTTAAAAGAGTTGGTGATGTAATGCACCCTTGTTGTGTTCTATTTTCACTGCTACTTTACTACGCGTCTATACTTCTTAGATTGCTTAAATTATTTTTTTTACTTTTATCTTGTCCACAGCTTCTCATAGTTTTCCTCTCTGTACTGAGTTGCATACTATTTTGAAATTTGTAGAGCCTAGGTGTACGTCTCTATTCTTTGCCTGTTTCTTGTCTATCAATTCTTGTATAGTATATATGTTATCTGAAAAGAACCTTCCCATAGTAAACGCTACTGAGTTCTTTCTTATTTTTTCTTGTATATCTGTTTCTATTGCCTTATAGCAGTTCCTTTCCATTGGTTACCTTTTATAACATATTGTGTATCGTTTGAAACACTTTTTGCGACCCATAATTGATTACTTATAATGAATCAAGGATGACGTGTAATCGTCGGTTTTCTCCTCTTACGTGGTAAAACGCCCATTAGAATTCATTGCTAGTTGAGTGAACCATGAGGTAAAGGCGTTATGGATGCTAAAAATGTACATTCATGGATGCTAAAGCTTAATGAAGGTAGAAAGTTGTGTAACAATGAACCGAAGCATCCTCTGCCATGAACCAGTCGGACCGAAACCATGATTGCGCGAGTGGAGCAAGTTGGTATAAAAGATCGTCGATTAGGTGTACGTGATATCACCTCTAAACTTGATATAGGATCTGTGGAGTCCACTTTGCATGGTGAGCTAAAAATACTGACCAACAAACGCATGGCTGTCTCAAGAAATGTTGACACGTAATCCAACCATAAATTTTCGACCATGAAGGACACTCTCCGTGGCCACTCAATTTCCAATCGAGACATCTTTGCACCAGCGATTTTCCAGTGAGCAAAAGACACCCCCAAGCAAGCGTTTTCAGCAGCCGTGGAATCATGACGATAAAACAGAAGTTTTAACTTTCTTCGAAAGAACTTTTCGGGGGTATTAGAGATAGAACTTGAACCCACCTCGTAGTTCAGATATATAAACAGAAAAACTATGTAGAGACGAATAATCTTTTTTATGTATTTTTAACTCGTTTTTCAACGAAATGTTCTTTACTCTTTACCTCTTTGCTCTAATCCCATCGCCCCTTTCGCAATTTAGCGTACAACTCCGCAACTGAGCTTCTTCGATAATGCACGAATGACCAGAAGTAATGTCCACCGTAAATGGCAGCATCAAGGCGGCTCGAGGGGGCCGCGTCGCCCCTGTCATCGGCCGAGTAATAAGCCGATGCGGGCACTATACAGGGCTGTAACTTATAATTTGGTCAGTGTTATATCCACCCCAGCGATGGCAAAGGCCTCTTAGAGGCTCCCTAATGGCGTTCGCCGATAACGGCCTCGTTCGGACATTAACAATCGCACTCCACCCGCGCCGTCGTTTCGGGAACCGGCGTGCCGCGACGCCGCCGCGCCGCCGAATTTTAAATTCGAGCCCGAGCCCCCGATACCGGCGGACGCCCAGAAACGGCGCACTATCGGCTGCAGAATCAGAATGGCACGAATTCCGTGGCGATAAGGACGTTCCGAACGCAGGAAATAGCACGGGTAGTTCCGGTTGTCGCCCGTGGACTAGGCATTATGGATTATATCTGATTTTGTAAACTAGGAATTGACATCGGCTCTTCTCTATAAACTTCGCTCGGAACGGGGGTGCGCCGCTTCTGGGGATCGCTGCGGGATGGGAGTGCTTCCCTTACACATGCATATCAGCTGCTTGTTCGGAATTTCCAAACATACTTTTAGTACCTATCTGCTTACATTGGTGTATGTCTTATGTTTTATTGTATTACTTTTAGTAAACATCGATCTCAAATTACCTCTATTACTTTTGAGTATTTTTTTGCCACAAGTGTAATTATAGAAGAACTAAATGTGCAGCCTTTTGAATTTTTAATAAAATTTACTTACACTTACTGTAAGAAAACCGTCTGTGCGCATGTTATTAAAAGAGCTAAAATTGAATGGGGATGTGTGTCATCAAAGTTTACGCAACTATCTAAGAAAACGGACACTTGATACAAAAACAACCCTAACAAACTGATAGAGGAAGTCAGACAATTGCTGTCTAACTGTTGAAAACTGACAGACCTGATCCAAATATTGTGTTAAACATTACTGTTGGAGATAAATATTTGTATTACCAGTATATTCTTAAACGAAGCAATCCGAACGAATGCGACAGAAGTGCTGAGAAGCATCTCAGATGAAGCCTTCTCTGCTTGCTTCTATGACCTCCAGAAAAAGCATCAGCTGTACATAAAGAGCTGAGGAGACTACGTTGACAAGATTTGAGACCATTAGTGAGTTAAGTAAATTATGTTTTACTGGTCGAATCCTAGAAAATTTATGGCAAAGATTGTAGTTGTAAGATATCAGTTGAAGAATTTCCCATCCCATATCCCAATAGAGGTAAAAAATTGTCTGTAATAATTCCTTTCTCCATAGTAAGGTACAGTTATACCATGTTTAAAGTATTTCTGTTTTTCTTTATTTATTTTTTAGGATTATTTACCGTTATATTATAAATTTGTTTTTTTGTTTGACAAAAATTAAATTTTTATGCCGCATCGTCTAAGTTCACTTTATATGTGTAATCCAAACAGGCTCTTACTATTAAATGTTGCCTAATATTGGTCGATTTCCAATAAACTGCTATATATTTAGTATATTGCTTCTGAGCTGTTTCCATTTCCTTGGGTGCACAGTATGGTTGTTTGAATTATTATTTTTATTAATGTAGAGTCGTCTTTTACAATTTCTTATATCAGCAATTTCTGTCTAAAAGACATTCTCGTTGACTTTTGCAAAATTACATAACTAAGAGATGAAACTACAAAAAAGACTTGAAGCAATGGTTGTCTGTATTTATCTTCAAAATTAATAACCGAACTCAAGGAGTAAGAGAAACAATCACAAAGCAACAGGATAGTCTTTATTTACCTTTAGCTAGAAAAACAACATCTTATGACACTAAAAAATTGTTTGATAGACAACGATATCACTTACGGAAGTGCCAAAGCTAAACCGTTTTGGACTTAAGAACGTATTAGTTGGAATTGAACCAATGCGTTCCCTTCTGACGGATGTACTTCTTTAGGTGAATTACTAAGTCTATTTACGATCGATCTATACTTAAATAAAGTGTCGAAAATTCTGCAACAATAAATGTACGGGGTTGCTTCAAATCATGTTACCTGTACAAGCATAGTAAAGTCTAACAGAAAGATTAAATTGGGGATCACAAGAAAAAATTGACACACTGAAATTGTATAAGGGTCTATTTTCTTAAGTTATGGATTGGACATCCCAATGTCCCGAAGCTGTTCCTATAGACAATGTTTGAGGGATTATGAAATGCAAGCTGCAAAGTCAGCTAAAATGAAATTTTTTCCAGTAGAATATGGAAAAGCTAATCTCTTTCTTTGCGTGTCTTGCCCGATTATTAGATGTTAATTTCACGATGTCGACAATTTTTTTAATTTTCTTTACTACTTTTTTATTATCTGGGGTATATTTTTCAGTCATAATATGTTTCCTGGCTTTATTATTGTTAAAAGTTTTTTTTCTCTGAAAAATTTTCAGAGCTTTACGGTAGCACTATAATTTAAATGCTCCATTGTATTTTATAGGAGCAACTTTTAATCTCCAGACAGAGCTGACATCGCATTTGAGAAACTTGGTTCTAATGGATAGTTTAAGTTGAGTGTTACTTAACATTGTTTCGAACTTTATGAAAGAATTCTTAGCTGTATTTGATTTTTTATCTGGGTTCAAGGTTTTAGCGATTTAGCGAGCTAATTAATTGAAACGGTCAATTTGGGCAAAATTTATTATTAAGTGGTAAGTTTACTGGCTGCTAGTAGTTTTGTTTCTTTTAACATTTATACTTTGCATTTACATACTTTGTTCATTCGCTTTGTTTAATATTGTCTAAAAATCATATATAATTTTAGATAACATCACCGAGTCGTCAGTATATATTACATTCGTAATACTTTCGCCTTGTGTAGCGCCTTCTTAGAAGTAATCTATGAATAGATAACAACAGACAAGGCGATAGAATGCCCTCTTCTCGGATTTCGTTTGATGGAAATTTGTGTGGCGGCCTTTTCGCCCTTGAACCGCCTGTGTATCGTGGCGGCGCATGCTGGTGGCTTTGATATCTGCCGCCACGTTTTGCTATCGCACACAAAACGGTATATGGGCTTTTGCTCAGCCGGCAAGTCTGCATACGCCGTCGGCGGCACCCTTTGAGACGAAAAGTGCTGTCGAATTAAAATTTCCCGCAAAAAAGACCTACCGCTAAGCCAGACGCGAAGCCCGGCGACATACTCACACCGCATCGCGTCCAGTACGGCCGCATTTAACCAACCCGCAATATATACTCGCACCACAACGCGGCCAATGCGGCCACATTTAACAAACCCGCAGATAACTACCCCGCAAGACATACTCGATCCGCATCGCATCTCGGCCAGTGCGGTCGTGTTCCAGGCACGAAGACAACAAGGTGGTCACCGTGAAACCATCGCCGCCGAAGCCGAACCCGATTGCAAGTGAGCGATTTGGCTTTACTTATCGGTTGATATCGGTAGCCGCCCCCATCCGCATTCGCGCCGGACGTTTAAGGGACGATTTGGGCTTCAGCGTTTTACCTTTCAAAACGGGCCGTACTTAGTTCCCCACACCGCACCACGAGGGCACGGCTATTTACACGCCTCCCTCTCCAGAAATGTTTCTTAATCATGGTCAATTTTCACTGATGCGTTTTAATTGCAATATAAAGTCTAAAGTAAGGTAATATCTTTGTCATCCAACCCGAAATGCTATAATGTATCAATTTTATATACTGTATTCGATGAAGTACTCTCTCGTAAACAACAAGGCGTATGGGCATAAACGTATACAGGAAGTGGTCAAAGGAAATACCATCATAAGCATGGGTACTGACCACACCCTAATGGTTTACTCATTTGAAAAACCTTTTAATGTGAGTTACGATCATGACTGGGCAAAAGACAACCCATCACAACTCAGAAGTGGGCTGGTCTGGTATGCAGACGGATCCCTCACTGCCCAGGGAGCAGGGGACGGTATACATGGCATAAAACCAAAGGTAAACCTTAGCTTACCTTTAAGCAGATACGCCAAAGTGTTTAAATTTCAAATATTTGCGATAATGCAATGCATAATAAAAAATACTAGATGCGGATACACTAAACGGCGCAATAGTATACTAACACCCAAGCTGCCCTTAAGGCGGTGAAGTCACCTCATATCAACACCAAACTCGTAAAGACTGCCTAGACCATCTGGTCGTCCTATTTGAGAATAACAAGATCAACCTTATCTGGGTACCAGACCACTCTGGAGTGGAAGGAACGAAAGGGCAGACGCACTCGCAAAAATCTGTGCTAACACTCCTTTTACAGGATCGGAACCTGTTCTAGGTATACCCAAATGTCGGCGATAAAAGAGTGGATGCAAGGACAATACTCATCTCGCTGGAATGCCACACAAGGCTGAAGTCTAGGGAAAAAACTAATTGGGAAACTTTCCAGTTTTTTGGGACTTACTCAGATAAGACGGTAGAAGGACTTATAACAGGACATCTGAAAAAGCACCTCCATAGAATAGGAGTAAACAGAGATGACACTCTCCGGGTTATGTCAAGAAGATGAAGAAACATCCTCACACATAATCTTTGACTGCCCAGCACTATACCGCAAAAGGCAGAAACTCTTTAGAGTAAATCTCCATGGCAATCTGCCCAATCATGATAATCTCATAAAGAACATCCTAAAATTAGTTGAAGGCACAGATCTTCTTTAATTTAAGAAAAGGGTGCACAAAAGGTCGCAAGTCGAAGTGCTGAAGTGGGATCGTAACCTACAATTAACCCCTATAATAATCAATCAATCAAATCAACAAGGTGTGCATATATTGGTTTGCATAATTCCAGAATTGTAATTATTTCTGTGCGTAGAATAAAGTTATTTTATATCTCATCTTCCTGGAACACGTTTGCCTTAAATTTTTTTTTGATAGTGATATGAAATAGTTTGTATTTATCATTTCTCATAACATGGCTAGATATATAAATTTTCTTCTTTTGATAGTATTAAGAATTTTACAAAGTTTGTTTATGCGTCGTAGTACTTCATCATTTGTGACCCTGTTCGTTCATGAGATCTTCAAAATCTTACAATAGGTCCATATCTCAAAAGCTTCCAGTTTTTTGCACATTGCCTCCTTAATCGTCTATGCTTCAACACAATACAAGAGGATATTGAAGACATAACATCTTAATAATCTTATCTTGATTCCTCTATCTATCTAATTTCCTGTGTTAAGTCCCAAATTTGTTGACATAGCAGTCAAGATATTTATATAATGTTATACGAACCTCTTTTCCACAATTATATTATTTTGTATGTCATTATGTTGTTTACCAACGTTTAGCTATTTGTCTTTTTTTTACGTTGAGTTTCAGTCTCATTTGTTCACTATGGTTTGTTACTGTTGATAAGATCTTGCATGCTTGTGGCTAGCAGGACAGTGTCATCAGCGTATCTCAAATTGTTTATTACAACTCCGTTGATTATAATCTGTCTTCTTCGAGAGCCTTACGATATATTTTAGAGTATAAATTAAACAACAAGTAGAACACATTATCTTGCATGCTTAGTATGGACATGTCAGGATAGCTGTCCATCAGCATATCTCACAATTGCTTCTGATTACATACTCCGTTGATTATATATTTCTTCTGCTCTTGACCATTCTGAGAAGCCTTACGATATATTTATCTAGGTATAAAGTTCAAATGCATTTTCATAGGGACATAGATACACACTTCATCTTACCACTCTTAGTATGGACATGTCTTGTATAGCTGACCATCTCACTAACAACTGCTGTCTGACCTCAAATTGAGAGTTTATATATATTCTTTATCGTTTCTAGATATATGTCCCTGATAACTTTGGAGTATATTTATCGTGACTCTTCAAACTGATAGTTCTAATAGCTTTTTCATAGCCGTAGAGCATAGTATAAATTAATTGACATCTCCACAGCACTAACATTTTGCTCACATTTGTGATATATTCTGGCGTGTATAATTTTCAAAAATTTCTTAGAACGTGACCCCGGTGCTGTTCCACTTTTTGGTCCAGTTAGAGCCTGCTCAATTTCTGTTCTGTTAATATCAAGGTCATCGTCTGAATCTACACCATAAGTTAAGTTTCTCGTGTCATTGAAATGTTTTTTATATAATTTGTCAGTCAAACTAGTTTTTCTTGAATATTTGTTAATAGTTATTTATTTTTATTCTTAAGAATTTGACTGTTTTTATTTGGGCATATTCCTGCTGCGCGTTTGACTTTCTTGCAGATATTAATAGAGTCATGCTTTGCTTCAAGTTCTTCTATCTCTTTACACTATACTCGAAACCATTTTTCTTTTATATCTCTTACTCTGCGTCTGATGTTTTTCTGGGTTTCAAGGTATTTCTTTGGTTGTTGGTTTTTGTAGGTTCTTCTGAGATCCATCAGTTTCAGTATTTTTTCGGCCATCTATTTTTTTGCATTTGGATTTGTTGGATTGTAATAAATTGCTTATCTCTTGTATTACTGTTTTCATTGAATTTCAGGTAGCTTCAATATTATTATCGCCAGGTTCTATATATTCAAAACGTGTATTAATTTGTTTCCAAATTTCTTTCGCTATTTCTGACTTTTGTTGTTTTCTAGTATCTAATTGCGGTTGGTTTTACTAGTACTAAGTTTTTTAAGTTTGATCTTTATTTTTGGTGATAAAAGTATGTAATCAGAGACGTTAGCACCAGGATAAATCTTTACGATCTTTACAATGTTTTTGAATCTTTTATTGATGCCTATAAAATCGATTTAGTTTTTCACGTTCCTGTCTGCATTGCATACCCAAGTATTGAGATGTATAGGATGTTGTTTAAAATGGGTATTGGTCAGTATCATATCGTCTTCTTGGCATAACTGTACTAAGCACTGACTTTTGTCATTTGAGTTGCCTAGACCCATTGCATCTTTTCGACGACTTTTTCCCATCTGGACGTTGAAGTTACCCATAACAATGTTTATGTGTGATGGCTTTGTTATTTCCAGTGCTTTTTGATGTTTTTCAGAGTCGTCAGAGGCAGTACATGTAGGGTTATATAACCGTATAAAAGAACATACAACAAGGTGTTGTGTTGATCTGAAGAAGACATATGCACCGGAACAAAACTATTGACTGCTTTGTGTAAGTTCTTGCTAATTATGAAACCAACACCCTTCAAATGATCGGGTTCATTATTACCTGAGTAACATATTGTACGTCCTTTGACTTGACACATTTCTGAATTGGGGCATCTCATCTCACTTAGAGAGGAGACCGATCTTTAATTTTTTTATCTCCCTTATTGTATTATGAGTTTTACCACTTTCAAAAAAGACGTGTATTCCAGGTTGCCACTTTTTTCATGGTTGACCAGGGGATTCTTAGCACCCCCTGCCCATCTAAGAGCTGCCGGGGCCTAAGGGCCATATCTTCATTGTTCTCAACCATGTTAAAAAATTTTTCTGGAAAAATACGAAGCGGTTTTCCGTTGCTTCCTTTGCACAGTATTACAGCCGGTTAAACCATCGTTATTATCGCATGTGAGTGTCTGATGTCAAGCCTGTTGAGAAGCCTGGGCTCAGTAACTTGTCTTCAGTTGATTCGCGGGTGCTTATTTGGTAAGCCTTCTGTATATCTGCAGGACGTTCCCTATCAGTCATTGGGACGCGCCGTGTCGGGGTTGTGGACACCTCCATCAGAGTATGTTTTCTGTGGAGTGTTAAGAAACCCTATTCGATTCAAAGCCTCTCTTCCAAGAAAACTAAGACCCGGCAAGAAATTGTATTTTGTTTCTCTGATAGAGCGCATTCTAACAAAATATTTTAATCTTTCAAATGCAAAATATATCCCTAGCTTCTGTTATTCAGGATGCTCTTTATTTCCCTTCAAATTCAAATGTTTTCGATTATTTAGGTCAACACACACAAATAGATATTACCGTTATAAAGAGCCTGAAAGGCTTTATAATTGAAATAATTAGTATTGGAACATGTTAATTAGTGTTTTAAATAATTTTTATTCGTTTGCATGACAGCATATTTTTCTTGGAACTTGGCAAGCCAAGTTTTGCGTTCACAGTAATGTAAGCTGCAATTTTTGCAAATGCATGAGGGACAAATTACCATTATAATTTAGGATTCAATTTATATATAATTTTCTCTTGAGCATCTTTTAGTTTTTATTTTATTTTTTTTCGAGCCGATATTTTTATCACTATTTCTTTCTGAAGCTTCCTGTTTGAGGAACAATTGGCTAGTGCTACCGACATAGCAAAATAGTGCCGCATATTTTATAAATATAAGTATATTTATTCCTGTGGTGATGTTTGTTGAAGGCTTCAGACCAACATTAAAGATTTTAACAGTATTTATTAGTACTACCATATTATCTGTTTTGTTCGCCACTTTTACACAAACCTTATTGGTTCTAATTTTGGTGCCATATCTTATATATCTTAATAATTAATAAATAAAATAATGTTGCCTTTTTAAACGTTTTATAATATTTGTTTGTATTTAATTTGACTTTCTTATTACGCTGATTATTTAGACCCAATACTAAAACATTAGCTGTAAAAACGCTGGTTAATTATTTTGTTACCTTTTTACTAAATTATGATTTTGGAAAATTATTTTATTATATTCTACTAAAGGTGTATATTACATTGGTAGAAAATAAGGTAATTTTTCAGTATATTGAAACTACTAAATATAAATTTCCAAATGTGCCTAAACTGCGGGTAAACACAATTAAAAAAATAAATCTATTTGGTCAAAGATGCGAATAAAATTCTGGTTCATAAAGTAAATTGTTTGCGCAACATAGTGTTGCCTAATGAATATAATTGACATGATGCGTATGTCAATACATCCTCCCAGGATTTACACCTCAATATACATTTTTTGAACGGTCAGAGATAACAAACTATCTAACAGGCCTTTTGCACCTTAGAATAGTAGTTAGGTACGTTACATCTCACGTGTACTGGACGTCATCGACTGCAGATATGAATTATGAGCGCTATCCAACTTCAATTAACATTTATATCACTCGGTAACCGTGCAGATAATTATAATCCAGACTTGCCTGTTAAAATAATTCTTGTAATTTGTACTTCAAACCATGACGGATTTATCTGAAGAAGTTCAACAAACCAATTTTCATTCTGGTTGACTGATGGATAACTCAAAATATCTGTAAAAACAGCTATTGTAAATCTAGCTTTCCAATCTCAAACCCAGTGCACATTAAAAGAGTGTAATAAATTTTCTTATATGTGAGTAAAAGTTTGCAAGTCGGTTGTAGGTTGTGCTCTTCATAATATCAGTGTGTACTTTAACGTTTAAATGAAAGATTTTTAAAAATAACCCATTTCTATATAATTGATATGCGCACCTACAAGACATACAGAGGGTTGATTATTTTACGTATAAATAGCAAAGGCAATTTTATGTAACTGCTGTTTACTTTCCATATGAGCAGTTCTGATTTTTTCCATAAAATTGAAAATAGCTATTAAAATTAGGACAGATGTGAAAGCACTTAAGTTTCCAAAAAAAACTTAAAAGTGCAAGAATTTATACGGCACCATAATTGAACAGTTTATAACCCTTTAGGTATTATAATCTGTCTGATCAATCCACTTTCTCTTCTATAGCACCGAGGGAACCAGGGTTGTTGTAGTCATTTGCAGTATTTTAATTTTTCCTGTTAAAGTTTTTGTCTCTTGTTGTTTTAGTCATGTAAATGTTAATTTTTTATTTGTGTTGCTGTCCTTTGCACAAAAACAAGTATCCTATTTAACTTGGTCTGCAACTGTCGGGGTAGGTCAAAACCAGTGGCTTCTTGATCCTAACATTACTACTGTGATGTGTGTTAAATCTTTGTTGAGTAGGAGAGTCCGGTTAGTTATTTTCTGTAACTCCTAAGCACGTTGTAGTTATGAGGGGACTATGTTATTTAACATCAGTAACTATTCTCTAGCAGTAGCTAGAATAGCTCTTGTCACTATTAGTATTGCATTATTAAGTTGTACATATATTTACTTTATTTACATGACAACTATTTATCTGATTGAACAGCAATACACCGCCACTGATATGACTGCGCGAGGTTGACTATTCTGAGTGAATCAGCAAAAGCTCTACATCTTCACAGGAAGTTTCCGTGTTTCAGTCATAGAAACAGTTTCTTCTAAATGTTGTTCAAATATAATGAGCTGTTTAGAGTTGCACCAACTATTTTGTATCAAAGTTGTGCTTTAGCTTTCTCCGTTAAATATAACATGAAGTACAATCTTTGATTTTCTGTTGTTTAAATGGAAAATTGTTATATCACTTTTGCATGAATTTGGCCTGCATTTATTTAAGGACCACTGAAGAGTAGACAGGCCTTCAGATAATTGTTCTTCGACGACTTTAAAGGTGCGATGTTGTTCTAGAACAGATTTTTGGCAGGTCTTGAGTATGTAGATTAAAGAGGGAGGTGCAAAAATAGAATCTTACAGAAATTCGTTATTCAAATGAGGTATTTTATTAAAACGGCCAGCTCTTAACAGTCTTTTCTGCAGCATGTTACATATTAGAATTGCTAAAGCTGTTACTCGATCAACACAGTCTTCTTTGATTGACGATTTGTACATTAATTTTTCTTGAAATTCATATGCAACACTAAAGTGGGATAAGGGATTGATTTTCTAAGTTTTGGTACAGCTCTTTTAAAAGCAGGTGGCAGTTATCCGGATTCAAAATTTACGTCTGCTTTGATACATTTCGTAAAGTATGATATTTTCTTTGATCCTTTGTAGAGTATATTTCTTGTGAGGTGTTAATTTCTTCACCCAGTGTGCGAACGCGTTCTGCCAAGTAAAGTTCTATCTAGCTCTGAGAAAAAATGTTCTCAGTAAAATTTAGGTTTTAGTTTCATATATTACTGATCGATGTTGGCTATGTAGAACACTCTTCTTATTATTGGTATTGGTCTATAGTGACAAAACATATTTTTTGCATCAGATATTAATTGCTTACAGTCCGTTCATGTCACATTGTTATTGTCAGATGTATATTTTTACTCAGTATGGTGGCTATAAAAATCTCAAATATATTATAGAGTTAATAAATAATGTAATTATTGATGTAGACGATACAGACCGCACAGAGATTATCGAATCTATCTGGAACAAAATAAAACTAGCCATCACAAACACACAAAATACCATAACCGGACAAAATCGTAACAAAAATAAAGAGCCATGGATGACATCAGAAATATTAACGTTAATGGACAACAGAAGAACATACAAAAACAAAAATCAACAACAATATAAACAACTAAATAAACTAATACAAAAGAAGATAAGGCAAGCGAAGGAACTGTGGCTAAATGAGAAATGCAATGAAATAGAAGAATTAGAAAAAAGACACGATACTTTTAACCTACACAAAAAGATCAAAGAAACTATATGAGGGACTAAGAAATATAACTACAAGAAAATGTTAAATAACGACAACCAACTAATCACAAGCAAAGAAGATCTAAAATAAGTATGGGAAGAATATATAAAACAGACCTTTGAAGATGTGAGAACTGAACAACATATAGCAACAACGGAGCATTCACCAAGTATATTACAAAGTGAAACAACAAGCGTAATACGAAATTATTAAAAACGGCAAAGCAGCTGGACCAGATCAGATTCATAACGAATTTTTGAAACTTCTAAATGAAGAAAACATAATATTACTTACTAATCTTTTTAATGCAATCTATCAAACTGGGAAAATGCCTTCTGATTGGATGACATCGGAGTTTATCACTATACCCAAAAAACCCAACGCAAATAAATGCGATGATTTTCGACTCATAAGCTTGATGAGCCACGTTCTAAAGTTATTTATAAAAATTTTACACCGTGGGATATATCAGAAATGTGAAATAGATCTGAGCGACTCCCAATTTGGATTTAGAAAAGGGTTTGGTACCAGAGAAGTGTTATTTAGCCTGCCAGTTCTGCTACAAAAATGCCGTGACCAACAAAAAGATATCTACGTGTGCTTCATCGACTATGAAAAAGCCTTCGACCGTGTAAAGCACGACGAACTATTGACAGTATTGACTGAGAAAGGACTTGACCATGAAGACATAATAGCTATTAGAAACCTATACTGGAACCAAAACGCCACAGTGAGAACAGATAATGAAAATACGGAAGCTATCTCAATTAAAAGAGGAGTGAGGCAAGGTTGTATCCTCTCACCACTATTATTTAATATTTATTCAGAGACAGTTTTTGTCAAAGCCCTAGAAAACTCCGAAGACGGAATAAAAAGAAACAGTAAACTTTTTAATAATATAAGGTACGCTGACGACACCGCAATAATCTCGGATAGCCTAGAAGGACTACAACGGCTGTAAGCCGTGAAGGAAACGCAATAGGGTTAAAGATAAATACTAAAAAGACAAAATACATGATTTTCAGCAAAACACCAATAGCACAAACACAACTTATAATATATAATCGACAAATAGAGAAAGTACAAAAATTCAAATACCTGGGAAGCTGGCTGACAGAAAATGGAGACCCAGAAACGGAAATAAAAATAAGAATAGAAACAGCAAGATCAGCATTCCAAAAAATCAAAAAACTACTTACCAACCGCAGTCTTCGTCTTACAACCAGATACAGATTTGTACAGTGCTACATATACTCAATACTATTATATGGTGCTGAAGCGTGGACCCTCAAGGCTAATACAGAAAAGAGAATACAAGCTTTTGAGTACTGGGTGTTTAGAATAATGCTACGTATATCTTGGACAGAGCATATCACAAACGAAGAGGTCCTGAGACGAATGAATAGAAGAAATGAACTCCTATTAACTATTAAAAAAAGAAAAACAGCTTATCTTGGACATTTATATCAGAATGACAAATACAATACATTGCAGCTCATTATGCAAGGAAAAGTTGAAGGCAAAAGAGGGCAAGGTCGCAGGAGATGCTCCTGGCTTAAGAACATTAGAGGTTGGACCCACATGATTACACATGAGTTGATAAGAGACACTAAAGATTTTGCCTCGATTGTTGCCAACATTCAATAATGAATAAGGCACTTTAAGAAGAAGATTGTAGAGTCACAATACATTTGCTGATTATATAGCATTTGGTAATTTATATGCATTAGTAATACAGATATATTGTTTTGATTAAAAATGCTATGGACCAAATTCATAGCCGAAGCAGCCTCAGCTACAAACTAGCCGGACCGAAATCATGATTGCGCGAGTGAAGCAAGTTGTTATGGAAGACCGTCGCTTATGCGTGCCTGATCTAAAGTTGGCGTTTTCATAGAATCTGTGCAATCTGAAAACGTGGAAAACTTCTTTAAGGAGGATCTCACGAATGCTGACCGACGAACAGAAGGCAGCGCCGGAGTCAGTGTCTCAGAACATGTTGATATGTGATGCCGCTATGAATTTTCCACCATGAATTACATTCTTTGCGATCGCTCATTTTTCAATCGAGCCCCTGTTGCATCAGCGATTTTCCAGTGAGCAAAACACACCCCTGAAAAAGTGTACTCAACAGTCATGAAACCATGGCGACGACGCTGTAAAAAACTTATATGTCTAAACGAAGATTACGTTTAGAAGTAACAGAAGTTTCAATTTTAATTTCATAGAAAAAAAAATTAGACCTTAGAACTTGCTTATCCCGGCACTATTTATTTGACTGATTCGGATAGAAGGTTCAATCTTGTTGGTCAATTAATTGGTTTTGAAGTCATTTTTGTAGTTAGTGAGCTGTATCATAGTGGTTACTAATCATTTCTGTTACAGTTGCGCTTCGCGATTTCGAATGAGCCCGATTCTGTTAGTGCACGCTTCTGTAGCCTATATATTAAAATGCGCGTGGCTCGTTGAAGGACAAAGGAAAAAGAAAAAATAATATCCGAGGCGGGCGTTCTACGCTAACTGCATTACGCAGGTAGACGTCTATATCCGGGCTGACCCCGAAGCAAATGAAAAAGGTTTCCCGGCTAACATTATCAGCGCGGCCGCCTCGCACGGAGCGCTCTAATAAATCAAATAAGTGTATGTAAAGTCACACTCGGTTACAATATTCAAAACACATCTCCATGAGTGGAATTTTAAATCCGTTTCGCAAAGATGGCCACATTTTAATGTAATAACGGCGAACGACGCGGCCGCTAACCGAATAAACCCCGGCCATGTATCCACAATTACAAAGAAAAGGGTTGAGCGCCGCGCGTTTGTTTTATTTTGCTCCTGCATGCGATAACGAATATTCCTTTTTACTTCGCGGCCACGTAATGAAATTATCGTTTGTGTTATTACCGAACTCGCCTCCTGCCCGCATCCTTGTATGCAAATTCGGGCCGGGGGCGGCGCGGGGCTGTTTGTTTAGGCGCCCATTCGTTTCGTTACACTTTTACCGCGAAACTAAGCAATTTTTGCATTAATAAATCTAATTAATTTATAGTGCGCCGGCCGGCGTGAAAACGCCTCCGCGGAAAGCGCCGCGCCGCAGCCGAAGAATATAAAAAACGTGCCGCGAAAATAAAAAAGGATGGATTACACAGCAGGGGGTATGAACAGGGGTGAATTTTATATTTGGAACATTAAATTCTTTTAATTACTTTCTGTATCTACATATTATACGTGTAGTTCGGCCATTATTTTCCAGGAGCGCGCGGCTGTTCGGGCTCGGCGTGCTCTTTTCAGAATACTGATTAATTTCGCAAATAATTCATTTTATTGCTGCTGGACGACGCTTTCGGTTACATTTGCATACTTGATAAACTCATATAGGGCACGGAATGAACTACGCAACCTTTTAACGGGCCTTCGCTTATTTTTATACGCTTATGGAATTCGCCGGTGCTCTTTGATTTTCAGCCCGCGCGGGAGCGCACCTGAAACCCTCGCCCGCTGCAAAACGAGCTGCTCTCACGGGCTTGCGGTATGGAAGATCAAACATTTTACGTAATGGCGAATGCGTGATGTATAACAAATTTTTGAAATCCGAAGGCACTCGATTGCCAATGAACATAAAACTCGATGCAATTATAAAACGTTCACTGTTTTTTAGTTGCAATTTCGTTATTAAAATTTGGTAACCAAAATAAAAGCTAATTAAATAAAATTCGGCGTAAAACTAAAATCTTTATTGTCATTTGATTAATTTCTTTAAACAAATCTGTTACTGGTACACCATATTTCTACACATATATGATAATAATGATGTAATAGAAAACTATTCGAATACCTTTCATCTTGTTGGAGGCAACGACTTCTTACCAACTATGAGTTTTTTGCAATTATTTCTTTGTATAAATAAATTATCACTTTTTCTTTCTATTACTTGTTTCTGTTATAAAATTCTCCTCTTCCCTACCTTTCTCCCTCTTTGCAATAGTACCCTAAAATGAGTGACCGCTTTTACATTTATAATTTTACTTTTACTTGGCCTTGCACATCTCCTTCACGAAAATGTGGATCTCGAACACTACCCAAGACAATCCACCGTAAAGATCGTTATCTTTAAAAGCTTGCGATTATAGACTTTAACGCGACTTCAAGTGCCCTAGCGCATCAATAGTGGACCATTAAGTGGTACCGATTGTATGACTCTTTGCTCGACGTCGATTATTTGCAGTGGAATTATCAACATAACTTCTTTTCTTGAGACTACCACTAAATTCTTTGCATAGGCAACAAAAGTTACAACGAGCAACGTGAAGGCGTTGGTGGACAAAGAACTAGCATGAAATCGTCTTTTCTGATAAACCCAGATTTTATTTACACCGAAACGATTGTCGGATATTAACACATCCGTAGACGCGAAGAGGAACACATGAGATACACAACACCAATTATGAGTGTTAAGGTATGGATAACTATCAAATGTGATAGCTGGTCACTTCTAGTCAGAGTTAGAAGGAACATTACTAGTCAAATTTACATGCAAGCCGTGGTAATTTTATTCCTTCAGAATGTGTCCTGAACAATCTATTACAAGAGAACACTCAATCACATGTACCGTGTAACACAAACTTTTTTCAACAAAACAGAGTGGAAATTCTTTCAGGGTCGGCCCAATCTCCTGACCTGTCACTGACCAAAATTCTCTGGAAGGGTGCAACGGTATCTACAATCTCCAAAATACACATTGTGTCGATAACAAGAGAATGCGATTTATAAAGACGCCATTCATTCTTTGACTCAATGCCAAAAATAATAGAGGTGGACTATACATTTTTAAATAAATAAAAATGTTTATGGACAAATGTTTTGTAAATATGATTATTTATTTTTCTTATTTTAAACATAGGGTAATAATGCGGTTATCTAAAACTATAAGCTTATCAGATCGCCCCGTATCAGAGAAGGGCCAACATAGAAAGTCTCGAACCCCTTAGTTCCCAGGCTTTGCCTTATGTTGGACGTAAAGTGTTGCCATTGAATTATTATTATTTATCTTACACTATTAAACAAATCTGCACATCTAATTGTCAATTTTTATTTATTCTTAATGTTTTAAAAGTACAATGTTTTTTAATTTATTAAAAATCAAAATATTACATGTTGTATGAGCTAATAATGAATTTATATACATACAAGAGAACCCTGCAGTTCGTCGACGAAGCCTAATCTAGACGACAGGCAGTCGCGTAGAACATTCCACATGTTTTGCGTACATTTAACACTACAAACAATAAAAACATTGGGAGGAATTTCCTTGTAATCAAAATATTTAAATAATTCAAAAACGGTTAAAGTTGAAAGGCTGATTTGTTGCGCCGAATTAGCAAATATAGTTGTGAATGTGCTGTGCAAGTTTCAAGGAAATCGGTTGAATCGTCTACGAGGAGATAGAATTATAAGTTTAGAAAGTTAGGGAGATAAGACAAATATTACTTAAAGATGACAGGTTAAAAATAAGAGCCTGTGCTGTCATCTCTTTAAATACTAAGATCTTTTATACGAGATAACTATCTACATGTTCCTGTGTGAGGTTGCTGGTTCTCCATTGGGCAAGTCTCCAAGTGACGGACAGGAAAATGGCTCCCAGGTGTGAGTGGTATCTGGGAAAAAAGTACGTAGAGTAGGCCAAAACCAGATTCAAAATAGAGACCTCTTAATGAATAACAGAAAGACAGAGCGAGCGCAAAAGTGCAAAACTTAATAACCAGTGATATTATGTATAAGAGATATGACGTCATTTTGAAAAAGCAAAAGCTGTTTCCTTTAAAATTTCGCCAGTGCTTCAAAGTCATTCCCTTACTATGTCAATCAAAGCCCTGAACTTTAACAGAACCAACCGCCATGAAGTTTTTGAAATCTGGTTTTATCGAAGAATGTTAAATAAGCTAAAACTTACCCTACGTATTCCTTATTTCCTTCTTCAAAAATCTTATCTTACTGACAGATATTTCCAAGCCAAATTTAATACCGAGACGTCCAACTACTATCCGATTAACTCGTCCTTCAGTGCAGTGTGTTAAATTCTCTTGTTTAGCGTCGATATCTCAACTACAAATAATATAACGCTTGCTACCTTTGCAGACGATACTGCTATAATTTCCGTAAGTGAAAACCCTCAGAAAACCTCTGAAATTCTTCAACCTTACCTTAATATTCTTCAAAGCGGATTTGGTAATTGGAGAATAAAAATACAACCCGACAATTAAATTGTCCTGAAGTCTCAATAAACGAGGCACAGATACCTGTCAAGGATGAAGTAAATTTTTTTTTTATTAATTTATTAACTATTTGCAATCTGTAAAGACTTACAATAAGCAAATGTAATGTGTGAATTGTGGGTTGAGTAGTATGCATGTGAGTCTGGGTCCAGTGACCTTAACTCAGTGTTATCTTAAAATATAGTTGTTGCTCATATTTATAATAATAATAAAAACATTAACTACAACTAAAGTCTATTTGGCAGGTCAAGGGGCTTTAATCTGTTTAGTCTTTGGATGTTGTCACTATTGTCCAAAAGGTTGATCACTAAGACGTTGCTATGATGTTCTAGTTTATTTAGATATTTTGCACTAAACTTTCTAATAGTTTCCTTAACTGTGTCCACTTTCACATCGCTCATTATGTCAGCATTCCTCACAAAATACGGAGCATCGCACATAGCACGTAGTACTTTTGACTGATATCTTTTGATAATTTGGATGTTAGTGGTGACTGCAGTTCCCCATAGTTGGACACCATAAGTCCAAATTGGTTTGAACGCGACATTGTAAACTAACAATTTATTCCTGAGAGACAATTTTCTGCCCAGTAGCCAGTGGTGTTTGCTAAATTTGGTGCCAAGTTGTTTTCTTTTATTCCAAATATGTGGCTTCCATGTCAGCCCCTTATCAAGATGCATTCCTAGATATTTGACCTCTGTTACTTGAGTTAACTTGTGGTGAGTTGCCTCTACACTTTGTGAACGTAATATGGTATGATTTAGACTCATTTATTTTAACTCTCCACTTCTTCGTTCAATTTACGATATCATTTAAGTGATTTTGTAGCGTCCTTGCAGCTGTTACTAGGTCTTTATGTTTCACCAAGATTGCTTTATCATCCACAAAAGTAGCTGTGAGCGACTGATCATTGGTAGGCATGTCAGCTGTAAAAAGGATATACAAAAGGGGTTCGAGCACGCTCCCCTGTGGTACCCCTGATCTAATTGGATGTATTTTAGTGAGCGTTGGATAATATTTTATCTGGAAGTATATTTCTTCTAAGTATGATTAAATTATAATATAATATGAATGGTAGCGATGTTTTCATTTTATACAGCAGGCCATCGTGCCACACCTTATCGAATGCTGGCTGTCGTCGAGGAAGACTGCTGTGCAGTAACTTTTTTCTTCAAAAGATTGATTTATTAAATTGACTACACGATGGACCTGCTGTATGGTTGAATGCTCCTTTCTAAATCCAAACTGATGTGCTGGAATCAAATTCATCTCTTCGATGATTGGCGTAAGTCTTTTGGCTAGCAATTTTTCTAATAGTTTAACAAGTATGGATAGTATTAATTGGCCTATATGAAGCAGCCTCGTTGGGTGGTTTCCTAGGTTTTAATATAAGAATCACTTGAGCCACCTTCCAGACTAACGGAAAGTACCCTAAACGCAGGACTGACTTGAATAAGATTGTAATCATAACAAAGCCTTTGCGAGAAAGTTCCTTGATTATCTTTCCTGTTATTTGATCAATGCCGGGGGCCTTTTTCGGATGTAGATAATTTTTAACCATATCTTTAACTTCCTTAACTGAGAGTAAAATATTTGGATAAACAATTAACGTGAAAGCCTCATATAATGATAAAAAAGTCAAATCAACTCCATGTTAAAGCAAATTAACTAGCTAATTGGACGCAAATCCAAACTTATCATGTGTAACAAACTGTTGTTGTACAAATGTATAATAAAACCAATTTGGACATGTGATATCCAGCTTTGAGGTTGTACGAAGTTATCGAATATAAAAATAATTCAGGGAATCCAGTTCAAAATACACCGACTAGCTACCAACTATCTATATGGCCTCCCAGGACACTGTAATGATTTAATCAACCGTTTAAGTACTCCTGCAGTGCGAAAAAAAATTAAAAAGATATTGACCTAGTGATCTGAAACGGTAATAAACATTTTAAATTATATTTATAGACATATTATTCTTATACTTAGCATATGTTACTCTCATGTAATTAATAATTTGTCACTGGACAACTCTACTCACGTCATAAACTGTAAACCAATTTGCTTATTTCCCTAAACGAGCAGATTGGAAATATGCATTAATTAATAATAATTTGAAAAAATTAAAATCCTAACACAATTTTTGAAAATACTAATTATTAGCAAACTGCAATTAAATAAATTAATTAATCGTTGCTAAAAAAAGATGCTGTATTAACCCGTCCTAAACTTCTAAAAGTTCAAAATATGTTGCAATAAATGTAATCTGCTCTGACCATTCAACGCAAATAACATTTTATATTATATATAATTAATTATTAAATATTACGTTATTTATTAGACACTACTGTTTAGTTACGGTACAAAAGGGTATTAGGCTGTTAAGAGTCAAGTTATTTTTAGTTTTTGTAACCAAGGGAAGATATATTTTAACTTCACTTTTATGTTAGTACCCTTTTTGAGTTTTTACTCAAGGTTTAGGAAGAAATCTTATTTTGTCTAGCCTTGTGATACAAAACAATCTTATTCAGTTTAACAATATTTGATTGGTTACTATTAATGCACCATATTTAATTTGGTTATAAAAAATGTTACGAGAAATACTTTCTTTATTTCAAAATAATTACCTACAGTGCTAGACACTCTTAAATCGACATTTTCAATAAATTGCCAATAAATCAATTAGTTTTTAAAATTAGCAGGCGTTGTTTAAAATATTCGAAGATTTATTTCTTATAGTACATACTCTGGAAGTAGTTTTTCATAAATTATGGCATATTTCTGAATATATGTTAAATCTATGGCACTAAGCGTATTGCCTTCTAATTTTATTTTTGAGAATGTGGGAGAAACAAGCAATAATTACAATATTTTGTAGGTAAAACTTGAATAAATACAAATAAAACATTTTAATAATTTTTTGAAAAATTCTCTTATAAGTTTTTGAGCTAAAACTGTTTATCAGAAAGCTCGATGAATTTTTAGAACAATTTTATTTTGGCAATATCTATCGTATGGGCTTTAAAATGTATATTGATAATTGTTTTTAATTCACTTATGTACAAATCTACTTTGCAATAAGGTAATGAACAAATACGAGGGAAGTAAAATTGATTTGAGAGGAATTTAGCCGTCGCTAATACCGCATAATTTATTAGTCCTAGAATGTGTCATGTAACAATGACGATCCAACCTTCTGACTACTGGTTGAATGACAAGTTGGTCTACTACAAGGACTTAAATTGATTTGCAATTTCTTTAATTTCTTTGGCCACGTAAGGTATGTGCAAATAATCGTGGGAAGTGTCAGTTCGGACATACCATAGGACATTTGCTATATTGCATGAGATTTTTGTATTTTAGATCCCACAAAACTCCATAAGTTTCAATAATACTGTGTAAAGAAGTATGTTATTTGGCAGTGAGAACCAATCCATTTGCTTAATTTTAATATTTAGTTGGGTTCTTTTAGATTCAAGGTGAAATACAAGGTATATAAGTTCGAATCTGAGGCATTTGAACATCATTAATTGTTAGTTGTAGATATAGGCTACTTTAGTTAGTGAAAGTTATCTGTGCAGTATTGTGGCTATTAACTATTGCTGTTGAACCAGTATATTAAAATAGTTTTGGCGGTTTCTGCTGTGTCTTGGATAAGTATTATTGCTGTATAGTCGGGGAACATGGCCATAACGATGTTTACAAAGATTTATATGTTGGGTATACAAATTAAACAAAGAATTTATCCGAGGATGCTACCGTCCGGTACACCAGTAAAGATCTGTTAATAGCTTTAACTTGAAATACGTTTAATTAGATAGACTAGAGTACAAGTACAATTATTTGATTTTGTAAAGTAAGCTGTTGTGTCATACCTTATTGAATACTTGCCGAATGTCCAAGTATACACCAGGCATATGCTTTGCTTGTTTCAAAACTTTCCAATATATTTGTAACGATACAATGTCCTTGATGTACTGTCGATTATTTTTCTCCAAAACCAAATTGGTAAAATAAAATTATCAGAGCGATATCTATGCTTTCTTGAAATTTGCTGAAAGATACATTCTTCAGAAAATTTTATTTAGGATAATAGTCTGCTAACTTTAAATCTCCCGTGAGGGGTTGCTAGATCCCCATCGGTCTCCTCCCCGGTGGTGGATAGGAGAAAGCCTGCCACATATCGCGGGTACCTAGGAAATCAAATACTAGGGCCGAACCAAAACTAGCCTGGTAGTGGGCAGCTGCACTATCAGTATCAACTATTAAGTAGAGGTCGTGTGGACTGAAACAGTTATGGATGGAGATATGTTGGCGAGGATAATGGGTATCGGTACGCCAACATAACAGCGGGCGGAAGGCAACGGCAAACCACAGTCTATTTATTTAGTCCCAGGTAAAAATCATTAATAGCTAAAAACTCAGTCCCCGCAGTCCTTAAATGGGCAGAGGGTGCGAAGAATCCTCGGGTCAGCCCAGAAAAGGATTGCAACTTGGAACGTTAGAAGTTGTTGCGGAGCAGGGAAACTTAGGAAGGAAAAAGGAAAGTGTCCTACACATAAATGTATTACTCTGGCAACGAAACTGCACACTAGTATGGATTGGCGATACTAGTTAACCAAAAAATACAGAAGTCTGTCATCAACTTTCTCCGATTGTCAGATAGAGACATGATGCTACAAATAGCAGCACATCCGGTTAACATCAATGTGATACAAGTAAAAGATGTTTTTTAAGCCCAATAGAACTTACGAAAGGGTTAACTGTCAAACGAACTCTCATACTGCGCTCACTTCTTGACATTTATGATCAGTACACTCTGGCAAATCATCATGAATAGATTGACGCTTGAACAACGCTACCAAATTGTCCAGATTTACTTTGAAAATCAGTCATCTATTCGCGCAACTTATAGACGACTTTGTGATTTTTATGTCGCACATAATCGTCCATCTGAGCAAGCCACATTGAACTGTGGATAGATTTCATACCACATACTCTCTAAATGATGGAATAACACCAACACGTCGAAGGAATGTGCGTACTGAAGAGAATATCGCCACTGTAAACGAAAGTGTGGAAGAAGATCCAAATTTATCGATTCGTCGTCGGTCGCAGGAATTGGGGCCCTGTCCGTCCACTACGTGGAAAATTTTGCGCAAAGATCTTGGCCTACACCCGTATAAGACCAGCTGGTGCAGAAATGAAAGCCACGAGATCATCATATGCGTCGTTCTTTCGCCGATTGAGCTCTAGAACAGTTGGAAATTGACCCGATGTTTTATCGCAAAATTGTGTTCAGCGATGACGCTCATTTTTGGCTTAACGGGTTTGTTAATAAACAAAATTGCGCCATATGGAGTGAAATCAATCCACAACAGACTCCATTACATCCCCAGAAAAATGCACCGTTTGGTGCGGTTTGCACGCTGGTGGCATCATTGGACCTTATTCGTTCAAAAATGAAGCCGGAGCTCGCGTTACGGTCAATAGAGACCGTTACCGCACCATGATCAATGATTTTTTGTTTGAAAATATGGATGACATTGATCCGGGCGAGATGTGGCTTCAACAGGATGGCGCTACGTGCCATACGGCGACCGCAACCATCGACTTATTGAAATCAAAATTTGGCGATAAGTTGATTTCGAGAAATGGATCTGTCAATTGGCCTCCAAGGTCGTGCGATTTGACACCTCTCGATTATTTCGTGTGGGGCCACGTGAAGTCACTGGTTTATGCTGATAAACCAGCAACAATTGACGCCTTGGAGGCCAACAGTGTTCGTGTTATTCGTGGCATACGGCCAGCAATGCTCGAAAAACTGACTCAAAATTGGACGTCCAGAATGCGCTTCGTCAAGAACAGCCGCGGTGGCCATATGCCCGAAATAATTTTCAAATGTTAATGTCATGTATTGGTCTTTCGAATGAAAAATGTGTTTGATTGAAATTTAATTTTTTGTGTTATTTTTAGTTTTTAGTTCTATCGACCTTAAAAAACACCCTTTATATACCCCAACTGCAGATAAGGACAATCACAGGATAGAAGATTTTTATGAACTGAAGTCAGTAGTAAAACGTACAAAGGGACATGAACTGACAATAGTAATGGGGGTATGAACGCAAAGATGGGTAGAGGCAAATATGAAGACATAGCAGGGGCGCATGACTTAGGAACAAGAAACGAACGCGGCAATAGACTCTTACAATTCGGTCAAGCTTATTTTAAATTACCCCCTAGGAGAATCTGTGGACCTCACCAGCGAATACCCCAAATAATATAATTAGGAATCAAATAAATTACCTACTTGTAAAGAAGGAATTTAGAAACAGCATATATGCCGTGAAAACATACCCCGGAGCTGATGTTGGTTCAGATCACAACCCGGTGGTTGCAAAGATTAAAACAAGATTAAAAAATCAAAAATATAACAATAGAAAAACTAAAATCAGAAAATGAGACGAAGAAGATTTTATAACTCATGGAAGATCGCAGAAGAATAAAAAATGTGAATATAGAAAAATATAAACAGATGCAGAGGATAATTAGGAGAAAAATACGAGAAGCTAAGAAGAAGTGGTGAAATTGAAGAACTTGTCAAGAAATACGATACATAAGAAAATTAGAGAAGTGACAGGGAAGGACAGACCACGAAATTCCAACATATTAATAAATAATGAAAGGAAATACTACTAAACAAAGAAAAAAATATGTAAACCTGGATAATATATATACAGTAGTTACTTAGCGACAATAGAAATCCATATCATAATTATACAGGCGCAAGTTCCGGACCACAACGGAGGAGGTTATATATGCAATTGAAAAATCAAAAAGTGGTGAGGCTACAAGGCCAGATGAAATAAACGCTGAAATGATAAAACTGCTTGACGACACAGAAATAAAGGTTCTAACGAAGCTATTTAACATAATATATGACACAGGGAATATACCAAATGAATAATTAACGTCGGCGTTTGTAGCAATTCCAAAAACAACAAATGCTAAAAGATGTAACAATTTTCGATCCATAAGCTTACTCAGTCATACATTATAAATATTCTTAAAAGTAATCCACAACAGGAAATATAAAAAATGTGAAACAATTTTTAGTAAATCCCAGTTTGGATTTAGAAATGGTGTAGTCACCAGGAAAGCGCTTTGTAGGCTACAGATTCTAGTCGAACAATATAGAGATATGAATCTTGACGTGTTTGCTTGTTTTGTCGATTATGAAAAGACATTCGACCGTGTACAACGTGAAAAGCTTTTGGAAATTTTAACCAACGTTGGCTTGGATAATAAGGACTTACGCATAACCATGAATCTCCATTGGAACCAAACAGCGGCCGTGAGATATTAGGAAGATCTAACGGAACAGATTAAAATAATGCAGGGCTGCATTCTGTCGCTGTTATCATTTAATAGCTACTCTAAAGCGATATTTACAGAGGCATTAAAAAATAGAGAAGGGATTAACATAAATGGAATGACTGAACAACCTGCGATATGCAGATGACACCGTCCTACTAGCGGAAAACGAGACCGATTTACAAAACATTAGTAATGTACATAACTCTAGTAATCGCTTTGGTCTAAGCATAAAGATGAACAATGTGCCAACTAATATTTTAATCGACGGAAAAGTATATATACTTGGGATGCAGTGTCAATGAGAAATGGGATCACAGCGTAGAAATAAGAGTTAAATAGAACAAGCCAAAGCAGCATGCTGCCGTAATATAAATTTACAACTTCGCATGAGAATGGTTCGATGTTATGTTTTACCTGTTCTGCTGTACACAGTTAAAACAGGGACGCTTACTCAAGCTTCGATTAAAAAGATAGAATCCTTTGAAATGTGGATATACCGCCGCATACTTAAAATATCTTGGGTTGACAAAATACGAAATGAATCAGTTTTACAAAGAATGAAGAAGGCCGGAGAAATTCTAAATACAATAAAGAAAAGAAAAATTGAATATCTAGGACACATAATGCGAAATAAAAAGTACCAGTTGCTGCAATTAATAATCCAAGGAAAAATTGAAGGTAGAAGAAGCGCTGGAAGAAGACGAATATCCTGACTTAACAATTTGCGAACTTGGTTTGAAAGGAGTACGAGATCGCTGTTTCGGGCTGTAGTATCGAAAGTGGAAATAGCATCGATGATGGCCAACCTTCGTTAAGAAGACGGCACTCCAACAAAAAGAAGAATGTTAAAACTACAAGACCTCTGCTTTTAACTTTTTTTTAAATTCAATAACTTGTGAAAACGTATAAAAAATGTTATTGTTCATGGCATTGGTAAGCATTAAACTGTTTTTAGTGACATCAGAAGAGGCATCCTATTTATTTATGAATAAAAAACTTTAATTTTGAATCACACTTTACAGTATCTTACTTACATTTTGTTAATTCTTGTTACATTGTCAATAGAGACGTTGACTAAAACTAAAAAGTTCACTTTCGAAGCCCCACACTGTTACGTCCATTTTATGATCTGCAACGCGAAACAGCGGATTTTATTGTCAGCCACATATAACCGGAATCAATACGGCCGCGTAATGCCTCATTACAATCACTCGCCCGATATAAAATCGAAGCGATCGGCGTCCCAACGGCCGCAACTGATGGGCGCGGGATGACACTGAGAGCCACTGATTGTTTATTTTTGCACGCGCCGCTTGTGCCATTCGATCCGAGAGCGTCTGTTCGGCAGTAAATGCTGAAAGTATAATTTGTTTTGGCGCATTAAACCGTTTACGATAGAGCTAAGAGGCCATAGAAGCAATATTGTCGTAAAAATAATATGAAAATGCACTATAAGGATATCTTATTGATGTCTCTATTACGCTGCAATTCCAGCACCAGCTTTTATAGTGGGTTAACATTGTAAGCCGTGCCCTGCTCGCTCTGTCTTAGCATTTGAAGGCATTAACATCTCGTTAGCTGCGAGTATCGCCGTTTGAGTATGTACAGTAGCATTAATGGTTACATTTCGCAGCAAAAATGTGTTCGGGCATTAAAATGCAAATCTTGTTACATCGTCATCGAAGAAAATAAAATAAGACTTTGATGTCGAAAAAGGTGGCAAGCCATTGACCATTAACATATTGTG
Organism: Sinelater perroti; assembly: GCA_036346155.1. Taxonomy (NCBI): domain Eukaryota; kingdom Metazoa; phylum Arthropoda; class Insecta; order Coleoptera; family Elateridae; genus Sinelater; species Sinelater perroti. Next base: position 624,896 of record JARFIY010000336.1, read on the forward strand.
GTTACTAAGGATTCTTTCTATTAGTCTAAACATTTCATTTAGTTTCTATTTATTTATTTTTATTTCAGTCTTTATATTACTTCTTTAATTTTTTACAAACTTCTCTAATGTAGAAAGCAGATCAAATACTTTTAGTATGATGGTGACATAAAAATGTTAGTTTTCTAAGAAAATATACTATCTTTTACTCTTATTTGTATTTTGTTAGGAGAACTAGATTATTTGACTATCTGATGTTTCTTATCTTTAAATACGGCAATCTATTAATACTTTCTTATCACATTAGTTTCAACATTCGTACATCAATAGAGGAATAATTGAAAATTGTATATTGACACTATATGCTTGTAGTAAAAAGCACTGAATTAGGTCCAATTGATAGAATTAATTAATCTGTGCAGTTGAAAGACCCTGATTAAATTATGACACGACGAATATCAAAATGTAAGAGAAAATTGTTTTTTAAATTTACTATTAGCTAATTGAATCTCTTTAATGTGGTTACTATACAGTGTCGTATAAAATAATTGAGATCAAATTAGAATATTTTCAACTTTCAAATGGAACTTAAATCAATGTTTTCTAAGCTTATCAATCAACACGGTATGATTTTAAGTGTGCTCTCCACAGTCATCAATAAATTAGCATAATGGGCTCACCAATTCATATTACTTTTTAGAACGCTAACGGTATTACAAACCACATCCCCGGAGTAATATCATTTTTACAAATACATAAAATTAACATAATGCTAGTTTCAGAAACTCATGCTACTTCGAGAACACTAATAAAAAAAGACTACAACACATACCTAGCTAAACATCCAGATTGGACAGTCCATGGAAGTTCAGCGGATATAACAAAGAAATTAATAGTACGCCACCAACTCCAATCTTATACAACAGCAAAAATTCAAGCCTCAAGCACAAAAGTAGAAACTCGTGACTTTAGGCTAGTAGTAGCATCAATCTAATGTCCCCCGCGAGATTCTATCGCCGTTGAAGAATATCAGAACTTCTTCCAATCTCTTGACAACAAGTTCATTGTTGGAGGACTGGAACGCCAAAAATACAATATGGGAATCTAGGCTAACTCTAAACGAAGAAATCTCTTACGGATAGCTCGCCATCTCAACCTCAGTTTTCTCAGTACCAGAGAGCCTACATATTGGCCTAGTGACACAAACAAGTTACCTGATCTACTCGATTTTGCAACAGTCAGAGGTATAGCAAACAAATCTCAAAGCAAAGTCCAACTGTGATTTATCCACAGACCATTTGTCAGTATTTGTAACTTTCAGTACAACAATAATCACAAAGAAATCTCCTGTAAGGTTATGCTCCAAAAACACAGATTGGGACTTCTTCAGACCAAGAATTTAATTTTGAAGTCAGAATTAAAACTTCAAATAACTTAGAGGAATTACTTTACAACCCCAATACAAAATGTTGCTTGACAAGCAATACCTAATAAACCCAGAAATACATTAAAAATTAATAACATTCCTCGCCATCTACGAAACCTGATTGTGGAAAAGCGTAGGGCTAGAAAACAGTGGCAGCGAACTAGGGACAAGACGGACAAAATTGTCTACAACAGACTTACGCATCAGTTGCACAAGGCTTTAGAAGATGCTCGCAATGAATCTTCCAAACAATATATTACTCAGCTTTCCCCAGCCGATCACTCTATATGGAAAGCCACCAAAAAATTCAAACGGCCTACTATAGCAATCCCACCAATTAAAAAAATGGACGATAGCTAGGCTAGGTCAGACTAGGAGAAAGCTAATACATTTGCCAAACATTTAGCAAGCGTTTCCGTTACACCTCCAGCTTTAGTAAATGGCAACGCTACGCAAATTGAAGCATTCGTTGATGTACCTCCACTTGAAGCCTTCTCGCCGACAGAAGTCCGAAAACAAATATAGACTACCAAAACTCGAAAATCTTGGATACGAGTTAATAGTAGGAGAAATACTACAAAACCTATCTAGAAAAGGACTAGTTTTCCTTACTACCAACTACAATAGCATTCTGAGATTGTGTCACTTTCCTACCCAATGGAAGCATGCGCAAGTAATAATTGCTAAGCCTGGAAAACAATCCACGGAGCATCTATCCCATAGACCAATAAGTCTCTTGCTTTTAATGTCAAAAATCTTCGAAAACTGCTCCTTAAAAGAATTAAAGACCCTAGACCTAGATTTATTAATTCCGCAACATCAGTTTAGATTTCGATGACACCACTTAACAGTGCATCAAGGCAATAGAATCGTTAACATGATCATGGAGACCTTATAAAACCAGAAAAGTTTGTGTAGGTATATTTTTAGATATCAACCAGGTATTTGATAAAGTCTGGCATAAGGACATACTTTATAAATTCAAGAGACTCCTTTCAAGCCAGCTATACTTTGTATTTAAATCCTATCTGAGCGAAAGAACAGTCTAAGTAAAAATTAATGATGCATTATCCAATCACTATAATATCACTGCAGGGGTACTACAGGGCAGCATATTGGGTTCACTTCTTTACTTAATTTATACCTCCCACATACCTACCACTCAGCTTTATTATCCATAAGTGACTCAGCAGAAACAACAGCAGAAAATTTACAAAACCACCTCAATGTATTAGAAGATTAGTTCGAACGCTGAAGGTTACAGTCAATAGTGACAAGTCTGCCCAAATAACTTTTATCAATAAACGTGCTCAGTGTCTACAATTAGCGATTTATGATACCACAGTACCAATTAAATCTGACATGAAATATCTTGGTTTACAAAAACTCACCTTGCTTAAACATATAAAGGCCAAAAGGGACCAATTAAACTTTAAACTCCGACAAATGGACTGGCTCCTTGGGCCCAACTCTCTCTATCCAATAAGGTTCTACTATACAAGGTCATCTTGAAACCAGTCTGGACTCAATCGAAAACTTTACATATTATAGCTAACGCCTCTTGGTATGTCAGAAATGATACTCTGCATGCTGATCTACAAATTCCTTACACAGCTAATGAAATCCGCAAATTCGCAAGCACCTACGATAATAGGCTCAAGGAATATCTCAAATAGATCAACTCACCATCCAACCAACAGTCAGAAGGCCGCATGATGTAGTTAGAGATTAATATATTTAATACTAAATAAGTAGATTCAGCACTGGCTGAACTCTTGCATGTCTGAATAATTACTTTTTCTACTATTTACTTATTAGTTTAATACAAAATAGATTGTTTGACAGTTTAATAAATAAAAAACATTGAAATATTTAAGTTTATTTAATTTTTAACTATTTATATGTAAACAAATTGAACCAACTTCTGTACTCACGTGTAATGGTTAGGCTGGCCATGAATTGTCTTATCTTTTAGATATTAAACTTCACTGAGTAAAAATTTATACTTATATTTACAACAAAAAATTTATAAAGTATTATGGTCTCTATAGTTAGCTGACCTTAACGCTACCTGAAGATATGTGTAGAATTTGATAAATAACAATTAGGGACATTATGATAATCATAAAATAATTTATCTAACTCCAACTGTAGAACAAAATCAATTTATACTTCATCACAACTTCAAAATACATCTTTTACGCCGTTACTCACTCCAATGTTTAATCAGAATACAGCGATTCAGAGATAACATCGGAACCACTAAAAAAACAAAGCATTAGACAAAATAAAAAAAAGAAAAAGGATAACCAAGTCAACTACACAAATAGCCGTGATCTTCAAACAACTGTACAAAACAGGTATAATCCAATAGCTAACGAGGATACAAACAGCAAGCTAAAGCCAATTAATGATAGGTACTTTAACATCTTTGAGTAAGTCGGATCTACTATATGTCCTACTTCACTATTTATAAGGCTAGAAATAAAAATTTGGCGGGAAATTGCATTGAGGTGGAGAAAGTTTGTTGTTTTGAAGGTGCGGAACCGGTGGTATGAGGTAATGAAAGGAGTTGGATATCATCTCTTGCAATCAGACAAGTGTTAATTTTGGGTTCTATTTCTTTATTATGTTTGGCAAGTACCAAACAATTGTATCCTTCTGTGCGGCCAGGCAGTGTTTATGTATTCAGTCAGATGTAAGGAAAAAACGTTTTTGTTGCCTGCCACCTTAATTTTTTCTTGTTTAATAACTTGTCAATTATGTTATCCTACGTTCCATTTGGTCTGCCTTTGCTTTTCCTGTCTCTTGTCTTCGCTTCCCATATGCTTTTTACCTAACTATTGTTTGATACCCTTTGTAAATGTCCCCACCATTCCAATTGACTATGTTTAATTGTCTCCAGCACGGCTTTAACTTATAGTTCTTCTTTCATCTCCCAATTTCTCATCGGTCTCTCCTTATTATTCCTTCAAATACACGTAGGTACAGCATTTCTACCGCCTACACTCTACCCTTTATACTTTTAAATAATACTTAAGTAATAGAACAGCAGGATGAGTTGAAATAAAGTTTTAAAAATCACCATTTTTGTTTTTGCAGATACTTTCTTCTTTTTTACTATTGCTTTGCAAATTTTGTAATATGTTTTGGTTGCTTTCTCTATGCGTTCCTTTATATCCATTTCTTTGTTCCCTATATTGTCAATTATCACACTCAAATATTTAAATTTTTTGCTTTATTATATCGTATATTAATATAATAAAAGGCATCGAACTTCATACACCACCTTGGCATAGTCTATCTTGGGTGTTGAACGCTTTTGACTACATATTATGTGTTCTACCATAATTACTATGTTGTTTGTACACACTTTTGATCGCTTCGGTTAATCTTCTATTTACTCCCCTTTCATGCAGGATTTTCCATGTTAGTTTTCTAGGTACGCGGTCAAATGTTTTCTCAAGATTAATAAATGCAAAGTATGCTTCTTTTCTTTGTCCCATAGTTTTTTCTAAAATTTGCTTTACGATAAAAATGTGACCTTAGATGCTATGTCCTCTATTAAATTCGCTCTACTATTCAATTAGTGTTCGTCCTATAATTTCTCGTAATTTTTTGACTCAGACATAAATTTTAGCTACCGTGCTCAAAATAACGTGCTCTTTCTATAGTTTTGGCAACCTTTCTTGTCGCTTTTCTTGTGAGTGGGCGTAATGACGCCTATTTCCCACTTTTTTGGTATACTGCCTTCTCCTCCTGTTAATTGTCTTTTAAATCTTGATGTTGTTTGACTTAGGCAATTCAGAGAAGTACTCCTTCCATCTTTCCATAATTGTCATTTACGAGTGTACCTTCTATATTTTTTAGAGTCATTGGCCGGTATTCCTTTTCTTTCTTAATTGTTCTACTTATCTTACACAACAATTTATGCTTACTTTGATTTGTTGCTTCTAGTCTTATAGCAAACACTTCCCATGACTTTTGTTTGGCTTTCAGTATCTTATTTTAACTGTTAATCTTTTTTCTTTATATATTTTGTGTTTTTCTTCATTTATATTCTATAAATATTTCTTCTACTTTTGTTACTTTATATTAACTTCTTTCTTTATTTCTTCATTCCACCAATATATTTGTATTATCACAGTTTTGCTCTTTATCTTGTAAGTTTAAACATAACTTATGATCCAGCTTGTTAACTGTTTGAATTTGTACTTTCACTCAACGAATTTGAAGGGTCGAAGCTGAACAGTGCATGCGAACGGACGTGTTTCTCCGTGTGTGCTGTGGAGTGCGTTATCGTGTCAGTGTTTGCCAGCCGGCCGCAGGCTGGCAGTGACTAAGTGCGATAAGGGCCGTGGAAACTCGGTCGTCGACTCGCGGAATAAAGACGTCTGCTAACGGCCCGCGAGATTACAAGTGCCGAGCGATAAAGCGACTTGAGGTCAACTAGTGATATTAACCTAAAAAGTTAATAAACTGAAAGTGATTTGTAAAATAATTATTTAAAGACTTTTAACTACAACGAGTGTTACACGCTTGATAAGTGAACGACGTGCGGTGATTTACGCGATAACCACAATCGCGCCCCAACTGCAACAAACCTACCAACAGACACCTTATGGCGGTCAGCAGAATTTTCAGACACAATTTAACCCTACCCATCATTTGCATAACCAATCATTTCCTCCCCTACAACTTCCAACCCCAGATGTTTATTTAAGTACAGCAGCTCACTCTGATGACCCATCGACAAACTAACGACAGCGATGACATCGAAGTAGATGGAGAAACCAATACCCACTCTTGGCAAGTGACGAAAAAAAGAAAACGGTCGAACAAACCTGCCGAACATATTCCTACGATGCAACCGCAAACCATAACACAAAATCGATTCCAACCACTATCTGGCCATAATATAGAACCAACCACCCCTCAGAGTTCTGGAAGAAATGAAAATACAACCAAAGCTATTAAGCCTCCTCCTATATTTATTTATATATGGGGTCAAAAACTGCAACGGAATGATTGAGAATATTGTTAAAATTGCTGAGAATGAGCAATATTACAGCAAAACACTTGCTAACAATACAGTTAAACTCAACCCACTCACTTCCGAAACATACAGAAATATTATCAGGCACTTAAGAGAAGAGAACATTATCCATCACACCTATCAGCCCAAAGAAGAGCGGGCATACAGAGTAGTGATCCGATATCTCCATCATACCATCCCGACTGACACGATTAAAGAAGAACTCCAACAACTTAACCATAAAGTCCGAAATATAACAAACATAAGATACAGGAACCTAACCCAAACAATAAAAGTATTTCTGATGTAAAATTCCTCTGCAACTGTAGAATAACTGTTGAAGCCCCACATAAAGGACGAGATATCATACAATGCAAAAGGTGCCATTCGAAGGCTTACTGCCTGAGAGACAGTACAAATGTGTCAAATGCGGTGATGACCACGACACCAAAACGTGTACAAAGCCAAGCAGCTCGCCAGCCAAATGCGCTCTATGTGAGGGCACCCATCCTGCAAACTATAAAGGTTGTCTAACATACAAAAACTTAATAAATATGCGTTACAAAGAAAATAACCAAACAACACCTAATAGAAGAGTGATACCTTCACAACCATCTAACCCTGTCCCAGCCACTCCGCTGCAACCCAACATATGATGCCACATATAAACCATATGAAATCTTGCAGTCAAGTCGTCTAAGGAAGTCACAACGAGCAAGCCAACCTAAGAGAACAACTAACCACCTTTCTAGCCGAATTTAAAAATATGTTTGCTCAATTAATGCATCAAAATAATACAATGCTCAACAACTGTCATACACAAAATAACTCCTTAATGGCCAATATACTAAGAATTGAGACGTGGAACGCAAACGGGTTAATAAACCATAAACAACAATTAATAGCTTTCTTACAAATGAATAAAATTGACATTATGTTAGTGAGTGAAACCCATTTTACTGTAAGAACCATGTTTCGAATACCCAATTATTCTATCTACCATACAACGCATCCAGACGCCATTGCCCATGCAGGATCTGCGGTTATCGTTAAAAATTCCATATCACATTTTGAAGTGGAAAACTATCAAACAGAATTCATACAGGCTACAAATGTTAAAATCAACTCCTTTTGTTGATCTTTCGTTGTCTCAGCTATCTACAGTCCCCCCAGACATAACATCTCTACTCACCAATATAATAGCTTCTTCTCTGCTCTGGGCAGTAATTTTATTGCGGGTGGCGATTGGAATGATAAACACACTCACTGGGGTTCTAGAATTATACTAATAAAAGGTCGTAATTTCTTACAATCAATCACACAAAACCACTTCACTTGCCACTCCTCCGGAGTGCCCATTTACTGGCCGTCAGACTACAATAAACTTCCCGACTTATTGGATTTCTATATCTCCCATGGTATAGCTACCAATTACGTAATGGTAGAAGCAATAATGACCTGTCGTCAGATCACTCGCCAGTTATACTAAACTTATGTACCTCTACTATCACAAAATCACTTAACCACAAACTAGTGTCTACACAAACAAACTGGGAACTTTTTCAACAATGCTTGGAAGACAACACAAATCTTAAACTACAAATAAAGACCCCCAACGAACTAGACGAAGCGACTAATCATCTCACTAATGTAATCCAAAAGGCTGCCTGGGAGTCAACCCCTATCGGAACTGATCATGAAAAACCTACTGCTTCCATACCTCTAACAGTTAAAGAACTGATCGCAGAAAAGAGGAGAGTCCGAGGAACGTGGCAGAGGACGCATAATCCTGCTGAGAAAACTATCTACAATCTTTTAACGCGTAAACTTCATAAACTATTAAGAGAGATACAAAATGATAACTTCACTGAGTATTTTACGAACTTGAAACAAGAGGATCACTCAATCTGGAGAGCCACGAAGAACGTTAAGAGGCCTCAAGTACCCAAAAGACCTGTCAGGAGAGCAGATGGAACATGGGCAAGATGTCCTATAGCAACCACTTTTACAGAGCATTTATCCGACGTCTTCACTCCCTTTGAAGCAACGGCAGCCCCTGAAAACAACGCAATCGTAGCATCTCTAGACATCCCGTGTTAAATGTCACTCCCAATAAATCCGTTTACTCCCGCTCAAGTTATATATGAAATTCAAAAACTGAACCAATTTAAGGCGCCAGGTCATGATTTAATAGCTGGAAAAATTCTAAAAATGCTGCCCAAGAAAACTGTCGTACTCCTAACTACGATTTTCAACCGGATGTTAAGTCTCTTATATTACCCAATCATCTGGAAGTACGCACATATATTAGTGATACCCAAACCCGGCAAGGAACCAGAAAGTGTGACTTCGTATCGGCCAATAAGCCTTTTGCCTATAATGAGTAAACTATTTGAAAAACTGTTTCTTAAACGACTTCGCCAAGATACAGACATATTTCAACACCTACCACAACACCAGTTCGGTATTCGAGAGGGTCATTCAACCACACATCAAACGTACAGAATAGTAAATGAAATATCATCCTCTTTAGAAGAAAAGAAGTATTGCGCCGCTATGTTCCTGGACGTGCCCCAGGCCTTCGACAAGGTTTGGCACACAAGGCTGCTATATAAACTAAAAGAGTCATTACCGAGCTACTATTACTTGCTCCTTAAGTCATACCTAACAGACCGCTATTATTCTGTCAATTGCGATAACGATCTATCCCCATATTACCCCATCAAATCCGGTGTCCCGCAGGGAAGCGTCCTGGGCCCCCTCCTTTACCTTGTCTATACTGCTGACCTGCCAGAAACGGACAGCACTGTGACTGCTACCTTCGCTGACGACACGGCCATACTTACCAGCCATGAAAATGCGGATAGTGCAACTTCCAACCTCCAACAACACCTCAATATAATCAGCACATGGTTAGATAAGTGGCGCATAAAAGTGAATCAATCAAAGTCAGCCCAAATAACATTTACTATGAAAACCAATATTTGTCCGCCTGTTAGCATTAACAATGCTCCAGTACCGGTAAAAACCGACGTAAAATACTTGGGACTACGTCTTGATCAACGACTCACGTGGAAAAAACACATACAAACTAAGCGCAAACAATTAAACCTCAAATACCGTGAAATGTACTGGCTCCTTGGTAGACATTAAAAGCTATCGATCCGAAATAAGCTGCTACTCTACAAAACGATGCTGAAACCAATTTGGACATTTGGTATACAACTTTGGGGATGTGCTAAACCGACCAGAATAAAAGCACTGCAACGATTTCAGTCAAAAACCCTCCGCGGAATTGTTGATGCGCATTGGTTTGTAACCAACTAAACAATCCACCAAGACCTAGACGTCCCATTCGTTGTCGATGAAATCAAAAGGTATGCGATGAATTACCACCAGAAGTTAGATGGATACAGCAATCCACTAATTCACCAGCTTTCCACTTATCATCCACCAATACGAACACTGAAGAAAACATGGCCTGAAGACCTCACCGACCTCCCATAAATGGTGCTCCTAGGGAGTGTCATCAATGGATGACTTCTCCTTTCACTGCCTCCCCTAGCATCACATTTACTGAATGCTTTTGTTAAGTAGATTGTAAATTAACATTATTGTCAATAAAAAAAAAACAAAGAATTTATTTTCTCAGAATTCCATTTGTTGTCTGTTGAATATATTTTCAGTCCGCTTATTACTATATTTTTCTCTTTTTTCTTTTTCAAAGTGTTCTATATTCTTCTCAATCTAGTTAATCCAAATCGTATTTTTTTATTTTATATTTTTATTGTATCATATTCTCTTTTCTAATTATATAAATAAATGTAAATATGTAAAAAGAAATGTTTTGTAGTAGGACGGCAGTATTAATTTTGATTCCTATTCTATTAACTGTGGCCGATAATAATTACAATTTGCTCTCTACAGCAAACTAGCGTGTTAACCATCAAGTCTTGACAAAGTATACATAGTATATCTACCAACTACACTAGGATGGAGTCAAATCATGATATGTCTTCTAATTATTTGCCAATTACAATGACATTCAGCAGTCTTATAATTGAGAAGAAATTAGTATATATTTTAACGAATAAAGGAACAAACTGGAATACACTCTAAAACTTCATTATATAAAACATAAGCCTACAATTTCAAATAAAACAACCAGCAAACTTTAATAAAGCAGTTCACTGTCTAGCCCATTTTATCTATATATCACATATAAGTAATAATATTCAGCTATACTTAAGGAAACCAGTGGCTAAAAAATATAGTTTGGCCAAAATTTAAAATATCCTAAAACGTAGTTGACAAAACAATCTACAAAATATTAGCCCGAAAACTCAAAGCAACTCTTCAAAAAAATAAGAATAGCACGCTTCAAAATTTCATTGTTAACAAAATAAAGAAAATTGCTCCATCTGGAGAGCAACTGGAAAACTAAAAAGACCTTTACATTCTTCCAATTAGGAACGAAAATAGTGTGTAGAATAAATCGAACAAAGAAAAGCTGATACATTTGCAAATGTTTCTAAATTTGTCACCAAACTACTATAATAAAGAAACTGAATCATTCTTAGATGTTATGTGTTAGACATCCTTACATATAAAATCTTGAGTTGAACTCAAATCAACAAATAAATAGATTCAAAGCTCCGGGATATGATTTAATCACGAACAAAATATTGAAGATGCTGACTAAAAACGCTGAGAATTGCTATTACCTCATCCTTTGAAAGTATGCATATTCTAATAAGAAAGGGAGCCATCTGAACAGAAAACGTTTTATAGGCCGATTAGCTTGTTTTAAAAAGTACATCAATTCTAGCTTTACAAAAACTATTCAAGCCTTCAATAACCAAATATAATGTCGCTAAAAATTTCAAGAACAGGGATGATTACACGACAGATTCCTCAATGTATCATAAGCATTTGATAAGTTATGGATTACAGGAATACTGCACAAGCTAAACCGACTACTCTTAATATTCTATGCTTGTCACTTTCTCTTCACCGATCAACAGCGATAGTATTTTCATCCCCTTAAAGAATAAAGTAACATACTTAGGATTCTATTTTGATCAGAGATTAACATTAAAAATATACTTAAAAACAAAAAGTCAATAATTAAATATGAAATGCAGACATATATACTCGTTGCTTAGTAGAAGATTATCATTATCAACTGATAACAACTTATATAAAAGTAAGGTCAATAGATATTATCTCCTCTAATAAGATATATACTTAAAACTGCTCCAAACTAGATGTAAATGTAATGTTAAATAAAAGAAAATATTTAAGATTTATCTACACCTCCGTCCACTGGAAGTACAGCCACACACGATGTCAATATACCTGTGCGACCAAATTATCTATTTTTCTAAGACCCATAATTTGGCATAATTTTGTAGCTGCAGAAATAAGTAGCTAACTTAAAATCTGCTGATAAGTAGTAGCAAGAGTGCTTTCGAGATACAGGGTTTGTATAAAAAGTACCCGGAAAAGTAGATTTATTTGAGATATTGCTACAATATCTGAAAAGTCTTCAAAGCGTCGACACACTTTTGCCAGCGGCTTTTCCATGACTCGAAGACTCCCTGGTAGGCGAATTCCAGAACGTCCTGAAGGGTACGCGTGGTGTCCTTTGAGAGAGGATTTCACTTTTGGGAATAGTAAATAGTCTGCTGGTGCCAAGTCAGGACTGTATCGGGGTTGGGCAATCGTCCAAAAAGCCGGAGTCTTCTTCAACGCGCTGCAGAAGGTCTTCGCAAGCAGACACACGCCTCTGATTTTGGTCGCCCGTCAAGACCTTCGGGACGAGTACAGCGGAGATCTTTTGCATCGCCAAATTTTCAATGATAATGTTGTTCACTGTTATCTTGTCAATGCCAATTTTATCTGCGACTATGCGCACATTTAACCGACAGTTTGAATTTAGCATTTCACGCACACGTTGCACGTTATCGTCGGTTTCTAAGGTCCAGCGCGGGGCTCGTACTCCATACTCTCTCGGCTATCTTTGAAAAGCTTGTGCCACTTAAAATCTGCAGTTTGTGACTTGCGTTTATCCTTGAACACTTGGCAAATCGTACCCAGCGTCTCCGTACCCAATTTCCCCAGTGCAACACAAAATTTGCGGCGTACCGCTGTTGAATCCTTTGCTTCACTCGACAGGGGTCCACTAAAAGCACAATTTAGGCTGAACGAATGCTCGCAGGCGATTGGTGCTTGGCGCTTGAAGGTCACATTTTCCACCACCGAACATGCGCGATGCGATCGTGCTCCGACGTATAGTCATTTCAGGAAAAACCTTGTATGTATGTGTGACCTTATGCCACATAGATGTAATTTACATACCGGGCAATTAATGCAGGAGAATAGAAAGTTTAATATATAATTTTTAACAGTAACAAACTATTAATTCTGCGATTGCTATATTATTTCGGTGTTTATGTCTGTTTAAGCCATTTGCTACAATATTTGGTAATTAAATTTTCTCCACTTTGTCATGCGTTCATATATTATCGAGTCTATGAAATCTAAAGACAATTATAATTCTAAAAGTCGTTAAAAGTAATAAAAGTTGTCAAAAATAAAAATAGGTTTAAAAATTTATGTAGGTTTTAAGATTATTCTTGGATAGCTTAATTGTCTAATTGTCTGGCGATACTAGACATGACGAATACCCATTAATCAAGTGTCATCTCGGTAATCGCCAAACTACAGTTAATTTGTTTTAATTATATCTATACAGTGTTAAATAAGTCAAATAAAAAAAAGTTTTCAAAAAAGTTTACAAATTTGATTACTTAGCAACTGTGTCTAAGCAGACCCGGGATTTCAACCGACGTTGACGCTATCGCATTAAAGCTAACAGTGCCTTTCTTTTAAAAACAACGCTGCATTGACACCTTGGGATACCGTTAAAAATTTCCTAACCTAGGAGATCCGTCTACAACCCAAATTTGCACAAATAATTCTTATCTACAAACTTGGGAAGCCCACCAACGAAATTACTTCTTACCTCCCAATCAGCTTACTCCCGGTAGTGTTCAAGTTGCTGGATAAACTGGTGCTAAAGCGTATCAAAGAAGACTCGTTACAAGAAACATGGTTGCCCAATCGCCAGTTTGGTTTTAGGCAGCAACACTCGACAATCCAACAGTGCCACCGCCTGACAAACACAATCCAATCCGCTTTATAAAATAAAGCCTTCTGCTCAGCAGTCTTCCTAGGCATGAGTTAAGCTTTCGAACGAGTGTGGTACAGAGGACTACTGTATAAAATCAAGAAACTTCTTCCCCATGAATTCTACCGATTACTACAATCTACTGCATGCAGAAACTTTCAAACCAAAATTGGCAACGAAGTATCCCAAATCAAAGAAATAGGAGCAGGAGTTTTCCAGGGGAAGTGTCCAAGGAGCTATGCTATACCTATTATTTACCTCGGACATACCCATTACAGATCATACGGAAATAGGCCGATGATACGGCGATTGTGGCATGCCACAAAAATTCTACGTGCTACAAACTCATCTAAATCAAATCGAACAATGGCTGTCTAAATGGAGGATCAAGGTAAACGAGAATAAATCTAAGCACGTCACCTTCAGGACTAAACATCAAGAATGCCCGCTAGTCACTCTCAACAACAAACACATTCCCCAGTCAAACAAAGTCAATTACCTAGGATTTCACATTGACAGAAGATTGACTTGAAAAACCCATGTCACTAAAAAACGAAAGGAAATGGAAATCAGACTAAAGAAAATGTACTGGCTCAGCGGGGAAAACTCTTTGCTATCACTAGCTAACAAACTCTTATTATACAAGACTATTACTCGACCAATCTGGACCTATGAGTGTCAACTGTGAGGGTGCACAAGTAAATCCAAATTATTCAATGTTTTCAGTCCAAAACAATTCGCAACATGCCAGCCGCTCCATGATTTGTGACCAACCAAACACTCCACTCGGACCTTAACAACCCATATGTGAGTGAGGTAATCAAACAGTACGCCACTAAACACCAATCGAACCCAAACGAAACCATCACACCACTAAACGAAGATCCTCCCCTTAGACGCCTTAAAAACAAATGGCCAAAACTAAGTAGCAGTGGAGTGACTCCGCTGGGAGTCACTCACCCCCGCCTAGTTAGTAGTTACCATTTAACTCTTTCTTTAATACAATGCGATTACAATTTTTAAAGTTTTGTGTGTGCCGTAATTTCAAGAGTAGACTCGTCCAGAAAACGTGTATTGCAAAAGTAAAATATAGTTTACTTGCCATTGCGCTGCGGACTAGGTAAATGTAGAGAAAAATTAAGAAGCTGATTTTGAAAGCCAAGTCGGTGTGAAAAAATTAAAATAATCATCAAGTTTACAAATAAAAAGACAAGACAGATCAAGAATAATTTTAGAGACCTATGTATACATTTAATGACTACAAAACAATTATTAATAGAAAGTAGTGTATCTTCTTAAAACTTAACACAACCCTAAAAATAACGCTTCTGAAGCCGAACGTGGTAATTAGAAATATAGGCTTGACGGGGGTGTTTAACCTATTTTTTTAATTTATAATCCACAACTACACAGCAATGTTATAGTCACATTTTTTTTTCTTGAACAAACTTTTAACTTCTTTGCTATTGTGTTATGCAAACCTATCAACCAACCACTAAAATGTAAGTTTCTTTTTAGAAACAAAATACTAAATACGAAGTTTTATATCTTTCTTTAACTAAATCTATGCTTCATTAGCGTATATATTTGCTACTTTATGCCGTTTTTACATTATAATGTATTTTAATCATCCCATTGCTGCTTGCTTTAACATTTTATTTTACAGTTGTACTTAACTTCTGAGTTTATGCCAGTTGTTTCAAGACACAAGGAAGGTAACAGCTGTAGCAATAAGATAAAGCTTGAATGTATAAATATGTGCATAAAGCCGTCCATAAGAATTATACGATATGTTCCTTAAAAATAAAAACGGTATTTGTATGTTTGCTTTGTATTCCGTTGTAAATGAACTACAACTTAATTTATTTCCCTTATCTGTTTCTTTTTCATCTCCCATCCCTCTTTTGAGTATAATGAAGTTCTAACAACATTTCTTCCGCAATCTTTTAGTATTTTTATCTCTTGGTTTAGAACGTAGAAATAAGTGTTACATAAAAGAAACGTTTTCTAAAGCTCACCGGCTAGTAGACCGTAAGCGTTTTTAGATAGAATATAAATAGAGATACAACTAATTTAAAACATTTCTATATAAAATATAATCAGAACTATATACCTGTACTACAATTATATACAGTACATATTAGCATAATGAGCTAATTTGTTGACAAGTGGACAAGATGTTACTTTTAATAAGATTTCTACCGATGAGTTAGGATGTGTTAGCACAAATGGTTCTTATTTTTAGATCTGTGTGTAGAATTACATTATTAACATACTAAGGCACATCTTTAATCTAAGGACTTTACAATGAAATCTTTGTATAATCTTTAGGTTGAATTAGCTAGAGTATCTTTATAGCTCCGAATTATAAGTTGATTGGCTTGGTTATTTTGTTATAGATGAGATACTCATTATTAAGTGAAAGTGGAGATTTACTAACTAATAATTCCTTAATCATTAATTTTATTTTGTTTTTTTTTATTATGTGTGTTTCTATGTTAACTGCCTGTTTAAGTGAAGTTTTAGATACTGAATTTCACTTGTTTGTAGTATTTCTATATTATTCTTGCAAACACAGGCCGTTTTTTAATGTAAAATCTACATGAGTAAACTTGCTTTTAGCAACGTTCATTAGTCAAACTTCTGAGAATCTTAACTAATTCTACAACTGCTGTGGCGCACGGGGTAGCTCTTTGAGTATTGTGGCATCTGCAAAAGTTTCAATATTGACATTCGGTGTTATAGGCAGATCAGCTATGTAGATTAGGTATAAAATTAGACATAACGCACTGCTCTGAGTGACACGAGTTAATAGAGAATAATCGTGTTAAATCCTCACTATGTTCGACTCTTCGTAAGTAAGGTGTAGTAATATGATTTCAAAGATTCGTAACAGTTATGTGAAATATTTTGACATACTTTCTGAGACATCTAAAACGGCTTCCGAGCAGCTTTTTTTATCGGCTCTTTACATAATATTCGTAAGAATATTACAGTGTTGGATAATAAAATGATCACCTTTAAACCCAAATGGTTTTAGATTTGGTATAAATTATTTTCATTTATTCTTTTTGATAATAGCTTCTCTGATTGTTTGGACAGGGCTGGTAATTTTAGTTGACGATTTAGCTGGTTATGTGTGTACCTGAATTGGGTATGCATTAGCTCAGTGTTGGTATTGAGTTACATAACGTTTTATAAGCAGAAATCTAGACCTGGACAGTCTAGCTAAGGCTTTAGCAGTAATTAGGTCAAATCCTGGTGATTTGTTCATATTTAGATGTTTTATTTTGTTTTCCAATTCTTACAATTTGAAATTTGGAGTGAGTGAAGATAGGTGGAATCGTACATCTAGGAACTCTTGTATTTTTGCATCAAAATTGTTGTCATATGGCTAAGAAACTTTTGGGAATATTATGAAAACACATTTTTTACTACCAGACCTTGCCAACTATCTTAAGATTTATGAACTTTAAAGACAGTAAGAGTGGATCGTTTGTAGCCTTTAGTGAATTTCCAAATCAACTTTTTATTAGATAAGTTTACCATATGTGTAGTAAATATTTGACTATTAGTTAGTGAATTTATTAAAGATATTTTTATCTACTGGATCCCGACTCCTTCACCATCACGCTCGTGCCTGTTTTTTCTGTCACCAGTTTCATTCATTTCATAGAGATATTTTGCATCTGACGTTATATTTCATGTGAAAAACTTGTCTTCCAAGCAATTTCTTAAATTGCAGCAATGAGAAAGTGTGTTGCTTCTTCTATGTTAGTTTTGTTATTAAAAATGCATTATTTACAATTATTTATGAATTCTTTAAATAAGCCTAAGTATTTTTAATATACATTGTTGACTCGCTTTTTTATTATCGTTATACTGATGGTAGTAACAACAGGTGTGTAATCTGAAAATATATTTGGGTAATTTATTATAAAATATAACTATGGCTATTCTATTGTATACAGGTCTGGGCATTGAGTGAGATATATTCTGTAGTTCTGATAAAATGTAAATAATGCAGTTGATATATAGGTACTATCAAATTGTATAATCCACAGCAAGCATTGTAACTTTAGGGCCTTAAGACCATGTTCAGAATAAAACTTGGACCTACTGGCAAATTTACTTTAAAGTTTTTTATTTAATTTGAATAATGTTGCTATGCTACAATGTTAAGCCATAAACCGTAATAAAAAAGGAAAATCATAACACACAACAGCAGAAATCTTTATTTTTCTTAAAAAAGTATCGGTCCTAACACCGGATGAGAAAGTGAGGAAAGGGAGGAGTATCGACCTCGTTAAAAAACTGGGTTTAGCTGGATCTGACTGCAAGGGCCCCTTTGTAGAGTTACATGATAAAACCGGTCGACGGACTCATACTTTACGTGAGTGCGAAAGAACCACCAGCGGGAAATCCATTAGAAGAAATTAGTCGGGTCTCCAGGTTAAGGATTGGAGCAATAGGCTAACACCCCGCTACCTAAATCTTAAGGAGTTGCTAGAAATTCTAAAGCGCAGCTTTTGAATACAGGCAGATTACACGGAAAACGATACAAGTAAAAAAACGGCAAATGCATATAGAATGCAAGGTTTAAGCAGATGAAAGACAAAGTTTTTAAAGAGCTTTACACATATAATATTAACATTGCAGTACTCAGTAAACTAAAAAGAAAGGGCAAGGAAACAAATACACAGACGAGTACATATACTTTTGGAGTAGAGTAGAGAAAGGAAAAGGGGCAAAAGCAGGGGCGATTTTGGCAATAAGAAGGAAATGGGAAAAGAATATAGTAAACTCGAACCCAATAGACGAAAGAATTTTAACAATTCACTCGAAATAAAAGGTAGAGACATAAAACTTATCTGAATATACGTACCTACCTATGACTCAGATATAAGCATAAAAGACAAATTCTTGAGAGAATTAACTAAAACAAAAACGAAACAAGAAATTAGCATGTTAGGAGATTTGAACAGAAGAGCGAGTAAAACTATTGACAATAAGATAATTGGACAACATGGGGAAGGGGTGGATAAAGATATCAATAAATACACATGGGTTCTAAAAATAAAAAATTTGAGATCTATATTGGACTAAAGCAAAACTCCTACATAAGAGCAGTAGACGTGAAAGCGTGGAGAGGAGCACAATGGGGGTTAGACCCTCTACTGGTGAACTCACATAAAGAAATAAACTACAACAAACAAAGAGCAGAAGACAAACAGGAAGGAAAGGCAGAGAGAACTAAAGTCTATAACCTAGGTAGCTTGAAGAATGAATCCACTAGCTTCCTCTACAAAATAGTAGTTCAACAATTAGAAAAAAAACATAACGGGTCAAACGGTCAAAGGAAATATGTGAACAATTAAAATAAAGATTACATAAAGCAGCAATGGACGCATTTAAAACAAGAGAAAAAAGACCAAAAATTTCTAGCGAACAGATGAAATAATTGAGTTAATGGAAGAAAAAAAAGTTATATCTTAGGTATCTGGCCAAAAAGGTGGTAGAAGATCGTAAACAATATAATAGATACAGATACATAGTCAAAAAGAAATAAAAAAGATGGTAGGAGAATCTAGGTCGAGGAAAGCATGTAAAAACCATTTATTAATTTGTTCTTAAGCTATTTACATATTATACTCATAAATAAATTACGGTTATTGATTTGTTTTTATGGATATTATGGTAATTATTAACAATAATCATTCATGTTGCTATAATATCTATGTGGTGTATGATTTTCTTGGCTAGTTTTCTTTTATTGTTTGCACATCCATGTAATAAAAATAATTTAGTTGAGTACCGAAAACCTACCCCGCTCATAACTTTGAAGTGTACCATTCCACATAACAACTATGTTACGAAAAGTAACTAAAGAAATTTTTCCCTGCCGCTCCTGCGGCGATCTCTTCTCTCCACGAGGCAAGGGCCCCATCGCTCATCATTCCCACGCGCCGCGCTAAAAATCGAAATTGCTCATCAGCGCGCGCTGCAAAAACGCGGATCTAATAATCGGGAACAATCGGCAAACAATAAGAAGTGTATCGTTAATTTATAGGGCGAGATGTGCGGTTAACCGCGCGCTGACGGCCGAACGACAGCGCCGTAAAGCGGCTGGTTTACGAGGCAGCGGCTTTCAGGACCCAATATCTCCTGCTCAATACCGCCGCCGAACTATTAGTTGTCATCGGTTATTGGGAGTTATGATTCCTTCCTGGTCTTCGGCGGCCCTTATTTGATTTCGGCCGAGGGGAGCTCTGCGGAGCCGCCGCGCTGCAGGTCGTCAAAGTCGCCGCCGCAGCCCTATTGCCTGTCCGGCCGGGGCCTTTCGGACGGAGTCATTTACCGAAATTGTGGAAGTTATTTGTTTACCTTGCTGCGGCAGAAAACTCGCCCATACATTTTAACAAAATCCGTAAGCAAATCGAAGAGAATATGATATGATGTTAAGAAGCCTCCAAATCAATTTGCTTTAGAAGACAATAATATACACGTTTTAACAATTTTCGGGTGGATTGTTAAATCAGAGGAATAGAACACAGTTGTACTCTTACTCTTTATTACTACTACTTTTCAGACATGCGAAATGGCTGGCTTCAAGCAATACTTGTTGGTTTGGATGTCAGTATAGAACTTGAAGGGGCGAAACAATCTGTTGGTTGGACGGAGTTTGCGGAAGAAGTAGAAGAGAAAATTTTAATTAGAAAAGCAGGCTATTTTAGGCATGTGTCATGGTAATTAATAACTAAGAGAGGTGAATAGGCGGTTTAAAAATTTATTACTTTTAAATTAAGAATAAAATTACATAGATAATATTGGCATTGAGTTAGCTTACAAAAGTTTATACAAAGATATGTTGTGATTGCCACAACACAGTATCCAACCAAAAGAAAATATCAATTGCTAGCAGACTAATTTAAACTGAACACTTCTTCTTCTTCTTCGCTCTTATCCTTATGCCTTCCAGCGTCGGATTTATACGTCAAGGTCCTCCTTAACCCATTTCTTCCATTCTTTTCTGTCTCTTGTTAAACTTTTCATTTCGTTTACTGTCTTTCCTCTTGCTTTTCCCACCTCAATGATTTGACTTATCCATTTCTTCCTGGGTCTTCCCTTTCTTCTTTTCTTTACACTTCTTGCTTCGAACACTTTTCTCATATTCTCTCTGGTTTCATTCGTTGTATATGACCGTACCATGTTAACTGTCTCTTTTGATTTTGTTCACTATTGGTTCCTGTTGTAAAGTTCTCTTATTTCCTCATTCCGTACTATATCAAACTTTGTCTTATCCGCTATCCTTCTCAAGTGTTTCATTTCTATGGCCGTTATTACACCCTCATGTTTGGTTTGTATCGTCCAATTTTCACTGGCGTATAATACTGTTGGTATTGTTATTGCATTATGTACCATTAATTTCACTTTTGGTCTATCTCCTTTTTCCCATATCGTTCTATGTAATGCATAGTAGATCCTATTCCTCTCCTCATTCTGTTACTCAGTTCTGCTTCTATTCGGCCATGATCTGTTATTATTGTTCCCAAATACTCAAATGTTGAGACTCTTTCCATATTATGCCCTTTACACTTTACTTCTCTATTTTGTCCCCTCTCCTGATTTTGATTCACTATCATTGTTTTACTTTCCTTAATGTTGACCTCCATTTTCATTTTCTCTATTTCCTCTACCCATATGTTGACTAGCTTTTGTAATTTATTATACGTATCTGCCATTATGACTATATCATCTGCATACATTAGACTTTTCACCTTGACTGGTTCCAGGTTTCTATAGCCTATTATTGTATCCAATCCTTTCGTTTTTTCTTTTAGATTTTTTGCTATTTTATCCATTATTATTATAAAAAGTAGTGGGCTTAGGCTATCGCCCTGTTTTATGCCGCTCTCCATTTTAAATTCCCCGGATGTCAGTCCAGCTATTTGAATTTTTCCTCTAACTACTTTGTATATACTTCTCATGGCCTCTATTAGTTCCTTTGTCACTTCCAGTTCCTCTAAGCATTCCCATATTTTTCCTCTCTCAACTGTATCAAAAGCTACTCTTATGTCTAGAAAGGTAAGCAGTAGTTCATCTCCTTCCTCTATTTTTCGTTCTATAATGTTCCTCAATATGCATATGTTGTCATTAGCTTGCTTATTTGCCCTAAATGCTCCTTGTTTCTCCTCTAGTTTATTTTCTATCACTTTTCTAAGTTTCCCCTCCAGAATTCTGGTATACACTTTAAAGCACACCGAGGAGAGACAAATGGCTCTATAATTATCGCATTCCGTCTGATCCCCTTTCTTATATATTTTAGAACTATCAAGGTCTTTTCTCAGTCTTCTGGAATTTTCTTAGTTCTCCATGCCTCCTCACATATTTTCCAGAGCCATTCGTTACCCTTTTCTCCCATCCATTTTATCATTTCCGGGTCTATTTTGTCCTCGCTCCCTGCTTTCCCAATCTTTAGCTTTTTCAGTGAATTTTCTAGTTCCTCTCTCGTTATCTGTTCTGTTTCTTCTCCTGATTCTTCCCTTTCTCTATTTGATTTCCTTTCTTCATTGTCTCCTTTCTTTTTAAACTTCTGCTCAAGTAGTCTTTCCATACTTCCATTATTTCTTTTTGTCTGTTGTAATATGGTTGTTTTTATCTCTAATCCTCTAATTTCTTTTCGTTGACTTCCTCTCATCTTTCTTATTTTGGCCCAGAAAATCCTATTATTATCTTTATATGTTTTATTTATCTCTCTTCCAAAGTCTTCCCAGCTTTTCTTTTAGCTTCTTTTACTGCCTGTTTTGCTTTATTTCTCCTATTTTATATTCCTCTCTATCTTGTTGCTGTCCAGTCTGTATGTATTTCTTCCAGGCCTTTTTCTTTTCCCGTATTTCTTCTTTTACTTGGTCATTCCACCAGTTTGTTCTTTTCCTGTTACTA
Source organism: Sinelater perroti (assembly GCA_036346155.1). NCBI lineage: Eukaryota > Metazoa > Arthropoda > Insecta > Coleoptera > Elateridae > Sinelater > Sinelater perroti. Next base: position 647,471 of record JARFIY010000336.1, read on the forward strand.
TTTATTTTTGTCATCCCACAGACACTTACTGCCTTTGAGTATATTACTTCTTTAAATACTTTCCATCTTTCTTCCATTGCCCACTCACTTTTCTGTATTTCTTGTCTATGAAACTCTTCGTCTGTTTCTTCTTGTTATTTTATCCTGTCTTTTCTTCTTTAGCTTATTTATCTTTACCTTTATAAATTTTATTTCGTTCTCTGTTTTTGGCTTATGTATTTTCCATGTCGCTCTTACTAATCTATGATTCGTTCCCAGTTCCGCCCTCTTCTCGGTTATTATTTGTTGTATACTATGTCTTAATTCCGGTGTATAGGTTATATAATCTATTATACCTTTGGCCTGTCTCTCCTCTGCCACAAACGTGTACTTGTCTTCTAATTCTTGTTCCCAGAAAGTATTTCCTATCAATAGGTCGTTTAACTGGCAGAATTCTATCATTTTAGTTCCATTTGTATTCTTTATTTCCTCTCCATATCCGCCCATACATCCCAGCCCTCTATTCACATCTCTGCCTACTCGAGAGTTCCAGTCCCCCATTATTATTATTTTATCGGTATCCTCTTTCACTTCATCTATGTTTTTCTGTAATTCGTTATAGAATTCTTCAATTTTCCTTACTTCACTTCCTTCTATTGGTGCGTATATTTGTATAATTACTATTCTTTCTTCCATTTGCAGTTGTAAGATTATCATTCTCGAATTTATTGCCTCTTATTTGATGACTTTTTGGTGTATTTCCTCATTCACGATGATTCCCACTCCCTCTTTTGCTCTTTCTTCCATTGTTACCCCTGAATAATACATGTAGTGTGTATTTGTCAGTTTTATTGTCCCATTTCCTTTCTTCTTAGTTTCGCTTACTCCTAGTATATCAATTCCATATTCATCCATTTCTTCTGTTACCTCTATCTCTTTCCTGTTAGTGTTGTTATATTCCATATTCCTATTGCCATTTCTTTTGTTCCCCATTTTTCTTCCTGTTTCTTTTAATTTTGTCCTCTTTTCTTCTATGTTTTTGTATACTATATGTTTCCGTCTGTTTAGGTTTGTCCATTTCCAATTTTCTTATTTCCATTTGCGTTAGCCTTCATTCTTTGCCTTGTCGTGTCTAGTTTCCTCCATCGCTCTCTACTAGTTTTTGTATGCCGTCTTGTTTTGTTATTTTAGTTAACTTATCTCTTAGTGTCTCTTCCTCGTTGCTATCTGGGGTCTTTGACTCATTGTTCTTCCTTTTTTGTGTTCTTCTCTCTCTCATACTCGTCTTCTGCGTCATTTCGTTCTACTTCCTTATACTTCTGTCTATCTATTTGATTTAGTTTTTCCAGGGACATAATTTCTCCATTTATTATTAATTTATTGTATCGTAGTATTGCATGATCTCCTTTTCTCTATACTGCTTCATGTATTTCACTAGATATCTTCTCTGTTCCTGTATATCTTTTGTGAAGTCTTCCTCCATGTATATTTCTGTTCCTTTTAATTTTTTGTAGCTTTTAGTATCTCCATCTTTTGTTGTGGCCCTTAGTTCTATTAGTATTGGTCTTCTTTTCCTCTTTGTTCGCTTCCCAATCTTCTGAATTCTGTTATTTCTTCTTCCATATTTATCTGTATTCCCATATCTCTTATTATAATTCTCACTCTTTCTTTTAGTTCTAGTTCCTGTTCTCTCCCTTCATTTCCTTCATCCACTCCGTGTATTATTATTCTTTTCTTTCTTATTTCTCTTTCTAGTTTCTCTATTCTCTCTTCTTGTATTGATGTTTTTTGTTCTAGTAGTTCCTTATCTTTCTTCAGTAATTCATTTTCCATTCTTACGTTATTTAGTTCTGCCTGTATTTTAGTTTCAAGTCTCTGGTTACTATCTTCCATTTTGTCTAATTTTCCATTTATTTCTTGTAGTAGTTTCATCATACTTTGGGTATATTCGTCTTTATTTTCCATTTTTACTAAACCGACTAAGAACCGACCCGGATTCACTCCTCGGAGGTCGTCGTTCTCTTTTTATAAAAAGCTCGTTACTTCTCAAAATTCTGTAAGATTTGGAATACGGTCCTGCGGTATTTTGAAAAGCCCGCGGTTTGGTATCGCTCCGCCGTTTCGTTCACGCGCTCAGCCTGTCAGCTGTCATCGGTGTTTATTTCCTTCGCGATCTATTTTAAGTTTTCTACTCGCTGATCTTACCTTTATCTGTTGTTTATATTAACACTATTCACCTATTTTACCTTACTGTAATCACTATTTGAATTTAATTTCATTAAATTTTCACTTATTTATATTTAAACTGAGAGGCATTCACTCTTCAATCTACCTATCACTTGCCAGGACCGGACCTCTTAAACTGAACACAATTAAATTAATCTTATTGTAGCTTTAGTTGACAAAGAAAATCCACATAATCAAAAAGATATAAAAAGTGATGAAATCTTTTGTCTAAAATGTAAACGTGGTTTTCTACAAAATGATTCATTAGGTAGTTCTTATAGAGTTTTTAACATGATGATAATTAGTATTGTCAAACACTTTAGAGGGATACCTTGAAAATTGCTAATTAGACAATTTGGGTATTCATTTATTGCAATGTCTTTTCTTTTTATCTTTTATCTGTTGCCTTCTTTAAGTATTTCGGCAATATTTACTGCAAGATAGTGTATAGACCAGATGGTTAATTTTATATAGCAAGAAAAGCAAACATATCTCATTGTTATATTTCTTTAGCTTTTAGCAAAGATTAGAGTATCTAGAAAAACTCTTTATTTGTTTCTATTTATGGTGAGTGTATCCAACTTTACCTCCTTCTCTATCATTTTCTTCTAACCCCGCCATGAAACTTTCTCATTGTATATTTACGTACTTGAAGTTTCATCCAGATGTATGTAGTCCCCTTCCTTTTTGAAATTATGGCCAGCCACCAAATGTCCATTATTTGGCGAACTTAATTAGTTTTCGGAAATTTCTTGCCATCTAGTTACTCACAATTAGCATAACATACTTACTATAATCTCTGCGAAAAAAATCAAGTACAATAAGGTAAAAGTACCACCTGATCGCATTCCAAATTAACTTCCTGCCTGCTTATTGCATTCACTCCCATTAATTATCGAGAGAGTTATTTAACCTTTAATTGCATCTTTAAAAATATATGGGGTTCAGCATCCTAGTCTTACAGTCAAATTTTAAGTTACCCGAGTCTCTTGACTTCTATTATCTTTCTTTGAATGGCGTCAAACACAATTAGAAATAAGACATTTTTTGAAGGATACGTATTTCAGCTCTAATAAATTCAGTCAATTCACAATAACAAAAAATATAACATCGGTGTCCGTCTAAATGTCTTTAATAATTCTGATCCCTTTGGCGATTTGCACAATGCTGCAAAACTGAATTATTAATCAATTAAAGATTTTTCAAAATGACCAAACTTTTATACCCCAACTGGAGTTACTGTCAAACAGTGCGTTTGTGACAACACTTCAAAGAGAAAAACTTTTTATGTATTCAATAAATAGTAATAAGTTTATATTGTCTGAAAAAAAGCGTAGAAAACATTTTTTTTCAATTTTTACCATAAAATATATCGTTGCCAATATGTTTAAATGTTCAAAATCTACTATATACATTTGAGAAACTGACTAACGCAATCGCTTAAGGTTGGCAAGTTGGTTTATATTATATAAACATGAATTTTGTATCTACAACAATTTATTTCTTTAAAAATGTTATTTGAGAACTATATGGTTTGAAAAGTAGCAAGTAAATAAAAAGTAAACTAAAGCGAAGACTATAAATATGTGCCATGCAGACTGCATTTAAAACCTGCCAGCTGTGAAATGGCGAAAAATTCTTAAGTAAAGATAATTATTTTCTTTGGTTTCCTAATTCTGTAATTAAACAAATTAGATTCATAGTTGGTAGTAAATTTAGCAAGCTGCATAAATTTTAATAAAATTTAATCGTCCTTGAAAACAAACAAGTATCTGTTCAGCCTGACCCAGCTGATGACCTCTCGATGACTTTGACTTGTCCTCTTCTGTCAGAAATTGAAAGAAAATTGGGATAAAAAAGTTTTTTTATATGAGTTGAAAGCTTTTAAGGCCAACTTAGAAAATAAAGTTGGGAGATGCACGAGGATTTTAAGTTGAAGTGATACTGAAAGATAACTTGTAGCAAATTACGTTTCAAACTAAACGTTGATCTTTACAAGGAGTGTTACTTCAATTGCTATTTTCTATAATCCCAGATTAAGTTGATAGTCTGAAAAATGAAAACTTTAACTGGACTGATATAAAATTTTTATTAATTTCTATTGTTCTATTATAATTATTAATTGTTATTACAACATTGCAACCACTGGTAATACTAAAATTAATATTAAATGCATTTTACAGATGTCTTCAGCTTTCTTCATCTACTATTTTCTAACGGTTCTTCTAATATTAACTTTCCCTTGGTACTCTATTCTACATTTCTTCCTTCAGTTTGTTTTCTTTCTTTTGATGCACTTGAAAACCAAACCGATCTGATTATACTTAGCTTTTTTATAACATTTAATGACATCCCAACTTTCTAGTCTACATTTGATTTGTTCACTGCTTATATACTCTTACAGTTTTAGTTTCAATGTAAACACTTCACATTTTATTGTTCTTGCCTAAATGTTTTTTATAGAAAATGTCTATCTAGACGCTTCAAATTATTGTTAAAATTACACTTCGTTGTACACTCTGTGTATCATTATTTTTCTCATAGCAGTTTTGGCAAGTCATTGATCTTTACTGGAATACTTAATGGCCAAAATATAATAGAACTCCATAGAAAAGGTGTGTTGCAGTTCAATAAAATGTTTAGAAAAAATTCTACAAATTAATTGTCATTGAAAAGCGACAATACAAAGCAACTATTAGTAATAAACAAAATTAAAATTATTAAAACAGCTAACAGTAACTTTAACGTATCCGATCTAACTTTGCTAAGAAAGTAATTTATAGTTGTTCTCTAATTTGTCAAACCATTATTGGTAAAGAAGAATTAGAAGTCTAATTTATAGTGATTTGTAATTGTATTAATGATGAATTTTTGTATTTATATAAATTATTGTAAATTAAATAAATATTTACCCAAAAATCATCAAAAGCTATTGCGCATAAAACCAGAAGCTACTCAGTTTTATTCTAAATATACATAGTAGCCCGTGTAGCTGAACCAACTTTTTAAATGATTTAATGAAAGTTTTCAAGTTATCTATACAGAGGAGTAAAAATAATGTTCTGCTAATTTATTATAACTTTAATATAATTGAACTAAGAAAACAGTTTCCGTGGCATTCTGTCAAAAATATGTAACTACTTTATCCGAGTCAATATCAAAAATTTTCTTTGCGTTCTTCGCCAGCTGCACTTTACAAATTTCTAATTATATAAATGTTTATTAGGCATTTTAAAATATTCTAAACAGATATTAACGCGCCCACATGTATATCGGAAAAATTTAGGCTAAACTGGGTGTGTAAATCAATAAACGTGATTTAATATAACTGTATCCCTTTTTAAAAAGCACAAAACCCTTAACATCTAGCATATACAAATAAAATATAATTTCCAAAAGAGAAAAATGCACATCAGCTTAGGTAGAATTTTGTCTTCTTAGAGATTTGATGGCCAGACTTTTATCGTCAAGCGGTACATTTCCTCAATTATTATAACTTTGAAAAGCGACACCACATCGAATGAGTTTATGATATTTTTGATCTTGCCATGCATGAAGCAGTTATATGTTTTTAGATCAATCCTAGCAAATATTTTTTATTGTTGTTATACTTACTTCTTTTACATTGTTACAGGTTACAGAGTGTACATTAATAACGATAATATAAAGATAAACTATTTAACATAATTAAAATAATGTATAAGCTAGTTCATTAATAAATAGACATACTATTCCGCCTTAAAGCTATCGCAGTATTTTCTGACTGGCATTTTATAGACAGTCAGCAAAAGAAGAGTTTTTTATAGTTTTTAGAACAACTGCTGGAATAAAAGGTATGATTGTGTCTGAGATTAACTTGAGGCCCATATAGGAAATATAAAACAAAAATAGGAGAATTTGTGTCGTATATTATTAATACAAATTAAATCAGACTCTTTTTACTTTAAGTGATGAAGTGCTGACGCAACTTTTTGGAGTTCCTAGAGCCTTTAGACATTTTATCAGTATGAGGAAGGCATGTAGCAAACTTGTTTTGCACTCTTTCTAATCTTATTATATAAACGCTATCAAATCTAGACCAAATGGTAGAATTATACTCAAGATGCAGTTTAACAAGAGCTAAATAGGAGGTGCGAAGCGTGGACAAATTAAAACGATTCTGGAAATTTCTAGAACAAATTTTAATGTTTTAATGTGCTCGTAAAAATCAAGACCACAACCAAAAACGATATACCGGCCTCTAATAGATAATATTCTTTGAATTAGACCATTACTTATTAAGTAGTTATATGGTAGAAAGTGACAGCCTTTTAAGGGGATTTACAAATAGCAAATTCTGTTTGCATCATTTAACAAGCTGAAGAAATAATTAGCGGATGAAACAGATTTAAAGACTTTAACTTCATGAGCAAAAAAGGAAATGAACTTTCATTTTAGAAAATATAGCACCTAAAATGTAACAGAAAAGTGGAGAATGAAGATGAACCTTTTGATGAACACCTGACAGAGTCAAAAGAATGTAAGCGTGTGAAATTAACTTTAACTATATGCTTGCGACCAAAAATACCTCTGACTAAGAAAAAAAAGCTTTTTTAGCGAGATTCAATAATCTACTTTGTCGAAAAGAATTGATAGATCAGTAAGTTTATCTGGAGGCTAACAGTAAACTGATCTAGTGTTTAGCTTTTAAAGATCAATTAGATACATTGGGGTGTTTACTTAAAAAGCTTATGTTGCCCAAGAACAATGGAAAGCTTAAAAGCTAGGACGGGTCGCAAATAACAAGGCTATAATTTGTTTGTATTTTTAATTTGCCAGTTCTTTCTCATTAATTGTAGCAGTTTAGCTACTTGTTGACTTATTAATGAAATTACTAAAGAATGCGTCCAATTCTGGACAAATCCATCTCGTTATCCTGTGTAGTCCTAACCCTAGTCAACTCTTTGGAAGATTTGGGAGATAATATCAAATTGTAAAATCTAAGCCGACGTTCAACAACTTTTAAAAGAGCTTCCTTCTGTTTGAAGTACTACAGTCGGAATGGTACGCTTTTTTTTACTTAATTCCTTCATTAGTTCAAGAAATAAAGGCGAGTTTAAGCGACCTGTTTTTAACTTTTTACAACGAAAATTAAAGGATAAGAGTCCTGTGCAGCCCTCGAGAACTGGTGAGCGGCAGCTGTCGTACTCAAAACTAGTCTTCTAGTCGAGAATATCCCCATGACACTTTCAGCAGTTGATGTTTTGACTCAATATGTATCTTAAATATTTAAGATACTTAAAATTATTAAACTAATTAATTAAAATGATTGACTATAACAATTATTGTTGCACAACGTAACTTTTATTTCTTTCTAAGAAATCGATTTAAAAGAAAATTAGGTTCTTGGGATAATAACAAGAAAACCTTTAAGTATCTATTTACAGTAGAATGACTATTGTAATAATTATTTAGCTAATATTTTAGGAATTTTTTATTAATGGGTTAGATGATGTTACTAGCTGTATATCTGTAGTGGTAGAAGTGGCTCTTATTATTAATCCACTTGCACATGTCGCGTAAACTACATGTAAGGAGTAGATAAAATAGACAAGTGTACACTTATTGTCTTAAACTTCTCTACCAGTAATATAAGCAATAAATACTAAGTTTAGTCTAATTTGCAAAATGCGTTAACCCGCAGGAGGTTCCTTACCCTTTAACTGAAACTAAAAGTACCAGAACAGTGTTAAACGTTCTTCAACATCAATTAATCATTAAGCTTTTATTAAGCTCTTAATATCTCTGTCACTGTACATGGTAATTTACACAAATATAGAGAAAATCCAAAAAATTTAGCTTTTAAAAAGATCTTTTAATCAAATTTTTAAAAAATCTGCCGACAGTGAACGGTTATAACTCTTAGTTGATAAAAGTCAGTTTCTTTATATATATGAGGGACGTTTTCAATGTTTTCTGGTGTAAACTTTTCATTCAATGTCGTCGGCAGCACTACGGGTTCTCTTGAAGTTTTTAATTAACATTTAAGAGGTAGCAAGACGACAAAAAATAAATGGTAGACTCTATCTCAAAATCTCACTTTCGTCATTGCCATTTCAATGTACCCGCAACAATAAAAATATAACAACAAAGAAATTGCTATGTATTAGTAATACTATCTGCTGAGTTCCTTATATTTATTAGGAGAACATTTGGTGCAGTTTTAAAATGGTGGGCACTTCAAAAAGAGACCAAGTTTCTGTCTATCTCGTACTGTTTTGTTTGATTCCGTTTAATTTTAAAACACAGATTAATAAACTAATTATAGTTTTCAAAGTTGTGATATAAACTAATTGTTCGTTCGCGGTGGCTGACCATTTTAGTCAAACATGAATTTAATTAGATTTTCTTCACTTTCAGATCTTATAGTTTATTTAGATTGTAAAAGTAATCTTTCCGCGGCGGTCGTGCACGGAACACGGACGAATTTAATAGTGGCGATAAATAATCCGAATACGGGTCTCATTACACTGAAATTGAACGTAGTGAAGTGCAGAACACCGGTAAGCAGAAGTGACATAAGTGAAGTAAACAATAGTAAATAATAATTAAAACTGAAATGCAATTTAAACTGAGCTATAACAAGCTAAAACCAAACTTTCCTTCAATAACGGCCGACTTTATCAATCGAGAGAGCGCAACGGGGTATTAGAGGTCGACCTGAGCGAATGAACTGTGCGATAAACCGACCCGCGATTATCGGAGTTTGAAACTAAAAACTGTAAATATTTATTTAAAGTACTAGTGTAAATATTTATGTAAATTTCAAGTGAGTAACAGCGTTAAAAGGAACATAGATTTAAATAGCAGCGAAGAGAAAGAAACAGAGATATTCAAGCCTAGCAAAAAAGTAATTAGATCACCAACTGAAGAACACAAACAGAAGCCGACAATAACAAATATGGCAGATTTCCAAGAAATCAAGAATATGATGCTAACAATGACTGAAGAAATAAAGAAAAACACCGAAGAAACACGTAAACTAAGAGAGGAAATGCAAAAAAAGAGGAAAGATGGCTAACGGAGAAGAAACAACTAAAAAATAGGATCACCAAATTAGAAAACCAGATAGAAGGAATGGATAAGGAGAAAAGGAGAAACAACGTGGTGATAAAAGGAATAGGATTTGACCCACAACAGAAACAAAACGCGGCTAAACAATTCCTAAAGGACAGATTAATGGTAGAAGCAGAAGTTAACAAAGTAATAAGTATAAAACCAAGGAGGGACAATTAGTAAATATTATTGAAGTAAATGCATGGAAACAAAACAGGAAATTATGAAGAACAAATACAAATTGAAAGGTAGTAAGATATATATTGAAAATGATCTAACACTAAAGGAAGAAATACAGGCTGAGATAAGGAAAATGGCTAAGGAAGAAATTACCAAAGGACACAAAGTAAAAATAGGATACAGGAAAATAACCATTGATGGAGAAGCCTACATTTTGGATGATGATGAAAGGAGTAACCATAGCAAAAATTGAACAAACCAAACAAAGGAATAACAAAGATGACGAAAATGGCAAAGAAAAGGACAATGAAGCGGAATACAAATTATGGAAAATTGGAAAATGGAAAATAGGGACAAAAAATTAGAAAGACGAAACACTAACAAAAGAAATAGAAAAACAAAGAGAAATACAAATAAAAAAGAAACTAAATAAATGGAAACTAGGAGCTTGGAATATTAGAAGTATACAAGGAAAAGAAGTGGAAATAATAAACGAATTTGAAGCAGCAAATTTAGAAATATTAGTGATAAATGAAACAAAAGAAAGGAAATGGAGAAATCAGTCTAACAAACGGCACATATTAATATACAGTGGAGTACAGAACGATCAAAGAGCGGCAGGTGGAGTTGGCTGTATAATACACAAAAAATAACTGAACAAATCAGTACTTGGAAAGCAATATCGGAAAGAATACTATTAGTAGAATTAAGGATAGTCATGGAAAGATTATGACAATAATATCAATATACGGACCAGACGAAAATGAAAGAGTAGAAGAAAGAAAATTCTGGGAAGAATTAACAAATACCACAGAAGAAGCAAAGGAAGTATATACATAGCAGGCGACTTCAATAGTAGAGTAGGGAAGAAAGATGAAGAATATAAAGAAATAATAGGACAATATGGAGAGGAAGTGCGAAACAATAACGGAAAAGACTTTTGGTTCTGTCAATTGCAAAACATAATTATAACCAACACATTCTATCAACACAAGGAAATACACAAGTTCACTAGAGTACAAATAAATAGAGGAGAAATCAATCATAGATTATATATTAGCACAAAAAGAAGAGAAGAAAAATATATTAGATGTAAGAGTGAAAAGAAGTGCAGAAATCTATAGCGACCACTACTACAAAATGGAAAAAGATAGCACAGGTAACCAGAAATTATTTTACAAAATCATAAAATCCTTTAGAACAGAAAAGCAGAGAAAAGAGATATACACATAAAGAACAAAAACCAAGAAACAATAACAAATGACACAGAAATAATGGAAAGATGGAGAGAATATTTTCAGGAGTTACTAGGTCAACAGACACGTACAACAAGAATTATTACAAATGAAACGGGGAAAACAAACCAGATAGAAGAAGAGGAAATTGAAAAAATAAAAATGGACGAGCTGAGGAATGTAGTAAGAAAACTAAAAATGGAAAAGCACCGAGATGATAAAGTTACAGCAGAAATGATTAAACACTTGGGAGAGACAGGGATGGAATTACTACTAGAAATATTAAACAAAGCATGGCAAAGTGAAAAAATTCCAGAAGAATGGGAGTGGTACTAATAACGCCAATACACAAGAAGGAGACAGAAAACAGTGCTGTAACTATAGAGGAATAACGCTACTGAACATTATTATAAAATATATGAACAAATAATCAATAACAGATTAAAATAATATTAGAACCCCAACTAGCAGAACGCAAAGTGGATTTAGACCAGGGAGAAGTGCAAGACCACATCTTCACAATTAAACAACTAATAGAGAAAAGACAACCACAAAACAAAAATCTTTACCTAGCCTTTATAGATCTGCAGAAGGCATTTGACACAGTTCCTAGAGATAAAGTATGGAAAGGACTGAAAGAAAAGGAATAAATAACAAAATTATACTAGTGATTGAAGACCTATATGAAACCAACACAAATTATATAATAAGTAACAATAGAAATCAGAAGGGTTCAAGACAGAGAAGGGATTAAGGCAGGAGGAGGACTAAGCCCAACCTTATTTAATATACACATGGACAATATCATCAGAAAAACTGAACAAAACATAAAGAAGTTGTTTGTAGGACATAGAAATTTAGAAAGAGTAGAAATAGCCGAGGAGTTTTCGCAAACGACGTGGTGTTAATAGCAGGACAGGAAAAACTTTACAAGAAAATATAAATACATGGAAAGAAGTACTAGAAACAGAGGGCATGAAAATAAACATAGATAAAACTAAGATAGTGGTAATTGGAGAACAGGATATTAGAACAAATATTAGAATAGAAGACATCAAAATAGAACAAGTAAAGGAATATAAGTATTTGGGAATAACATTAGACAAAACAGGGAAACAAGTTGCAGAAATAAACGAGAGAATAAATAAAACAATAAAACTGTACTATGCAATGAACAAAAAATTCATAAACAAGAAAGAAATAAGTAATAAAACCAAGTTAAAAGTCTTTAATACAATATACAGACCAGTACTAACCTACGGAAGTGAATCGTGGATACTCTCAAATAGACAAAAAAACCAAATTCAAGCTACAGAAATGAAATACCTTAGACGAATACTAGGAGTAACCAGAAAGGACAGGATTAGAAACACAGAAATAAGAAAAGAATTAGAGGTGAAACCAATCATACAATTTATAGAACAAAAGCAACTCAGTTGGTGGGGACATATACAGCGAATGATTAACAAAAGACAAGTAAAGGCAGTATACGAGGCCAAGACACAGACAAAAAGGAAAAGGGGAAGACCAAGGAAACAATGGAACCAAGTGATAGAAGAAATACTACAAAAAAGAGGAAAATCATGGGAAGAGGCAAAAAGGGTAGCAAGAAATAGAAAAGATTGGAAGAAATTTATAGAAGAAAAATAAAAATAAAAATAAAATGTAATATGAATAAATAAGAATGTAAACCCGACACCGAAAGGTAAAAGGGTAACGATTATAATAATAATAAGTAATCTTATACATATTACTATATTCTAAATTTATTATGATGTACCTGATTTTATACAACACGATGCTTTTTTTTGCCTTGGAAAAATAGCTGTATATTGTGTGCTTAATGTTGATCCTTAAATAATAGAAATACACTCAATGACGCAAAGATTAGAACTTAGAACTTCAATTTAAAAAAATATAAAAGTTTTATGGTTTTGCTCCACCAGCAATTATTGAAAATTATAATTATAACAGTAGGATTTTTAACAATAAATTAAATAATATTTTGAAAAAAATGACAGCTAAGTAATATAAAAATATTACAGTTGACTAACATTGTACACGGTTCAGCCAAAACGGCACAGGTTAGAAATAAAACTAAACCTTTACTTCCTTATATAATTAATAAATTCAGAAGTACTAGTTACACTACAGCATTTCTTGCAACCAGTGCAGGTAGCTTATAATATTCTTCTTTTAAGATAATTAAAATATTAAAATTAATTATTAAAATTAATGTTTGTTAATAATTCTCTAAAATAAAACCGTGCAATGAGTCATATTTTACATTTATGTTACCAGCATCTACTAAATAGTCTTTTAACTCTTGTAAGTGTACTACAGGTGTGCATCATATTGTTTCAAGTAAGTAGGACTAAAAGGGTTCAGATAAGTACTGTGTGAAAAATCCAACTAATGTCGGTTAACTTAAAAATTCTTACATTACCATAAAGCCATGCTTTATCTTCATTAACGTCAGAATAAGATAAATGCAAATGAAAGTTACCAAATGACAAAGTAAACTATTCAAGAAAGGTTACACTATCTACCAAAAAATTACATTCTTAAGCATCTGTGAATAGTTTAGTGTTTTTGAACTACGCCACACTTATCTAGATGCAAATATCAAGATAATTTTAGTCGAGGGCGCTTCACAAGCCTGATTAAACTGACACAAGTGTCCGAAAAATAATAAACTGCTATTTAATGCTGTTTGCATTTGCGGATGTATGAGGAAAAACCTTTGGTGACACTCCTTCAGAATAAGCATTTGGTAATAGAAATAAGTCTTCGGCCAGACAGTGGTTCGTCATTCTTTGCCAATTTGCAGACAGTAGTCGAACTTGGATATAGAAACAATTTTTCCATTCAGTACGGAAAAGTTAGCCTTAGTGTGTGAGATGCCATTTGGTATGGTGGCATATAACGTTTAATTTTTGTGTGACTGGCGATTCGGTGTCGTGAGTTCGAGGAGTGAGGACGTGCTGGTAAGCAAAAGTGTTATATTGTTAGGAAATAGATGTTAAAGTGGAAACTGCAACTTGAAACTGAAGTAAATAGTGCAAATATTAAAAAGAAAAATAACTGATAGAGGTAGATTAAGGATTTAATGCAAGTACAACAATAAAAGGTCTAATTAAAAGTGAACGCCACAGTAAAGTATGAGATTAAACTCTCTCTTTAACCCTCATTGCTCCCAGTATTGGGCACAGGTCTCCCTCAAATTCTTCCATGTAGCGCGATTCTGTGCGACTCTCATCCATGGCAGTCCTGCTACTCTCTTAATGTCGTCTTGCCATCTCATTATTGGCCTGCCACCCTGTCTCTTGCCTGTCCATGGTCTCCATTAGAGGATCTTAACGTTCCACCTCCTGTCTTTGATCCGAGCTGTATGTCCTGCATATTCCCATTTCAATTTCGTCACTCTTTTCACTACATCCGCGACCCCAGTTCTATCTCTTATCCATTTATTTCTCTTTTTGTCTCGTATTGTAATTCCAATCATTGCTCTCTCCATTGCTCGCTGAGTGACTTCCAGTTTTGTTTTTACTTGTTTCGTTAATGTCCATGTTTGAGCGCCGTATGTCATTATGGGAAGTATACATTGGTCATATACCGTAGTTCGCAAGCGTTGGGGTATTTTGTTGTTTTTTAAAATATAAGCTAGCTTTCCAAAAGCTGCCCACGCCAGACGTCTTCTTCTATCTATCTCGTGTTCTCTGTTTTCCTTCCTTAATGTTACAGTTTGTCCTAGATATATATACTCGTTGACATTTTCTAGGATAGTTCCATTTATGTTTATTTGTGGGTTCTCAAGACACATTGTCTTCGTCTTATTCAAATTTACTTTTAGACCTATTTTCTAGACGTTTTTTTCTAATTCGTTTATCATAATTTGTAGGTCGTCTTTGTTGTCTGCAAATAGAACTACGTCGTCTGCAAATCTTAAATGATTCATTTTTCCCATTTACATTAATACCCTATTTGACCAGTCCAGATTTTAAATATTCCTTCAAGTGCCAAATTAAATAATTTTGGAGATATTGTGTCTCCTTGTCTAATACCTCTATCAATTGAGTATTTATTACTAGATGCATGTAATTTAATTGTTGCTGTAGCGTGTTTGTATATATTACTTATCAGTGCTGTATATCGGGAATCTATTCTAGCACACTTAAGTTTCTTCATTATTGCCCAATGTTCAACGCAGTCAAACGCCTTCTCATAATCAATAAAAGCCATGAACAAAGGCAGGTTATATTCGATGGATTTCTCGATTAGAATTTTAACAGTAAGTAAATGGTCACAGGTACCATATCCCTTTCTCAAAGCTGCTTGCTCTACTGTCTGATAATCATCTAATTTTTGTGATAATCTGTTAGTCAAGATCTTTGTTAACAATTTATACATTTGAGAAAGTAGGCTGATAGGGCGGTAATTTTGTAATAGTAATGCGTCTCCTTTTTTAAACAAAATTACTAGCACGGCGTTATCCCAGTTATCTGGTATTCTCCCTTGTTGTAGGCACATGTTAAATAGGATTTTTAGCTTGGGGATTACTATTTCTTTGGCTTCTTTGATCATTTCTATTATTATATTATCATCTCCCGGCCCTTTATTGTTTTTCATCGTCTGCAGGGCATGCAAAATTTCGTCTTCACTGATCTCCGGCATATCCTCAAATCCTACATTTACTATTTTAGAATTCTCTTTTGGCCCCTCAGGTTGTTTAATGTGCGACCCATATAGTGTTTTATAGTATTTCTCCGTAGTTTTTAGGATCTCGTCTGTGTTTCTTATTTCTGTTCCGGTGGAGTCTTTCACTGCAATGATTTCTCGTTTCCCATATCTTCTTTGTCCTCTATTACTTGCTCTATTTGTTCTTCATTGAATTTTTCTAAATCTTTTCTTATCATACGCCTCGCTTCTTTTCTCACTTCTCGATATTCATCAGTTGCATATTTTCCTTCTTTATATAACTCTCTTCTTTCTTCTATTTTTTGTTTTGTTTGTTGAGTAATTTTATTTATCTTTTGGCATGTCGTCTTTGTGATTTTTTCCGACGCTTCTGTTAATGCTAGTGTCAGATCACGAGATATTTGGTTTAGATTGTTGTCATTATATTCCTTTAATAGCAATGATTGTCGTATGTACTTTTGATAGGTTTCCCTGTTTTGTTTGAGTGTCTGGGCATTTATCGTTCTTTTATATCTATATTTATATCTGTTAAACTTTTGAACAGTAACCTTTGCCCTTACGAGCCGATGGTCACTTTCCGTGTTAAATGAATTTAAGACTGTGACATCGTTTATGCTTAACTTTTTGGATGAGAGTATATAGTCAATTTCATTCTTGGTCTGCCCATTTGGGCTTATCCACGTCCACTTGCGCTGGGCTTTTTTACTGAAAAAGGTGTTCATGGCGTACAATTTTTGATCTGCCAGGAAAGCTGCTAGCATATTTCCTCTTGGGTTTCTTTCGCCCAATCCATATTTTCCGATGTATTCTTCCTCCTTTATATGTCCTATAATCGCATTGAAGTCGCCCATGACTATATCAAGATTAGACATTCCCTCTTTCCTCGCATTTATAATGTCCTCGTATAATATTTCAACATCTTCGTCAGTATTATTGTATTATTTTTATGCGGTAGTTCTTTGATGTTTCTATGATCATATACGCTACTCGTTCAGATATTCCTTTGAAGCTAATAATATTTGGTATTATTGATTTCTTAACAAGGAAACCTACTCCCCTTTGACTGTCGCTTTCATGGCCGCTATATATTAGTGCATTTCCTGATGGTAGAGTGATATAGCTTTCTCCTTTTCTCCTTACTTCTGCAAGTCCCAATACGCCCCAATTAATTTTACTTGCTTCGTTTTCCAGATCGTATAGTTGTGAATCATCTAGTAGGGATCTGCAGTTATAGGTGGCTACCAGGAGTGAACATTTCTTCTTGTGTATCAGTGTCATGTCCCCCCCCCCCAGAATCCTTGGGACAAACTGAAAGATCAGTGTGGGATTCTGAGCTTTGAGCTCTACCCACCTGGGGTAATTTTGTTTTGGATACTGACATTACCATAGTTAAAGAGAATGAGGGGTATTTGGCATTAAAAACGCCACGCTTGCCATTGCGTGTTAGCGAGTTTGGTAAGGGATGGGGTAGGTAGGGGAGATAGGTAGGTGTAAGGGGTAGGAAATGATTTTCCCCCAGAAGCGGAGGTAGGGGCAAATCATTGCTCGCATAAGGCAGGGTCGCGTCCCTGTAATAGGTCTGTTCCATGCCGGGATCGCATAGGAGTACCTATCTGCTACCATATGAGATTAAACTAATTTATATTATTTTATTTATAATATTAAGTAGTTTTAACTGTACTGTTTTTAGTTTTTTACTTTTCTTTGGTTTAACCTGTCATCGAGCACAAATTTTCAGAACATACTTCTTTTTTTTGTTTTGTTAACAGGTGCAACAATGTGTAATAAATTTAACATTAGCTAGACAATAATAGGGCAATCTCTATTAATTTTTAAGAAAAAAATGTCTGACATTCGATTCAAAATCGACGTTCTCAAACAATTTAAATACACAAATATTAAAAATGTTTTTAAAATTGCGTCATTACCACCAAACTTCTATAAAACCTCTTTTGTAAAACCTCTCTTGTAAAATTTTAATGTAGTGGACTTGCTCTAGAGTTGAAAAGGATTTTATTTAAGGAAGATTTCTATTATACATCAGCATTGTCAAAAATTTATAGAAACTAAAATCAGCTTGGCATACCATCACGATTAACCTAATTGATGTGGCTGTATTAAGAAGACAATAGTGTAAGTATATAAAATCCATCGACCACATGCGGTTTCACGGAAAAACCGGCACTGCAATTGAAACGTTGACATGTAAGTAGGCTATTTGTGTGCCCCAGTAAGTGCAGGTTATAAACCCGTAACCGCATGTATGTCAGTGCCGAGCCCAATATCAATGAGGGCAGCAAAGGGAGTATCGCCCTGTTGATGTTACGTCGGATGTCGGAAGCTCTCCTTCAATACTCGGGTGACTTATAAAAGTTCGCACTATTACATGTCTGGAGGCAGTGAAATAAGCTCTGCCCTCGCCATGTTTACATTGTCTGTTTTATCCGCATCCATTCGGCTGGGCGGCTTCGCGCATTTTTCGATGCTGCAAGCAGATGCAAAGGAGGGGATACATGGGAGCAGATATTGCCCGACTGATTAGAACAGCAACGATTTTCTGTGCATTGCCATACATCCTGAACTATTAATAAAATAATGTTTATCTAACTAATTGTATTTGAGAACCTGAAAACAAATTTTAGTTTTATCAAAATTGTTAATTTATAAAATTAAACTTGGATGGCTTCCGAACGTTCTCTTAAAAGCTGTGTTCTAAAATTAAATTAAAAGGATAAAAAATAGTAAAAAAATAAAAAAATGTTAAAGTATCCAGAAATTATTGAAATTATGGAGGTAAATGAGGTACTTGTTAGAGTGTGATAAAAATTTAGCATTTTGTAACCGTTAAACACTATGTGCACACAGTTTTGTCTCATTTTAGGTAAGAGCGCCAGGCAAGGAGACAAATCAAAGATGTTCTTTAACTGTAGCAAACCATTTCCCTTTTTTCAAAGTTTTCGATGCATTTCTATTTCAGTGTTTGTTGTTTCTTTCAGGTAGTCCACTAAAAATTTTACTGGCCCTGAATCAATTTTAAAACACCATTGTAAAGCACACAGAACAACCTATAAAAATATGTACTTGATTAAAATGCTAAATCATAATCATAATGATGTTACCGCAATCATTGTATAAAGTACTAGAAAAGATTTGCAATTTGGTTACACATTTAATTTCAAATGTTAGAATACTTCACTGAAAAATAACCTTTGGGGGTCAGTTGTTCCAGAAGCGTGACAGTAATGTCATAAAAAACAGAATACCAAAAAATGTTGGTCTACAACATTAAGTGTTGATCAGAGTTGGGAGGTCATAACTCCTGTACTTAGATATACACACATTCTGGTAGACTTGGCAGTTATAGAAAAATATTAGTCTAAAAGAAGCACCGAGGTCAAACGCCCATCTTTGTCTGTTATTATGCATGTGACCTACTGCTATAGTGTTTGGGACATTCTTATATAGATAACTTATACTATTCTATGTGACCACCTTTAAGTGAAAAAGGTTTGTCGTCTTAAGTACCCTCTCTTACCTCCATGTTGCCGTTTTACTTTATAATCTACTCACTAAATCCTAAAGCAAAGTATGGGTCTTTAAAGATAAAAACGCGACAGCGCCCAATAGCTGCGATGACAAAATTTCTAAGAAATGTAGGAAAATTAGTTCGACGCTGATTTAAAAGTATGTAGAAGTGCATAAGTGTAATGGGAACTATACTGAAAGATTACGAAAGTTGCAAAGTTGCAAAGCTTTCCTAGCTCTCTATGTATAATTTAGATTTTTTTAAAAAGAAACCCATATGTACTGTATATCTAGAATAATAATAAACATTAAGGTTTTTTTAACTAATCTTATAAATGAAATGTCTAACAGATGCAAAGAAATAGAAACAATTTTTTCCAACATGAATAAGGAAGTTTCAAAAAGTTGTACTTTTCTCTTGGTGTAATATAAATGTAAGCATTGAAGCATTTAGAATCCAAATCACCGAGACGTATTAGTCAAATGTTTGTATTGTTGTGATCGACAATATCTAAGTTAACAATAAAGGTACTTCAAAATAATTAAAAGTAATTCTAAAAGGAACACAGTCAATAAATCAAGAAACGTACATGTAGCTAGACTACCAATCTTTTATTTAACTCCAAATTGAAAAAAATATTTTTAAGTCTGGGTTACACTATTTTAAATATCTTAAAAGCTGAATTTGAAAACTAAGTCTCTAAGACATATTTTTTTACTGATTATGTTACTGTAAAGATCACATCTTAAATATATCTTTATATTAATAAAAAGATAGTAGTCTTGCGTAGCATTTTTATATTTTTTATTGTCCAGAGGTTAACTTCAAGTTATAAATATTAATAAAATATAAATACTATTTACAAAAACCCATGCCACTCTGGCAAGTCATAGACAATGATAAGGATAAGGAAAAGACCGGAAGGATCTATTTTCCAATCCTGGAACTATTGATCAAAAATAGTGGTAATTTGAAAATCTGTAAAGTTATGTGCAAAAATTTGCATAGAAGCAACTACTGCTTCGTTCTCATTAATACAGTTCTAAGAAAAAGGTAGGCAAATTAAGATCCTCTTTGAGCATTTGGTGAAGGAAGCTACATAAAAATATTGCATTAAAACTGGAAATAATACTAACAAAACAAGCTAAAAGAAAAGAATTTTCCAAAAGATATGCGTGATTGAACACAGTGCTGAAGCTTGCATGCTTCAAGTGATTGTAAGATAAAGTAGCTACTAAAAAAGACTCTCAAACAGACAGATAAAACATAGCGTTGTAGTTCCACCTGCCACACCCAACTGCTGTAGCTGGACAGAGCTGAAAGGTGGCAGGGGTAGGCCAAAGCCTCCTCCCTCCGCTTAAAGGCATACTTGTACAAAGTCCAACTATCCCCTAAGCGCATCCATTATCTCTAAGAGTCCAATCCCAATTAAAGGAAATTGAGCAGCTACGTTAACCAACATTTCTTCTCCTCTCAGTAGTCGTGTCGGTAAGTCGCGTCTGACGACATTGAATAGCCCTACCAGCAGTTTTTTAGGTAGGCGTCGTGGAAACCATTGGTGTGAGTAAAAGTTCTCTTTACTACTTACGTTTGATGAGTAGCTGTCAAGATTACTTACGCAATTCTCTACTCTACATCCGTTGATGCTTCCTGCGCTCATTACTCACACTCTTGTGGAATTAAGTAGCCTAATAGCACCAAAAGTGCAGCCCCATTTGCTTTGGTAAAGTTTTCTCTGTCATGTTGGACGAGCAACCGCCGAGATTGCTTGCGCAAACATTTACCATATATTATTACTGTTAACGGCATTCTTTGTTCTGGGATATAAGATAGGGTACTTCAAAAATTAGTTTTATTGGACTAACGTCGAGAGACCTAAATCGATCTAGCAAATATTTTAGCTTCTGCAATAACGCCCAATCTGATTATGTTATGTAAAGAGCAAATCTGCAAATAAAAAATTATTTAATTATAAAAGGAGATTTTTCGTCAACCTGAGAACTGTGAAGAAAATAACAACGCGAGTTTTGATAAGCAACAAAAACTTTTCCTTTCTCTTTTATTTGATTATGTGCTCCCAAGAAGCACGAAAAACTAACTGCTGGCTTAACAATGTTATCTGAAAAGTACTGGTCAGTTTTTTAATTGGCCTGCAACTTAAATGCTACAACAAATCTATGAGTTTTCAGCGAGACTCAAACTGGGTTTTCGTACAAAGAGGCATTCGCTCGCGACCAGTCGACCACAGCGGCAGTCCTTTCAGCAATATTAACTTATATTAAAAGTTTGTCTTTGTAGGTCCACAAATATTTTCACATTTTAAAATACTGCAATATAGAGTTCGTTGGCCAAATTTAATAAGAGAAAATCTATAGGGCAAAAATGAAATTTTCGCACCGCTACGCTGGGGTGGAAGCTTTCGTCGTTCCACGTTGTCGTGTAGACAAAATATTCGCCAATAAGCCGCCGATACACGGATTACGGTCATCTTAGGCTACTTTGTGTCTCAGCACGTCCATAACAATCTCATCCCTAAGTCGAAGTCCACGAGGACTGGGGCCATTCCCCATCAGCGCCGCGGCCGCCAACAGAAACCGCCATAAAAGATTTTACGAGCCTGTATTGGTTATCTGTGAGCGCTGGACGCCTGCATTTGATGAGAAAACGCACATATGAGACATCCACCGGCGTAATTTGATTTCTTGATAAAGGAATTAATTCCCCGATCGCCAGCCGCCTTTTCTTTGGCCATTTGGCGGGGCGCGTCCAGCGCACGAAGGTGCGGGCGGCTGCGGCCCGCAGCCCACAGCGCCGCTTGCAAATTAATCACTGAATGGAAGGGAATCAAATCACACGTTCCAATAATTGTTTTATTAATAATGTAGTGGCTACGCTTCAACACGCATAATGCGTTATTAGGCTCAGCTGTCGCCTCCTGGTGCGCCTTGTCGCCTCGATATTACCAATAATGGACGTCACATGCCGATACAACGCCGATTCGCGCTCATTCCGGCTTTCAGTTTCGCATTTCCGGCCCGCTTTATTAACAATTTCGGCTTCCCTCTGCACACGCGAAGCGCTTCCAAATCGGTTTTGTGCCCGCTGCGTTTACAGGCAGCCGAATTTTAATGATAAGCGGCGAATTTTTCTTTCCATCAATAAATTGCTTTAACTGTTTAATGCGAATGCATTCAAAACTAGAATGGACCAATCAACAGTCTTGACTGATTTTCGTTACGAGAGCAATTTACATATTTTTTTTATTACGAAGAAGTTAGATAAAGCTGTTGGTATTTTATTACCACAATTGTATGTCCTACTAGGAAGTGCCGTTGGTAAATGTTCAGCAATTTATATTTGGCAACTTAAAACATTTCAAAACTCAAGTTTATGCATAAGGGCTATATGTTTAAAGGAAAATTAATATATGTATCCCTGATGGATGAAACAATGATAGCTCGGATTGCAAAAGGATGCCCACAGGGGGAATTATGTCTCTTCAACCGTAGAACTTTCTAACAGACAAGTTTTTTAAAAAAACTCGAATAGGATGGATATAGAGCTCTGAAACATGCAGATGGTTTGGTCATGGTATCTTAGAGAAGATTTAATAATACCGTTAGGAAGTGTATGTAAAGGGCCTTAATCTGGTTACAAATCAGACATATACAAAGGGACTAAACAAAAGTTTATTAAAGGAAAAGAAACTCAGAAAGGCTGGAACTTTAAAGGCACCGAAATGTAGAAATAAAATTATTAGGGGAGGTAAAAAATCTTGGAGTTACTTTAGATGCAAAATTCACCTGGAATCAACATATTAAAAAATTAAGAAAAGTATGAAGACAACAACAGTATCATCTAGACGAACTCATGGATAAACATAAGGTCTAAAACCAAACGTGATGTATTAACAAGATATACTCATGATAACATATGGAGATTTGGCATGATGGACAAAGATGACGCAAAACCCGCTATAAATGAATTACTTACGTGTCTAGAAATAACGGGTGCTATAAAAATAACACCAATAGCGCCAATGGAGACAGTGGTAGATTTTCCCCTCTTCATTTTGAAATCATAAGTGAGGCGGGAGTAACTCTTAATGAACTACATAACGCACCCATCTGAAAAAAGTAAGGTTTCTGAAAATAATACATATGGGTAAAGACATACTGGGTATAGAAATAGATCATATGACGCCAAAATTTGTATTCAATATAAATGTCGAGGTTAATATTATAGATTTTAATGAATGCATGAACAAAATAAGCCACAGAAATAGACTAGGAAAAATTACCTGTTACATAGACGGACTAAAAACTACCTCTGAAACGAAAGCAGGCGTATACTATGAAAAGAAACATTTTCAGTTAAGCTTTTTAATAGAAAAATACACATGTGCAAAATAACTTTAAAGAGTTATGAAAATAAGCGAAACAATATATAACGGACAGTTAGGCATCCCTGAAGTCATAAAAGAATTTGAAGCTGGTATGACAATGACGCGAAAAACTCGCTGCTTTAGCAGACTACAAGTTCACTTTATTGTGAATATCAGCAACTGAGGAACTACAGGCAACGAGAAAGCTAGCACAAAACCAACTCCGAGAGTACCTAAAAGTACATGCAAAAACCTTGTAAACGAGCTAAAGAACTATTAGTACAAAATGAGGAATCAGCTACAAACTATCATAAGTTTCCTCATAGCGAACTGTTTTCTTAGAGAACACCTCAACCAACTATGACTGTACATTGGAAGAGAAACAGACACAGTCATCCGTATCTTGCTTAAAGGTGAGGCTTTAACTTATAGGAGGCAAGTTATTTATGGAAAACCAGTAATGTATCCGGAAGAATACAGCAATTATAGTAAAGGACTAGAAAAAGTGCTCTGAAACAAATGGGAAAAGCACAATTACTCCATGGGACTGCATTGCTATGGGAGACATAGATCAAATGGCGCTCAAGAAAAATTTTGATGATAGATGACTAAGCCTCACCGGTATATCGATAGTACAAAGGATTTAAGAAAAGTCGATGAAAATATGTCGCACGAATCCGAATGGAGGCGCATTTCTCATTTAAAACAACAGTAAACTGTAAGCAGTTAACGGACATACTGTACAAATTGTTTTGGAAATCTTGCACTTTGTAGTCAAACATCATCATAGCAATACTTCCAACATTTCAAAGATAAATAATAGCCTTTCTTTTGGATTGTCCCATACAAGTTACTATCTACTAAAACCTATAAAATTCAAAATTCTGTGCGATTCACTAAGATTACTTTGCCGTCGAGAACCACAACTTAATAATTTAATCATACACATCTACTTTTTACAAGATCAACTAACATTGTAGAAAGTATGTCTAATACTCCCCGAACACTTGCTACGATATTAATTACACAAGTACACCCTATCAAAGTTAAAGGAGGAAATGTCTGAAAATGTCTTTCTTTGTTTAGAATCAAAATTTATCTTAGGAAATCGTTGGGTAAATTGAGTAGTCCAATAACTACCGATGCTGATGAGGCCAACCTCACGTATAAAACAACTACGGCTACGAAAGTTTATAGTTGTGAAATTGCGAAGTAATAATATCAATATGGTTATTTATTTTAAAATGTGAAATACCTACACTACAAGATTGAAAGGTACAAGAAGACGCAAAGAACTAATTAAGAATAACAGAACTTAGGTGGACACAATAGATAAGAATGAAAACCTGATGTGTAGCCCTGAAGAGAGGCAAGGAAAATAAAATGATAAACAAAAGGCTAAGGACGCTATAATAAACATAAAACGCATTAACATCAGAATATGTAACAGCAAATAAAAAAAGATTTTACATTACTTATTAATGCTTATGCACCAACAGAATGAGCAGATAACAAACTTACATATCAATACTATAATGATTCACAAAGTGCGTGTGGATGTGTGTGTTCCAGTTTAGATCACTATCTGAACATCGATGTTTAAAGAGACACAGCAAATGTTAATAAAGAAAAATATCAGAAAAGACAGAAATGATATACTAACAAATTTAAAAGTAGATGAAAAAGAAAAACCTACATACAAAATCTAAACTAAAAACTACAGTAACATATAATAGCAGATAATATTGAAAAAAGCGGAAAATAAATGTTTTGAAACAATAATAAGACCTGTGATAACATAAGGGTGTGAAATTTGGGTTAACTATAGAGAAAATCTAAGATTGCCAAAGGAAATTACTTCGTAGAATACTATGTATCGACCAGAAATGAATATGAGTCTAACTGAATTAAAACAAATTATGACCTAGGCAACCTAATAGAAAAGGAAATATTATACTCGATGTCAAAGCTCAGAAAATCACCTGCCTAAAACACATTCAACGAACGCAACAAAAATGTTAACACAATAAAATCAGTAGGGAGAAGGTTTAAGGAAAGATGCAGGAAAAGATGGGCTGATTGTGCCCTAGACGACTAAGGAAAATGGAAATAAGGAATCGGGCAAACAAAATATATAACTACAGGAAAAATGGGACCAACAGTTGTAATGCTTAAGATATAAGGTGATACTGAGTAAAGACTTTTTTAACCGCTATAAACCATAGGTAACCAAATGTTGCAATTCTCCAACAGACTTTGCTTAAGTGCAAAACCCTATAGCAAAAAACGGCTTAAAACATACGGCCAAAATTGAGATTGGGCTTGTAAAAAATTTAAAAGCCTTAAAGTTACTCAAATTTAACCAAGCAACCAACTAGATCTAGGGCATTTGTATACTATTAGTAAGATACAGAGAGACTTTGCCGAATTCTAAATTTTATCTTCTAAAGATGATATATGTTTATGCTCACCAAATTTTCTATTCTATATGTTACCATTTAAAAGTTAAGGAAAGAGCTGCATATTCTATTAATCTTAACGGTGACGCAATTTAAATTGCACAGAGTGACAAACAGCAGTCTGTTAGAAAGAATATTTTTATTGTTTTGGCATATATTTTGATATTGAATCTTCAGATATGCGTCAGATTTATGACACAAGAATTCTTGCAGTATGATTGATTACTATTATATAATTAATCTTTGAATTTGAGTTTATTTTAATTACTTTTGGTTTTGGCTCTCTTTAGTTTCTTATTTTTATCTAAACAGAAAGCACTTTATTTTGTTAGTTTTATTAGTATTAAAGCTGTTAGTTTTCTGAGAAGGACAAATTTTATTCTATAGCAAGCCATGCGCGTTTCTACTGTTCTTTTATATTACAAAAAACCCCACAGTTCACTTTTAAATATTCTATGTATGACCTTTGTGAATATAGAACGGTATTTTCTGGTTTTTGGGTCACAAATTATGCATATATAGACATATACATATAAATAGGCATTTATGTACATATATGCAGAAAAATTCGCCAAAATATGCCACATATGCTTTGACAAACTATGCCCAAAAGTAGTTACAAACACTATTGTGCATTATGTTTCGCAAGTACTCGCATAATTTTTATTATTTCTTAAAAAACATATAACACAATTGTATTCCATCAAAAAACAGTTTAAACTGAACTAGATCTTACAAATATGATCACGGGCCTTTCCAATGTTTACGTGTATAATAAATATGCTTCTTTTACAATGAATCATCTTGTGCACTTTTGTACGTATATTCTCAGTTCATTAAAATACAACAAATTTATTTACAGAACCTTACAAATGAAAATTTGTTACAGTGTGGATAGAAACTATATGTCGAAAAATACCATTCTATTACCTGGCAAAGGCAAAGATGATAATTAAGGCACAGTTGTGTACTGGGTCTAACTTAATTATTAAAAAAAGAGAAATAAAAAGCATAATCGTTGGTTGTGTACCAAGAAATATAGGTTGCATATTTTAATTTTTAAATATGGAAATACATCTATCATCTATAGTTTTATACCTGTAAGTATAATAGCTGTATAGTGGCTAAAAGTTTATTAGTTTAATATAAAGGGTGAATGTTACCTTAAGATCCAACTTTCAGAGACCTTAAATTTATCTTAGGGGATATGTTTGCCAAATATTAACACTATATGTCATTAGGCACTTAATTTTCAAAATCAGTTAGATTGGCTGCAACCAAAATGTACCTGCAAAGTTCATCATAAATTGAAATTCCTTTTTAGGCGTCACAACTACTTCAAACAAAATAACTTTTTTTACCATTGCAACCAGTTTACCAAAACTTTAATGACTAATAGAACAGAACAGAGAAAGCGATTTAACGAAAACAAACAAAAAATATACAGAACTACTTAAATACTCGTATATAAAGTTAAAAAAGTAACAGAATAGGAAACATAATATAGAATGATTGCAAGAGTTCGTGTCCGATTTTAAAAATTATTACAATATTTTCTTTTCCACGATGATTTTCCAACGATTTACAAGTTTTTCTATGCCACTCTTATGGAACGAGGTCGGTTTGTTGTCCAAAAGTCTGTAAGGTGGTTTTCGATAGCTTGTACAGAACTAAGTCGTTTTCCATTTAAACTGTTTTGTAAGGAGCGGAACAAATGAAAGTCTGAAGGTGCAATATCAGGCGAGTATGGAGGATTCTGCAGGACTTCCCATTTCAGCTCCTGCAATTTTTGCAGCGTCTGTTGAGCCACATGAAGCCTAGTACTGTCATGGTAAAAGATGACACCCTTTCTGTTGGCCAAAACAGGACGTTTTTTACGAACAGCAGCATCAAGTCTGGCTAATAGTTGACAGCAGATGTCTGCTGTTATTGTTTCTCCGCACCTCGAAAGCTCAAAATAAATAATCCCCCTGCAGTCCCATCAAACACACAGCAAAACCTTCATTGGATGCAGACCAGCCTTTGCGACAGGATCCGCACCTTCGCTGGTTTGTTTCCATGTGCGTTTTCGTTGCACATTATTGTAAAGGACCCACTATTCATCGCCTGCTACCAGTCGATCCAAAAACGGCTCATTTTCATTCCGTGCCTGAAGTGAAAGAGCCACGTTTATCCGGTCTAATTTGTTCCTTTTCGTTAAACAGTGCGGTGCCCAGGTATCAAGCTTGGAGATATACCCAAGCTTTTTTAAATGGCGAAACGCGGTGAACTTGTCAATGTTTAGCCTCTCAGCTAGCTCCTCAGTCATAATTCTTGGATGTGTCTTCACTAGAGTACGCACAGCATCGTCATCAAGGCCAGAAGGTCCGAACCACTCTTTGACAGTTCCCAGAGTAGGAGCACGGTCCACATAAACAGTCTGAATATTTTTTTGAGCCGTTCCAACACTCAGGCGCTTCCTGAATTCATACAGCATCACATGCCGCAAGTGCACTTTTTCGTCTCCCATTTTCACGGACCGATTGCACGAGCACGTAAACTTTTTAAAGCGTTTTTTTGCAAGAAACGGGCGCAATTCTTTGTAACTCCTTTACAAATCTATTTCCTATAATCAACGTCATCTATAAAATCGGGTACGAGCTTTTGCAATCATCCTGTACAATAAAACCTTCTCCAATCACACTGTAAAAATTAATGCATATACTGTTGTTGCTTATAGAAAACTAATAAAACACCTAAGAGAATAAATTGCTATTCACCGCTCGTACCGAATTATTATAATTGTCATACGCCATCACTATTACTTTATACCAATTGAAAACATAAAATCAAAACTGGCAACTACAGTACACAAAGTTCACAACATCATGAATGTTAAATATGGAGCACCCAAAGAATTTTTATAGTTATTTTTCATAGAGCTGAAATTTTAATAAAGTGGTAAAGAAATTTTCAACGAAGAATTTCGATGGAACATTAAAATAATTCCGAAAGCTTCAAAAACGGATCATAATATAGTCCAATGCACCATACATCGATCCTACGACTATTCTATAATTTACTGCCTAAAAATTTTTATTGCGTAAAATGCGATCCATCTCACAATACAAAGGAATGTAGTATACACTACGTAACGCAGATCACCCTACAAATTACAAAAGTTGAACTGTATATAATAAATTAGAAGACATCTTTGCTTCACATTAAATTAAGGTCTTCAAAACCCATAAAAAAATTAAAGACTATCGCCGTACCCTATTGCCTCTAACATATTTTTATTCTAAGTAAAGAAAGGCATAAGACAATTAAACAAATTCAACAGCTCGAAATATGACCTAATCACAAAAATACTGAAATACCTCTTTTAATCATCATATTTAACGACATGTTAGGATTATTATATTTTCCTACAATCTAGGAGTATACTAAAATAATAAACCAAATTTAGGAAGAGCCCCACGAATACTTTCTTTAGACCTATTAATCGGCTATCTATTACAAACTAGGTTTTCGAAAGATTCATAGAAAAGAAATTATATACAGAACATGATTTTTACCACTATTTCTTAATCATCAATTTGGATTTCTGTAACACTATTTCCTAACGCAATTTTCAACGCAACTTTCAACGCAATTTTCAGATTTCCAACGCAGCATTCTTTGACATTTCCATAATCTCTGATAAGGTCTATATTGTCCCACAAATGCTACCCCTCAATAAAGTTATATTTGTCTGACAAAAAAGTTTCTGTTTTATATTCAAATGAGCAATTCCACTTTTTGCTTTTTTAGGAAAACGTACTGCAACAGATTTTTTCAATATGGTGAAGGTCATAAGACCTATTTAAAAAAAACATCAAGTACACTTGCCAAACATACTCTTTGTGGCGGAAACCATCCGGCAAATTATAAAAAATACGCAGTTTATAAAGACTTATAAAAAGTCAGAAATGGGTTATTTAATGGCCCAACCAACACAATAATTAAAAAAACGAATTCTCTCCAATCTCACATCAAACTACTCCCAATAATGTAACTGCAGATCTATCACAGAATAAACTAACGTTTTTGCAAGTGCCTTCAGGGAGAAACACCATCACGTCCAATAAGCACTCTTTAACTTCTTCCAGGAGTATAATACAGTGTTCACGCAATGAAATTGGCTTAAAAATAGCGTCGTAACTACAAATAGCATTGTGGAATGTTAACGGTCTCACAGATCATATATAGGATATTATAGCATTCTTTAAGTTACAAAATAAAAATATTTTATTTATATCAGAATCCCACACAACACCAAAAACAATTATAGTTCCATACTACTCTACTTAGTAGTTTGCTAATCACCCAAACAATGCTGCCCAAGGCGGAGCTATAGTCATCGTAAAAAATTCAGTTGCACACTACGAGGTACAACCTTACTGAACAAATAAAATTTAATGTACCTGCATAAAGGTGGAAACACGGCTTCATCTATTTGTAATTGTAGTATAGAATCCGGCGATTTTTTATAGTTTCTTTGGAACAACCTTTAGGCAATACGTTAGCAAGCTTTTGCCTAATGACCAATCGGTATGGAAAGCAACAAAAAAACTACAACGACCAACTACAGCAATCCCCCCAATTAAGATATCAGGTGGTAGTTGGGTTAGATCTAATAAAGAAAAAGCAGATATTTGCTCTATACCTTGAAAACGTTTTTACAACTTTACTATACCAACTCAATTAATTAATTATGATTTCCAATATTAAACCATTTATTGACGCCCCCTTCCCCTTCATCTAAAGGCATTTTTACCAACTAAAGTTCTAAACCAAATAAAATAATTAATATTAGTAAAGCACAGGGCTACCACCTCATAGTAGAGGACACTCTTTAAAATCTTCTTCTACTATATAAAACAGCATATTGAGACTATGCTATTACCCCTTGCAATGGAAATTCGCTCAAGCTACTATGCTCAACCTACGAAACCTCATCCTATAGATCAATAAGCCTTTTCTTTCTTTTGCCCAAAATCTTCGAGATATTACTCTAAACTTAACATAAGCGAATTCATAAAACAGTCGACCTAAATTATGTACGTTCTCCCTCTCATTTTGGCTTTCGTGAAGGCCATTCAACAGTTCAACAAAGCCATCGCATAGTTACCAAAATCATGGAAATTTTCGTAAGAAGAAGCTTGTGCATGGCGCTTTTTAATATATAACAGGTTTTAATAAGGTATGACATACAGGCCTTTCTTATAAACCGAAACAACACTTTCTTAGTCAACTTTACTTAATACTAAAGTCATATTTTAGTGAACGGATGTTTTAAGTCAAGCTGAACAACCTTATATTAATCTATTGCCAAATTAACTCCAGAGTGCTGCAGGGATGGATGTTGGGACCGCTTATGTACCTCATGTGTACAGCGGATGCTCCAGTTTCAATGAATACATCAATAGCAACATTCGCCGATTATACGGCTATTCTAGGAGTCAATGATAATGTGGAATTAGCACCAATTACAGATACATCTAGACCTCCTAAGCGACTGGTTCAGGGCCCAAGTGACTTTTACAACCAGAAGCATAGTATGTTAGACAACAACGCACCAATACCAGTGAGAACCGAAGTTGAATACTTCGGTTTGCATCTTGACTGCAAACTTAGATGAAGAACACATATTAAGGCTAAACGCAAACAACTTGACCTCAAAAGTGATTAATCGGTAAGCACTCTTATGTTTAATTATCCAACAAATTGCTTCTGTATAAAGTGAAACTGAAACCCACCTGAATCTACAGAATTC
Organism: Sinelater perroti; assembly: GCA_036346155.1. Lineage (NCBI taxonomy): Eukaryota > Metazoa > Arthropoda > Insecta > Coleoptera > Elateridae > Sinelater > Sinelater perroti. The sequence goes on from JARFIY010000336.1 coordinate 679,050, forward strand.
ATCTCTGTGGCTGTGCCAAGGTTTTCCATACCAAAATACTTCAGAGATTTCAATCTAAAACCTTACGAATTATAACAAACGCTCTCTGGTTCGCAACTAATAAAACACTCCACACAGACTTAAAAATGTCTTATGTACTTAAAGAAATACAGAGATTTTCACGTGCATATAACCAAAAATTAGCTGACCATAAAAATAAACTAATACAGTAGCTCACCAGTACTCCAGGAACCAGAATACTGAAGCATCATTGACCACAAGATCTTATTTAGTCTAATTTTCTGTTCTACTAGCACTGATTGGGTCTCCACTAATAATTTGCTCATTACTCAAATGTTGAGTAGATAATATAAAATAATACAGCAGTAAATATGCAAATTATGAATAAAAAAATAAATCTGGAATCGCCGAAGGTAGTGTATTAGGACCATTGCGTTTCCTCATTTCCATAGCCGATATATCTAAAACCAACAAGACAAAAACTGCCTCTTTTGCTGATGATGTGACTGTTATTGCCATTAATAACAATTTTTAAGTATCGTCAAGAACCTATAAAACCATTTCAACCTGCTTCAGTACCTGTACAGCAAATTGCAAAAAAAGTTAATTCAATCAAATCTGTTCAAGTCAGATTTACCATAAGGCGTGAATTATGCACATATGTAGTAATAAACAATGAGCTGTGGTAACAGAAGTAGAGTATCTAGGTCTTTATATCGATCAAAGACTCGCTTGAAAAAACACTCAATCTTTGAGGTGCTAACATGACCTAAAATTTTGACAAAACTATCTCTGAACACCAAAACGGTACTAAAACCCATATGGTCCTTCGCTCTTTAACTTTTAGGATAATCAAAGCCGTTATCAATCAAAATTATTTAGAGATTTCAGTCTAGACTACCAACAAAGATTCCAAACGTCCCATGGTCACTCCATACAGACCCAAATATTTCCTTTGTCATAAGCCAAATACTGTGAATGACTGAATCCTACAGGAACCAGCCAAATAGTTCAACTGTACACTAATAGTCCAATTACAAGAAATTATGTAATTGTTATATTACAACTTTTTACATACCCTAAAGTGGGGTAAGATTGCCCCAAGCCTAGTCATTTTGACCCAAGTCCTAAAATTATTCGTTTCTGATGATGCTGTTTAGCACCAATCAGTCTTGGTGGCAAACGGTAGGTGCTGCCATATTTACAAGTGACCTGTGTTTAGTTTAATTCGTATTTCAACTACGACCTATAGCACCACGTACGCAAACATTTGTTTTTGACCGGGAAAACGTACCCTGCCAACTTTCATGTGCTCAGATGAGCCTAATTTTTTATAATTTACGGTAAGTAGATTTTTCTAAACTTCCATGCCTATAGAATATGTAAATAATGTGGAAAGTTGAAATTCTTCCACTTTGTTTGGCCGGACGTTTTATGAGTTGGCATGACTTTGGCCCACGATTCGGGGTTACATGGGCGCAACTTCACTTCCTTTGTTGTTTTTTTTTCATAATAATGCTCGTCACGTTCACAAATGCTCTTTTTTAAAAACTCTAGCAAAAGTTTGCGTGACTCCTTTGAAGTCATGCCACAAAGACAACAAAAGTTGGGCTTGTGTTTCTACAAGAACGACAATCCGCGGGTGTTGCAAAAATGCCTGGAAAATACTAGGTCTGGGAAACCAATTCAACGAGCTGCTGAAGTAAAATACACATTTGCGAGATCAACAATTAAGAACAAGTTGAAAGATCTGCACAACAAGTCGGTGGATGACTCTCGCATGTTCAGTGTCGAAGAAGAATCTGTGTTTATCGGACTGTGGATTTCCAGTTGTCGCTTCAGATTTTCGAATGGTCGTTAAGCAATATCTTGACAAAAGAGTAGCTGCAATTGCCAAGTTTAAGAAAAATTATCCTGGTTACAAGTATTCGCAGAGTTTCTTGAAAAGGCTAATGTTGGTGAAGTTCAACTTAACGACTACGTGGACAATTTGAGTGTGTTTGGGACTAGAATGGAACCAATCTTAGCGATGAGCCTGGCAATTGTAAGGTTACATAATTTGCAAGCGAGGCACAAAGTACGTCAAAAAAATCAACTTCAGTAAGAGCTGTACTTCATTAATGTACTGCGGGAACGCCGATGGCAAGTGTCTTCCACCATGCGTTGTCTATAAGGCCACATCTTTCACAACCTTTGGATGTGTCATTTTTTTGCCTCCATGAGGAGAATATGGCGTTAAATCCTTATAACGTGAAAGGAATAAAAAAAATTTAGATAGTCAGGAAAACTTAAATTTTCTACTCAAACTGTTTCTTCATTTATGGTTTATATAGTAGATGTACTAATTCATAATGGTCTAGCTAAAATTATACTAAATAGGTAAAAAAACGTGGAATTTTGGGCCAATGTAGCTCTAGTCTACGATAAGTGGTTGAAATATGATCATAGTTTAGTTTGATTGGCTACAACGTTCAATGGTTTCGCCGTGCTACCCCATTTCGTCATGGTCATAATTGCCATAACAACGGTGTTTCTATAAAAATAAATAATTTAAGTAATTCAGAGAGTTCAGCATCAGATATTTAAAACTACGAAGTGCACGTACAATTTTCCTTGTTAACAAATGTAGCCTAAGCATGGCGAGCCCGAAACGTGATCCTGCCAGCAGACCGCCGTATGTTTTGCTGCTCGCCCATGTTTTTCCTCCTTGGTCGGCGTATGTAAAGAAAGCGCATTTAATTTCGCAATTTGATCTCGAAAAAGGCTCGTTAATGAAACCTCGTAAAAATATAATAAACGTGCCCTATTTGCAAGGGGTTACAAAGGGACGCCACAAAGAAAGGCGAATAAAGGGCGGCCGCGCGTGTGGGCAGAGGAAATCGGCCTAAAACAACACGTATCTGAAAAATTAGTGCGCCCTTAATTCGGACATTAGATTACCTTAAAATTCGTTATTTATCGCTGGAAGCTTAACAAGTTAATGGAGAAAAAGGAACGCGCCCGGCCGCCGCCGCCTCTAAGGGCGGCTGCATAGGGCCCACATTGGCGGGCGTCCTTTTAAAATGTTTTAATCTCGTATGGAGATAGATACATTAGAGACTGGGATACACATTAGCAAGTAAAAAGATTATAAGGATTCGGAAAAAATATATGTACCTACAAGTAATGGCGCTGCCCACCCTTCGGCGCGGCCGATGCGCGCTCTCGCGTCCGGTAATGTAATTTTCTTTATGATTTTTACTCGTTTTTGCGAGGTTAACGAGGGATCTATATTATAATTGACAGGGCGGATTTCAAAGCGGCCTAATTGCGCGCGCCGCGCAGGGCCGGGCCGCGAAAAATCGCCGCCGCCGATAAATCAGCCGGAATGCCTGCCGCTGATCGGCACAAACAATAAATAACGCGCGATTCGTTCGGAAGCAACTATTGGCGCGCCGCGGCCGCCGGGGCTTCCCCGGGCCGCCGCGCCGGCCGAAACTTGCTTCCGCCGATGTTTCAATTTCCGAGTGCTCTATTCTCCAATTCATAAACAGCGTTTTAACGAGTCAATTGGTTTACATTTCAACCGATGCAACTCTTATCGGCCCCTGCCGCGCGAGAGCGCGCCTTGCGCCCCGCGCGCTAGGGGCGGCTTTCGCGCGCGCCCGCCGCGTATAAATTGGAAGTTATCTGTCAATTGCACTCCTGCGCCTCGTCTATATACAGGTAATTAAGTATTGCTTTATTGAAGCGTCCTGGATGGCTAAATTTATCGGGCGGCAGTGCTGCTGGCAAGTTTTATGGCATGACCAGGCGGCGGTGCACTTTTAAACGAGTACAACCCCTGCAGTATGTATATGCTTCAGTAGACTAACAATTTGATAAACATTTTTTCTACCTGCAATTAATAAGTAAAAGTTACTTGATTGTAGAACAAGAACTTCTTCTTGAGTTACACCTAAAGCGAAAGTTTTGATAATGACTTTTGAGATTTTGACATTTAATTAAATTTAGCCCTCTTTAGATTGGATTAATATAAAGCGTGTCTCTATTAAACTGTAGGGATGGAGTAGAATAAAAGAAATATTTAAAGGCCTTATCACTTAGCATTACGAACTACATGCTATGTCTACCCGGACGCGAACTCTCAGTCGACGTGAAAAATAAAAATGTCCTTCTGTCTAGAACAATGCTGCCTCAATACTTTGGGACGCCGTTAAAGACTATCCTCAAGCCCAAACGGTCCGTCACCCACATGCGGCCAACGCCGTTGAATCGAAGACCAACATAATTCCGTCCAACCGCTGGACTACCGGGATCTCTTACATTGCTCGAAAGAGCTGTAGCTGATCGAGCCAACCAAGTGCGCCATACATATATTTTCTCTCGATCCAACAGAAAAAATCCTTTAAAACAAAGTCTTTAATGTAACACTTCAGATATTTCGAGTACGTTAAACCACATAACTGATGTCACAATTATTGCTTGTTATTTCTGTAATTTTCAATGTTAGTTTAAAGCATTTGCTTGCATCAGGTGTTTATTAATTAAATCTCTAAAGTTAAGGTAATTTAAATAATGCAATGTCGATTTCACTTAGCAGAAAATCATAAAAAATTAGAAACGTAATTTATTCAAAAATAGGAGATGTTATATGGGAAGCATGTTCTAATGTAGAGCTAATAAAATGTACTACAGTTGCTACCAATTTCCTATAATACCCACCTTAAAATATTGAAGTTTTAGTCAAACTGTAAAACATTAAAGTGAATTAAGTTAAAGTAACGCAAATAAAAATGTTCTTCATTTATTAAAACAGATTAAATTAAAAACCTCATGGACATCTATTTGTGTTAAGCGATTCTAAGATCGGTATGGAATTAGATAGTTTAACTATAAAGAACTACAAATAGCACTAAATCCAAAAACTTTAAGCTGAAACACTAAAAGTGATATGAAAGTTACATAGCATATGTCTAACCATAAAAAATATAAAAATTTCCTATTTAAAAGAGGTGCGCATTATACGAAACACAAGATAGATATAATATTCTCTCATCACTCCCATACTAAAAACTTGCGCACTGCTTGCCCATTCCCGAACAAATATTGTTTTATTGTGGGTAGGAAAGTTCATAAGTGCCAGATCTGTGGTGAACAAGGAAGAAGAAAGACCTCAAAGAGCACGAATTGTTCCATTTTACAGTCTGCGAAGCTATTTGCTAACGGCCTTAAATCTGATTGCAAATTAGACAGGCGCAAAGTTCCTTAAAATCTACCATAACAGCATTTACAAGAAGGAGAAACTCTGATATGTAAAAATTAAACTATCAGGTGAGATAAAGTACCTTGGTGATATTTTAGACACAAAATTCAATTCTATAAATTCTATAAATTCAATCTATAAACGAAATAAGCCACAGGAACAGATGCAGAAAAATTATCTGATATACAGAAATGGACCAAAGGCCGAGCTTGGAACAGAAGCAAGCATATGTTGTAAAGAAAGGCAAAATAATTTCAGAGCTTATCAAAATAGGCAAATCAACATATTCACGGATAGTCGGGTATCAAGGTGTTTATGGAAAACCAACGATAGACCCAGAAAAATACGGCAACTATCCAGTAAGAGATTTGTAATTGCTGGTACAAGGAACCAGGGTGCTGGAAAAGGTGTTGTAAAAAATTAGAAAAGCGCAATAACTTCATGAAGCTTTCAACAGAATATGGCGTTGCTTTTTACTTGCACCAAGATTTATCCAAACAAGGTGCTAGTTGTACGGAAACTTTTTGAACGTCGCTTGACCAGCTCACTTATCACATCTCGCCTCGTGATATATTTTTAGGTATATCTTACAAATTTTACCTTAATATCCTCCAAACCCCACATAATCTAAATTTCGTAGCAGTTGTTGGGAGAAGTAATAAAGAACTTTAGAACCCGACTTCAAATAAAGAACACCTCTTAGAGAAAATCTGAATTAAAACACATTGAAATAAAATTTGTAGTTTTGTACCTTTACCTTGTAAAAACAAATTTTATATACTTTCTTTCGTTTTTTTTTAATTTAACTTTAAAAGAGAAGAAAGTTTTGCCCCAAAGGTGCTTTAAGTTTATGGAATTCTATTTATTTTTTAAGTTATGATATTAAAAGTAGATTTTGTTATTAAAGTAAAAAAACTGCCATTCACTTGACGTTAGAAAAATGTTCAAGAAAGCTGAATAATAATTGTGAACTTCAAACGCCCGCATATAGTGCATTTTAGCAGTAGCCAGATCAATTCGGACAATAAGAATCATTAAAAAAACTTTATTATTTTGCGATCTTAGGCAAAAAGCCTAAATTAGTCCGAGAATTGTAATTATTAGTAACATTAGATTTGCGATAACAATTAATCTGTCCAAACTAATCTAATTTTGACACTATAAGGTTTATGAACAATTAGATACTATATAATAACATCAAAGTTTACTCTAATCCAATTTTAAGCACATTAAAACTGCAACTAAAAACTTTTATATGTGACAACAGATCACATAACATCTTCAATTTAAGAGAAAAAATAGCACCACAGGACTAAGGTTAAAACTCACACCATAATAAACTGATTAAGTCACTAATTTGCCTATCTAAGCTAATTAATGAATTACCAGCATCGAAATATTTTAAAGCTTTAGCTGTGGTTTGTAGATACAAAATTAAAACAAAAATATAAACACTGACAAATGCGCATGCATTACAATCTAGTAAAGTAATATAGACCGCGTTACTGTCGACTGCAGAATGTGATCTGGTCCCTTTAAGTTCTATTCTGGAAGATAATGATATTTCGGTTTATCATTAGATTTAATAGTTGAAAGTTGCAATTTAAAGTTAATCCAAAAAGGGTTATTTCGCAAAGCAATCTCATTAGAGCAAATGGTAAAAGGATTTAAATCTTCTTCTTCTTCTTTAGGTGCCGTATCCTATCGGATGTTGGCAATCATCATTGCTATTCTAACTTTGGACATTGCTGCTCTAAACAATTCTCTTGACGTGCAGTCGTACCACTGGCATAGGTTTTTAAGCCAGGATATTCTTCTTCTTCCCACGTCTCGTTTTCCATGTATCTTTCCTTGTATTACCAGTTTTAGAATTTGGTATTTGTTCCCTCTCATTACGTGGCCTAAATATTCCAGCTTTCTTTTCTTTATTGTATACAGGAGTTCTTTGTTCTTGTTCATTCGTCGTAGCAACTCCTCGTTTGTCACTCTATCCATTCATGATATTTTCAATATTCGCCGGTATATCCAGAGTTCGAATGCTTCTATTTTTCTGCTAATTTCTTTATTTAGGGTCCATGCCTCCATTCCATATAAAAGAACACTGAAAACATAGCATCTGGTTGTCCTCGTCCGTATTTCCAAGCTTAAATCCCTGTTGGTTAGAATTTGTTTCATTTTTACAAATGTGGCTCTAGCCATTTCAATACGTGTCCTTATTTCATTTGTGTATTCCCAATTATCATTCACCCATATTCCCAGGTATTTATATTTGTTTACTCTCTCTATACTCACATTATCTATTCTAATGTCAGGAATGTTCAGTGGTGTTTTTGTGATTGCCATGTATTTAGTTTTATTTAAATTCATTCGGAGACCATATTTTCTGCTGATGTCATTTGTCCGTTAAATAAGTCTCTGTAAATCTGGAATATTATCTGCTAAAAGTACAGTATCATCAGCATAACGTATGTTGTTAATTATCTTTCCGTTTACTACTATACCACCGTTTTCTTCCATTAGTGCTTCTTGAAATATTGCTTCCGAGTATAGGTTGAACAGCATGGGCGAAAGAATACAACATTGCCGAACTCCTCTCTGTATTTTTATTTCTTCTGTCAGCTGATTTTCTGCTTTTACTGTTGTTTTTTGTTGCCAATATAAGTTTGCAATTATCCGCACGTCTTCTACGTCTATGTTCTTTTGTTTCTCTGCATCTCTGTATTAGTATGTTTAGTGTAAACAATGCTTCTCTTGTTCCAAAACCATTTCTAAAGCCAAACTGTGTCTCACTAATATCATTCTTGCGTGTATGATCTTTAGAAAGGCTTTAAGCTTATCGTTCTATGTTCACAACATTCCTTTGCGTTGTTTTTCTTTGGTATTGTAATAAACGTTGAATTCAGCCATTCTTTCGGTATTATACCAGTTAAGTATATGGTGTTGTATAAATCTACAAGAATATTTACTTGGTCGTTGTCTATTAGTTTAATTAGTTCAATTGGAACTTCGTCTGGTCCAGTTGCTTTACCGCATTTTGATGTTTCAAATGCTTTAATGACTTCTTCTTTTGTTATTTTGGGGCCATGTTCTCCTTCAATAGTTTTATAGTCTTCCTTTCTGTCATCGGCGAATAGTTCTTCAATATATTCTTTCCATCTTTCTATTTTTTGTTTTACATCTAGAATATTATTCCTTGTTTGTCTTTTAAAATGTTTGATTGCCTCTTCTTGTATGTACCTGTGACATCTTTGATCTTTCTGTGTACGTTAAACATATCGTGTTTCTGTTGTGCCTTTTCTATTTCTTCACATTCCGTTTTAATTTTTTTCCTTATCAATTTGTGGATTTCACTGTATTTGCCGTCTTCTTTTATCTTACTTTTTCTTCTCTCTTCCATCAGCTCTAAGATTTCGTCTGTCATCCACCTTTTTTCTTTGTTGGTTTTCTTTCGGTGAGTATTTCTTTCGGTGGTTTCATTATCGCATCTTTTATGGTATGCCATCTTGAGTCTATGTTGTCGTTGTTATCCAAGGAGTGTCTTCCCATGTTGCTTAGAGTGTTATTTATTTCATTTTTAACTTGTGTCCTTATGTTTTCTTCCTTCAGGTGTTGCACTTCTATTCTACTTGTCTTCTTTGTTATTTGTATCTTCTTAAGTTTTATATGCATTTTTATGACAACAGGATTGTGATCAGACGCTATATCTGTCCCTGGATATGTTTTTGCCGACTTTATACAGTTTTTGTATCGTTTTCTAATTAAAACATAGTCAATTTGATTTCGGCAAATATTCTGTGGTGTGTCTTGTGGTGATTTCCAAGTCCATAATCTTCTATCTGGCAGTTTAAAGAATGTGTTGGCTACTATAAATTCTCTTTCTTGGCAAAATTGGATCAGTCTATCACCCCTTTCATTTCGCATTCCAAGACCGAACTCTCCTACATGTTCTCCACTTCTTCCTTTTCCAATTTTGGCATTAAAGTCTCCTATTATTAATGTCACATTGCTCTTTTTGGTTAGGGATAGAATGGTGTCTATTTGTTCATAGAATTCTTCTACTTCATCCGCGTTTTTCTCATTGGTAGGTGCATAGACTTGGATTATATTTATTTTACCTACTGTGGCACATAGTTGTATTAACATGCTCTTTCAGATAGTGGTGTGAAACTAATGACGCTTTTGTTAGTTTCTTTGGTGACTATTATTCCGACTCCATGTTGGTGTTTTGCTTCATTACTGCCTGAGTAACATTACTCCATTATCTGTTTTATTTTACCAGATCCTGGCCACCGTACTTCACTAATTCCGAGAATGTCCAGCTGTAGTCGATTCATCTCTTTGGTTACATTTTGCAGTCTTCCTGCTCCAAATATACTTCGCGCATTCCATGTTGCAATTTTCATAGCTAACCCGGGGATTCTTCGCACCCTCTGACCATTGAAGGTCTGCCGGGGACTGAGGGCCGTGGTTTGTATGTTCTCAGCCATGATGATTGTACTAGGAAATAAGTAATGAGGTGGTTTTCCGTTGCCTTCCTCATCGCAGTATCATAACCGGTAGGACCATTATGTGGCCGTCGCCTATGACTATCTGGTGGTAAGCCGTTCCAGAGTCCATCTCCTCCGCCTTAGTCCAGTTGTGGTACTTGCTGCTTCCCAATACCTACTAGTTTTGGTCCGCCCCGGGTATTTTATTTCCCCGGTACCTGCCATATCTGGTGAGCATTCCCCTATCCGCCACCTGGGGAGGCGCCCGATGGGGGACTAGTTACCCCTCACGGGATTTAAATAAATTAATATAAATAATTTAAATGCTTATTCAACAAGTACATGTAGAAAAAAACTGTTTTAAACACATATACGGGACAAAATTATACATTACTTATTTAAATTGCACTAGTAAAAACAAATTATGTTGCATTAAAAAATTTATTTACCATAAACTATAGTTTATGTCTATTCCAGATTTGGTTGTATTGTTTCGTAGATATGGGAAAGTAGCGATATCTTGAATGCAACAGGCATAAATGTGTTTTCGTATATTCAGATTTGGCACAAATAATTGGCACTATGTAAGAATACGTCAGCGTCGAAAAGGGTACAATATAAACAAGTTAACGGATTTGCAGGAGGACACATTGTTGATCTAAATAAAAGGATTTTAGGATATACAGGTCGAAGAATTAGTTGCCACAGCAGAACCGGTAGATAAAAAAATTGCGTAGATCAAGGTCTGGAGCAGTATGCAGGACAACTAACTAAGAAGATCGTCTCCTTCAAATACCCTAACGTAACAATGGTGGACCATTACATGTTAGCTATTATCCACCTCCTCTGTATAAGAACAATGTAATTAACAGCACGACGTGTTCTTTGTACTGGGAGCGAAAGTTACAAAAGAAAATGGAAAGACCTTTAAGAACACACAAGTTGCATAAAATATTCTTTCTGATAAATCCACGCTTTGGATTAATATGCATTAAACAAGGAATTAAGGAGAAACAAATGCGTTCGTACAAGACACTGCCCCAACTGTTGATATTATAACAAAAAATCACCTCCAGTAAAATTTAAAGGAATATTATCAGTCGACGCAGCATTTAGAACTTCCTGTCCATCAGGTTGCTCCAAGTAATATTTCAACAATATAACGCCCGACCATGCGTGACCCATAACACAACGCTCCGCCATATAGAAAGTGTAACAAACCAGATATCTTCCAACAAAATAGAGCAAAACTCCCCTATGGTCGGCCCGACCAAAAATGTTTGGAATATCATTGCGCAAAAGGCACAGCAGCATTTACAAACACGAAAGAATCTGACCGAACTAGGGGAACGTGTCGATAATAAACAAAATGTAGCCCACCTGGGTACCATTCTTTCATTGTTTGACTCAATGTCAAGAAGAATTAAGACGGTCGGAAGAGCCCGAGGTGGAGCCATTAAATCAATATAAATGTTTATAAACTAATGTTTTGTAAGTTTAATAATTAATTTCTCTTATACTGCTAAATAATTGTTAAGGCTTCAGTTGTTAATTTGCGTTTTATTTGCGAGAATAAAACAAAATATTTGAGCCACAAGTTCCGTAATTGGAATATCTAAAGAAAATCATATTCGAAATCTATTCTACTTAAAGTTATATGTTTTAAAGTAACAGCCATATAATTTGAGGAAATATCACAAGCTTATGCCAACAATCTAGAATACAACGAGCCAGGACGGTCAGACGAATTAATTAAGCAACATCTCCAAGCTTAAAGAATTAGTGTTATGATGTAAGATTAAAATTTGTACAAAAAAAACGCAGAAAGGTAATAATCATAATTTACGCTTATAAATAAAAAATATTTTAAAAAAACTATAAGACCATCATATGGCACAAATCATTAATTACATTAAATTGGTCGTTTTTGTATAACTCTTTGAGCTTTCTTTAAGTAACGTTGAAAATAAATTAGTTTAATTAGCCCCCTAGTTTTTCAGATTTAATTCACTACACAGAAAGCACTTTTAATAAAAATTTTTTTAAAAATACAATTCTTGATTGACTATATCTGCCGTCATATACCATAGCACTCTACAAAGGAGCTAGGAACTAAATTAAAAATTAACTATCTCAAACATTGTAAACAATCTAAATTAAATATAAATTTTAACCACACAAATTTAATTTCTGAGCTTTTGCAGAATGCTATAATTAAAAACTTAAAGACATTTACAACTAATAATGCATTAAAAGATGTATAAGCCACAAAAATAAACTCATTACAATATCTTTACAGAAGTTTTATATATTCTATAATTTCTAATTGAAAGTACCTACTATTAAATTAATTCTTCTTCAGACTTTTAGATCCACTTGTGGATATAGTCCTCCCTTTTAATTTTCCATGGTTTAGTTTCTCTTGCTGTACGTCTCCATAGTTTTCCTGCTACTTGTGCTATATCGTCGCTCCACCTAGCAGGTGGTCGGCCGATACTACGCTTGTGCATTCTTTGTCGCCAGTCGAGTAGTTTTCCGAACTATTTTTCTCTTCCCTGTCGTACCACATGTCCGGCCCAGCTCCATTTTAACTTTGCTGCTCTTTCAGCCACATCTTCCAGTCCTGTTCTTTTTCTGATTTCTGTGTTTCTTATCTTGTCTTCCAATCTGATGCCTAACATTCTCCTTTCCATACTTCTCTGTGCTATTTGTAGTTTTCGAATATTTCTTTTTGTGAAAACCATCGTCTCAATGCCATATGTTAATACCGGAAGTACACAGGTGTTATAAACTTTAGCTTTGGATTTGAGGTTGTATTTTGACGACTTTAGTATAGATACAAGTTTTCCAAATACTGACCAGGCTAATTTAATACGTCTTTTAATCTCAATCTCTTGGTTTTCTTTCCCCATTTTTAACGTATGCCTGAAGTATATGTATGATTCCACATTTTCCAGCTTTTCTCCATCTAATTCAACTTCTGTATCGCAAGGAGTGTTACACATGATCTTAGTTTTCTGTTTATTCATTTTTAAGCCTACCTTTTTTGATTCCCTATTGAGTATCTCTATGGTCTTTTGTATTTCTTCGATGTTTTTGGCTATTAATACTATGTCGACCGCATATCTTAAATTTGTTATATTTTCTCCGTCCGCGTTGATTCCTTCATTCGTCCAATTAATTTTCTTAAAAGCATTTTTCAATGCTAAAGTAAACAGCTTCGGAGAAAGGGTATCCCCTTGCCGAACGCCTTTTTCTAGTTTAATTTTATTTGTTACGCCGTCCATTTTAATGTGCATGGTGGCTTTGTCATATATATTCTTGATTAATTGCGAATAACGGGAGTCAATGCGACAGTCGTCTAAAGCTTCAAAGATAAATTTTAGTTCTATAGTATCAAAAGCCTTTTCATAGTCCACAAAGGCTAGTACTAGTGGGATGTTATACTCAGTGCAAATGCTCGTTAGTGCCGTATCCCTTCCGAAATCCAGCTTGCTCCATAGATTGATAATTGTCCAGTTTACGAATGAGTCTGTTTGCAATTATTTTGATAAATAATTTATACATGTGTGACAGGAGACTAATCGGTCTATAATTCTTCAGTTCTTCCTTATCTCCTTTTTCATATAGTAATATCACTTCTGCATTAGCCCACTCCTTTGGTATATTACTAGTTATTAAGTACTCATTAAATAATTGCTGTATCCTGCACATTAGTTTTCTTCCTCCATTCTTGATATATTCTGTCATTATTTTGTCTTCGCCAGGAACTTTACGATTTTTCATTTGATTCAAAGCTTTCTTTATTTCCCATATAGTTATGCCTGGGATTTTTTCAGAGCCTGCATTTAAAATTTTCCTTTACTTTTTGTGTTTTTCTCGATTAAGTGGTAGTTGTGTTGTATATAAGGTTCTATAGAACTCCTCTATTTCATTTAATATTTCTCGCTTGTCTGTTATTATTTTACCATTCTGTCATTTCATCCGTATTATTTTCTTATTTCCTATTGCAAGGTTTTTACGCAACACTTTCATACTTACATTCTCTTCTATAATTTTGTCTATTTGTTCATCTTTATATTTTTGTATGTCATATTTTGCAGCTATCTTAATTTTCTTATCGAGTTGGACATATTCGAGTGTGTCCCATTTCTGCTCCGATCCCATTTTTCTTCTTTCATTCATTAACTCTTTTGTGTTTTTGCTTAATTTACCTTTTTTAGTTACTTTACTTCGGTCTATTTTCGCTATGGAGTTATTTGCGTACTAAGTTCTTCTATATTATTAGCATTACTTATATTTTGCGGTATTTTGTGTAGTTCTTTCTGTATTTCTGTTTCGTATTGGACACTGTTTTATTTTAATATGTTCGTATCTCGTATTTTATTTTTGTTACTATTAATTAATTTTAGTTTCTCTATTTTTGTGTTTATATTTGCTTTAGCTCTAATTAGTCTGTGGTCGCTTGCAGTGGAAACGGTATTTAGAGCTGAAATGTCGTGTATTATATCTCTGCGATTTGTCATAACGTAGTCGATTTCATTTTTGTATTTCCAGTCTGGACTTCTCCATGTCCATTTATTTTGCTGTTTTTTCTTAATAAATGTATTCATAGCAAAAAGATTGTGTTGTAACATGAAGTCTATAAGTATTTCACCTCTCTCATTTCTTTTTCCTATTCCATATTGGCCTATACATCTTTCATCTGGTTCTTCTTTTGGCCCAATTTTGCATTCCAGTCTCCTGCCAAGATGGTATAATGTGTCTTGGTTTGCTTTAGAGCTACGGTTAGGTCTTCATAAAATTTTTCGATTTCTTCTTCAGTTGCTGAAGTTCTTGGTGCATGGGCTTGTGTTATTTTTAGTTTATATATTTTATTTATATGTAAAATTAAATATATTACACGTGTCGATATTCTTTCAATGCTTATCACTTTGTTTTTAATGTTTCTATTTATGAGGAAGCCGATACCACCTAATGATGTTTCTTCATTACAGTTGTAGTATAGTATATGCCCACTTTTAAGCTCCAGGCAATCTTCACCTTTTCGTCGGACTTCAGATATACCTACTATATGCTATTTTATTTTTCTAAGTTCCTCTTCCAGTTCCATAAGTCGATCTTCTGACGCCAACGATCTTACATTATATATCGCTATGTACAGTTTTATATTGTTGTTTTGATGTTTCGTATTTTTGTCAATCGATCTGTTGCCCCCCCCCACCCCCAAGAATCCGTGGGGCAGACTGACTTTGGGTCAGTGTGAGATTCGGCCTCTACTCATCTGGGGTACTATTTTTTCACATCTCGATTCTTTCACATCATGTCATTTTTCTTTGGGAGGTTTAGGCATTGAAGATGCCACGCTTGCCGAACATTTTGGCACGTAGAAAGTAATCCTCCTAACTGGGACTGTTGGTGGCACCGTTGGCCTATTACTATTAGGCTCCTCCGCTGTCATTCTTAGGTTACTACCCTTTCTTGGTAGCATCCAGTATGCTGGGCCGAAGCGTTCGCCCCAACATACCCCCCGGCTCTCGTTAGCTTGTCCACCTGGTCGTCCTAAGGGATTTTCACCACGTACTCCGTTCCAGGTTGCTCGACGTAACCAGTTCCACCACGAGTAGCTGAGAGTGGGGTTGAGGTGTAGAGGCTAATAGGGTGTATCTTGACTACTCCCTTATTTTGGGTATTCCACCTCCTTGAAACTGATTAAATTAATTAAGTAGTAATTAAAAGAATTTGAGCATAAATGGTAGTAGTCAGTAGTCTCAAGCATTTTATATAACTAGTAATTAAGTATTGCTCTTAGCTTTAATGTAATTACAAGCATTACAATACATACAAAGCAATAAATGCAATTTCCAGACATTAGTCTTAATATAAGAAAAATCTTTAGCTTGCTAGCCAAATGACTAAATATACTGTTTATAGTTATTTGTTATAACTGAGTTTATTTTTCATAAATAAGCTAGAAAAGAAGCATTCTTTAACTATATGTGATTTCTGATAGAAAAAGCAAGTTTTACCCTACTATTGCCTTACTTTACATTGTACGATACTTTGAAATTTATTTCTGATAACTTTAGAGTAAATATCCGACATACCACCGTGAGCCTCTAAGCAAGCGCCAACGCATCTCATCACGGATTAACGCATCCGTGTAAAACTACCGGCCTGAATTCCAACAGCACCGCAAATTAAAATAACACTATGTTCAAGTATCTATACATAAATAAAAGTTAAAAGGGTGCAAGTCCATTAATGAGGTGAACGATGCAGCAGGACCATCTCGTCCAATTTATCTGTTGGAGAAGTGGACTACTGATCCAGCATTCTGCATGTCCTTTCTCACTGGCAATGACATCTTCAAGCAGCAGAAGAATTGCAGTTACGTTGGGCCACCTTGGCGGTATAAAAAAGAATTAATAGAACAAGGTGGTCATCAATAATCCCAATGCAAACACTGCTGCTGCACCGTTGCTGATAATAAATTTTAATTATTTCAAGGAGATCTTAAGTAACCTGCAATTATGTAGTACGATAGTGCTATATCTAAAAACGATTTTTAATAGACAGAAAAATTCCTATACTAGTACAGGGTTTTAGGGGTAAGTCTATTTTTTTAGGTTTTATTAGATATCTACGATTTTGTATTCGAATCCCTTTATGCCGGAAAATTGAGGATAAAAACGATTGAGTAGTTTGGCTACAAAAAGACTCAATTTTACAACGTTTCCAAGAAGTTCATAGAATCAGCTACTATGGAGAGGTAATTGGCAACAAGGCAAGTCACATCAAGAAATCTGATGGCAAGAGATGTGCGAATTTAAAACAAAATCGGTGTAAATCCTAGGTAGAACTCGACTAAGCCTGCAAAAGAAATGGACGAGGTCAATAATTAGTCTAGCAGTACAACAGAGCTCAAACGTGGGAAACTGGAACTGTTGACTGAGAGGAACGAGATAGACGGGAAGTTAAAGACACGACATCACACATGACTGGCTTCTAAGATTTTAATTGCGCAAAAATAACTTTATCTAACATAGAAAGATGAATTACCAAACTGAACGTTGGATCTACCAAGATACTTTTGAAGTGTCTACCGTTATGCATACAAATTTTCCCGCCTTTGTGGTGGTGCTGAGGTTTGTGGGACACAAAGTGGGTGTCATGATGCCCCCTTTCTTTGAGGAAGGTCTGAAGGTGGGTACCGACAGCTATATCAACGTGCTGGAGACAGTTATCAAGCCATGGATAACGGAGTTTGTTGTTGGGCAAGTGTCCAAACAAGACTCCGCTTTAGCCCATAAGGCATGATTAAAAAACAGTTTGTATCACTACAGGTTCCCCAACTTGTAACCATCCTCTCGCCCCAGCAGTAATATCCTTTACTACGAATATGATGTGGTTGAGGTGAGGATTAATGGGAGGGATTATAACACAAAGAACAGGTTAAGGGCCTCTATAATAAAAGTAGTGGCATATATGAAGAAGGAAGTTGTGTTAACTTACAGCAGGTTTATTTTCCGGCTCAAGAAGGTCGTGATCGCTGATGGGGGTTAAATTGAATAATATAATTCTCAATGCTATTTACTTGAACTGTGCCAAGTTTCGTGTACCCAAATTTATTTTTTTTGTATTCTAGTTTTATATTTACTGTTTATTTATTTTTGAATTTACCTCGACGACGCTGTAGTGACCAGTTGTAATAACCATTGACAGAACATTTGTCGTAAAAGAAAATCCGTAAAAGTATTCGAGATAGTAGAGATTCTAATGTAGCACATTTCACACAGTCGGTTAACATACGCCATGCTGACGAATAACTTGTCTGGAGCTTGTATTGATGTTATCTTCAGCATATTATACATGTTTTTCTAACTCACATACAAACATGCCGTACCCGTTTTCTATGTTCATCCCTACCATCAAACGATCTTTTTTAGCACAAACAACAAAACGCTGCTCACTTGCGCGTGTAAGTGAGTGCAGTTAGTGGGGGTTTCTAAGGCAAACGTAAATTTATGTGGTTTCTCGACAATCTCAATTAGCTTGTCGATAATATCGGCTTGTTCCTGATTAGTACAACGGACCACTTTATAAAGTAGATCTACAAATAATAAATAAATCGTAACTAAGATAAATAATTTTATGTCAAAATAACTTTATAAAACTGCATAAAACATGCATTTTTCAGTATTTGCATAGAATTTTTTCTTGCCGAGAATGGCCTCTTGAAGTTTGGTGCTATAGCTCGTTTATCTAATTTTTCAAACTGAATATCGTTTATAAAGAGCACCAGCGGAAGGGCTACGAGGACCGGCCGGCTGGCCTAGAGTCAAAACTTGATATGGACTCTTCAATGTGGCCCATTTAAAGAGTTTTGGCTGAAGAGGTTTTTAAAAAAAGTGTCGGGGTGCTGAGTTGACCTTTGCCTCTTTGGAGCTTAATTTTTCAAAAACGGTGATAGATGACGCCAAGGTTTGTACGTTGTTTGGTGGACCTTGAGAAGTACTTTCGAATGATGCATACAGATATGAGCTGAATCGCCATTTTAACAGGTTTTTGGAAACTTTAATTTTGGACCACTTTAGAGACCTTGAACCAGAACATAATATATACGTGAAGAAAGGTACTAAGGTAGACTACATATGAGGGAAGTTTCAGAAAATCGTTTTGTCGGAACATATTGAAATATACGAAAGTGTATTTCAAACTATTTTGTGTTGTAAGTCACTTTTGACCAATGTTATCAGCAGGAATGGGCTTCCTTGGTAGTAGAAGATATAAAGGGAGTATAGTATGTTTTAGGGTTAGACGGTTAAGGAGATTTGCAATAAACAAAATGATCTAAAATAACCGATTTTTGCCTATAAGTCGACTTTTCAAGCTTTTTATGGTACAGTTGTTTTATAATCTAAACTCTCTTTTTATAAGCTTTAATTTTAAATCTGTTATGTGATTAACTTGTGATTTTTTTAGAAAAACGTTTAAAATTCCGCCATTCGCACCAAAACCTCGATGTTCTTGTTGTGGAGAGGCTGGAAGTAAAGAAGCAAAGTTTCCAGGGTCAAGACTCAAGTCAGTGACGAATGAATACAGGAGTTGATATCGAAGCCTGATCATGAGATTAAACTGTACGACACCTGTTATTTGAACTGTTGTTGATGTCAAGAAGCCGAAAGACCTCTCAAAATAGACCAGCGACAAATGACTCTCAGATTGATAGTGGTGATGATCAAAACTGTCAGTTGAAGTGCCGACGGCTAAAAATGATCACAGACGATGTCTTGTTTGTCCTCCAACAACTGGACCGACGCGTAGAAGTTTGGCGAGTGAAAGGAGTTGTCGTCAACCTAACAATCGTGTGTGCATAAACCACCCAGAGAATAGTGGGCGACTTTCAAGAAACGCACTCGAAACACTGGTTGTCGCGGTACCAGTTAGTCACGACGTCGGCGAATTGGAAGTTTTTTCTTGACGCTCAACGACGAACAGTGATTCCAGTTGGGGCTCAGTGTTTCATGGACTTTCAACAGACTATGCAAAGCATTGACTGGTTTCAGTAAAAAAGACTTCGTCAAGATTTCGATGGCAAGACTCGCAAGAAAGAAGTAGCACTTGCCGTGTATCTCAACAAAGTGAGTTTTGGATCGTCACAAACCAAAATTGTCCAAGAATGTCGTCTCAAGAGCGATGATCAAGTCGGTCACTACAAACAAAGTGCTCGTGTAGCGTTGACTTGGTGCCAAAATTAAATACAGACGCTCTCTCTAAGGAGTTAATTTAAGAGAACACCACTGAATCTGTTTGACCTCATGGTGTTCCCAATCAATCTCTCGGTGTTTTGGATCAAAACGTGCTCAAGATGGTTACTTACCGACGCAGAGAACTGGCGTGTGGCAGCAGCAGAAATGACTGACCCAAACGATTTTGCAAAAGAAGCTGACAAATTGGATAAGAAACGTAGGGGATACTTCAAAAAATTGGACGCAGAGTAAATTGCCTCATTTCGTTTTTTTGACAATAGATGATTTGAGTCTGATTACTCTTGGACTATATCAATTGAGAAAGACAAAGGCGTACATTAAGGAAATACGCAGCGACAAGATTTTCGAATTTTCAGTAGAAAAGCCAAGGGTCGGCCCCGGCTACGACTTCGTGCGGGCAATGTTTCGATCAACACACAGCGGTGCCAAACAATTGAAACCGTACCCGAAGTACAATTCTGAGAGGACTGAATGGAGGGCGATAACTGGATAGCGATGCACTGGTTGTTCAGGACTGCGGACAGTTGGTTGTTGTTCCTATATAGCCGCGATTCTTGTGTATTTGAGACATGAGCTTTGCGTTGACGAAGTCGAAGGTTTAGGAGTACCTGACGTCGACCAGTTGGATGAAGAGGAAGAGTTTATGGTTGATAATAAGTATGTGATGAACGATGACGAGGATGTAATGAACTGAACTGCTATAAGTAACCATATTATAATCAAGTATTTGTTTGACTTTTGATGAAATAATTGAATTTTGCATTAAAATTGTTCACTTCCGGTCATTTCAACTATTGCGAATCTCCTTAACCGTGCAACCCCAGAACATACTACACCTCGTTTATATTCTCCCGTTCCTGATGATAACAACTCTCTAGAGCACTTACATCAAGTCGTAATGACACATTGCATATCGCCGATTTTGGACATGTTCCGAAGAGACGATTTTTTCAAAACTGGGCTCATTTGTAAAGAACTTAAATATGTTCTCTCACAATGGTACGTTGTTCTAATTCATGGTTTCTAATGTGGCCTTTTAGGCCGAAAACTAACTGATCATTCCCGAAAACCAGTCAAATAGGCTAGTCATGTCAAAACTATATACACCATTCTAAAGTACTCCCCAAAGTCTACTTAACGCTGTTTAGTACGTGGTTCCATCTGTCACCGTTTTCAAGAAATTTAATTTTTACAAGTTCAGCACTTTTGACTTTTTTAGTCAGATTGGACGTTCTTATACATTAACACTAAAATGTCTAGTTTAAACCAGCGAAAACATTTTCTACGCATTTTTTCAGTACAGTAAATTTGACAAAAGCGCTTTCGGTCACTCAACGTGCTAATCGCATAATTAAGAAATCTAAAATAAGCTTCAAGAGAAAATAATTTTAAAGGTTTTTTGGGCAATTCTTCTTTAATTGATGCATTATTCTGTTACAGTTGAATGTTAATATTTGCAAAATAGGTAGCCGTTTCATTAAACACTTCAGCCAAACTTCATTCCACGTTTAGTTACACCCTAGCAGCCAATTCAAATTTGCCTATTATGAACAGCAGGATCGCTCCATTTTCCGATTTATTGGTTTATTGCCAATGATACATATGCTCGGCAAGCCCAGTGATGCGATACAATGCACAGTGCCAGTTCAGAACCGATCATGCGAGTCGTTAATGGCGCGTATCTTGAATCGCATCAAATTGTTATCCGCCGAATGGCAATACAATAACCGATACGCCTGTTATAATGCACTATTCTAACGGTCGGGAAGTATAAAAACTAACAGTGCATTTATGATGCATCTTATAAATTCATGGATGTTTTTACTTAAAATGAACTATACTATTGAGTTTAATTTTGGAATAGAGCTATAGAAATGTACATTATATTTATTGCTTAGTAAACAATAAAAAGCAGGTTAGTTTGACTATACTTAAATCGATATATGTGTGCTTGGATTAATTGTAGCACTTCAGAGTTTATGTCACATGTATTAAACTGTTTCTAGCTGCTGCTAAACTTGACGCAGTTCTTTTAAGAACTGTTCGTTTAAAAATGTTAAAGTTTTAATCTAAAGTAGAGTGACAGTTTCTAGAATTGCCATTTCCATATTAATACACCATTTTATCTATATTTAACGGTAGGTATTACTTATTGGTTGTAATTTCAAATTATTTAAATTTGGTTCTATTGTTCCGTAGCACAGATTGCCACTAAATAACTGTTCAGTGACACTACTTTTACCTATTGTAAACTTTGCATTTTATTTTATGTAGTATATTGCAAATTATAAATAGTAAGACACTAAAAATAACAACAAAAATCTACAAAATGTGCAAAAAACCTAAGAAGCTAAATAACCAGAATGTTTACTTAACAAAAGTTAATTATAGAAAAGAAAATGTAGAACTGATACGAAGTGAAACATAATAACAACTTTTAGTTAAATTTTCATTTCAAAATAGTCTTAAATTTCATTATAAATATTATTAAAGCAATCACTTAAATAGTTGTAAACTGGCATTACTTGTCTCACGGAGATGTTTATAAGCAGATTTTTAAGCTTTCTTTTATTCTAATTTTTTTTTAATTTGTCCGATTACAATGATTTCAGTCAAATGTTAAATCTTAGCTTATTCTCTAATCAATATACCTTCAATGATAATACCAGATACCCTTACACTTGCATTGTCACTATTGTAGAAATCATGTCTGTAACGGTGGTTTCCAAAGTGTGGGACGCAAACTCGCGTCTATCAAAAAAATTAATGCTTTACCTAACATATGTGTTCTATAATTTAAGAATGTAAATATGACTACTCATCCACCTTGCGCTGTATGATCAAAAACATTAATGTAAATAGAGTAGAAAAATATAAAAGTGATACATACACCTATTTCTCAGAAACGTCTTTTTAAAAGCTTTTCAAATATGTGGTTTATATTTGATGCCCACAAAATATTCAACTTTGAGGTGATATCTCACAAAAATGGGATGTTTAAAATAAAACCACACAGTTGTCAGCTTTATTGGACAGCTTAAGATATAGTGTAGATATATGGTCTGATTTTAGCATTCTATTACTTAGAATTTTAGTTAGTTTGTTGGTATTTCAGCACATCGAAAGAAATTTTCTAAAGAAGTATTTAAATTAAAATACTAATTGTCATAACCCTTATGAAATACTTTGGAGAAAATAAGCAGCAAGGTTTTTTTAAATTCTGCAAATTGACTTTATTTTTTAAAAAAACGTGCCTTCATCTAACTACTTTCACCAGTCATTCATACACGCATGGAAATATACTGAATTGTCTTAAAACTTTTCGGACAAGTTACTAATAACATTAAAATTGCACGTCTTGTTATCATTTGATTGTTTAACCGACGGTTTCAGTCTTCCACCTCTTCTTCAAATTTTATGTTGCATTTCAAGTATTTTTTTTTTCTTCCAAACAACCTATTGATAATAGCGACAATTTTTTATTTTAGTTTACCAATTACATCTACAATCATATAATCATTGAAGACAAGGGTTTTACGGATGTTTTCACTAAGATGACAATAGTTTACAATTATATCTGTAATTAATTTAGCAAACACATCTTCCTTGTCACCTACCATAGCCTTCTTGCACATAATTCAAATCAATATTTAGGTATGTTAAGTAGATTCATTTCTACACATTCACTTGCCGATGTCTTACTGATGATATGTGCCATATGCATTATACAGAGTGTCCAGAAAGGGTAGGGGGTATTTGTAAATCTCTCTGGAACGGCGGCCATTTCAGTGCGGATATTGTGCTTCAATTTTAATAGAGTTCGTGATTTGTTTGCATACACTTTCTCTTTAAGGTAAAGATCGGGGCTTCTCGAGGGCCAGTTGTGGTGCCTCGACGAGAGATCACTTTTTTTAGGAAAAGTTGACTAACAACTTCAAGTGATTGGTTTGAGGTGTGGCAAGTGGCTCCATCTTGTTGAAACCGTGTTTCCACATTAAAACCTTCAAACTTCTGCAGTTGTGGAACCAAAAAGTTTTTTAACATGTCGCAATACTGTTCATTGTTTACCGTAAGTGCTCGCCGGTCTTCAAAGCAAATAAGACCCAATTATGCCCTCATTAAACATGGCAGACCACACAATAACTTTTGGATTATGTAATGGTCCTTCATGTTTCTCTCTTGACTTTTCGTTGGCCCAGTAGTGGCAGTTGTGTTTGTTTACGTGACCATTTAAGTGAAAGTTCCCTTCGTCACTAAACAGAATGTTTTCGAACGTTGGGAAAGGTCGAAGCATTTTATTTTCAAATTCAGCCGGAGAGGATAGTCGGTAACGTTTAGGTTTCGAACAAATTGAATTTTTTAGGTTGTAAGTTGTAAATCTTGATTCAGAATTTTTGATAGAGATGGATTTTCACGCACTGAACCACTTACTTCTTCAATCGTTTGTTGGATTCAAACAGAGCGCAGGTGACCTTGATTGAGATTGAGTTGAACCGGTATTTTCAAACATTCAAATCCATTTTCTGATAGTATCGCCCTTCGGTGCATTCCGTACGTTAAATTCTGCACGATATAAATGTTGAGCTGTGACTGTTGAATCACCATTGCGATAATAGCCACGTACGCAAAAAGCGCGATGGTCTACCGGGTACACTTCCATGGCTACTATATCTCTAAGGGCAGTGCAACAACCTATCCTTATGGCGCAGATACAAATACCCCCTAGCCTTTCTAGACACACTCTATTTATTCATCTTTGGGTCTTTACTCCATTTGAATGTACTTGGCAGCCGCTAGCTCCACTTTCATAATCAGTTTAACAAAAGTACCAGAAGTTTAAGAATTGTATGTTACCGAATGTGAATTTTTTTATTTTAAATTCTTCAAAAAAGAAATATAAAATTTCAGTCGTAAAGTTTTCACTTGTAAATGGAATAATTATTCTAGTGTAAGAAAGTCGTCACTATAATAATTAAGCTATTATTTTGTTAAGGACTGCCCGAAAATTAGAAAGTGCTCATGATCAATTTGCATGTGCTATCACACACAGAAAACTGCTTTTTAGATATTTAATAAAAAACGTTCTTAGGAATAATTTGATGGTTAGGTTGGTATATCCAATTTTTTTCGCAAATTGATCAGATAGTCATGTTCTAAAAGTTTGGTCTGAAATAATTCTAAGAGGTTTATCGGCATTAAGCGACATAGCGTCTTACCCAGATTTATAACTTTTATTATTATAATATCTCTTAATTTGTTGGGCTCTAGTAGGTTTCGCATAAGTTCTTTATCTTTTGATAATAGCTAACAGATTATTAACAAATATACCGCAATTCGGATAAGAGAAAATTAGATACCTTCTGTTGTGACCTAAACACTCATCTAATGAGAGCAGAAGTCATATTTTACTATTTTATCGCTTTTGAACAATTTATTACTACGTACATAGACAACATTATTTTTTATAGATTTATCCAGATTTTGTAATGTTTGTTGAGTAAAATAATCACAACGTACTGAAAATTTAACAAACAATTAAACTTGAATTTACTTAGACAATAATAAAATATTTATTTTAGGTGGAAATTGAAATATTTAATGCCACTTGCAAAGCTAAAGCTTGTGGCTTATTTACAAGTCATTTAATAATTAACATAATTTAATACAGCATTATGCTAACAATTAATATAAAAAACTAAACCACAGGTCTTGTATCTATCTAATGCTACATACCTATAATAATTTAATATATTCCTTATACTCTTACGAAACGGCTACAGTGTCGTTAAAATAAACAACAATTTATTTGTTTACAAACCTGTCGAGCTGAAATTGAGCATCACCTATAAAGATAATTTTTTGGCTAAATGGTTTTCGCTTTATGATCCCCTAAAAATTAATTTAGAATTGTCGATGGTGAGAATAGACAGCATGTCTAAACTCTTTGAGTCACTTGAATTTTATGCTCATGAAGGTGCAGATATTTAGTGAATATTCGGTGAAAGATGCTTCTAGAAATGTACACTTATTGTACACTGTGTTGAGTTGATGTTTTCTGAATTGCAGGGATATTTTGACTAACTATGAAAACATTCTCACAGAACCTTGCCTCAAATTTATTAAATTTTATAATCAATCTTTGAGAAGTTAGTTTATCTGGTGGATTACAGTAATTAAAATTTTACAAAATTTTTATACCGTCTCTTCATTATTTTCAGCGAATGTGAAATGACTTTTGATAATATTAACTTGCTGTTCTTTTGTATAGCATTCATAGTGATGTTCGTCAAAGCAGTAAGAGCTGCCCAACAAGCATTGAAACATGGTACAGTTTAAATCCGGCGTTCAATTTAGACCACCCTTTATAAACAGAATAGAACAGCAACCATGAAGGCAAATTTTGGTGAAATATTGCATCTCTAATGGCCAGCGTGGTCCGGTGGTTAAGGCGAGGGCTGCGGTGAGGACAGACTCGGGTTCACTCTCGGATCTCTCTAATGGCTGGCGGGTGACCTACTCAGTCACTAAAAATAATTGAGTATCTTTGTTTACCTTGAACAAGGGTAATAATGGTGATCGTCTTAGGGACAGAGCTTGCCAACTCGCTCCGCATCAGAAATGGGCCGCGACGACCGAGCAGAGAGAACGAACATATAAAGCTTTAACGTCTCAGTTTGCAGGCGGAACGTTAGAGCTTTACCATACACCCATTACCTTTTTACCTTGATTTGCTCATAGACCAATATTTTATGACCTACACTACCAAAACCCCTCGATTAAGTCATAGTTTGTAAACTATAGTAAATATAAAAAAACCCAAGTTTTTTGCACGTTTAGCAAAGCGAATATTCTAACGCTATTTCCTATAACAGTCATATTTTTAATGGTTTTAGAATCGATCGGCACAGACCGCAATTATCCCGTGTCAAATTAATTAGGCATTTAATTTCTTTTACCTGCCAAAATTGTAAGAAATATTTTTCTTAATTGTACCCAATATAATCAAGTTTTGACTCTTACTTTCGACGGATTTATGAACGACAAAAATAGAAGTCAGCATTCAGTCGTTGCAACTCGCACATTTTCCTATTCAATAGTAGATCGCGGGAAGCCGTAGCCAGCTGCGCGTCTGCCTACTTAAGTTTATTGTTAGCTATTTTGGCTACTAATATATACGTTTCAAACATCGGTTGTACTAATATTTACAATTCACCACCCTATACACTATACGCGTACAAAATGCACTATTTATTTACACTCAACAATTTATTTTTCGAACAAATTGATTGTAAACTGCAATAAATCGCTCTTGTTTTATTGCTCTTTTAATTTATTATTCAGTTCTTTGCTTCATAATATTTCATACTATGTGTTATGGATTTTATCTTTCGTATTTTTTGCAATAGAAATATTTTATTGGATTCGGCGCAATCGTTTAATACATGATTTTCTAGTTATAAAACCCAGACCTTTGTTGTCTTATGGAATTAGCAGTACAATGTGATCGCCGGCAAAACTAGTGTGTATAACATTTTTTTATAAATTTGGATTCTCACACCTTCACATTTCCTTGTTTTGGGTGAGTGTTCCTAAGTAAATCTTGAAAATGGTTAGTGATATCAAGCATTCTTGTCGTGTTCTATTTTTACTGCTACTTTAATACGCTTCTGTAGTTCTTAGACTGCTTAAATTTTTTACTTTGGTACCTTCATCTTGTGCACAGCTTCCTATAGTATTTCTCTCGGTACTGAGTTGTATACTATTTTGAAATCTGCAAACACTAGGTGTGAGTTTCTATTCTCTACCTGTTTCTTTTCTATCAGACGTAAAGTCTAATTATTATATTATTTGACATAATTAGATCACTTCCAATGGTAGAATATACTTTTGCTTATTAATGTTCCTATCTCATTATACTATCATTCAGTAGAAGACGCAGTAGAAAGTTTCGATTTCTGTATGACAAATTTCACATGTTCCTTGGATTATCGTTATGGATCATTTCGTTGATAACACGCCTGGGAGTATTAACCGTTGCTCGTAGAATTATAGATTAAAATGTTAACATAATAACTATGTTAGTCTGGCTAGCACAACTCCATAGTTCTGTTGCTTAGAGTCAGATTTGACTAATTATTGAATAGGGGTGTAGGGATGTGTCGGAGAGGCAGTACCTTCTATTTCGAACGGTCACTCCAAACGTTATAGACGGGCGGAGGTTCGGATAACTGGTCCTCACGAGGCACCCAACTCTCACTTGATGGCTCCAAGCGCCACACCCTGGTACACTGTGTTGACCCACAGGCTAAACCAAGCGATGGTAACCAGATATGGTGAACTAGCAGCGCCTGACCCAGAGTGAGCGGCTGCAAACAGCGTCTGTGTCCAGAGTGGACGGCTGTCACTAATACTTACCAACCCGTCTGGCCAGCGTGGTGAGTTGTGGCCAAAAACCCCCCGTTTTAAAAACAAGGGGAGGCTTATGTCCAGGAGTGGACCGAGAAAAGCTGATGATGAAGAAGAAGAAGACCTAGAATAGTATTTAAAAATATTATAAGAAACTTTCGTTCAATTAATTAGTATATTTTTTTGTTTAGGTTTGTTTACTTTCTTTTTATGAGGATGACTTGCTTTTAGTTTAGTTTGCTGTTAAGATGTCTGATGATATGTACTTAACTGATTTTATTAAATGTGATGTCAGTAGCTTATCTAAGCTCTACATTCAACGCCTGCATGAGACTGGGCTACTTCAAACAGACCTGGAAACACGCACAGATCGTAATATTGCTAAAATCGGATAAAAATAAAAAATTAAATAGCTATAGCCTACTGACACCACTTTCCAAGCTTCTCAAAAAAATAATCTGTAGTCGACTACTGAAGCACTGGAAACCAAAATACTAGTTTGGCTTCAGGAAAGGCTACTTAGTGAGTTACCAGCTTCAAAGAATAAGTGGGCACATCGAACGAAGCTTTAGCAACAAACAATACACGGTAGACATCTTCCTTGATGTCGCGCAGGCACTTGAAAAATCCTAGATATTATAATACCCATCCATCTCAAAGCAATCATATACTTCGAGTTCTTCCAACGACTCGGCTCACACTTTTTAGTTGCCGGAGACTGTAATGCTAAAAATACAGCCTGGGGATCTAGGCTGATTACTCCTAAAGGCAGAACATTATTGAGAGTTTTAGAAGTAAATAATTTCAACTATTTGTCGACTGGAGAGCCAACTTATTGGCCGACCGATCGAAATAAAATCCCCCGACCTGTTAGACTTTGCCATAACTAAGGGAATCTCGGACCTACATAGTGATATTGAATCCAATTTAGATCTGCACTCTGACCACAGTCCTGTAATAATAACTCTAAGCACCAGTATTATTTGGAAAAAGCCACAACAGAGACTGTCTTCGAAAAAGACTGATTGGAAACTATTCCGTCAACATATCAACGATAATATATCACTAAATATCCGCCTAAAAGATAAGGAGGACATAGATGAAGCTGAGCAGTGCCTAACTACGTTAATACAAAGCGCTTCCTGGACATCTACTCCAGAACCCCATGGTCTTACTCGCAACAATCAGAACATTCCGCTTCATATTAGAGAATTGGTCATCGCAAAGCGCAGAGCTCGGCGCAGGTGGCAGACTACTAGGAATCCACTTGACAAAACTTATTTAAATCGAATAACGCACAATCTCCACAATGCTATCCAAGAAGCAAAAAACGAATCCTTCGAACACTACATCGTCAATCTATCTACTGATGATCACTCCCTGTGGAACGCGACAAAGAAATTCAAAAGACCCATAGTATCTATTCCACCTCTACGAAAAGCTGATGGGAGCTGGGCGCGGACGAATATTGAAAAATCCAACAGATTCGCAGAACACCTTGCTAATGTATTTTCCGCTCCTGATATCCTCAACGATGATGAAGATGATATCGAAATACAAACATTCTTAAACGCCCCCTGTCAAATGTCTCTTCCACCCAAGCCTATTTCACCTGCAGAAGTCAAAAAAGAAATAAGTCTCTTAAACCCTCATAAAGCTCCTGTATATGATCTCATCACAGGTGAAGTACTGAAAAACTGCCCTAGAAAAGCTATTGTATTACTCACAACCATATATCACAGCATACTACGCCTGTGCTACTATCCGATACTATGGAAGTATGCAATAATAATCATGATACTGAAGCCAGGAAAACCTCCAACTGATGCCACTTCCTATAGGCCAATAAGCCTCCTTCATGTAATGTCCAAAATTTTCGAAAAACTTATCCTCACCAGAATTGCAAACGTAGATGCCTTAATCCCTAACCACCAATTCGGCTCAGACCCAATCACTCCACTATCCAACAGTGCCATAGAATCGTTAATAAAATCAAAGAAAGCTTAGAAGCAAAACAAATGTGTACATCAGCATTTTTAGACGTAAAACAGGCGTTTGACAGGGTGTGGCATGCAGGCTTACTTTTCAAATTTAAACAACACTTACCAAATTAATTGTTCCTCATCCTTAAGTCATACATATCCAACCGTTACTTCCAAGTTAAATTCGAAGACTCATTATCTGACTACCAGACTATCAACTCTGGTGTGCCCCAAGGAAGTGTTCTGGGACCTTTCTTGTACTTACTGTTTACCGCTGATATACCAGCCAGCGAGGATACACTACTAGCAACGTTCGCTGATGATACAGCCATCCTTTCTACAGATCTCGATCCGATACGAGCTTCTGCAAAATTGTAAGCTTACCTTGATCAACTCCAAATTTGGCTTACGCACTGGAAAATTAATCTAAACGTTGATAAGTCGTATCAAGTTACGTTCACAACACGAAGAGCAGAATGTCCTCCTCTTACCTTCAATAACACTCCCATTCCTGTCAAAAAGAAGTTAAATACCTCGGCCTTCACCTTGACGCAAAACTAACTTGGAGAACACACATTAAGGCAAAAAGACGTCAATTAGATTTAAAAGTGAGGATCATGTCTTGGTTACTAAATCGTAGATCTCAGCTCTCATTACAGAACAAACTCCTTATATACAAAACCATTCTTAGGCCTATTTGGACATATGGTGTAGAATTATGGGGTTGCAGCAAACCGTCTAATACCAAAATTTTACAAACCTTTCAATCTAAAACCCTCAGAATGTTACTAAATGCACCTTGGTATGTCTCCAACAACACCATACACGACGACCTCAAATACCGTTTATGCACGACGTCATCAGTGCTTACTCTGTTGAACACAAAAATCGAAGTATAACCCACAGCAACGAGCTAATCAGTGAACTGTTCAGACAACCATTTTAAAATAGAAGACTTAACAGAACATGGCCAGAAGACCTAGCTAGGTGAACCCAGAGAGCCGTCAATGGATGGCCCCTGACTCAAGTGAACTTCTTTCAACCTATTTACTTATTACTTTATTAAGTAGATTGTAAATTTGCATTAATTCAATAAAAAAATATATTCTCCTTCATTGACAACAAAATATTTGCAGTGAAAATCACAAACCTTGTATAAAACCACCAAGATTCGAGCCGGAGTCCCACAGGGCAGCATCTTGGAGCTGATCATCTTCAACATATACACGTCCGACCTGCCAGAGCCTGGTGCAACAATAGCAACCTTTGTAGATGACCCATCCATGTTTACACAAGCTGATAACCTTAATAAAGCAATTACCAAATTACCCACCTCAACAGACAAACTTCTAACATGGTTCAAAACCTGGAACATCAGAATAAACTCTGACAAATGCAAACAAAAATGTTTACGCTGAGAAGGATCAAAAATCTTCACTGTACACAAATAGAAAACAATGACTCTAGAGCCTCAAAGAATATACCTCGACACTCGGCTAAGCTGGGGGTATCACATAAATCAAAGCTACATTAGGCTAAGCCAACTATAAACACTGATTAACCGCAAATTCACACTAAAAATAGATTGCGCAAAACTATTCTACACAACCCTAATTCGACCTCTTGCCCTATATGGTTCGCCGATCTGATGCAATACCTCAAACACCAACATACTGAAAATACAACGCCTCCAAAACAAATTTCTAAGAATTATAGTCAACGCACCGTGGTACAGCTGCACAAAAAACTCGGCATCTTACCCATTGATCAGTATATCAAGAACTGTGCGGAAAAATTCTTCTCAAACGCGAGTGTATGTATGGCGCGGAATTCTATAAACTCTTCAAAACAAACATTCGTTTCAGGTTTAAATGAAAACTACCCCAGGACCCAGTTCTAGCAAACCAAAAACATAATTAAAAAAAAGGTAAACTCACTGTGCCTATTACTCTGTAGCACAATGTTATAATGTGTAGTGTAAGTTATAAATGTCACAAAATCTTTTACCTATGCCATGTATAACAAATTATTGTTGATCTGGCAATAAATGATACTTAAAAAATGTGATGCAATTAGATTTAAACTCGCCTATTTTAATATTTCAGCTGCGAACTACTTCTCTTGAACAAGTGGATCGAAAAGTAGAATATACGTGGTGTACAGAATTAGTTAATAAATATGGCACCGTCCATAAACAAATGTTGGAAAATCTGATATAAGTATCAGGTAAAATAATGGCACTAAAACATTTTTCTCATATACACCAGAATTAACAGATAAAAAGGAAGCCTGAAATTTAAGTATAATTTAAATAATTAGTAGATTCCTTGCAGATACCTTTTTTTAATTGTGTGTATTAATAAATATTGTGAAGGATGTCGAGAAATACTGTCGTATAGTGTTTTTTATTATTAGGGGAGTAAGGATATCATGACCGTGCTAGGTTGTAGAATAGGTAAAAAGAAAACCAAATTGGTGAGGTATCTAGTTATGGAGCATAAAATCAGAATAAATTCTTCAGAGTACCTCTTTTTCGAATAATTTTGATAGAGTGAAGGATTTTCTCATAGTTCCGTAAGATTAAGGACTAATTGATCTTGTTCATATTGTAAGATTTAGATTTTTCAGGACCAGTACTGACGTCGACAATTGTATTAAATAAGTAAACCAGTAGTACTATTACTTCCTTGGACAACCCTTTTAGCATCTTTGAAGACATTAGATTCATCTGTGGTGCTTTTATTCTATTATTTGTTAGGTGCAACTAAGCGGAATTGTGTGTAAGGGTGGTTACAAAAGTTTTTAATTTTTTTTTTTGATACTTTAGCATAATATTGGAAAATTTCAGTAACGTATTTCGCAAATGTTTATATTTTCTTCTTGTAATTTTTAGTTCACTGTGTGGATTGACGATTCTAGTCGTAAAGGAAGAAACGTTGCGAAGGGTTTTGTGTAAATTTTATTTGTTGGGAGATAAAATTATCATATGAATAGTAACTCACACTGTGCGGTTTCAGTTTTGAATTTTAGTTTATTAATTAATTTTTAAATTCATTTTTGTCTGATCAAGTATGCCTTCTTTGCCATTTTGCTTTAGCTTGCCAGCGAGATCTTCTTTAAGTTCTAAACGTATCCCAGTGACATCTTTCAGTGAATTATTTTAAGGGCGCTTTGAAGAGCTGCCTTTTGTGTAAAACTAATATAGCTGTTTGGTGGTTCTTCAATGTTATCTGAGGTTTTAAGACCATGATTAGTTATGTTTCTTCGGTTAGTTTTTTAATTGCATATCCTGGGTTCAGATTAGATATAGATAGGATATAAACCGATGGTCGCCATTTTCAGGGAATGATCAGAGAATAAATAGAAACTTGGAATATCTATATACATTTGTGTTATAGCAAATATTAAATGTTCTCTTCATCAAGACCGTTAATATTGTATAAAGCAATTACAAGAAATTACTATTTTTACTCATTCACATAAGGTGACTGAGCATTGCTTTATATTCTTTCAAAAGTTTCTATTAATAAAAAAATTTAAATTAATCATTCTTTGAATTTTTATTTAAATTATTAAAACAAAACCTGTTTCATGCTCTAAAATACATTTTCTTCCATGATCAGTTAACAGTTATTTTTTAAAATTCCACTGATAGTTTTATCGCCAATTAAGATGTTTAGCTGTGATTCAGGCGGACATGAGTTTCATCCTGGGCTCAGACACCTAGTGGGTACTCTATTTAGATACCAAAAATAATTGAGTACCTGCATTCATTTTGAACCAGGGGTCGTTTAAGGCGCTATATCAAATATGGGGAGTGCGAATATATAAGAACCTTAACCTCTCAATTCGTACGCTATGTTTCCTCGCACGATGTTAGAGCCTTATTATTTTTGATTTTGTAATTATTTATTATTTAGTTAATTATCCTACTATAAGCTCTATTTCATCTAAGTGACGACATGATTGTTAAAAATATTCTTTGAGATTAAGGATGAAAATAACATTTTGTGTCCTAGTCCGGAATTGTTTTCTGTATAAATTGATTTAACTGCTTTTAAGAGTCTGTGTATATGCTAAAAATAGCTTATGTATTTTATAGCATAATGTATAGTGTAATAGTATAACAGTTTTCTAAAAGCCTTTTAGCAGAATTGTTCTTTTGGAATTAAGGAAGATCCAAGTAGTTTGTTATCGGAAAAATTTCCCCCCGAAGGCGTCCTCCCGATGATATACTTTCTCAATTAGTCGCCAAGAAAAAGTAGTTTTCCCGAGAATAAAACCGCTGCGGGGAAAAAATTAATGTGACCATATAAATATGTTTTTCGCTATAAATACAGCAGATGCCGCAACGAAGCGATATAAGTAGGAAATATGAAGACCAATACTGCATTATGGCCTGCAGGATGCTATATTGCCTAGTTACCAGGGCATTAGGAGTAATGCGCTTCCGCTAATGTGCCAGTTTGTTAGGCGGGTGATTTAGGACGGCCGCTGGCCGCGATTTTTCCTATCGGGACTCCTCCGATATGAAATGGTGCGGATGACTTATAGGATTTACATTCCCGGCCGGCACAAAAGGCAGGATGTTTATTATACTCCCTCTGCTACCTGATTCTACGGCGGCCAGAATCATTTATTAAGATTAGCATTTGTTGGTACACGCGGTCATTCGGCGGCATTAGCGCCCGATGGAAAAAATGGCCGCCGCATGCACCTCTCGATGCAGACGGATTTCGGCCTTAATATTTATTAATGCATGGATTTCCCTGTCGGGAAGAAATTATTGCCGGCGCGGCTTATTTAAATCTGCGGCCGAAGGGCAAAGAGGCCAAAAAGGCGGCGAGCGCGGAGGGAGCGTGCAGAATCCTTTAATGCAGCAACTAATAATGTCTGCACTGCACATGGCCTACTAAAATGATTGGAGTTTTTGTTCCGAGCAGTAAAAATGTTCGTTTGAGACGGGCCGTGGGTGGTCCATCAGCGCGTTTATGATCTCTCTGGTCGATACGCAATCTCTCAAAGCGCGTACGGCGCAAATGCAGCATCCTGTTTATCTATTAAGATCGCCTCTTAATCTTTTTATTGGAAATTTATGGGGCGCGCGAAATTCCGTCGGAACGGCAGCCGCACTGTTTGGACCTGGATAAACACCGGCGCTAACGGAACGATGCGGAGAGGCCTGTCACTAAAATAATCGCGCTACATTTACCAGACAGAATTGCCCAAGGACTAATTTCTAAGAATAAAACAACAGAAAAATTAATTCCGACAAAGGTGAAGCTAAGGCACTCACTCCAAGTTTGAACTGAATACTGCTCTTCTAATTTTCTACCTCTGCTTTCAGCACTTTATGATTCTCTTCTTGCACTTCTAATCATATTTTTTAGTTTGCCAATTCACTTATTAAGGCAAAATTAACAAACATTAGAAACTTAAGTAGAGGAGAAACACAGAGTATGCGCTGTAAGCAATTTTATAAGTCTACAATTCAAAATTAGAGCTAGTGACAACTATGATGTACATTGTGCCCCCCTTTGTTTGTACGAATAACATTTAGACGGTAGCAAGGTTCATCCCACACACGATGTCTTGCGTCACTGCAGCTATTATAGGGTTTTTTGGATAGAGGTGGTATATAAACTGCTATATTTACGAACCTCCACAAGAAAGGATCGCAAGGTGTGAACCCATGAAATCTCGGAGACTAGAATATAAGTGCCAAGTCTTCATTTCCTGTGCGACCTATTCATCGTTGAAGTAGAGATTTGTTCAGAAAATGTCGAACCTCCTGGTGCCAATGGGGTGGAGCTCCATCCTGTTGAATTTTTATTTATTTGAGGAAAAAGCTAGTTTCGCAAAATTGTAAGATAGATTACCCTAGTAACCTCGTTACCATAAAATAATAAAAATTCGTAACTATTTATTTCCTTTTGTACTTTTGGGGAATCTCTTTTATGTTCCAGTGTTAGATGAGGATTTTGTAATCCCTATATCCAAACGTTGTGTTTGTTCATTTTCCCACTTAGGTGAAACGTTGCCCGACACTAAAAATTAAACGTGGCAGAAAAATCTTTCATGTTTTCGAGCATATCATCAGAAAACTCTACACTCTTTAGCTTGCCGTTCGTGCAAAAAGTCTGTGCCAGTTTTGGGCGGTTTGGTATGAACATTATACGGTGCTTCAACACTCGCCAGAAGGTTGTTTGTGGCAGTCCAAGTCTTTGATTACATTTTTTATTGGACTACGCTGTAAACCCTCAAATTCGTCTGACATTTTTGTACCTTTACACAAACAGTCAGTTTAATCGAACTAATGATTACATCGAAAAACGCTCTTTCTGCAGGAGATTCAATGTTGTAATGCATGTTGCACAAGAATTGCCGACTTTGCTTTACTGAATTTAGTAATACAAAAGATCCCGCTCTCAACTAGTGTTGCTACATGATTTCACTGTAATTTACTTTTTTGTCAATGTTGGGGGTCTTCTACGATGACCTAACTTGAGCGTTGGTTAGGCTGTGTAATTAGACCGTCTCCGTACTGCTTTATGGAGAGATCAGAATCTTAGGGAGCTTGTGCAAGGCGTCTTTGTCAACTTCATAGCTGTTTAGGCTACGTATTGATGGATATCCGAGTTGTAAAGCGCACTCCTAAATGATCGGCATGGTTGTGGATCCTAAAATACTATGGAGCGCTAAAGATGGCCCGATTTTCGACTACTAGGAGTTTATTCATGTGGGTCTTTGCTGAGCATCCCCACAGTTTTGTTACTTTCTGATATTTTGTTGTTGGGGTGCCGCAAACTGCCCAGAGCTTGCGGAGCTGCCTTGACTTTATCCACGGCCTTCTTTACGTGAACTCTTTAGAATTAGTTTTATTTTGAGATACTCTGCCTCTTACTCCAGGGTATATCTCTGCCAAAGATTCTTATGTTACTCGGGTTACCACGCCGTCTGATTTTCTTTTGGTGGAGGCTGCTACGCTCTTTTCGAGATTAACCTGTCGCATCATCGTTTACTTTATCTAGCTCCTCCTGGATACGCCGTACTGCCAGGAAAGATCGCCCCGAGTCGTTGGGATATTCTTTGTCTACTAGTTGAAGAAAGCGAGGCACAGTATCGAACTTTGGAGGACAGGAAGAACTGTATCAGTTGTACTATCAGCTATCTTAAAGATAAGTCCCTTGTGCCACACTTTGTCAAATGTCCTGGCTACAGGATTCAGACAGGCTATGGCAATAAACTGCTTCTTGCTGAAGCCTTTCTTGATTTGCTCCACCACTCGGAAGAGTTGGTGGGTGGTGGAGCGGTCGGGGTAGAACCCAAACGGGTTGTCTATTAGTAGCTGGTTCTTCCAGTGCTATTCTTAAGCGGTGGCGAATAATGCGCTCCACTAGAGTGGGATGATAAGTCCACGATTTTGGGAAACGTGCCTGACACAATATCCGCCACCTTTCGCTGACTCGAAAAGTGGTGCAGGTTGGGGGCGGTGTCGGTAATATCATTGATGCAAAGCGTGATTCGAAATTCCGTCTAGTCTAGCGGATGGCGTACTCAGTCATTCAAAATAATTGCGTAGCTGCGTTCTCTTCGAACAAGGGGTAATAATGGCAGCGGTGCTTGTCACATCGTTCAGCATCAGAGATGGTGCGCGACGACGGCACAATGCCGGACATATAAGAGCTTAACCTCTCTGTACGCAGGGTGTTCAACCATACCATTATTATCAAAGAAATCCATGAAGATTTGGAGACAGACAGCACCGTATTGAACTGCAAGCTCAGTGTGGATATGCTGACTCAAATTATACCAGCAATCACCTTGAGTGTTTTCAGTTTTAGCCGCTTTAATAAAAACCGC
Source organism: Sinelater perroti (assembly GCA_036346155.1). Classification (NCBI taxonomy): domain Eukaryota; kingdom Metazoa; phylum Arthropoda; class Insecta; order Coleoptera; family Elateridae; genus Sinelater; species Sinelater perroti. The sequence continues at coordinate 716,806 of JARFIY010000336.1, forward strand.
TGTTTTAAGTTGGATATTTTATTTAGTCTTTTGCAGACATACGTCAATATTTTTTTGGCTCAATAACGATTTTCCTTGGCGTAATGCAGAATTTAATGAAACTCTACTCGGAATTCGCGTCTATCTCATCATTTGTGTAACTTCCGACTTAATGCGTTAACAAGCCAAACAGTGGTTTGCTAATCACAGACCTATCACCAAGTGAGTTTAAATTAAGACATCTTCAAGACTCATTCAGAACACCTATCGCATGATTGAATGAATAAGAACACTAGTCTGTGCTATGGTGCGTTTATGTCTTTCTTCTTTTTTCAGATTTACTTTTGCATGAACGTATGTTGTAAAGTTCAGTTAAAATAGCGCGTTATTTGTATCAGGAACGGAGGGCAAAGTTATATGGTCGGAATGTGGCATGGTTTTCCTATAAAAGCTTTTCTGTAGAAAGCAACTAAATCACAAACCTTTTACAGCAGTATCTTATAGACCAGGAATAAAAAATCATGTTTTACAGGATATTGAGGATAACCATAGTAGAAGTCCCAGATGAGTAGCCCGCCAACATAGTGGATGCTAAGCGACTGTATCAAATATCCAATATGAAAATTTTTACTATTTCTATTTCTTGCAGGTATGCAGGGATTAATTATAAGCAACTTTTTATAAAAGGAAGATGTTCTTTCTAGACGATACTTTTCAATAGCCCAGGTTGCTTATATTACTTAAATGTTTGCCATTCGTAGTATAAAGGATCATGTGGCTGATGGGTAATGGAGATCCAGTACCAGTGTTAATACTCGGACAGACGGGTCGGGTAAGGCAATTCCTCTGCGTGGCTTGTCCGATTAATAAACTTAAATTCCCTTAATCTTTACCTGTGGGAACACAAATTGGTATAGTTTAAACATCTACTTTAAAGTTGTCAGAATTATATGTCATAGAGTCATCCAATATAATAATAGCCTTCATTTCATATCAACTTTTGTATTCCTTTTCTGTCAGAAATCACTTTTTAAAATTTGTTCTTATAGTCAACATTCATTATGTATATTATAAACTAATTTAAACATAATAATGTATAAATATTTAAATTGTTTTGCCCGCAAGTTTAAGTAGAAGTAATATTGTGAATATTAAAGTTACATTGCAACAATCACTGCACTAGCTGGGTAGTAGCTGATGAAGTTGAGTAAACACCATGTTTGATATTATTAAACAATATTTAAAAAATATTACGCAATCCATTACGTATTTTAAAAGACTAAAATCTTTAGTTTATCAAAAGAATAAAAATAATAAGGAAATAAAAATTGGAGACCTATTTCAAAAATATGTCATCCTGGTATATGATGCTACCAAATTGGTTTTAGATTATTTTAGAATAATTGAAACAAACTCTATTTACATTTTGAGCTGTTTTTTTTTTGAAGAGTTGTGGTTGCTATAGGCTACTTCTAGACGGTATGCGAACATTCTTTTACTTATTTTCTAATTCGTAGCACTCGCTCATATATTTTGCAGGTAATAAAATGCATATGGTATATCAGAGATTTGGTTCAATTAAAAGTGAATTAATAATAACAAATTTGTTGTTGAACCAAATACCCATCTATCAAAAATAGGCAATTCAATCTGTACGTCTTATATTTCTTCAGCCGCTTGCTGTAGTAATCTTGAAAGTAATAACGATATAGTGCATAAAGCTGCTAAAGATAGTACTTCTTTGCCATTTATTATTAAGGTGAGTTATTGTAATTAATTTTACCACAATGTGTTTCTAGCACAAAACACTTCCAAATATTCTGTTATGTATGTTATCATAATAATTTTTTTCACTAATTTACTTACTTATCCAATATCTTTTTTACCCTAAAAGTAGAGGTGGCAGTTCTTCATTTTTCTGTTCTTGGCTTCATTCGTTGATTGGACCCAGTTTATACCCCTTTTCTTTAGTGCTTCGGCTATTTCTCAGTTCTACTTTCTTCTTGGTCTCCTTTTTTTTCAGTCTACGTCTCCTATGTAGTACCCATGCCTTGCTTTCATAATTGCGATTTTAATTTTTGTTTACTTTGATACTTGCGCTTTCATGATTGATTAATTATATAACATTCTGTATGTCATTACTCTATTTATTTTATTTGTTATTTCTTCGTTTAGTTTTCCTTTGGTTTGGTAATTGTTCTGAAGTATTTTAATTTTTTCGGTTCTTTAATGTCCGCTCTTCAGTCTCGTTATTCTCTTCCTTTCTGACCGTTTTCATGATTTGTGTTTTTTCTATGTTTATTTTAAGTTCGTACGTCCTTATTTCTTTTGTCCACTTTTCTATCGCCTTTATTAGGTTTTATTATTGTTGGCAAATGTCATCAGTACATCCGCATACAGTGGTGCGTTTGTTTTTCCTTATTTAAGATTTCTGTGCCACAAAATCAAAATATTAAGTTGCTGACTTGTAACAAGAATTTGCTTTATTTTCTACGCTATAATATAACTTATAAATGGTTGGATAAATTTTCTTAATAGTAAGATCAACTATTTACTTTGTCACAATTGTTTAATAATAGAATACAGTACTTTTAGAATAAAAATAAGAGCCTCTAACCAATAATTTTTTACTATAAAAGACAAAATCTGTTTTACACCATACTCTAACATTGTTAAACATTGTAAAATTTAGAAATGCTATAAATTAGTCGATTAGTAATCTGAATTGATTTCCATTAATTTTTTTTGTAATTACTTTATTGTTACTATAACTTAGCATACAATAAATTACTTAAGATGAAAACGAAAGGTGACAATTATCTGTAGTAAAACATTTTTCTAATTTATTATCTTATTTTTGATTTTTTCAAGTTAGACATTAACTAAAAAATCCATCTAGAAGCTTAGGTAAATCAATCATTGCAGTTCAATTTTTAATTGGGGGAAGTTCTACTTCTTTATTCTTTTATTTCAAATTAATTTAAAAAACATGGACCATTCGTATGTTTGCCTTTAAATCTTTTATTTAAAGGTCAAACCGGAAACAAAATAAGGGTGCAGCTGTTCAGGCAGAGCGATTTATTAATCAATTTTAGCTGCGAAAGCGATCTATCATTTGCGATATGATCGGGGAGATTAGGCGACACCAACACACATTTGCGAAAGCTATAAAAGCTCACAAAGTGCTGTAACGCCGCGTAACTATTGTGTAGAGCGATTAAGATTTCAGGTGCGGGACTTAGTGTTTTTGTATAAACATTTTAAATATCACCATTAAAAAAGTGAAATCTTATAAAAGATGTGATCGTAAAAAGTGTCGAGTATCTGTATACATGCTTAATTGTAAGATAATATAATTATGAAATGTGAAGTAATACGAAAACTTTTAAAGTCTTTGAACTACAGAATCAAATCCTGAGACACTACCTATGTAGTTGCTACTATTATTTAATTACATTTACTCTGTTATCTATGAAAAATTTAAGCTAGCTGTCTGTCTGTATAGCAGACAGAAAAAAGTTATTAAAACGTCATCACACCAGAAACCATGAAAAAAGAAAAATATATTTTTACTCTCCGGGAAGTCAACGGAGAGATTCGCTGTAATAGATTATTATCAACTTCCTGGAAAAGGGAGATGTTGAGATGGATTAAGCTGTAATGTAGAGACAACACCCTTAAGTTTACACCTCAGGTGTGCGCGTGATTTAAACAATATTTGAGAATACAGGCATTTTAAAATAAGGGAACTATATTACCCGAAGACAAGAGTGAATATTCATATCACCTTTTCTAAAATAACCGCTGAAGTTGCTTCTGAGGTCAAAGAAAACTATGCCCAGGCAATCAGTTCTAAGAATCTTGAGTTTAAAAGAGTGGCCGCAAGATGAGCCTCTCTTATAGTACCATACACTCTGTAGAAGCTCAATAAAGATTTGAGGATTTGTTTTGAACTACGCTAGGGCTCTCTCTCCCCTGCAGTTGCCTTACGATTACCACACGTTTGAACCACCAAAAAAAGCATTTGCAGGCTAGAGATTTGAGGACGACAGGTACTCTTAGAAAATTGCCACAAGACAAAACTTTCTGAAACACAATTTCAGAATATATAAAGCAAACCTCAACAGTTTTATTCTATCCATCTTGCAAGTCGCAAAAGAACCAAAATGTCAAACAAAGTGGTAGCTTGAACTTGAAAAAAGACTAAAAATGATAGAATGACCATGATGGACTACCCTAGTAACAATTAATGGAGCAATACATAGAACAAATCTAGATTTTAAAAGATATTAAGAAAAAAATGTGCTGTTAAATAAATACCAATAAACATCAAAACTTAATATTTACCAACTAAAAATAAAAGGGATGACTTAGCAAAGTTTTATGGTAAAACAACATATTTTTAAGAACTTCAAGTTGTCACAGTAAATCTGTTAGTAAGTATAATATCGAACACCGGCAAGAACGTTTAATTTTACCAACAAGAGCTATATTTTTAATAATACCTTCAATATAGATAAAACCATTCTTCTCTTAAAACCGTTAACAAGAATTAACTACTCTTATAATATTTATGGGTAATTTTGTTCTTTAAAGAGAATAATCTTTAATAATATTATTTGTACATTAATGTTTTTAACCTTGAACTTTTCAAAATAAAGGTGGACTGTTATGCAAAACAAAATGGAGATCATTCGGTTGCAAATACAATAATTAAAGGAAAATAAAAAATTTAATAGAAGAAGAGGTAAAAAGTCGTGTAATATCTTTAAAAGAAAATATTAGTACTATATGGACACTAAAACGACCAAATTCCGTATTTTGGAAATAATGAGGTGGTGAAAGTAGTTACAATATTTTGAATTGTTTGGACTACAGTAGCCTTTTTTTCTAACTAAATTGAACAGATCAGATAATTAAAAAGGCAATTAATAGAATGGTAGCTCTTTGTCATTATTTAGAATAATGAATTAATTATATTGTTGTAGTTTTTTGACGGTCCAACTTTAACTCAATGCCATCGACATACATAGAGATTTTTCAATTTTCTAATCTTTTCTTGTATCAAATAAATTCTTATCGTTAAGTTCTTCTTATTAAAAAAGTCTTTCCTCGACACTTCGAACCTAATTGTGTTTATTGCAAATCTTTCAGTAATAGTTTTCAACACAAAACATTTATATTTACCTATCTCTGGTTCACTCCCTTCTTATATTTATAAAATGTTTATTCACCTTTACTTTTATAAATACATATATAGAGTTGGTATAATTTTTTAATTTTTTAAAGTAGAAGAATGTTAACTGCAATTAAAAAATTGTAGAATTCAAATAAAGCTACGTGTAATGGGTGATATTTTTACGCCAAGAAATTTACAATACCTTTTGCATATGCCAAATGTCTGCTAGATTTAAACCATACATAAGAAATATGTGTAAAAATGACACATAAATATTGTGCTGTTCATAGCTTTGCTTGTTTCACAGATAACCAACTGTAATTGACGAAATTTATAATAGGAAGCAAGACAGGATTATTTGCAACCAAGTTTTATTAACATACAGCTTATTAGGTACACAAATGACGTTCAGTTTAGTTTCGTATTATAAAAACCAAAAGATAATGTTGTTTGAGGCTGCAATAGAATCTTATTCGCTAAATAAACAATATAATCATGATATTCATAATCGCAACTTTCGTCTTCCAATTTCTTAGTAAGCAAATCCGACTCGCAATTATAAAACTTTTCAATATCGCCCTTCTATGGATTACTTGTAAGAGATAAGCCGAATCAAGAGAGAACAGTGTCGACATTCTTACACTGCAGGAAACTCACGTAGCTGACGACTATCAGATACGGAAAACAGATTTATCTTAGGGTGTAATCTCTTAGTGTCTACTAAACACACCCAGTATGACATTGAAACATATGATAAAAACAAATTAAGCTCATCTCGCCACTCTAAAAATTTCTTATTTACTGTTAAGATACATGACTATTACCAATATCTACAAGTCACTAAATAGCTATGGGCCCAATACAATCTTGCTAAAATTTGTTCTATATACAGAAGACTTTAACAGTGGCCTCTAACAATAGAGTTAAACTGAAAATAACGTTAAAAAATAATCTGCACAAATAGATGGATAACAACAACTTTAACTTTATACATGACATCAAACATACACCATCGTTTCATTCAGCCGGCTCCGCCGCACTGACACCTGCAGAATTGTCGACAATTTTTCTAACTCGCACTTTCCAAGTTAAAACCCTTGTCAGGATTCACCTTTTGAAGAGCAAATTGGAAAGATATCATAGCTATCAAAGTCGCAAACTACAAACGCATTGCTAATTTGGCTATTTCTCCATAAAAAAATACAAACAACCAGGAAATTTTATATTTTGGAATTAAGACTGCAAACAAATCTATAAAAAGTTCAATTAAAATGGAAATCATCGTGTGGTTAGTCCTCGAGTTATTAGAGTTCCGAAATTATTAACGTTTCGTCTACAACCGCGACGGATATCTCCAGAAGAGAATCTAAAAAATTTTAAAGTAGAATAGAAATAACCCAAAAACCAGCCACACGATTCATTATAACACCGGCCATAAAAGTCTTTATTTAAAATAGAGATCTTCAAAAAGGATTCTACACATCCTAAAAGATGTTAGGACAACAAAGTGGAATAACTGTTGAGGACCTTAATTTTATTCACGGCAGCAGAACAATCTAGAAACTTCTTTAAAGGCTTAAAGCAACTCGTAACATTAATAATTTATTTAACATCTTTTACAAGCAGAATAAAGTTGCACTTAAAACCTAAGATACCCAAAAATATGTGAAAGGGACTAGAGAAAGGCCCTCCAGAATAATACGTAGCCATTTGCACAACTTGTCAATATTACAAACTGTCGACCAGCTAACTATAATAATTAAAGCAATAAAGTACATGAATACAGCGGGCTTAGGCAATGTCTGCACAGTGTTTATAAAAAATTTGAGTAAAAAATTATACGTTAGCCATTAAATTTTTACATTCACATCATGCAAACTAGTAAGCTGCTATCAATATTTGAGAAAAGCAGAATTATAACCAGGGAAATTCCTAAAAGCACTCCAAGTACTACAAACCGATTAATTTTCTTAGTGCTTGTTATAAAATCTTTGCGATAATCTTATATAACTGCCTGCTGCCGTTAGTCTAGAATCAAATATCAAAAGAAGAAGCTGGATTTATGTCTAACATAAACTGCTGTGACTAGGCCACTTGTATTGAAGACAAATTTTAGAATAACCTGAAAACTTATGATATGATGTAGTTTGAGAAAAAGGCCATGTAACATCTTGAATAATCTACTAACAGTTGCAGAAACTGACAAGGGGCTTACCACAAGAGTCTATGTTGCCCCCCTCCCTCTACCTGCTTTTTAATATCTATGTGTTTGGCCTCACGCAGAAATTTCTGTATGTTAACATTGAGTACTCAAACTAACATGTTTAAAGACGCAAAATCAACACTCACAACTGATCTCTAAAATATGTATGCCTATCGTACTCAGCAAGGACGAAAAATAAATCCAGAGAGAACAGAAGTATGCTCGCTCTACTTGGACAAGTTAATATACCCGATTCTACTGTAATCACACTTTAAAATATCGGAGCCCTGGACAGGACACTAACTTTTACAAATCATCTGTAGAACCTCTCCGTTAAAATAAAAACTAGAAGGAATATTCAAAAATTTACAGAATCTGCATGCGATATACCAATGCCGAGTTACTCTGAATATGAGCATTGGTTCAAGTCTACCCTTTTGCAGAATATTGTTTTCTCCTGTATGGCTAAATAGCAAACACGTAAGTCTAGCAGGCATTCACTAAATCGAACTACATAAGCTTTCTATTTTGAACAATATTGCCCCACTTTATTTATGAAAAAGCAGCCCCTAAGCCACAAAATGAAGGAATACCCGGGGACAACATCCTTCTCATTTACTGCAACGCCGAACATACCTATTATCAACCAAAATTCTTGACTCACATCGCGATATCCACAGATAAAGTAGCTCAACAAAACCCTGCCAATTTTAGCATTGAAAATGAGTATCTAAGAGAATAGAAAATCAGCGATAAGAAAAACAAAAGGCTCATTGAACCTCTATAGGAGGAAATGGCCAAATTTAACCTACCTCTTAAAGACTGGTGCAACTCCAACAGCATGCGGACGAGCCAGGTAATTTGAAAGAAAAACCCAACTCCCTAGGAATACTCTAACTCTTCTGAATGCTTATATCAAACCGGTAAACAAGTAGTCACACACCTGAGACAAAAGTATCTCATAAAACACTTTAAAGGGCCTCTAGAAGACTTACACCAACTAACTGCAAAAGTCACTGGGAACTAGTTATCTACAACTGGATATAAAAACTTTTAGTCTCCGTTGAATAGATTTTTATGTTATACAGTTGTATGTTCTATTTTATATGTATGTGTTCGCTTATAAGTTACTGTGTAAAGTGTTTTTCGTCACCGCGCGGCCGCCCGGGCAGCGCGCGAGGCCGGCTGGGCCAAATTGAATTAATTGCGCCCTTATATCAGGATCGGACGGGTATTGATGGGCCAGAATTCTTGGGTACCGAGCCGGGATTCCGCGGTTGCACCCCGGAATGTGCGGCTCTCTTTCTGTGAACAGCCAATCTACATAGCGGACATCAATCTGCTAACTATTTACACGTCCCTATCGGTTTCTCGATAAGAGGGAATTTCTCGCTGAACGCTGCGGCATCCGCCGCGATTTGTATTAAGACGGCGGATATCGCCGACAAATTAAAACATAAAGCGGAGATCGGAATGGAATAAAAGCCTGCGGGGAGGCATATCGCTGCTGCTCTTCGCAGGTGCAATATACATCGGCTGAAAGATATTAGAAATAACTTAGGCTGAGAGCACGCTTTGTTGCTACCTTTAGTTTTATAGGGGGAAACTTCTTATTAATACAAATAAATTTTAAAAGCCAATGTCAAATTTAAATGATTTTATTAATAAACATCGACGTTTGGGAAATAGTTCAGCGGGTGCTTTCTTCTTCCTTTTCTGATTTCTGAATAATTTCAAAGTTTTCTGTCTCGTTCACATAATAAATAACTAAATAAATTGAAAAAAGCAGTCAAGTGATATAATATACATACTATCTTTTCTGGTGTATGTAGACCGATAATTTGCTAAACACAGAAGCTCGGCTTGTATTAATGCTGAAGTATGACAACTGTGTTTATGCTAGCTGGAAGCGACTTTATATAGTTGTAATGTTGCTGCCAAAATTTTTTTTATAAAGTTTACAAGCAAATATATACCGTGGTCTGTCCTAATAGTATCAAGCCATACAATACAAAAAATTACAATTACAATGACTAAAAAATTAATATGTCTGTTGAAAATGATTCAAGATACAAGAAATATTGTACGTAGACTCGCATTGTGTTTATCTTCTGGATTTTATATTATCTATACTTTTTGATTGTACCCGTACATACTAAACACATTCCGGTGCTCTGTTCGTTGCTTGACTTCCAGAACCTGTATCACTTTCAACAATTAGTCAACCATTAACCATTTATACCATGCATTTACTTATCCTGCACTTAATGAAAGGTCTTCAGAACCCTTCTTACTAATCTTGCTAATTGAATGTTCCAACTTAACACAAAATTTGATGTAAATGCGATGATGTTACACTACATGTACCTCTTCATCGACGTCTAACTCCCAACTGATCTGCCCAGTAAAGTCATCATCATTTACACATGCCTATAACAGTCGATTTCATTATATTAACTTTGGTTTTATATTTTTCGGACCGACCTCGTATTATAACATAATAGCTGATAACATATCAAATGGTAATTGTACTATATGTAATTTTTTACTTTTTCATGGTCTGTTGATATGCCCTTAAATGACACAACTAAACCATATTTCCTTGAATTGCAATTTTTTATTTCATTATAAATTCAATATTTCTTTTCGCCTTTCTATTTTATGGTTAATAATAATAACAGTTCCAACATCTTCAAGTCTATTTTTATTAAGAACTCAAGATATTCCTAAATTTCGTCTATTCCTGAAGCACATAAACGGCCAGGGCCTTTTCAAGACAATACTGGATAAGTGCCACGCTTCTGCTTAAGTCGTTTTCAGCCACACAGGGTTGGCACTTCTCCAAGCGAGACCTCAAATGCGTGAAAACACGTTGACACATGTCTTGTTGCGATTTCTTTTCGTACATGGGTCTCAAGTTAACGCATATTAATCGGAGGATTCATGTAAACTTGATGTTTTAGATATCCCCACGGGAAAAAACTAGGTGGGGTTAGGTCAGGACTCCGCGGTGGCCAATTAATGTCACCTCTACGCGAAATAAGCCGGTTCAGAAATAATTCTGTCATTGTTTCTAATGCCGCGCGTACTGTGTGACTTGTGGCCTCATCTTACTGGAACCATGTTATAGGGCCATATGCCTTCCATACTTGAAGAGCCGAATTAAAGCAATTATGAATCATGGCGGTGTATCTTCCAGAACTGACAGTAGGCACGCGCCTAGAGTTATCTTCAAAAAATACGAACCAATAATTCTCTTTGCAGAAATTGCAGCCCAAACAGTGACTTTGGGGCGTTGAAGATGTTCTAATATTTTTCCCGAGTATTGTTCTCTGACCAATACTGCATATTTTGAAGGTTAACGTACCCATCTAAGTGTTACATCGCTAAACAAAATGTTATCAAAGTTTTTAAACTGCAAAAGCATCTGGCGCGCAAAAGCGAGGCGTAACGGGTAGTTGCTTTCAGAGCATGCACTAACTGGATCTTGTAGGCAAGAAAACTTAAGTTTTTTTTTGCAAAATTCTCATAACGTTGGACCGGTTTAAATTCAAAGTCGCCGCGCGTTTACAGATCGACCTTCGGGGATGTTGCCGAACGCTAGCGCGCACGCGATCGATGTTTGCTGGCGTTTTCACTATTCGCCGGCAGTCAACAGGTTTGGAATTCATAGTAGACCACTAAGCTCTTCTAAACCCAAAGCTTTATTAAATTGACACTTGAGGCTTGCTGTATGTCATAAAGCGCATATCAAACTTGAAAACATTTAAGTACAGTTACGTAACTGTTGGTTTCCTAATAACTGCGTACACAAAAGGCACGTTGCTCTTCCGGAAACTGCTCCATTGCAACTGACAAATTTCATGCTCTACTACTCAGCACATGGCCGCCCACCCCTCTCCCACTATTATATTCCGCGATATTTCAAAGACACATATGCATTTCATTCTGAGTCACCCGTTACTTACTATGTAACTAATTTTGCATTTATCATTGTTACCATTATTTTCTTTTACTTCTTTTATTTTTTAAATTTTTTTCATATATTCATAAGCGTTTTGAACTTGAGCATTGTTGACAATAATCACTACGAGGAAGTTATATACTCTTGAAAGTCCATTTGCGTTTTAATTAAATACACGTGTTAAATAAAAGTCAAACAAGGACTTGTTTCACTTTTTCACTTTGTGATACCTTCTTGTAATTGTTTTAATTAGCACAAAAAACATATTAGTACCTTATCCATCCCACATACTTTGTAACTATGTAAAATCTACAAAACTAACAGAAATACAGTAAATGCCAATTAATATTTCCTAAAGCTATTAGAAAAATATTTTTGAACAAAAACATAATACAAACGTAGAAACACTACCTCCTATTAGACATTGTAAACGAGATGGTAAAAATTAAAAAATTGATTTATGATGAACATTGTTGTTCAAAATCAGTTTTAAAGGAATGTTAGAGCGTATCAGAAAATAGTATTGAATGGAATGATTACAGTTTTCACTTTCATCTCTTAAAACCAAGGATGAAGTTTCTAATAATGTTTTTAACAGTTTACTGAACCTACAAAAGCTCAGCAGTAGTTGGAGATAAATATGCCAAACTCCCGCGATTTTCGGGTCAGTTAAATTTACCTTTGTGGCACACGACAATCTACAAAACAATCTACCTTCTTCGCTCTACCTAGAAGCAGTCATTTTCAGTTAAGTACGTGTGTAAAGATTCTATTATTTGTAGACAAGGCTAACAATTTGTATCTTTAGTTAAAGAAAAGTTGTTGATTATTTAAAAGTTTATTTCTGTTTAGTATTCTCAACCACAGCACAAGCTACACTTGAACCCTTCATGAATAACACAGCGATGTTTTTGTGTAACAAATATCTAACCATGGTATCAAAACTACTCCAAGAACATCTACATCTGCTGGAAACTTGGTTAGCAAAGTGAAAAGTACAAGTTAATATAAACAAATCACTGCGTGTGATGTTCTCAAGATATACAACATTTCTACTATTTATCCTTAGCAACACACCCAAAAGTTAAATATATGGGATTACCCTAGACATGTGACTGAGAAACGCAAAGAAATGCTTTACTGCTGAAAAGTTTGTATTGGTTCTTGTAAAACTCAGCACTCACAACTGAATATAAACTACTTCTAATAGGGCTGTGCACGACACAACGTTTCCAGTTAAAAACGATGATTTGTGTCCAACCTTACTGCACATCAATTTGAACATTCCATATGTAACAGGAGTTCTCAAAACAAAATAAATAAGTCGTTGTAATGAATTAGCTCATTATTAATATACAATAATAATAATGGTAAGGCTTGGGGCCCCGCGTGGAAGCACGGCTTGCAAACTGAGAGGTTAAGGCTCTCTATGCCCGGCTGTCACACACTATCTGTAGTACGTGGCGATGTGGCAAGCACCGCGCCTTAGATGACGCCATTATTACAACTTGTTTGAAATCAGGTCCTCAATTATTTTTAGCGATTGAGTAAACCACACGCCAGGCACCAGAGAGCTCCAGGGATGGAACCCAGGTCCGTCCGCATTGCAGTCCGCGCCTCAACCACTGGACCACTCTGGCGATATTGATATATACTGATTGCTAATAAAAAAATAAATAGTATGTTATTCTTCTTACGCTAGTCTTTTTTTATTCTTCGTGTTTTGTAGTTTTCTTTCTTGTTTTACTTTTGTTCTTTATCACTTTATTTCTTCTTCGATTTCTTGCTAAATTTTTCTCAAATAAATTTTTGGGTGATAAATTATTTTGTAGAATACGTACCTAAAGGTGCTCGCTCGTATTACTTTTATGTTACATTGTGGGCGTTTGCAATAACGTTCTGACGTTACTATTTCTATGAGTAGTTCTACATATACTTTTTCGTCCTTGATCTAAATTACTAACAATAGGCCCATATAAGCAAACATTTCCTTTTTTACATAAAATTGCTATTTCACACCCTTTGATTTATGTTTTGCTTTAACATATCTTATCATAACTTATCCGACGCTTGTCGATTACCTGCAAATAATGAATTTTGTTTCCCCTTTATCCGGACCATTTCAGGCTTCTATATATTAAAATGAGAAGCCTTATGTAGAAAGTAATGTCGTCTGTCTGTTCGTTTGTCCGTCTGTTCGCCCTTTTATTTTTCAATTTTTGATCAAGGCAACTTCGAAGCTGGAGACAAGATTCCATTTCTGTTATTTCTGACATTTGTCACGCCTTATAATTTTTGATCTGTGGCAGATAAAGACACAACATTTTCATTATTCAACTAAGGGCGATAAGCCAAATCCAGACGTCAAAAAATCAGCCTGATCGGAAGTCTCGAGACCGGTTCGACCGGAAATGGGCGCAAATATTTGTTTATGTATAGAAGCCCCAGACATTGGGCAACTGGAGTTCCATGTCCGTACTTGTTTAAATGTTCATCTAAAGTATGTTTCTTGTTCCATTGTGTTGTCTTGTTACCGCTTTCTTTAATTTGTGATGGATGTTACATATAGTATTGAAACATAATTATTCAAAAAATTTCCTTTGGTGTCCTGTTTTTAAAAAATTATTAAAATGTCTTATGACTATAAACCATATTGTTACACGAGATAATGTTTATTGTTCAAATTTCTATTTATTAAAATAGTGATGCCTGGTCTGAACTGAGAAAAATAGATAATTGTTGTTCCAGAAATCTCAAATATATTCTTTAAATAAAAATTAAGTGAATATGAAATTAACTGTTGTATACTCAAGTTTATTAGATATTAGCTAAAGTACTTAGGCCACAACTTTATTATAGTAACTAGCTTTGGTGTAATTAAATGCTTGAAGAATTATATTAAGAAAAAAGATGGGCCTTAAACTGAAATTTTTATCGTAGCTACCTTTAGATTATTTTAATTAACTTTTTAATACCCGAGCAACCGCGTCTTCTTTTTGTATATTTTAGAAATTAACAAAAGTTGAAGAAATGAATTCTAGCCTTCAAATACAATTTGTTTTCTCTATGTGATTATGAATAACTTATAAACATTTTACAAATTAATTACTTTGAGAAAATATATTTATGGTAGCAAAGCAATCCGTTTTATAAATAGAACTTAATAAAATCAATGATTTGAATGTATATATAATTTCAAAGTTAACCAAGCTAACCAAAAAGATTTTTTTCTTATTTCTCCCTAGTGCCTTTAGTGTAAACTTCGAAATTTGCATATCGAGAAACGTTTGCATAATAGGTACCAAAATTTATAAGAAATTTAAGTGTAGTTCTGTAGTTCACTGTACATCAGGCCGCCTATTTCTTGATTTGAATAACAATTAACGTGCTTAAAATTCTAGAAGACATTTAGTTGAGCTTTTTGGACAAGCCCTAGTATATTTTTTATCTTAGTCAGATGATAAAGCATCCCAACTGCAAAGGTAAATTCAACCACACTCGAATTAGGAAACAAGACAATTCGTTATTCATTCCAAAATTCTCTTTGTCAGCAGTAAAACAAATTTTTTTATTCAGACTTCTCTCTGACAAAAAAATCACCATGTCGGAGTCTGTTTCAAACTGAAAATTGTATCAAAATAATAAGTGTCTAAATTTATTACCTCCTTTTTTATAATATTAAAACCAGCCCAATCTATGCTATACTAAGTAAGTTGACACATAATATTCAATGCACTGGCTGCATTTTTGTTAGATAAAAAATAAACCCGCTAGAGCCTGTCTCAAGCCAGGTCACAAAGGGTGAAGGTGAGAGTAATAACATATAAAATAGGGTTCAGTTGATTTGGCTGATAGCACTTTGTAAGAGTTCAGATAACGAAAAAAATAAATTTTAAGAACAAAAAGAACTAGAAGGACCTTATATAAAAGGAAGGTGAGTTTCTTAATAAGAAATTGCCTGTCTGCGGGAAGGACACCTTGACGTCGAGTCCTTGATTCTTAAAATTAGGGGTTAGCGCAAGATGTACCAGCAACTAAATTATCTGTAAAAATAATCCAAAATGAAAAATACAACAATAGTACAACAAAAAAAGCAATAAAAAAGTTGATGAATATGGAGACGTAAAAGATACAGAGCCTTCATTATGTCACGCAAAAAAGTTTTTTATTACCAAGACCAAACTTTTTAGCCAATTTTATATTTGATGATAGTTATAACTAAATCAATGTTTGGAGTTTGGTCAACACTGAATGAATATAGCCTTAGCTAAGACCAGCTATTCAAGCGAAGAAAGGGTTTTTATTGTTGCCGCCATTTACAACAGGCTGGTTGGAAAGTTTAAGAAGGCAGGAAGTGTATTGGATGACAATTGGTCAAGAACCAGCAGACCAGTCACTGTAAACACCCCCAAGATTGTAGAACAAAAGCCTACAACTTCAGTCTCTAAAGGCGCAGCTCAACTCGGTGTAAGTGTGGGCTCTAAGCACACCATCCGCACCAAGAAATTAAATCTATTTCCGTTTAATATTTAATTGTAAATGCCTCTGACCGAAGTCAATATTGACAAAGATTTAGTTTTACAAAACTGATCATGGTAATAATTTGAACTAAAAAATTATTCATAAACTACGTCTATTTTATGGATGAGGCATACTTTCAGTTAGATGGCTTTGTCAATAAACAAAATTACCGACAAAAAGTTAGTGTATGATGTGCAATTTTCGACTATGGAATTGTCGGCCCACTGTTTCTTACAAAATATATTAATGAAGAAGTTTAACGCACATAAGTTCTTGAAAAATTCATTGTAACTATGAGAGACAAAAGACAACCAATACTTTTTTTAGCAAGATGGAGCTACCGCCCATCGGACTCAAAGCATCTTTAACATCCTCATAGAAGTTTTTGAAAAGAAGATCATAACTCTGGACGCCTCCGTAAGACAGAAGGTGACATCGAAAGGCCTCCAAATTCCCCAGATTTGAATTTTTTATGGAGTTATTTTAAAGATTTGCCCATTGACTCAAGAAGCGCACTACAAAAGAGGTTCTGACCATTTCTGCGGCCATCAGAAAAGTCGCAACTGGGAGTTTCGGTCTGAAATGGCCATTTTTGGCAAAGGCAGTCATTTTAACAACCTAAAGCACTGAACCTCATTTATTCATTGTCATAATAAAAAAATAATTGTATTTATATTTTTATAAAAAAAATTTTATGTTTGCGTCACACAATGAAGATTCTATAGTAGAACAATAATAACTGATAAAGTGCGTCAAATGAAGAAATTGTATTTTGGTATGATAACTGTAAGCGAGATAAAGAAAGAAAGTTAGAATAACAAAGAAATAGGCGATGTTATACTTCTCTATAAAGGGGTGCAAAAGAAGGAATAAACACAAAAAAACTTTTTTTAACTTTGAGCGTATTGACAATTGCATAATAAAGCTTCCTATTAACACAATGAGAACATATAAATAAAATACTTTTATTTAAATAAAAAATTCTATGATAATATGCAAGGTGCGTTAGAAAACATCGAAGACAACACAAAAATAATTACAATTGGTAATTTTAATTCACCGATGTTAAGCAAAATAAGGGATTCGGAGAAAATCATGCAAATAGCTGATAAAAACTACAAAATGATTTTTTTAAATATAACAATGTCCAAAGATATATTTGGACCAAATTACAAGAAATCTTAAATCAATCATTTACTACAGTCCAATACAGAAAACAGAAGTAATACATAAACATATCAAACGAATAATTTATAATCCACCCAAGGAAGCGTTGGATAGAACTTATAAAATATACAAAATAAGGTAGATAAAGGAAACGTACCTAAAAGAAGTTCACCGAATGATGCTGGATGACCGTTGAGTCAAGGTTAAAGAGACAGTAGAGGCTGTGAGCATATCGAAAGAAGGCATTTGCCATATGTTGACTGAAGAATTGGGCATGAGAAAGCCTTGAGTCCTGCGCTTGCTCACGTTAAACCAAAAATTCCTTTGAATAAACATTTCTAAGCGGTTTTAGCAAAAGGAATAATTTTTTTGTAACGATTTATAAGCGTCTATAAAGCTTGGGTCTATTATTACATTTTTGAGGCGAAGGAATAACCAAAACAGTAGACTGCGAGGCTGAACCGGCTCCAGTAAAGGCAAATACAGTTCATCGACCGGGAAGATAATGGCGACTGTTTTTTGGGATAGTCAAGGAATTCTGTTCATCGACGACTTAAGAAAAGAGAAAACACTAACGGGGTTGCACTACGCATTGTTATTGGACCAGTTGAAGCCACTGCTCTTCCATCAAGACAACTCTGGCTCACACTTTGGCGGTCGCCATGGCCAAAATTCACAAATTACAGTTCGAATTGGTTGACTACCCAACATATTTACTAGATTTTTATCAAACGAGGACGTCGTTGCAACGGCAGACGCGTATTTAGCAACGCTAGCTACTATTTCGACGGGTTAAAGAAGTTGGAGCATCACTGGAAAAATAGTATCTACTTAAAAGTGACTTAAAATTGAATTTTACAGGAACAGTACTTTTTTCTGTGTTAGGATTAAAACCTTTCAGACTGCCCACGTAAATATTAATGTTCAAGAAGACACCGTATAAATTGCATTAGAATAAATCGAAAAATCATATAAAATCACGCAAATCACTAAAACTAGTGGTTCAGGTAATATGGCACTTTTCAAAGAATACTTGGAAAATGGCAAATTTATTACCTTACTCCATTACACAAAAAATATTACAGAAAAAACTGCAGAGAACTACAGAGGAATATGTATTTGTTATAGTGATAAGGAAAATGATAGACTAAGACTATGATCACCACCAAAATAAAGACAAATTGGATTTTGCACTGGGTAATCTGGTCTGGATAACTTATTTTATTTGAAAGAAATAATGGAAAAGAAAATTAATGCTGGAAAAAGTCTCTATCACTATTTACCTAACGCATATAACAACGTTCTACTAGAAAAGTTATAGGTCGCATTAAAATAAACCAATGCAAATAATGTGCTAACTAAAACCATGCAAGAAATACAAAAGAATACTCTAATTAAAATTAAATAAGCAATAAAATAACGAAAATATTTATAGCAAAAAAAGGCTTTAAACAAAAGTGCGGCCTATCTTTTATGGTATCTAAAATATAATATAATAAAAAACTGGAAAAGAAAATGTGCAGGCATTGAATAGTCAAACACCGCACCCCAATTTGCCGACGATCAAGTTTTGTTAGCAAAAGATAAATAAGTTGAGTTTGAAAAAGCACACCTAACTAGAAACTTAAGTAAAACAACATCGGAGAATTTTTCATTACAAAACAGTGAAATTATAGTAACAATAGTTAGGTTTAAAAATAGAATAAAAAGAGCGAGACGAAAAGAAATTTAAAGACAGAAAGACAGCCATAAAAAGTCTGAAAGTATAATAATTACAATACAATAATAAAAGGCATTGCATTATAAGACAGACTGAGAAAAAAGAACAGCTAACAGCAATGAAAATAGACGTACTTAAATAATAAAAATAATACTGCAATATATAAGAGCAAATAGCTAAAAATAATAGTACAGGGTTGTATCCAGAAGTAGTAGGACTGTTTCTTTTTCCGCGCGCGCGGAGCGATGGAGAGAGGTATGCAAGGCCGGATGTTATGGAGGGGAGCCTTGGGAACAGGTTTCGACCTGCGGCAGTCGCCTGCGTGCGTTAGTTGAATGTGGACCACTGTTTTAGTAACCTCCTGTTGTGACGCCTCGTCGTCAGTTGCGATGGAGCGAAATTTGGAGCCGCGGTACGCCATCAAGTTTTGCTACAAACTTGGAAAATCAGCGACCGAAACCAAGGATTGCTTACGCAGGCCTACAAGAAGCAACTTTTGAACTCTGACCGACGGTTGGGCACTAAATTAATTAGTGATGAGCTGAATCTTTCGTACGAAACAGTCCAACGCATCATCACAGAGGATTTGTCGATGAGAAAAGTGTGCGCGAATATGGTGCCGAAAGTGTTGAGTGACGAGCAAAAAGAACTGCGTGTTGAGATTTCCCAAGAAATACTGAACTTTTTGGAAGAAGACGAACATTTTCTCGATAATGTAATCACCGGATGAAACCTTGGTCTTCCAATACGACCCGGCAACAAAACGTCAGAGCGAAGAGTGGCATACCGCACAATCATCCCGTAAAAAGAAGGCCAGAATGTCGAAATCGAAAGTGCAATCGATGTTGATTGCATTTTTTGACCATTGTGGCATTGTCCATAAGGAGTTTGTACCTCCTGGACAGACTGTAAATGCAAGTGCCCACACGGCTGCGAAATCGGATCACACGCGTGCGACCAGACCTGGTGGGGAAGTGGAAGCTCCACCATGACAACGCGCCTTGCCACGGCGCATGGATAGTGAGGAATCTCCTGGACAAATTCGGCGTTTCCACGTTGCCTCACCCCCCCCCCACAGCCCTGATGTGGCACCGCCAGACTTCTTCCGGTTCCCCCGGATCAAGAGGTAGCTCAAAGGGCATCGTTTCGACTCGGTGGAAGCAGCCCAAGCGGCAACGACGAGGGCGCTGAACAGCATCCCGGAGGACGACTTCCTGAAGGCCTTCGCGACCTGGAAGGCTCGCTACCAGAAGTGTGTGGATGCCCGAGGGGCCTATTTTGAAGAGTATTAAGTCGATGTACCAAAATGTTCAATACATTTTTTTTAAAAATCAGTCCTACTGCTTTTGGATACCACCTTGTATATCAGAAAAGCATCTTGCATAATTAAAAAGTTTATTAAAAAATCAAGAAAAATATCAAACTTAAAAATTTATTTTCGTGTTTAACGTCATTAATATTTTTCTTTGACAATGCTTGCAAACTGCAATGAATTTATTACATTACACTCTATGTTTTCTGCTATTAGGCGAATAACTTTACTTGTTTAGCGTTCGCCCAAAAATAATTTTATGGGCCTTGTATAATAATTTCATTTACTTAAGCAAAGCTTTCCAAAGTTGCCCTAGCTCTTATTTTACACCCGACGGCCTTCTATTAAAGTTGTTTGGTAAATCGCCGAAGCAATGAAATAGTGTGTTTACTGCAAAACATAAACGATTTGAAAAACACGAGCCCCAAAAATACACCGCCGGGCCCGCGCGCGCCGCGATCCAATCGCGCCGAACGCGGGCGGAAAGAAAGCTCGGGGTGGTCCGCGCAGATAGCATTATTAAATTTTAATGAGTTTAGAGCAAATCTTCACAGTCATCAAAGTTCAAACGGCGCGCCCTTATCTAAGTCATCGACAGGAAACCGCATGTGCATCAGATGCCCCACACATCTGTTTACGGATCCGGATTATTAGAGCTGCGCAAGAAATATTATCTATAAATAGAGGAAGAGGCGCCCGTTTGATGTTTAATGAGCGAATTCGGGGTTTGATTCCGCCGGACTGCCGCTCTGCGGCCGGGACCCTTGTTCTGCTTTGTTCAATCAGCGAGTGGGCTAAGCGGGCGATTTTAAAATTGGAGACGGGAAGGAGCCCCTCGTTTGAAATAAGTAAGACCAAATTAAGTAAAACGTTTGGTTAAACTTTATAATGTCAATTCTGGCTTAATGGAGCTACAACTTAAATGTTTTTTTTTAATAATTAAGTTAAGTGTAGTTTTTAAGTCTAATGAGTAATTTCAGCTTTCAATTTTTTAGTGTACGTTTGATGTCTTCTGTAACTATTCAGTTTCTTTTTATTTATTGGAATAACACGAAAATAAGTGTTATATA
The DNA here is from genome assembly GCA_036346155.1 of Sinelater perroti. NCBI lineage: Eukaryota > Metazoa > Arthropoda > Insecta > Coleoptera > Elateridae > Sinelater > Sinelater perroti. Next base: position 737,921 of record JARFIY010000336.1, read on the forward strand.
TTTAAATAAAAATTTTTTGTATTTTTACAAAACGTGCAGGGTGAAGCAAAACTCTCTTTCCAATTTCAAAGAAATCATAAAGTGAAGAGTAGTGAGAGGTGGAGTACGCAATTTCATTAGACGGAGGTAGTCGTAACACTTAATAACCAGTGTGTTTAGAGAAAGGTACATTTAAAACAACAATACTATTGTGGTCCCACAACGTGCCTTTTGCATGGGCTTTCAACTTTTAACTTAGCTCTTCATGTCAAATCAAAAGTTAATATTATTGTGGGTGGGCAACTTTAGAAATATTGTAATGATGAGGGAGGAAAAAAGCTCGGGGTGGTAGAACACAGGAAACGTTTCATTTTGAAGCATCATTTCGTTAGTCCTTTTCCACGAAGACCTTTGATTTTACCCATACAAGATGGCTGTTGTACAGGAATTGACAAGATCACTTAACGACAAAAAGCATTTTCACTTGTCTTCTTTCTTTTTTAAACTTCTTCAATCCATTTGCAAATGTTGCTCTTTTTCTGTTCCTTCCATCTCATCCTATTCTGATCGATTCTTTTCCATAAAAGACTGGCGTGACGCTTCACATCATCTAACCATCGCATGTGTGGTCTTTACCTTGCTCTCCATGGTCTTCGATCTAAGACTCGTGCATTCCACCTGGTATCTGTTTGGCGAGCATTGTGTCCTGCAAATTGCCACTTGAGTCTGGCTACTTTCTCTCTCTTGTATCTATAACCTTTGGTTTTCTCTCTTATCCATGTGTTCTGTTTTTATCTTTTAAAGTTATCTGTAAATTTAGCGCTGTATGAGCTTGTCTACATTTCTTTTTGTCAAAGTCTAAGTCTGAGCTCTATAAGTGATAACATAATGAGTATGCAGCTATAGAATAGTTTTGACTTAAGGTCTTAGGGTAAATTTCGGTTCTTCAATATACAACTTAATCTGTCTCAGGTTGGTTCTTCTTGCGATGTCTATTTCTTAGTTTTCATTATTAAGTTTAAACCTTTGCCCTAGATATGTATACTCTTCTACTTGTTATAGCGTTTTGCTCTATTTATATATTCATTTTCTTTTCGGAGTTTGTCATATTTTGTTTTGCGGTGTTCATCCGTAATCTCACCTTCTTGAAGCCTCGTTTAGTTCTTGTTGCATTGAGTCTAGTTGTTCTTCGTTTGTTGCAAATAGTATGACGTAATTTGCGTATTTCAGATTATTCAATTTCTTTTTGTTTATGCATTTTCTCTTCTAATTTAGTCATTTTAAAACATCTCCAAGAGCTAGTACGAATAGCTTAGCAGGTATTAGATTGCCTTGATAAACTTCTTTTTCAAGCAGTTTTTCTAACAAGTGAATTGTTATTGTTGCATTTTTGTAGATGTCTTTCATTAACGTTATAAATATATGGTTTATTGTCCTATTCCATAGACTCTGTTGTATTGCCCACATTTAAAACTATGAAATGCTTTCTCCGAGTCCACCAGTGCTACTTTTTCTATTAGCAACATATAGATACATTTTTATTTTATTATTATTTTGTTCGATAATATTGTTATAGCCTCGTTCTAGCCTGAAACTATTTTTTCAATTCCCAAATATTTATTAAACAATGTTTTCAACACTCCCATTGTTTCTTCCTTTCCTCTGTTTATTAATTTTTCTGTTAGTGTCTGCCGGGGGGTTTTTAGTTTTTCATTTCCTTCAATGCGCTTATTATTTCGTCTTTTTATGTTTTTTGAGTTTATGTTTATATTTACTGGTACCCTTTTTTTGTTTGTGGATGAGCTTTCAGTGTAGAGTTTTTTCGTTATTATCTCTTCCTGATTTTCTTTCTTTATCTTCTGTTATTATCGTATTTTGTCCATGTTGGTATTTAATGCTTTCATATTTTGATTATTTTCTATAACATGTTAAATTATAACGCTTGATTTAGTAATTTTATTTTGTCTTACAGTTTTTACTAATCTATTTAGTTCAACATTTATTTGCTGTGGAAGATAGAGTTTAAAGTTTTTGTTTTGTTTTAAGTTTATTTTTGTTTATGTCTTCATGTTTGTCTAGTTCTTGTCTTGGAGTTGCCTTTTTAGTCTCTCTTAATATTTACCAAAATTTTGTTTAACATTTAAATGTTGATGTTATATCTGTTACTCTTCATTCGTTTTATTCTCTTCAGATTCATGTGCAATTTGGTCCTAACTAATCTGTGGTGGTGACCAATATTAAATTCTTTTTTGTTTCTTGTTAACACGTAACCGATTTTGTTTTGGATGTCGCTATTTGCACTAATACACGTCTATTTATTTTGTTTTTTTCTTGAGGAATAAATAAATTTCAAGTAAGTTCTCATGTTCTCTTTCGTTGCTGGCGCAATATCCAAAATCTCCTATTCCGTGCTTATCTTCGTCTGTTCTTTTGGCCAACTTTGCATTAAAGTCTTATATAATTAATTTATATTCCCTTAAATCGTTTTTAAGTGCATGGAATATATACTCGAAATAACTTCTGTCTTCGTATGATTGAGTTGGAGCATATACTGAACTATTTGCAGAAAAAGTTTATTGTTTACCTCTATCATAAGGTATGCAACTCTTCCTGACATTAATTTGTACGTTTTTATTCTGACCGCGATGTTTTTGGATATGATGAAACCCACGCCTCTTGTTCCTTTTTGTGTACAATCTGAGTGATACAACACGTTCAATCTTATAGCTTTTTCTTCCAGCTTCTGCCAAGCCCACTATGCTCCATTTTATTTTCAACAGTTTTTCTTGTAGTTCATGTATTCTATCGTTAGATTTCAAAGTTTGTACATTATACAGGGTGGCCAAAAAGTTGGGAAATATTTCATTTGGTCACTATTGTCCACTACAGTGTCCGAATACATATCGGACGTCATTGATGTGAAGGACAGACGATAGGGTTTTGTTTACATTTGATGACCATTCGGTGAGATGTCTTCAGATCCGATCACATACACTGTTCCCGAACGGGTGTTTATTGTCTCGGCGTATTACTCAAATGGGAAATCGCCCACTATGACTTTCAGAAAATTCCGAGCAGAGTTCGATCGGAATACAAAACTGACTCTGAAGACGCTAACAATGTGAGTAAACAAAAATCAATTTCTCCCAAAATTTTCTAATGTCCTCGGTGACAATGACTCTAGAACTGGCCAACCAGTGACTGTCACCACACCTGAACATGTGGAAAAAGTTAGGGAACACTTTGAGCAGTACCCGACAACCTCAACCAGACAAGCACTCCAACAACTGGCAAACACATCCGAACCGCTGCAAATTAGTCGAATATCAGTGCAAAACACACTCAAAAAGTTGAATATGTTTCCTTACAAGATTCAAGTTCAACAACCACTCATTCAAGTGAATGTTGACCGGAGATTCGAGTTCGCCAATCACGTTTTGGCCGTAAAAGATGACAACACTTTGGACTTCAAACACATCCATGTCACAGGCGAGGCTTACTTTCACCTGGATGGCTATGTGAATAAGCAAAATTACCGATACTGGGGCACACAAAATCCACGCCTGGCTGTAGTCAAGAGTCTTCACCCCCAAAAAGTCAGTGTTTGGGCAGCCATATCATGGCGTGGCATTATTGGACCGTTTTTTCTCACCAAATATGTCGATGAAAATGTCTACCGAGACCAAGTTCTCATTCCGTTTTTCGAAGAGGCGAAGAAAAAGAAAATGATTAACCAATACTGGCTCCAACAAGATGGCGCGACACCACACCGAACACAAGGTTTTAAAAATTTTCATGGTTTAAATTTTGATTCAATCTTCATGATGTCTCTAGGAAATTTGGATATGATCGCTGAAAAATTCGGTGTACGAATTATCGGTGTGGATGCGGAGAAGAAAACCGGAAATGGAATTGAATGGCCTGCGTGTTCACCGGATCTCAATGTCTGCGATTTTTTCGTTTGGGATTATCTCAAAGATAAAGTGTATCGCACAAACCCTAAGACAATCGACGAACTGAAACAACGAATCAGAGAAGAGTTTGCGACCATTGATCAAGATATGCGCCACAATGCAATTACCAGTTTTGAGGAAAAGCTTCACCGCGTAGTTGAAAATAATGGCTCATATTTTGAGAACCTTGTTCATTAAACCCTATGATCTCTACTAATGTATAGTCAATGAATTAAATTTTATCTTTGTTAATTACCGAGAAATTAAATTTTACTTTATTTGCCAACTTATTGGCCACCCAGTATATGCCTATGTGTAAATTCGTATGTCTTGTCCGATTCTTATTTTGTGTAGTAATTTTTTTATCGAATTTTGCTTTCTCTCCTCCGAATCCGTGTGGCAGGCTGTCGACGTCGTGTGAGAATTAGAACTTTTTGTTCCAGCCACCCTTAGAATTTGGAAATATGAAGTATGGTTTTGGCCATTAAACGTTACGCTGGATAGGTGTGTTGGCACGTTCTGTTCTTGGTTGATCCTCTAAATACAAACGTCGTTTGTAGCCACCCACTTTGGGTCAGATGCTCTTATAGATTTTATATTAGCCCTAAAATCACGGGCTATTACTTACGTTGTGCCCCCCGAATTTGACCTTATCTTTTTTCACCTTTCCCATCGTAAATTTCATTTGTAATTCTAAACTATCTCTGGACTATCAGCCAAAGCCAACCGAACGTAGGTTTTTTAGCTAGCTGTTATTCCTCGATCCCTCCGTCTTCCTCACCTTCTGAGTGGTAACCCAATAATATTTATAAAAAGCCTCTCTACAGGGGACATGTTAGTGTTTGGTATGCGATAAGTGAAGCTGCGGTAATTTAACCTTAACTGAAGAGACATGCCTAATTTTGGCCAATTATTTCAATTGCAGCCCTCGGAGTATTGACAACATCTTCAAAGAGTTCGGTAAGGTTTGGAAGAAAACGCGTTAGGTTCCACATTCTCTGCTGTTCAAAGGACAGAACGGCTGAATGCCAGTCGAACATTGTTGGATCGTCAAAATGAAACTTTGTTCTTGGCCAATCAATTGATTACGAAAGATGAGAAATGGATTGGCTTTAAAAACCCGGATCCCCAACAAAATGGCGTTCACTAAGCAAAAAAATGACTGCGACACCGAAGAATTGGTGAAATGAGAAAATCGCTGGAAGAATTCTTACCGATTTCTACCACCGCGGAATCATGAAGCTGCCGAAAAAGTGGGAGTAAGTGGTCAGTGTTGAGGAGGAATACTTCGATTAGTTGTATAAGTTGTTTTTTTTCAAAATTATTAAATAAATTGATGAAAAGAAGTGAAATGCTTGAAAATTTTTGAACAACGTAATATAATTGATATATAAAAATTGAGATGCACTAACTGCAAAACGTTGGTTCCAACAACTTATACTTTGCTCCAAGTACTGCGTATGGATATTTCTTGGGCACGTAATCTCTCAACGTGGTGATATCGCTTGGTCAACCTGATTACTGGATATCGCCTCCTATGACTTTATTTTATGTGCGTATCTCAAGGATAAACGCGTTAGAATCCTCCTGACTCTACGAAATGCAAACGGAATACCACCCCGTAGTAATTAATATTCCCAGGAAATCACTATGGAGAGAAATCTAAACATTACGGCCCCTAGTCCCGGGCAGCCCTTAAATGGGCAAGGGGTGCGAAGAATCTCCCGGCTCAACATAGTGAAATCTACGCTAAGAATAGGAACGTGGAATGTCCAGAGCTTATTTGCAGCAGGAAAGCTGGATAATACTGTACAAAAAATGAAGAGACTCAATACAAAAATCCTAGGGATTAGTAAATTGCGTTGGCCAAACTCGGGTATATGTAAACGAGATGACGGCACTCTCTACTACTCCGGAAATGATACAGACGAAGACAGAGATCACAGGAATGGCGTGGGTGTATTTGTCCAAAAGAACTATACCAAATATGTTACGAACTTTATACCCGTTTCTGATGGGCAACTAGCCGCACGTGAACAGCAGACCGTCTGGGTTTGAGCATATTTTAGCGACATCTCGAAATTTTCATCCAGCGTTGTTTATAACAGGAGCTTCGATGTGACAACATACATGTCTGATGGAAATCCGCGTCAGCGTAGACATATTGTTTAAGCAATAAAGTATTAAAAACTCCCTTAAAATCGTTCTTTTTATTTTACTTTATTCTTACAAACTTTTGGCAGTCTACTTTTGTAAAAAATCTCACATAAGAACTGTAGCAAGCTAAAACTTGTACTAAGTCTACGGTTTGGTTCATTCTAATTTCTATGTAAAGGGGAGACATTAGCATTATCTATTCCTGGGCAGTGGTGCTATTCTTACGATTTTTTATAAAATCTCTTATAATAGGAAATTAATTGTGTTAATGCTAATACAATGACATCATTTTTGTATAACTGTAAATAAACATTAGTCAAATAGAGTTAACATGCAGATACTTGTTGTTATATGGTACAAATCAGGAAACTTTTTTTACTAACACCAAACGATCTTATATAAAATCTACGTAAAACTTGCTAAGCTTTATGAAATAGAAATGTTAACAAGTCCAGAAACCAAGTCTGTATTGAATATTTAATGATAATCGTAAACTTTATATATTTTGATGTACGTCCAACTAGTTTTTTGCATAAAAATACATATATCCAAAAATTTATATCTCAGACATAAAAAAATCATCAAATGAGAGTTTGTGTGCTTCTCACTTCAACATAGCAAAGTTAAAAGATCAAAAGACTTTGATAGTTTAAAAAATCATACTCTTATTTTAATTATTGTGTACTGTAAAGTGCCTTTAGTAATTTAAAAAAGAGATAAAAACTTTAGAACGAAAGCTGAAAGTGGTGTGGAAACAGGAATCTCATGGTATGGCCTAATACTGGCAAATTTTGGCGGTAATATGAGATTCATAAATTAAATCCCATTGTCTTCTTAATTAACCATGCGATAACCCTAACCTAACAGTTTCTATTTCAAAACTAAAATGAGAATACGGTGCTGATTTTTTCCTCAATCGTAACCGTATTAAATAATAATTAGTAATTTATATAGTAATACACTAAAAATTTCTATTTGGACTGTTTTAGATATTATAAATATTGAGCTTGTACGACATATAATTTCTAATTTTTTCTATTCGTTTATTTAAAACAAGTTTTACCTGTAAAAATCATTCCTTTACGTTTATCTTCCACGTGAGTAGCGCAATGGGCCTCGGAACCGTTGCAGAGTAAATAAAACATCGGCGCGCACCCCATACATTACAAAAGTTGACGACAGCTTTAAGAACCCACAAAAAGCGCGGGCCCGCAGCATTCGCTTTATTTTTTCTGGCCTCCCAACTTAATAGAATTATTAGTACAATATAAACGAACATAAAAAAGTAATACGCGTGGACTCGCAATAAGACGGAGGTGTCGCAACTTGCGTAATCTGCAATCTAAATGGGGGCGACTCACGAAAACATCATTTATCGCAGAAAAAATCGTTCCTGGAGTATTATGTAAAGGCCATGAATAATTTATTGCAATCCATATTGCATACCCCGCTCATGCCGACTGACGCGCTCTCTTATTGGATCTGAACCAACGCATCGCAGTCGGCATTAGCCCACATTTCTCAAATTTGATATCCGAAAAATAAGTGGGAAGCACCCTGATGAAATTGGTCATTAAATAAAACTTTATTTATTGTTATAGATAGTAGCGCACAAATTATTTGTAGTTTACAGGATGTGTTTACTATACGGATTTTAACATTTGAAATTTTGTGTCTGTAAAACTACAAAACTTTAAATACATTTACAAGGTATGGCTACTAAACAACAAGACTAAGAGTACACATGTAGTAAATGTTAAAAGCTTCAATTTGTAGAATTGGTATTCACAGCATATGTCACAGCACGTGAAATACTCATTTTACTTTAAACTAAACTTTCAGGTCTTGTTATCTTACAGGAAAATCTAAATCCATTGGTCTTTTTCTTTTGAGACTATTTTAATGAAAGGGTTTATGTCAACAAAGGGGACGCCAGATCTGAAATTGATGCAAAATATCGGCGTTTACGAAAAGTATTGTGAAAAACTTTTCTGAGAGAATTGCTGTATGCTGTTATGCATCAATGTTTTAAGAAGCGTAGCTGTTAGTTTAAAAATGATTTTTTTAATCCAGATTACACTTTAGAACATAAATTTATGAGCTGCCTTTAAGTTGTGACGTCCCCAATTTTTTTTCTTCAACACTGAGAGCAAGTAGAAAAATGCAGTTAATTTTAAAACACCATATAATGTACACCGGTCGAATTACCGCCATTTCAGTGAGTGTTGTTTTGTGTACTTCAAATGGTGATGTTTAGCGTTCAAGAACAAAGCATAGTAATCCGTTTTCTCCTCTTGCCAGTTGAGTGCGATGTGTAGTGAAGGTGCGAAAGTTTCAAGAAGGTCGAAAGTTACGTGGCAATGAATCGTCGTGACCTCGGCCACAAACCAACTGAACTGAAACTATGATTGCGCGAGTGTAGAACGTTGTTATGGAAGACCATCGATTAGGTGTGCGTGATATCGACTCTAGACTTTCCACAGAATCTGTAAAGTACATTTTCGAAAAGTTTCTTTAAAATTGGTCTCACAAGGCTGCGCGTGTGGCAATGTCTGAGGACATATTGACATGTAATGGCGCCATCAAATTTTCGATAATGAAAGACACTCTCCATGCCCGCTCATTTTTCAATTGATTCACTGTTGCATTGGCGATTTTCCAGCGGGTAAAACACCCTAAAGAAGTGTTCTCAGCAGCCACAGAACCATAGCGATGACGTTGTGAAAAATATGTACGTCTAGACGGAAGTTACAATGAGAACAATAGAAGTTTCAACTTTCTTGGAAAGATATTTTTTCAGAAAAAAACTTGGAGATCTTAGAACTTAAACATACCTCGTAATGTAATGCATAATTTATTTAAATATTCAATTAAACTAAACCTTATTTGATATGAGACAACACATGTTAAGATTAAAGTGCACTAAGCCGGAACCAATGTACAATTATGTTCTTGTAATATAGCTAATCTTACAAAATCAGTAAGCATTTTAGGCAACTTTCCTCCAAACGTAGCTTTTCGTGCGAGTAAATATAAATAACTGAAGATTAGTAGGACCTCCCTTAAAATCCTGGCTGAAGCTTGCCCGCTTTATGAAATCAATTAAAAACCTAATTTAAGAAGCTTTCGAATGTAAAAAGAATTTCCATTTGTGCGCGCCGCGAAATGCCCCACGTACCTAAATTTAGATAATTAAGACTGGTGTTCGAATCTCGCGGCGCTGGGAGGGTGGGATAATGACAAAAACACAAATTGCGATTTTTAAATTATGTTTTTGTTATCTCGGAACAGAAATGAAAATGATACGTGCCAGAGGCGTTTTTAATTTTCGAGAAATGATCGCGCATGTTAACAGTAATAAGAAGCTTCAAGATTTTACAATGGCGCCGTCTCCGTCGCGCCGGGCGCAGCGCGGCGCTCCTTGTCTGCGATCAGGGCTGCTTGTTTAATATCGCCCACGGCCGATAGAGTAGGGTGCTGTATTACCAAGGTGTACACCTCTTACGCTAATTGGAATCCATTCTTAGTGCGTGCGGATTTTTCAATATCGCGCTCATCGTCGCGGCAGGAATTTCAGCTATTTTCCGCGCCGGGGCTGCGATTTTTCTCATTGTTTTCCTTTGGCTTTGCCTGCAGCGCCCAGAACAATAATTAATCTTTAAAATTCCTCTTTTTCAAACCTTGCAAAAACAAGACACCATTGGGTTCAAATATTTTGATAACAAATACTCTCATGCTTGTAATATCACCATAAAGCGTTTATCATTTTGGAAACTAATTAGCTTATTACTTCAAAGAGAATTTATTATAAATTAACAATATTATAAAGACCTATATCACAATTATTAAGAAAATACAATTTTTATTATCATTAATATAATTTCTAACCAGATGTTTATAATGTGCATAAAATTATTAAATAACGAAAAATAATACAGTATCGCCTGCATCTTAATGTTGAACAAATTATAACAAGCCTCTAGTTATACTTTAGTACAAATTTTAAAAAATGCATAGATAAGTTATAAAAGCCAGATTTGGATGTTTGAACCAAACAAAAATAGTGTTTGTTTATATTACGGGATCGATGACAAGTAACTAAATTTGGATATAGAATTTGTGGCATGATGATAGCACAGACAACCCCATTATGTGCAGGAGTTAAAACCTGAAGACTGGGACCTTTGAATAAAATATGAGGGGTTAATGCTAGATTGGCATGAAGATTGGCTAAAATGTTTAAAAACCTGTATTTTATATCGGTGATCTCGAAACGACAGTGGAGAGGATGCAAACTTCACCAAAAGTGATTGTGTCGTCGGAATGATGACGAGACATATCACCCACATCTTGCGTTTGAGATTATTGACGTTTTATTGAAAACTACATTTGTTCTGGTTGAGATAAGTTTTTTCTTAGTGCCCTATTCATTAATTAATGTTGAAAACAATTTTGGTAAAGTTTATTCGGTTTTTAGTAGTTTTAATTAATTTGTGAGTACTCATATGTGTCTAGTTTCTGATTTTTTCCAATCAGGAGCATTTCTACGACCACGGCCTTTTTTCCATTTATTATCCCTTCCATAATGAGCTGTAAATGTTATATTTGTCGTAGCGGTATAGGTGGCCAAGGTATGCTGTTTTCCTTTCTTGATATGTACTAAAAGTTTCATTTCTTTGTGCGTTCTTCTTAACACTTTGTCATTTGTAGTATGTGCTGTCCAAGATATGCGTAATAGTCTTCTGAATACCCAGAATTCAAAAGCTTACAATATTTTTTAGTACTAGCCTTGAGTGTCCAGGCTCAACACCGTACATCAACACTGAGTAAGGCCACGATTGGTAGGTAGCTGGCTCATTCTTATAAGAGACAATTCTGCTACCTCTAGTCTTGTTTTCAATTTCAACTCGAGATCTCCGTACTCCGTCGGCTAACGTCCGAGATATTGGGATTTTGTACCTTTTTAGTTTGTTGGTTGTATATTATTAATTCTGTTTGTACTTCTGGAGTTTTGATGAATATCACAAATTTGTTTTTTTGTATTTATTCAGTCTGACTGCATCGCCCTCTCCAGTTACAGAGTCCATCAGTCGTTCGAAATCCTGCAGGCTGTTATGGCCCTGTTGTGGACGTATTGTATATTATTATTAATAAAGACACCATTTACTTTTATGGCGTTTTCGGTGTTTTCTAAGGCTTTTCTAAAAATCTCCTTTGAATAAATAAAGGAAAAAACACAACCCCGTATAACGCCTCTTTTAATTAGAGTCAGTTACGTGCGTTTGCCTTTTGATTCTATTAAAAGTTTTTAATAGCAGGTACGTCTTCATAGTCGAGACCTTTTTCTTCACATGTTTTCTATTTGCCTAACGTAATCAAATGCTTTTTCGCAGTCGATAAAGCATATGAAGATATGTCTTTGTTGGTCTCTACATTTTTGTAATAAAACTGACTAAATAACGCTTCCCCGGTCCCTCTTTTTGGAATCCGTATTTTGAGTTATTTATATCTTGCTTACATTTCTGATATATTCTTTGATAAGGAACTTTCTCATAATAGAGCTACATATAAAGGTGGTCCAAACGTACAAGCGTATTTTTTAAATTCAATTTTAAATTTAGATCCAACAAAGGTTAATCTAATAATAATGTATGTTGAATGTGTTGGAAGTTTAATTGGGTTGAGTTCTCAGATCCTTTCCTTGGTCTGAAATCGTTTCGACTGACTAACGTCGGGTATTTCCGGATGCACTGCGTATACATTCACTCGGGTTGAGTACAGTAGGGGTCGGCTTCAATGCGCGATTGTTAAAACAAGATTGTAGTCAATTGTACCATCAAAATTCCCCCAAAGTCCCAATATGCTGTTTTTTGAGAATCTGTTTCGTTTCAAGCATGTGCCCACATGAAATTGAGCTTAAAATTTTGTTAAATCACAGGACATTACTCGACAGCATCTGTTAACTGGACCGAAAGCGTTAAGGTGTCCGAGGTATGTTAAGTTCGGCGGAAAATCTCCAAGTAGTAGATGGTGGATTGGTTTTAAGAGCTGCACGTAGGTTTATCCAATCGTAGCTAATCTCCTAGATTGATTTCGTCTTCTTTAAAGCTTCTTAAACTATTTTGCGCTGCACTTTTTACTTTCCTTACCATATAATAAGGAAAGTAATGTAATCGGCGAAAATTTGACCTACCCAGTTTTCCACATTTCTGGACGAATTATAGCCCCAGGACACCAAAAAAGTTGGTTTGAGCCTTTGATTCGTGTGTGTGTGTGTGTGTGTGTGTGTGTGTGTCTGTCTGTCTGTCTGTCGGTCTGTCAGTAAACAGGATATCTCGAGAACCGTACGAGCTAGACACTTTTGAGAGAAACTTGCTATGCAAGTTACTTGTAGGTAGGGGACGCAGTGCGAAGCTTTTGGTAAAAATCGGCCGAGCTGGTTGGTCGCAAGGTCGCAAAATCGGTAAAATAGAAACTCAAAAAAAAATTGAAGCCCAATGTTTTTACCAGAATCACCCAAATAATAGTATAAGGAAAGTCGTGTGATGTTCACACCAGATTTTTTTGTTATAAACTCATTTTATTAGCAATCACAATGAATACAGTAATTCTATGAGCTAATTTTATGTTATTAAAAGTTTAATAAAAGTCGTGAGGAGAAAGCACCCACTAGTGAATCTCCTACTTTAGTTCACTAAGTCTATTGGCCACTTTTTCCTTAATCTTCTGGTTTCTGGTTCCTGGACTAGGACGTTTACTCTTATATTCGGATGATTTTCAACAGTATAATGATGTTTTTCAGCTTTTGTTTTTATAAAATCGGCTACTAATGGGATGTTAAAATCGTTGTGGATTGTTGTATTTGACACAAATCAGGGAGCATTGGATATCATCCTCAACGTCTTGGACTGGAAGTGTTGTATCACTTTTATTGTTGATTTGCTGGCGGATCGCCATAATTCACAGCCGTAGATCCAGATGGGACGAATTATGCTTTTGTAGATTAACAGTTTGTTATCTATGGCAAGTGCTGAGTTTCTCCCAAGGAGCCAATACAATTTTTTTAGACGTAGATCCATTTCTTTCCGTTTTTTTTCTTATATGAGATCTCCACGTCAAGCATTTATCGAGATGCAGACCTAGATATCTGACTTCGTCTGCCTGAGGGATCGGTGTATTGTTTAGGTAGACTTGCGGACAAGCCGAGTGTTTCGTTGCAAACGTGACTTGGACTGATTTATCCCCGTTTACCCTTACTTTCCACTTGTTTAGGCACTTTTCGAGTTGGTTTAAATGTTCTTGGAGAAGTTCGGTTGCTGTGTTCGGGTCTTCATTGCACGACAGGATTGCTGTGTCATCAGCAAACGTCCCTGTAGTTGTTTGCTTTGTGATAGGAAGGTCAGATACAATAGAGTCCCAAGCACACTACCCTGAGGGACACCCGCATTAATTATATATATCTGGGAGGTGTCGTTACCAAGTTTGGTTTGGAAGAATCGTTTGTCCAGGTAGGAGCGCAAAAGCAGGTAGTAATGGTATGGGAGTAGTTTTTTTTTATTTTGTACAATAAACCTCTGTGCCAAACCTTGTCAAATGCAGAACTCACATCTAAGAACACTGCACAACAGTAAGTTTTGTGTTCAAGTGCACCGTGTAATATGTGTGTTAACCGATGGCGTTGTTGAATGCTGGGATAGGAATCCAAACTGGTGATCTGGTAGCCATTTACTTTGAAGTTCACTTTCATTAATGCGTTTTAATATTAATTTTTCTAGCAGCTTAGAGATTATTGGAAGTAAACTAATAGGTCGGTAGGATTTTATTTGAGTGGGAGGTTTATCCGGTTTAAAGATTAGGATAATTTGGACAAATTTGAGTAATGATGGCCAGTATGGCAGACACAGTATTCTATTAAACAGGATTTGGAGATAACGAAGTCCTTTCTCAGGTAAGTGCTTTAATATAATTCCTGTTATAAGGTCATGTCCTGGAGATTTTTTGTTAGGAAGTAATTTTATTTGGGCTTCAATTTCGTGGATAGTGAAACTCTTTATTTGGGATGATAATTGCAATGGAGCCTCTAAATCCTGGTCTGGTTCATTAGAATATTAGGTTCAAAGGTAGTTTGAAGGTGGCAATGGGCTAGCCTTTTTCATCAGTTTTCCCCATATCCTGTTGCATTATGTAGTGAGTATGTGCTCTTTGGGACGTTTGAATTCATAGTTTGTGCCTCGAATTATTAGCAGAACCAAGAGTGCGTTCGTACAGTTGGAAAGTTTCATTGCGAATGGCTGCAATTTGATCTTAGTTTATATTCAGTTGGTTAAATATAGTTTTGTCTGCAATCTTTGAGGTGTTGTAATGCGCTTCTGTTCTTGATTGTTAAGTGGTTAAGTTTGGCGTTAGGTGTGTTTGATTTTGCGGTTGTAGGACTTTTCCTTGATTTTCAACCGTCTTCTTCAACAGTTGTTATTAGATGCCTTAGTTGCATATTCTAAGACTTAGTTTGTTTTAATGCCAGGTTTATGTTAAGGATTTTCATTTAATGTGATTCAAAATTTCAAGTTATTTTATTTTGAGAGTAGGTGTGGGTTCTTTGTAAAGTATAGTTACACTTACTGAGACTACCACAGGGGTATGGTCACATGAAATGTCATAACTGGGAACGATGTCCATGTAACTTGAGGACATACCGTGGCGTTGACGAAGAAGTCAAGCAGATCTGGTGTTTTATTGGGGTAAGTCGGCTAATATTTTGGGCTGCCCGTTGGTAGGAAACTGTAATTTGTTACGCCATGAGTTTTATATTGGCTTCACTTTTGTGTGTTAAACGCGAAACCGTGTGTTTTAGCATTGTAGTCGCCACCTGCTAAGACTCTAGATCCTAGTTGCTCAAAATAGGGTTGAAACATTTGTTTGGTTATGTTGTGGCGTGGTGGGCAATAGGCGACGGAAATTACTATTGGCATCGGAAGTTTTTCTACTTGTATTATGGTACCTTGCAATTAGTCTGTTTGAAAGCTCGGTAATTCATGATGTTTGATAGTATTGCGAATTATTATAGCAGAACCACCTTGAGCTGCGTCGTCAGGGTTTTCTGTATGATATATGGCTGCACTAATTGAGACTGAATTTATACTTTTTACTTTGGATATTTTTCTTGTCGTTTCAATTATCTTTGAGGTGTTGTAATGCATAGCGTTGCTAGTTCGTGGATTGTTAAGCCGTGGTTAGAGTTTGCGTTTTGTCCATAATTGCGCCAGACATTCTCCGATGACAATTTTCCAAATTTTAGAAAATCAAGAGCTTCCAAACTTTGGCCACTGCCTAATAGCCTAAGAACTGAGACAGTGAAAGCTTTCGCATTTGCTTTGAGGCATTGTTCTAGTAATAACATAAAAGTATATGAATCTCTACCATTTTAATGGTTTTTCTGCAATGAAAAAAATTAATTAATTGAAACTAATATACAACAGAAAAGAACATTAATAAAGAAAAGAACTTTTTGACCACCCTATTAAATACCTTATTTGTATCACTTATATTTAAGGCAAATTATTTACACGGCCTGATTCTAATTTTGTTGTAATATGAAATAAATGTCAATACGACATAAATAAAAATAGAAAAATAAGTTTGTAAATATATCACTTACTCCAGAGAGATATGTTTATCTTGACGCAAACATATACATAAACATAACATGTCAAACAGTATTGTTTAATGCAAAATTTATATCTTATCCACTTAACTATTTAAACCATAGATGACTGTTTTAAATTTAGTTTTTAGTCGGTCGTGAACTTTGTCTTATAGATATAATCTGTTAAAACGTGATCTTGCCTAAGCAAATCCTTTAAAGAAGACTTCACAATTTTCATCGTTGCAGCACACGCATATTTTGAATAAAGGTGAAACTGAATTGCGATTTTTATTTGCACTTTATAATCTGATAAGATAATTCAAAATGTAAGAAATATCTTATAAATAATTTTTTAGTAAAAAAACGCTATAATTTCGAAATTTTTTCTGGGTACACGTATCGAGACGTTCCAAGGCACATTTGATTCGGAAAAGCCTCAGAAAAATATGTTACTTCATATTTTTTTATTATAATACAAAAGTGTATTTGTGCATGCAAAAAATGCATTTATTTGTCCCATTTTTTACAGACCCTAAAGAATATTTTATTGTTCGCTTAATATTGACCAAAATAAGCTAATTCCCGTTACTTGGGAGTTTTTTAGGTCGCTGATCACGAATATGATGCTTAGAAAATGCTCCGATGCAATTTAGGGGCATAATACTGGTGATGGTGGTGATTTTAGAAAATTACATCAAATTCGTTTGTTTTTCGATTTTAAACTGTCTGAGTAAGAGTTTTTGGGATCGCTAATAAAATGATGGTTAAAAGTGCCTGAATGGATTTAAGCCTGGAGGCTTGGGAATGGGGACGATTTTGGGAAATTGCCTCCAATTTGTTTGTTTTTTGAGTTTAAACTGTCTATACAAGGGTTTATGGGGTCGCTGATCACGAATATAACGCATAGAAAATGCCCCGATGCACTTGGGGAGGCAGATTTATATCGCTGGAGGCGATTTTGAAAAGCCTGTTGTTTGTTTTTCGAGATTAAACTATTTATATAACAGTTTTTGGGGTCTCTGATAACAGTTTTAATTGTCAAATTAAGCTTCAATGCACCAAAGTGAAAAAATTTTCTAAGGCAATTTGGAGAAAGGATAGCTTAAGGCATCAGGGCACGCGCAGGACATTTTTCCAATTAAATGTAATTCAATTTTAATTATTCTTAAAAACAATTTTTTACAGTATTATTACAAAAAAATTTTGCTTGCACACAGATAACCCCGTCAGGATGGTCACTATTTAAACATCATATTCGTTATCAGCGACCACAAAAATCCATATTCAGACAGTTTAAATTCAGAAAACAAACTAATTTGAGGTAATTCCCTAAAATCACCCCCATCTCCAGGATTATGCCTTCCCAAGCGCATTGGGGTACTTTGTAAGCATTATATTCGTGATCAACAACTCCAAAAACTTCCAAGTAACGGAATTGAGCTTATTTTGACAAATATTAAGTGAGCAATAAAATATTCCTTAGAATCTGCAAGAAATGCGTCAAATAAATGCATTTTTGCGCGAACAAATGCACTTTCGTATTATAGCACAAAGATATAGGGTAACATATTTTTCTAAGGATTTTCCAAATCGAATGCGCCTTGGAACGTGTATTCAGAAAAAATTTCAAGATTTTAGTGTTTCTGTTTACTAATTTGCCTCGACTATATCAAAATGAGTGCTAGCTTCGAGCTATGTTTTGTGCGCTACGTGATTTTAACGGTGTACACAAACTATTCATTGTTTGGTGGACAAATTCGAATCAGCTGGTTTAATAAACGATCAAACAGCACCCGTACATGGTCAAAACTTGAGGTTTGCAAAAACATTGCCGCAGTGAACGAGACTGCACATAATAATATGAGGCAGTCAATCCCCGTCGCGCCCAAGAATTTGGCGTTTCGCAAACCTCAACTTGGCAAATTTTGTGTCGGGACTTAGATTTGCACCCGTACACAATTCAATTAATACAGGAACTAAAGGTAAATAACCATAGGCAACGTCGAGCATTCGCTGACTAGGCTCTGGAGCAGTTGGAAGTGGACCCTGATTTCGGAAAATCATCTGCAGCGACGAAGCCCATTTTTGATGAATGACTATGGCAACAAGCAAAATTGCCGCATTTGGGGAAATAACAGTCCACATAGGACTCATCCACCTGTTCAAAAGGCTCTAATTAGACTTGCAAGGCATGCAGTTTGCGGACAATGAAGCCGTCATCCGGACTGTTTGGGAATGGATATAGCAATGGAAGAGCATAAGGATGTTTCCAGAACGTTGGAAAATATGTGTTGACTTCGAAGGGGAGTACGTTGAAGACATGTGCAAGTAACTGTTTGGCAATTTGTTTTTTTTTTTGTAATGTTTTTTGTATATTAAGCAGTCCTATCTAATTTTTTGTTATCTAGAACTTTATAATAATTTTATATATAATTTAATTATTACTTAGATCACAAAGACTCAACGATTATCTTCTAGAGTAAAATTAATAAAATATCATACTACTAAAAGCGAAATGGCCAGTTCTTATTTGTGCGACTCAGTGCTACAAAAGACTAAGCCTACACTCGGAGAGTTTCTAGTTTAATTTTGTTAGAAGGCATTAAAGACTTGTTCACACTGCGCTTCGCTTATGTACCGCTCTTGTTCCAATCTTGCTCCAGCAAGTTCAAGCAAACTAATACTATCTGCATCACAGTTCAACAGCAGTTGACAAACTACCTTTTAAACGATTAATTTTAAACAAACCTCGATTACGGCCTAATCGAAGATGTATACAGATTGCAGAATGAGCGGATCAAAATGAAGCACTGATGTGGATCAGGCCTAAATGTTGTGTATGCCAAAATTCTCATTATCTACGGTTGAAAATTATGTTACATTGGAAAAACATACATATAAATTGAATACACCTTAAAATTAGATTATTTACTAGCGACAAGGTGAATTTGACAATTTGACGGTTTAAAGTAAACAAAAACGTTCAAAGTGCAACTTGTATAAGATGCGTTCAAGTTCTAAGGTCTCAAATTTATTCTCAGCAGTCAGAATAGGTAAAAAGATGCGGTTAGTTTTAAAAGACGGGGGAAATATTTTTGAATTTGTAATAAAAATGGCAGCACCATACATAGGTCGAATTACCGCCATTGCAGTGAGTGTTGTTTTGTATAGTTCAAATGGCGACGTTTAGTGTTCAAGAATAACATGTCATTCTCTCCTCTTGAGTGGTAAAATTGCCATCTAATTTCATCGCTATTTTAGTCTTATATGTAGAGAATGCGTTATGAATGTTGGAAATATGAGTTTATGGGTGCGCAAATTTAAAGAAGGTTGAGAGTTGTGTGACAATAAACCGAAGCAGCTTCGGCAACGAACTAGCCGGACTGAAATTGTGATTGCTCGAATGGAGCAAATTATTATGGAAGACCATCTATTAGGTGTGCGTGATATCGCTTCCAAACTTAACTTTTTCGTAAGATATCTCGAGACCATTTTGAATGAGAAAAGTTTCTTTAAGGTAGGTTCCACGAATGCTGACTAACGAAGACAAGGCTGCGCGGGTGACAATGTTTCAGGATATGTTGATACGCTATTGCATCAAAGATTTTCCACTAAGCAAAACACACCCCAAAGAAGTGTTTCAGCAGCCATGGAATCATAAGGACGACGTTATAAAAAATACTTTTGTCTAAACGGAAATTTTTTTGTGAATCAACTTTCAGAGAAAAATTTGGAGATTTTAAAAGTTTAATGCACCTCGTAATTGCGCATTTGACTACTATATGGCTAATCATGTCAATACAGGCTTTGTTGTAAATACATTTAAGAAAGGCTTTTGGTATTGAACTGAAAAATTACATTTTTGTTTAAAGTATTGTGGAAAGTTATAAGGGTTATGAAGAAATCGTCATCTAAGTAGTTTTCAATTTTCTGTTAAACGATACTGAAAGCAATTTTCTTGTAATTTGGTAAGTATCCAGTTTCATGTCTTTTATGTTAGCACAAATCGCCCCACACAAACATAAAGCTGTCAACATCTCGATGCGGTCGTAGCGCTGGCACTTGGCGGGCACCTGCCTGGACAAGGGGAGCAGCAAGCCGCGCCGGCGATTTGCACAGCGCGAACGAGGGAAATTAAAATGGATGCATTGGAGTATAGGTAAATGCAAATGTAATCGTGACTGCGCTGTCTCTCCCAAATGGTGGAGTCACCGGGCCGGTTAATGTTAATTCCAGAGTTATCCACGCGCCGCGACACATGTCTCCCTTGAATTATTATCCACTCTCTGGGTGCCTCCGCCTCATTTAGGGCCGCACGCGGAAATCTCGGCCGCCCAGCTCCGCCGGGAGCGGCAGGGCGCGCGGCGCCCCGCGCCCGGTGAATTGACGGGAAAAATTGGGAAGAAAACCGCCGACCACTTACAAATTGGGCCGGCCCGCGCCCTGCGACCCTCCGGCCGCGAACAAGGGCTGAAAAATCGGGCGCCGCGCTCGGGCGATCAGCCAACATCTTTTTGTGTCAATAAGCGGTATCGGATAAAGGAGATCCCCGTGCCCGGCGCGGGCTTTTATCGGGGAAAGATTTCGCCCCCAGCAAACAAATACGGGATTTGTCGAATAATTTTTTGTAAATATGCCGGCTGAAGCTTTTCAGTGTTTGTATATTAGCTGCTGTTATTACCTCTGTAGGGATTTTCGTATGGCAAAGCTGCATCATTTGCAGAAAATTAGCGGAGTTTGAATGTTTACCTTTTGGTATAATTTATTTTTGAGGGACTGAAAGATTTACAGCTTTGTTCCGTTTCGGTATCAATATAAAAATTTATAATGTTTGTAAGTAATAATTAGTTATACTCTATTAAATACCCAATGCAAAAGCATAATTTCCTTCCTGTGTTCATATTAATAGTACTATCAATATTAAATATATTTACAACTTTTTTATGTATAGTTTTTATATTTCCTTAAGTAACACAAAAATGAATTCTGTTGACTAGTTGCTTTTAATCTTGATTCATGGGATTCTGAGGTCGTTGTGGAGAGCTTGGTTTTGAACCATTCCGCATTTGCTATAGTGCAAAGGAACTTGTTTTAAAATCTTTGTTAAATTAAGCCTTCTTGGTGGTGTGGGGTTTCCACGTTATGTTAGTTAGTTCTTGATGAGCAGAAGTAACTACTTGTTCGTGGTGACAAAAGCCAGATTTTTTTATTTTGAAAAGAAAATTTTTAAACTATTTGATTTTGGATTTCAGCGAAATTAATTTTCTAGTTATTTCTGGTTTGTTATTTTAATTTATCTATTTAATTGTAATATGGATGCAGTTTGGTATATTCTTAAAATATAATTAAACGAATGATTTAAAGACAACTATGAGTAAATAATAATAAATGGTGGAAGTAAAAGCAGTAAAGTTTGGTATTTCAACAAAAATTAAGAGATAAGAAAGAGCGATATATTATAATATAAATTAGTAGGTAATAAATAATTCAAAAAATGGCAACAGAAACAGACCGAGTTTTAAGTGGACAAAACTGTAATAATAATGAACTTTAAAGTCCATTAATTTTTTTGGACATTGTTGAAAATTTGTAGTCTACTTTACTATGAGTATCAAGTAAATGTATTACAAGTTCTTTGATCTTGAAATGTTTGCATTGTTTTTAACCAAACAGGTATTTTTGTTTTATTTATATTTGTTTTATGCAAAAAGTTTTCAGATGGTATAACTGAATCATTATCTGAGGATAGGATCAGTAACTGTAGTAATCATGGCTTTGCCTGTTTTAAGCAAATTAGTCGTATATCCGGAATTTTTTGTTTGTATTGCGGGAAAGTTAAAAGTGCGTCTTCTATTCATGCGCAATTTACTATCAGGTAACACAAGTTAGCTTCACATAATCAACAACCTGCGATTGTCGACAAAATTCGCGGAGATACAACCACAGAGCTGTTATACCCGATCCTTTCGCTGGCAAAAATTATTGCTTGGTTTGGCTACAAAAATACCCAAGTTTACAACGTTGCCAAGAAGTACAGGGTATTTGACTACCAGGAAGAGGTAACTGCTGACAGGTCAACTAAAGCAAACACTCTGATCGCAAGGGAATTTATAAATTTGTTCGCATATTAAAAGAAAAGGTCGGTCCGGGCAGAGCAGACCTAATAAAAGAAATGGGCGTGCTAGAGGTCGACGGTTATTCTAGCAATAGGGGAGACCGGGTATGGTTGTCACACGGGTTGGTTGATATAAAGTCTTTTATTGGCAACTCAAGCAATAGATAGTGAAATATTATATAGTATGTAGTTAAGTTGTGGTTTGCCTACTTAAATGCCCTACGAAGTATTAGCTCATTTGCACAGAGGGCGTCAAAGTTATAATAATTTATTTGTTTTCGGTGCTCTAACGTAAAATTTTGTTTCTTCAGATCTCGACAAAAAGAGCACAGGTAAGAAAAACATGATTTCTATTTTCCTTCAACCATGTAGCAACTATAGCCCTATGTATTTTGTGAGAGTGTTTTCAAAGCGTAGGAATATCACATCAATTGATAATCAAGAAGTTTGTAAAATAGCGGTAAAACGATGCACTTGAAACAGAACTTGAACAACATATTGACAAGCATCAGACATATACTACGGTTTTAGTCCTAACGAAGTCAGAAAATTAGCATTGGCCAATATTCTGTTTTGGCCAGTTTTCTGCGAAGTGGACGTAAAATAAACAAGCTGGAGCTGATTGGCTTACCAGTTTCCTAAAGCGATATCCTACTTTTTCACTCAGAACGGCAGAGGTAATTAACCTACCCCGTGCGACGAGCTTTAGCAAAAAAAATGTTACTGAGTCCTTTGAGAAGTTATTTTCGGTAATAGACAGATACAAATTTCTACCTCAAAACATTTGGAATATGGACGAAACCGAATAAAGTTGTGGCACCCAGAGGCTATAAGCAAGTAGGAGCCATGACATCCGGTGAGAGAGTCACCCTTGTTATAGTGACCACGGCAATATCTGCTAGTGGAAACTGTATTCCGCCATTTTTGTTTTTCCCAGGGTTCATTTTAAAGACCATTTCATCCGCAATGGCCCAATAGACTGTCGTGGAACCAGCAATCCTTCAGGATGGATGAAGGAGGAATATTTCATCATCTTTATGCAGCATTTTGTTAACAATTCCAAGAGTTTAAGGGATCATCCTTTTCTTATTATTACTCAATAATCATGATTCCTATTTTTGATCGCCGGATTAAATTACGCTAGAGATAACGGTGTAATAATGCGGACATTTCCTGCTCATTGTACTCACCGTCTTCAGCCACTACATCGAACCGTATATGGTCCGTTGAAGAGATCTGCTAATTTATTTTGTGATAAGCATCCTCTAGCGTTCACACCTTCAAATATACCTTTAGGATTCCGGAGTTGTAAAATTTTTTCCTTTAACAAAGACATTTTTGGCGACCATAATTTTTTACCCAGTTTTGTGACAGACCGTCCAAATCTACATAATTCGAGAGATCTGCCTTCAGCTGTGGAGAAAGAAAATCCGGAAATTTCTGAAGAAATAAATGCTCGTGAGAATACCGAATCTTCAACCATTTCTGCAACGCCTGCACCTGGGCCTAGTGACATAGTTACATTTTTTTCTCCAGCGGTTGACCGGGCCCTAGTATCATAATTTCCACTCCTTCCCCTGCAGCCAAACCCAATCTTAATAAAACAGTTTTACCTTCAGAACTTCGACCGTTACCGCAAGCAGGTGCGAGGAAACAAAAAGGCAAAGGGGACTCGAAAGAAAAGATATTCAGGCATTATTACCGATACACCAGAAAATTTGTTGATTGAGGAACACAAGACAAATCAAAAACAAAAGAAAGCTAAAAGGTATTTAAAAAAAATAAAATTTCAAAAGCCAAACAAATAAAGAATATACAAAAGGAAATAGAAGATAGTAAATTATGAAAATTAACAAAATATCATTCTGTTAGCTATACTTATATCCCTTAAGTCCAATTCCGATAGGACTTGCATCAAACAAAAATGTATCAATAAAAGTTTTTCTGTTTTTTGGTATATATAAAGTAGATGTAACAATCAACCCTAAGGCGTGTGACAACAAATCCGGTGACGGGGCAGGTTGTCAGTTGTACATAATTTCCTTTTGCTTTAGTAAACATACTTCTATTCGTTTTAGGACAATCAGCATTTATATTTACAATCTCAAATGGTAGACTTACAACATAAAGCTAAGAAACTTTAGATTTATTTCTCCAAAAAAAAAAAAAATTAGAAATTGCATACTGTGACAACCATACTCGGTCTCCCCTATACAAGGTCTGCGCGACAAGACTTTCGTCTTACGGAACTGTTGATTGATAAAAACGAGATTGACAGGAGGTTAAAAGCCTAAGCACTGCTGAACAAATCAAGCACGACAGTGATGGTTTTCAGACAAAATAAACTTTATTCAGCGAAGTACAGTGATTGCCAAAGTGCTTTTGAAGTTCCTACCGTCATGCCTACATAGCGATGGTTCTGAGACTGTAAGTAGCAAAGGAGATATCATAATGCTCCATTTATTTTAATGTAACAGTGATAGCTACATCAACGTGCTAGAAACATTTGTCAAGACCTGAATAGAGGAAGTAAAAAGATACCGAAACATAGCTACTACCACTAATTCCCCGGCTTGTGGTCACCCTACAGACTCAACTACAATTCCCTTACTACGTGTGAGGTGTCATCAAGGCAAAGGTCAATGTATTATTTCAAGAACAACTTAAGTGATACATATAGACAAGGGGGAAGTTATGTTGGCCTGCAAGGGATTTAGGTCCAGGGTTGAGAATGTTGTGGTAGTTGATAGGAGTCCATTAAATATGAGTTTCAATATTATTTAGTTTAATTGTGCTAATATTTATGTAAATGAATTTATTTTTTCTTGAATTCTAATGTTAGTTTCGTTGTTTATTTATTTTTCGGATTTACCTCGACAACTGTGTATATAAAATAGAGAAATAAGTCGAACATGCTGACTTAAGCATCATCGTATTGTACGGAATAGTATAAACAAGACAATGCTTCATAAGAAAGTCGTCATGTGTCTAAAAATGAAAATACAAAATTGAAATAAATTTGGTTACAGCTGGTTGTGGAGAAGGTAACAACTTTCGTGTGTAGCATTTTCAGAATTTGTTCGGTTACAAAGTCATACCCTGGAGCTTTCTTCCAGGTACATCAAGTAGACTTTCGATAACATTATTTAAAATACCAGGTATTGAATCAACAGCTTGAGAGACATGGAATAGGTGAACTACACAGGCATCGAGGATTTCTTTATTGGAGTGAACCCAGTCGTTATTGACATTTGCCCATAAATTCTAAATATTTGCTTTTAAACTGAGTGTTAAGTTCCTTAAGTACTGCATTTGGTTATATCTATAGTCTCCGACTAGTTTTTTTCTTACTAATGAGTTGTAGGATACACAAAGGGGAGCTAATAGAACTCGTCGTTGGTTTTTAAGTTCTAGTAATCAATTGCCGCGCTGTTTATTGCTAGATACTAGTGAAATATGGAGCGACGGCATTTGCTGGATCTTTAATGCTTATATTGGGATTTATAGTATTACATATTCTTCAGATATTTTCCAGCCTGTGTATCTTGTTATTAAACTTGAGTGCGTAATTGCATTTATAACTGTAGTGCTCACATTTAGAATAAAAAATATGTTTTAATGTCAGGTTGTAATATTTCTTTACTAAACAGTTTTGGGCTTTGGCATGTCGTTTTTTATAAAGATATCTAAGAGATCTGGCAGTTTTCTCTAATATGTTTGTCAGTAAGTAGGTTTTCCATTAGTTAGATGAGCGTAGTTATTGCCAATTAAAGCCCTTACTTGTAATAAGTATTGATCTCTAATGGAATGCTTAGTTTTCCGATCTTAGCCCCCCCCCCCCTTATCAATGCAATAAATTTATTTCCAAAACTAAAAAATTTGTTACTATTGATTGGAAAACGTACTGTAAATCGGTAGAGGTAGACGGAAGTTAGAATTAGTGATAAGATATGAAATGTTTAATGATAATTGATTCACTATGCACTGTGCCATCAGGGTGAATATAGCTGTAAATAGAGTAATGTGGCATAAAAAAGGCAGTTTGTTCATTAAACTGAGTTTGAGATATTAAAAAATGTTTATTTTGTTAAGGGTTAATTTTGAAAATCCTAGCTATTGTAGATTAAGTTTGCTAATGCTGTTATAAGTAGGTTGTTGGTTGCTCATCTATGTCTGCTGTAGGTTCAATAGAGGTGTTGTTTTGAACAATTCCTGTGTAGGTTAGACTTTGATTTTGCGATGTTTGTGCGTTAATTATTTAATATGCAATAGAAATAGTTCGATAAGACTGTGAGATGTAGAGGGTTAATAAAGTTTTTGTGTTATTAAATTTTTGCAGACCTAGCAGCCCTTGTATTCAGGTGATTTTCTGTGCGTAAATCATATTTTGTAGAAAAATATCTAGTTTTTGGACATGTATTTTTGCTGTGTTGGCCATCACATTTCCAAGTGTATAGTATATTGTATTATACTTTGGAGTGACGGTACTCTTGATATGGCATCTCTTGGACTATTTAATTTTAATTTTCATTACGTTGTACACCTGTTTTTCAAAACATATCTTTAATTTTGCTGCTAGTATAAAATAACTTAAATTATACTTTTAATTCTATAACCACAATCTTCTTCCACTTGCTATATGTGAAGAATGCTGTGTTCTTTTATCAGATTCCTTACTAATGTTCTACAATTCTTCATAGTAACAATTTTTTCTTACTTAACAGACAAAATAAACATATTCTCTCACTTTCAATGTTCAGCCTGTACTACCATTATTATAATATAAAAGCAATTACAGTAAAAATTAGCAGCACTTTTGTTTCAAAATTTGCTAATAAAAACTAAGGTATTTAATAAAGTTAAAATCAGTGTTGAAGTAACTTATTATTTTTTTAAATTTAAATAAACAATCATTCAGCAATCATTATTGGCAATAGCATTTATTGTTCTATTTGGTTTATTTAGCGTAGCAACTATTTATTATCTTCTTTAATAAACAAAAATTTATAACTGGTGGTGATTAGAATATAAAACAGGGTATTCTCACTTGGTCACTACCAAAATGCGTAATAAATGACTACAGCTACATACATCTCTTATCAGATAAACTTACAAATCTTTAAAAGGTTTCTGGCCTCTCGACTTTTTATAATTGCAAAAATTTTATAAATTACTTTTTGTACAAGATAACTACAATATATTAACTTTAACCCTCTCTCCGCTATAGTTATTCTTGGTGCAGAGGTACTAACCAAATCACTAATTTAAATTCTAGACACCAAACTATTAGAGTGTGGAGAATTCCAAATTATTCCATTTCAAACTTTGTACAAAAAAATATCACACTCTAAATAACGTAGTCAATTATCTCACCAAACTTATTCAAAGAGAAATTTGGTTTTCTAAATCGACGTCCAATATAATACATAGAAGTATTAGTAATGTCTTACTTTAAGTTTAAGAACTAAATGGACAAAAAGCTGTAGTTAATCACTTAGTCCTAAAAGTAGCTACATATTTAAATTTAAAAAATCATACACCAATAAGGCTGATGTGTTTTCTAAAAAGTATTCATGCTCTTCAAAGCAACACTAATTTCTTGACTATGTTATATCTGTTGTCAACACCAATTAAGCTTTTTAAAAAAGCCAGAATTTTATTTTTAATATAATGTGTGCTGAAAAATCTTTTGGGGGTAGCAATTAACTTAGTAACCACTTTCTTAATTTGCCATATCTTCCCGAACTCGCATGTAATAATAATACTATAGCCGAAAAAGCCTCTCCATTTACCTCGCTCTTACTGATGGATTAGTTTGTTATCACTGCTTATAAATCTTCTCCTAAAATGAGAATTCGACATCACTACTCTGGTGCGAAACCAAGAAGCACCACTCAACAGTACAACAAGCTCATGATATTATTAAAGCAATAACCTAAACTTTTGCAAGAAAAAGTTTTGCACTATGGGTTTTTTACATATTAAACAAGCTTTGGGCATGTAGGCTATGGTGGACGATTATAGCGGGTTACTCAAAAGCGCATAAAACACTTATTTTGGCAACGGGTGATAATAAGTCTTATGCCAACCGAGAAAGAAGCACCTCAAGTTTAACAAAAGCCGGCATGCAGTTATGGTTTTATTCAAAGAAGCAGCAGTAGTAAATGTCGCGCTTAGTAAACCTGAGCAGTTAATTTGTTTTTCTTTGTGTTAATGAAGATTAATCGGCACAACGTGCTCATTTGCAGGACTAAAACTCAGCGCTTAAACTCATTTAAGGTAAATGTTCTGGACTATTTTAAAAAAAAGATGTATAGACATTTTTTGTTAGATAAAGACAGTAATATCTACACTTTTTAGCAAGGCTACTACTTATTATTCTCTAGGACCTGTCGAGGCACACGTGTGATGGAATTTATTAAAATATAAAGGTCTACCATGTAACCAAATGAGGATTCATTGAGCATCTGTAAAGTACGTACCTTATTTTTTGTATTTTATGGATTTATCAATAACTATATAAATTATAATACCTTTTTACAAATATTAAACATTAAATTATAAAATTATATAAATATTACCGTTACATAAACAACAACGTTTTGGAATCCTTTCCAATCTACTGTGCATCTATGATAGTTTCATAACCCTTACTAATTAAACAGTCTGATTGAATAAACAAACTGATATCAAATATTAGTAAATAGAACTAAAACGCAATAGTCCAGTAAGATAATTGGCTAAGAGAAAGCAAAATCTCGATTATAAATCACTTGGAGCCCTCCCAAATGGGGCTGAGGAATATTGCATCCCACCTATCGTAAAAACAAAAATAGTAAATACACAGGCTAGCAGCAAAATAAGAATAAATAACAAATTCACAGAAGAAATAAAAATATATACCAGAATAATACAAGATGATTTTCCAAGTTCGATTTTGTCTAATTTAATAATAATAATAATAGTTCCTCGTAACAGGCCTTGAAGGCCCTTTGGGTTCGTAACAGGATAGATCTGCTACAATCTAGAGCCTACGGTACACAAGGGTAGAAACGTGGCTGGCGCTACGAACCGACCACCTATTATTACCCCAGAGTTTAACCTCCAGGTACTCATTTATTGCAGCCTGAGTCGAGCTGGGCCGTAAAAATGCCAGTTATTGAATTGGCGAGATTCGAACCCGCAATTCTTGGTTACTAAACCACCACGGCTCTAATTTAATAATGGACAACATAATAAAAAATAAAAAGCACAAGCAGAGGGCTCAAATAATGATCATTTATTATGCAGACGATAGCATTAAAACATAGAATGGTGAAGACCATTTTCTACGACTTTACAAGCCTTCCATCTAAAATCCGCAAGCATAACATAAACGCATCAGTAGAAGAAACCAAGTCCATAGTAATATTGAAAGAATTAATCATACTGAAATTAATCATCAAAAACAAAATCATAAAACAAGTAACGCCCTTGTCAAACAAGATTTTCGGGATGACCACGTCACCAGAATGTTAAAAGACAGGCTCCCAAAAATAGCATGGGACCACTTACCGGAAACTATCAGACCATCTGCTAAGGCATTTAAAAGGTATAAGAATACATGGACCTCAACGTTCTAGGAAATTAAAAATAATAGGTCACAAGACCTAAAACAAAAATAAGAATAAATAATAGCCATTGCCATTAGACAACATGCTTTTTGTACTATTTACGTGGACCACAGCATAACTCCAATTAAAGTCAGGAATAATTTCTTATTCGTGGTAATTATCAATCAGAATAAAGTATTGTATAAGCCAATGAGCTAACATACAACTTTAATAGTAAATGTTCTTATAAGTTACTTATCATCTGAGGTCGTATACTGATACGACCTACACAAATACGCTATCAAATATCAAAACTGTTTTTGATAACGTATTTGTGTAGAAGTGGTTTTATGATAAGGTTGCTGTGAGCTGCAAGTCTGTCATGATACTTGTTGCTGCAGCCTTGGATGACTTCAGAAATGAAAGGAATCCCGAGATCAGTGTGGATCATTTGATTGGGGCGTTTACTATTTCACAGATAATTTTAGACTGGGCTCGTTGTAGGATGGCAGTATAAGATGTATTAGCATAACTCTATAATTCGATGCCATACATCCACAGGGGAATTATGATTGTCTTTGTATAGTATACGCTTTGATTGGTAAAGGTAAGCTTTGTCTAAGTAGCCAGTATAACTCTTTAAATTTCAGATGTATTTGCTTCTTCTTCTTTTGTGTTTTCCATTTAGATGTAATCCTGCATAGCACACTAAAGAAGTTTGCGGGATGACTGCATTATTTATACATACTGATAGACAACGACCTTTCCTTAAGTTGAAAGTTGCTTGCGTTGATTTGAGGTTGTAGAACATTCAGATGATTTTGTAGATAATAAGACGCGGTTACAGGATTGTCATGGAGCGAGAATCGCTGTCCATAATAGATAAACAAGGGGGAGGGCAGTACATTACCATGTGGTACTACAGTTTTTATTGGAATGGTCTCTAAAACTTTGCCATTTACTTTGGTTCTAAACTGACGATCATCAAAATTTGACTTGAAAAAATTAAAGTAAGGTGCCAGAAAAACCTTAATCCTGTACAGAAGTTTATCATGCCACACCTTTTTAAAAACTTGACTTATGTTCAGAAAAACTGAAGTACAGTACTTTTTATTGTTCAGTGATGTATTTATCTCACAGACGATACGATAGCACTATTGTTGTCTTCGGAATCCGAAATAATAGTTAAGAATTTTATGCAGAAATAGACTAATACTACAGAGCAAGGGTTTTTCTAATAATTTGAAGATGGTTGATAATACATTTATTGGTATATACGATAAGATGTCATTTAGATTTTTATCAGGCTTAGGAATCATAATTATTTTCCGATCACTGTAATTGGTTAAGTCAGTACTGCAGTCGTACTACAACGTTGAAAATATATGTTAGCAACACAATAACTTTCTTTGATACGCTTTTTCACTTCTTTGGCGTAATTTGATTAGGACTAGGTGATTTTATGTTATTCAAGCGTGTGATTTCACCTTTGAAAATTTTAAGAGCAAATAGATTAATAGGTTCGGTTAGAGGTAAAAGTCTGTCGAGAAAATCTTGGATAACTTGGTATGTATGGTTATCGATACTTCAGATGGGTAAAAGGATACGCCTTTTCTTTATTGCTTCTTGCCCTGGACCAAGCGTGCGACCGAGTTTACGAAGTGGTTGTTTACTTAAAATGGTTTAGGAAGGTTTTAATCGGTCAACACGTTGAGTTGTTGCAGTGACTAAGATCAGAAATGTAATTTTGGAATGATGTTGTGATTCATTTAATTTGGATTTAAGTTCCTTGGCGAGCTGGCTATATGCAGTGCATGATTTGATGTCGCCTTGCTTGGGCTTTTTTTAGTTTTTGAGTTTCAATGGAATATTTAGGCTTGTACTTTGGGTCTCGAGGAACGTGGTTTCGCTGATTACATATCTGTATTTATTCCAGTTAGCTTTAGAGTTAAGTAACTTAAGAAATGTTTATTACAGTAGTGCTGATTGTTCTTATTATTGTTAATTAGTTAGATAAAAGGTCCAAGTTAGGTCCATGTGGGGGTTAAAGACTGCCATTGGTTACAAAGAAATATGAAAGATCTGGTATTTTCATCGGTTCAGTCGATAAAAATGTAAAATCTGAGGCAGTTCTCTGCCCGTAATGGTGATAACTTGAGAGCTCCAGAGTGTGTTGTTACAGTTTAAATCGTCTCCTACTACAATTTGTGGCCAAGGATTTCGAAGGATTCTTCGAAAGTTTTTTAGATTATGTCAAAGTGAACAATAGACAGCGGATAAAGTTATGTCGTAAGCTAATGTCTTAACCTTAATAGACGTAGCTTGAAAGCAGTCCCTTAGATAGCCCACTAGTTCAAAATTATTTTTTGTTAAAACTGCACTTTTTGCATGAGCGGTATTTTCGTAGTTGATTAAAGATATAGAATCTATATTTAGGAATGGTCTGACGGTAGGGTGAGTTTCACTAACTAATAAAATATACATTAAGTTATGTTAAAGGAAAAAAGTATTGATGTATTGTTCGTATTGTCATTGACTGGCTATAGAGTACTGGGTTTAGTGAGTTGGTTGACGGTTTAACTATGGGAGTGGAGTGGCACTTTGTGGATTGAAAGTGTTTTTAGTCTTTTTTATAAAAGATGGTAGTAAATGCAACCTCGGTAGTTAGTCGCGGTCAAGCTGTTCATGCGGTCCATCGTTTTCAGCAGCGTGCGCAGCAAAGGTGCGTAATAACAGTGCGATTGTCACCAACTGGCTATGTTTGACGGGAGTAATAGGAATAGCCTGACTGGAAGAAATTCTTGCCACCAACTGGGACCAGCGCAGTCTATAGCACCTCTTACAATTCTGGGGGGGAGGGATGTTTCTGATCCGGGAAGGCAGATGGACTATTTCCTCAGCTGCCCTGGTTGCTTTAGCGGCCCCTGTTGCACGAGCTGCTCTAACCGTTCTAGTCACTCAGGTTGCTCCTACCCCTTTAAAGAGTGCTGCTGCCTCGCAGCCACTTCTGCCCTCCAACCCGGAGAGCGACTTAAACCCCAGCAGCCCGACCAAGGTAAACACCAATGCGGAGCAGTAGTCCCAGCTTGCCCCCAAGCGCTGCCGAGTCTGCCGCCGTCGCGCCAAGGTGACGATGCTGCCAGTACCTCCCGCGATGCCAGCGGCACTTATCAGCTCCGATGCCGACACCTACACCTTCGAGGTCCTGAACGATTTTGAAGGAACCGAGATGCCGAAAATTCCTGATGTCTGCAGCCCCCGATTGGAAGCGGTAGCCCGCCCAACCATTGCCCCTCCACTTATCATCTTGCTGGAAAACCGTGAGAAAGATCATTCATGAGAGGAAGATCGACTTCGTCAAGGCCAATAACGTGGCGGGCGGTATTTTAATCTTAACTGGACCCCCAAATGACTACCGGTACTTGACTCGCTTCTTCAAGGAAGCGAAAATTGAGCAGCATCATTACCTTCTCACAAACCTTCGGGTCGTCATGCAAAGTCTTCCGGAGTACGTTTGAGAGGGGGAGCTGAAGGAGGAGCTCCAACAACGCAATAACCCATACTCACTATCGAATATGAGCGGCCCATCAAGAAAAAGGCTATGTACAACATTCGCGGCATCTTCGCCCACAAGAAGAAGTGCGTTATCCAGTGCCACAGCTACTAATGTTTTGGGCACGCGCAGCGCTGCTGCCACTTTAGCTCAAAATGTGTGAAGTGTGGGGAAAACCACCACCCCGGGGAATGCAAGAAGCCTTGGAGTGCGCCAGTAACCTGCACCAACTGTCAGTGCGCCTATTCAGCAACCTTCAAGAGATGTCTAGCATTCCCATATACGCGGCAGCAGTTCGTGTCGAGCACCGTCCCCAGACTTCTCCTCAGCACCACCCACAGAACCACCTTCAGCAGCTCGAACATTAGCACGTAAACCTCACCGCGTTTCTGGGGGAGCAGTGGAAGATATATCGTCGGTGACAGAAAACCCCAGTAAGTTCCTCGAAATGATCGCAAAACTTATGTCCTGCAAAGACGACATCAAGGCTTAGCATGTTTGGCAAGCACCGAACACTGGATCACCTTTAAGCTTCTAGAAGCGCCTTAATGGTATACCTATTTCCAACATCAGGGTTTCCTAGATAGTGGGCCAAACATGTCAGCGCAAGATGCAAGAAGTTGTTCTACATTTACGACGAGTAAAATTGAGATATTTATGGAATCCAAATCGGCTGGTATTGCATAAAGCTTGGTATTGGTGCAATTTGTGACATGTTAGTTACAAAACCAGGGTCGTTTCTCGAAGAAACATTCTTACCAGAAGTATCGGTATAAATACACCTGTCCTTAAGTAAGCTTGCAGCTCCGCCGTTGCGATAGGGCAAGTATAATTGCTTCGACACACGAGCTGAACTAAGATAGAAATTAGTGTTTATTATGAGGCATATTTTCAAGATTAGTGTCTATCTTTGGCAGTAATGTGAATCTTGTAATATTTTGTAAAAAAATAATTTAAATTATTTTAAATTGAATTTGCCTAGACGGATTTTTTAAAAGAAAGTATATTTGGGTTCACATTAATTCCTATCATCTCTTTGAACATTCTTTGTATTCTGTGCTGTCTTTTTCGTGGCCATTTTAAATATCGCTTTCCGAACAAACAGCTTAAAAGTGAGAAATGAGGTTAAAGATGTAAATCCCCTCTAAAGTGTCACCAAAGTTCGGGCAAAATAAATATTCAATCAGCCATCGGCGAGACCTGAATTATAAGATCTCACCGGTTTTCAATGTTGACAAGCCCGAACGCCAGGCGGCCTGTGGCTCCTCTCCGCTCTCCCTCTCGCTCTGCCCAAATGACCGTTTCCCTGGCCTAGACAAGGATGGGACGCTCTTTCAGCACCTTTCAGCGCGCGATCGCTCCCCCACCGGAAAAATCAGGAATTCACCGAACGGAGCTGGCAAATTATCGGAAAAAGTGATCATTACAATACTCCTTGCAGCTGCTCCGAATGCTAAGTGGAATTTAATTTATTTGGAAATTCCGAGTTAGTGAGGCGCTAAATTCGCCGAAAGGGGAATCACGGGAGCATCGATAACGCTAAGTCGCGGCGCGGCTGTCACTTTTTATTGCGGAACGTCGAAACCTGCGGCCTCATAAGGCGTCCGAGGGTTTTTGGTAAAAAGCAGCATCCCCGTCGCCGCGTTACTTTTTATGTAGTGAAAGGGCCCGGTTTACGACTTTTGACGTATTTCCTCCATATGTGTCATATAACTTCGACAGAAGTAAGTTTCGAGCCCGGCCGGCGCCCCCGGCGGCCGCCGCCGCCCGAAGGGGCTCGATATTAGCTGTCGCCTTTGACATCAATCAAGGCGGCCAATCACGCCATTTTATTGTCCTAAGATTATTTTTAGACGTGTCCTTCCACCGTGGCCTTTTTATTAAACTTTTCCCCGGTTTACTCAGCCCGGCCCGGTTTACGACGATTTTACGTAGTCGAGAGATCTCTGATCCCAGATTTTATTTGTTTTAGATGGTGGAAATGTATTAGCCTAAATGTACATATCGCTGGTAGGAGGATGATTTTTTCTTGTATCCGCTGCGGCTTTGTCGCAATAAAAATGCACTAAAAACGCTTAGATATTTTTCGCCGGCTTTTACGCCGCGCTCACTGGTCCGGGAGATCCCGGAGCTTTTATGAACTTATACCTATAGTCGTGGCATTAAAAAGTAGTAAATGGTACAGAAAAACTATTCAGTTTGCTAATTGTATCGTAAAGAAGGGTAAATAAATACTGTAGTCTCATATTTCAGCTTGGCTTTTATAAAAGGACAGACTAATAATAAAACAGAAATTGTGTTTATTATGAGCTCTTAATGTCTTGGTGCTTACAATTATTTTTGTGGTTTGATCATTTCTTCTATTGTAGCTTTTAGTACTTCATATATAATAATAATGGTAAAGCTCTACGCCCCGCGTAGGAGCACGGCCTGCGAACTGAGAGGTTAAGGCTCTCGTACGTTCGCTCTCTCTCTCTCTCTCTCTCTGCCCGGTCGTCGCGCACCATCTCTGATGCGGGGCGATGAACGCAGGTACTCAATTATTTTTAGTGACTGAGTAGGCCACCGCCAGGCCTCAGAGAGCACCGGGAATTGAACCCGGGTCCGTCAGCATCGCAGCCCGTCCCTCAAACACGGGACCACGCTGGCACACTTCATACATACATAACATAAAATAAAGTACAAGGCTTTGCTTATTAACTTAATCCAGATATTTTTATATTTCTAGAAGTTTGTTTCTATTTCTTTTCTATTGTACGCTTCTATTTTTTCATTCATACCTTATTATTTTGCACCTTATTTTGTCACTTACTGTTGTCAATTAGTTTTTATGTAATTTATTACAATGTCTATTTTTATCCTTGCAATGATCTGATTTTAGTATCGTCCCTATTTTACATTTTTGTATAGTCATCTACTTGTTTGATCTGTATAATTGTGAGTGTTATTATTTACCTTTAATATTTTTGTTTTGCTTTCTATTTCCGTTTTGTAATTTTTGTAAAGATTTTTGTCATTTTCATCTGCTATTAATCTTCTTAATTTGTTTGACTTCATATTATATATTTGCATTTTTTTCAGTCGACTGCTTCTTCTACAATAGTCTTTAAGATCCCCTCTCTTAGGATGTGCTTCTTAATAATCCTTAGTTCTCTTGTACTCTTTTTTTATTTTTCTACACTAGTAAAAGCTGTATAATTTTTTTGTTAAAATGTTCGATACGTGTTATACTAAACCGATCATCCAATAGTTTCCACAATTGCCTACTTTTTTCTTGATTGAGGTCGGTATTATTAGGCAATTAATAAAATCTTCTAAAGCTATTCCTGTTTCATGCACCTTATTATTTGGTATAATATTTCATGTTTATTTCTCCTGTAATTTCTCCTTATGATTGTAGAGGTTTTTTGGTCTTATTTATTTGGCTTTGTTAATTTTTGTGTGTGTCCCAAAATTCACACAAGAAGTAATTTTGATAGAAAACACAGTTTTTACTTTAATAAAAATTGTAATATCTTATTAATTGATAAAGTCTACAGTATAGGGTTACATATGGAATAGAATACCGGGTAAGTGTCCCCCACTGCTTTGCTGGCACATGCGCACTCTTTTGTTGAAATTTTCCAGAACCGTTTTGCGTAAATGTGGCTGAATATCGTTGATACAGCGCTTAAATTCTTTCTTCAAGGCGTGGATGTTCGTGGGCTTGTTGACATAAACCTTACACTTCAAAAAAAATCCAAATAAAGAAGTACAACGGCGTTAAATCGCACGATCTGGGCGGCAAATTCCGATCACCAAAACGGGAAATTACACGACCAGGAAATGACTGATGCAGTAATTGAATCGTTTCGTGGAATGTGGCGCTGTCTTGTTGAAACTACATGTCGTCTTGCAATTTAGGCACAAAAAACTGGATTATGTCGCGATAGCGATCACCATTAATTGTTATTGCCTGACCAGCCGCATTTTCGAAAAGGAATGGTCCAACGATGCCTCCAGTCCAAAATCCGCACCAAACAGAAACACGTTATGGATGCATTTGTTGCTCAAAATATACTCGTGGATTTTCGAAACCCCAAATACGACAATTTTGACGGTTAACGAAGCCCTCAAAATGAAAAGGAGCCTCACCCCTGAAAATAAGTTTGTTCGAAAAATCAGCGTCTACTTGTAGTTGTTTTATAATCCATTCAACAAAGTCTCTTTGCTGTGCGTGGTCAGCAGGCTTCAGTTCTTAAGTCAATTGTACTTTGTATGCGTGAAGATGCAAATCTTTCGTGAGAATACACTGTAGAGAGCTTCTTGAATTGTCCAATTCTTAACCACGGTCTCTTAGCAACACTCTCACGAACTGCTTCGATGTTTTGTGTTGAACAACTTGTTTAAGTGTCTATTGTCAATAATTGATCTAGCCTCTCCAAATTTTTTAATTGATCGCTGCACAGTTGATGAATTTAAATCACTCTTCTGAACATATTTCGTACGAAAATGGCAAACTGTAGCTTCCAAACTTTCATTATCTTTAAAATATTGCTCAACAATAAAAATGCGTTGTTTTTTCGCTGTCACGTTGTCTTTTTTTTGTTGACGACACTTTACCGCACCAATGGTTCAAATCTTGCATGAGTTTTGGGATACCCAATACATATATTATTGTAATATATTTTTCATCTTATCTTTTTTTCTTTCCCCTTCGGATACTACTTCGTCGTAAGCGTTCCTCTCTTTATCATCATAAAACTATTCAAAGTATTGTTTCTATCTTCCTCCTATTGTTTTAGTAGGGTTTCTTCCGTTTATCCATTTTAGAAAAGCTTTTACTATTTTATATGCGGAGTTTAATTTATCTGCTTTAAATAGTCCATCCATTTATCCACATACTTCTATGTACATATTTTTTGCTTTTTCAATTTTCTATTCTATGCTTTAGTTCCTTATAGCATTGTTATCCTTTTGTTTTGATGTTTTTGTATTTCTCTTTCTTCTATCCTTGTATTTCATTTATTACTTACGGTTTTCTTTTTCCTTCTTTTTTCTGTTGCTATTTTTCTGAAATATTTTGGATGACGTTTTATTCTAGAATTCATTTTGTTTTACTTTGTTTTTAGTTTTTCAATTGCCATGGGCTCTTACGTTTTATCTTGAATTTCTCAAATTTATAACCAAATGAATGTGGCTATCTGCGTTGCCTTTGTATAATTTTTCATATTTTTATTTGATTTTTGAGTCTTTGCATTACTAAGATATAATATATTGATGTCTTATATAGTTCTATCGGATTAGTCGGTCCACTATTCCATTTTTGTCATAACCGTCAGGTTTCTACCCTACCATCGCATTCTATTCTCCTATTATTATTATGTTCTCTTTTTTATTACATATTTTATTACTTTCTAAATATCTCCATCCATTCTCTCTACTACATCGTCCTCATATTCGATATTGAGTATATATACCTAAAGTATTACTGTGTCTTTTGGTTCTTCTTCTTTTACTTTTACCACTATTACTCTGGCGTTACTTAGAACATATTCTTTTACTCTCTTGAGTTGCTGTTGCTCTATTAATTATCTTATATTTTTCCTTTTATATTTTTCTAGTACTCTATAATAGTATGTTGACTTCTTGGGAATTTTCTCGTTGTCTTCTGCGTGATGTCTGGCATTGTCTCATGCAGAGATTAAAACTAGTCTTGCTTTTGGATTCTTTTCCAGGTCATCTGTGTATATATAGTTATACTGCCAATGCTGGGGTGTACAGCATAAAGATGAGGTGGACACTAGGCTTTGTATTGTGCTTATCTAACCCTTCAAATCCACGATACGAATGCAAATAAGTGCCTGTATCAGTCTCGCTACTTTTTTATTTTTCTTTTCATGTTCCTCTTTCTTAAGCAACATCTCAGTAAATTATATCAAACCCTTTCTAAAATAAAATTGGCCTGACAGGTAGCTTAAAATAATTTCATTTTCTTTAGATAAATTATTATTTTTTTAAGATTTTATTTTGTCGTTTTGTAACTACCTTTCAATTTGTCTTAATTTTCTAAAATTCTTGTAGATTGTTTAATTATATTTTAACATTTTATAACACTTCTCTTTAATTACTTTTTAGAATGCCCTTTACTTGCTAGTAAATTATTATCTTGTTTAATTTTCACATTATATTGCGTTCTGGGTTTTTATTTTGGTTATTATGTGTTATTACTGCTATTAACGTATATGTTAT
Organism: Sinelater perroti; assembly: GCA_036346155.1. Lineage (NCBI taxonomy): Eukaryota > Metazoa > Arthropoda > Insecta > Coleoptera > Elateridae > Sinelater > Sinelater perroti. Next base: position 777,144 of record JARFIY010000336.1, read on the forward strand.
TTTTATTTTCCAAATATTGTATAAATAAATATTTCTATTTACTACATTTTAAGTTGTAGTTATAATTCTTATTATTTCCCTTTAAGATATCTTTATTTTTTACTTTAACCAAAATTTTTAATTATTACTTCTGTGCAACCTTTTTTTAATTTGACAACTCGATTTAATCTTGTTGCTTAGTTGTTTTGGTAAATGATAATCAATTTAGGATTTATTTTTTACTGCTCTTCCTAATTTTCATCTTAAGTTTTCTTGATGCTAACATCCAAGCGGTGTACTGGAACATTTCTTGGGTCTGCTTTTCATTTTTATGTGCTTATAGTATCTTTCAACTTTAAATTTCATCCATTTTATTAACATTTGGCTACTTATTTTCCCATCCTGATCGGTTCCTTTGGAAATTATTTATTTATATGTTTATTGTAACTTTCAAAGCAGTTTTGTTAAACCTAAAGCTATTTTACACAAAATTTGTGGCACAATCTTGCAAAACTGAATATTTCTTATAAATTGACATTATCAACTTGGTCATGTTTGTAGATTACTAGCAGAACAAAACACAATATTATTTTATCTCGTTCTTGATGTCGTGTCTTGATTGCAATAGAAATTACGTTTTTAAAGCTAATCCATTGTTATTATATATGCGTTTTAAGTGATGCTTATATTTTAAAAGTGTCCTAAAATTTAATCAGGCAAATCAGATCAGATATTTGTACTTTCTCTTTTTCGAACCTTACAGGTTATGATTTTAACACTAACAAAGAAAATAAAGCCCTATTTTGCACATACTTTTACATCAAACATTTATTTAATGATAAAAAAATACCAGCTGTGTATTATATTTTCAAATTCTTTGTTTCTTATTAAAAGGAAGCTAATATTATAGAAAAACTATTTAAGAAATAAAAAAATATATTACCAAATGAGCGTTCACAATTTAAAGAGAACTTGAATTGAATATTCTGTATACTTTGTGTTAGAGCTATTTGAATTACTAAAAGAGTACGAAGTGTGGCAAAAAAGTAATGAGATTGGCAACACTGCAAGCGATCTGGCAACGCTAGGCTGTTGTCCTTGATAGAGCACGTGTATAAATACCCTCCCATAGCTCAGTGCAAGTTTCAACTCGTTCCGTTAACTACGTGATTTTTGTGACTGCTATTAGTGAAGTTGTATTTTGGTTGTGCGTCACGCAAAATGGAACAGAAATTTTTTTTTGTAAAGACGTCCTTGAAAGGCTCAGAAAAACGGTCATTCACGTGAGACCAGACATTGCAGACAAATGTATGCTCTATCATATAAGAATTTTTGACCTCAAAAGCCATTCCTGTGGTTCCCCAACTCCTCTACTCACCTCAGCCCGTGTCACTTTTTCCTTTTTCCTAAACTGAAAAATGTCCTCAAAGGATGTCATTTTGGGACTTTAGAAAACATCAAAGATGTAACGGACATTTTGAAGACCATACCGGTTTAAGACTTCCAACTCTTTACCAACAGTTAACAACGTCTTATTCGGTGGTAGCTGCCCAAGGAACTAACTTTGAAGTGATAACATTGATGTTTGAAAAAATAAACCTTTGTAAATAAAAAATCAGTCTCATTACTTTTCTGCCACACCTTGTATATTACCTAATTCTTGAAGGGACAGTTTAATACAATAAAAAAATGTATCTTTATATATTCTTACAAGATTGATGATATTTTGAAGAACTTGTTTTATAGTCCAACTACTTATTTACCACAGTTATTTAACAATTCGCATGACATTATTTATTTCTGCATCGAGTCAGTAGCTAAATAACTGAGTAATTTATTACCAGTTGTAGATCTTACGTTACTAGCAAACTACCCTCTTTACCTTATAGAATCCTTAAGATTTTATGTGGGATTGCCGATCAGATCACTGCGACTATTCTATCTAAAAATCCATGCGCTGCTATGTAGCTCCATTAAACTGCAGCCCTTTCAGAAAAGTTTGGCTTTTAATGAACGAACATTACAATGTTTGTTCAAAACCTTTATAATATAGTACACAGAAGTTTTATATATTCTCATAGTAGAGGTATCAGCAAGCCGTGGATGACTTTTGGTTTGGTATCACATACATCTCAGAGCCATTGTTAAAAATAAACCATAAAAGCGAGGGTATTTTTGTTAATGTAGTCGGTCTCTGAGGATAAACTAAAAATTTCGACTCCTATTCTTTCCTTTTAGTCCTCTTTTCCAACACACCTAACTTGAACTTTAAAAATCACTTCTTTAAGTTTTTTTAAAGGTCACTAGATGCAGCCGTCTTTAGACCTTCTGCAACATATCTGCTTAAGTGCGAAGTGTTGCACCATCATGCAGGTAATGCAGAGCTTTCTACACTATCTTTTAACGGTAATAAAGAATTTTCTTCAAGATTTTATTTAGTGAACCATTTTCTGACTTCAAAAAATCCAATTGTGCCTTTACCACAGAGTTTAGTGTGCAGATTGTTCTTCCTTGTGATTTGGCGTTCAGATGCTTTCATTCTAACAGCACTCTTAATTCCTGTAGCAACCACCGATTATTGATCGTGGCAGTTTCTCTCTGCAAATTACTTGCTTCTCTCTCTTTTCTAATTTATCTTTTGAACTTTTCGATTACTTCTTTATGTTATCCTCTAATTCCACTTTATAAACTTTTTTCTCAAACTTAGAAATGCTCTTCCAAATTTACCTTCATTTCTATTCTAAAAAAATGTGTGTTTCTTTTGACTTCTTTTAAATTCTGTTAGTCCTCATTTATTTCCTGAAATTTTTGGGTTGCTGCCCTGCATCTACCTTGGCTGATTATAATTTTTTCTAAGCAGAAAATAGAAGAATACGATGAGTGAGCTTGGAACCTTCAAATATAGTCGATTATTATCATCGCAGTGGTAAGCAATGTCTAATTTGACTTAAAGTGTTATTTTCTGTTGAGAGAGTCACACTTGTCTCTGCTTCACACTGACCTAAAAGCACCGTTTTTAATCGCCTATAGCAATTCGGTATAGAAACATCTGTTTATGTCCACGAGCAGAGTAGTCTTGACCAAGCAACTAACAGTGGCAGTAAAATACCGAAATTCACCTCCTTTATTGGGGGGTGTGCCCCGAGTTTTCAGTTTGCTTGGTCAATTTCCTGGTGGATTGCCGCGGATTTCAATAGATGAGCTCACTTAATAGATCCTAATTAAACTAAAAGATTGGCATAAATGGGACTCTATGAAATTGAACTTTGTATGTTTATCATAAACAAAATTATTTAATAGCAGCCGTTTTTGCATACAGCACGAATAGAGTAAGCTAGTCTCAGGTCGAAACAAGCACTTAAGACAATGCGTTTCACGTTTACCCAGTAAATTTAGCATAACAGAGCTCTCACGGAAAATAACCTTGGCCACCAAAGAGCGCATCTCCAGATGTGCAGCGTCCACTGTCACTAAATTGACCAGAAAGTATACAACATATCTGACATACTTTGGAGGCTTTGGAACCTTTGCATTATGTATTTGTAATCACAAAGTCTAAATTCTTGTTTTATTACTTACGTTGACAAATCTTTGATTTAAGCAATGCTGCATTTCCCGAAGAAGAAATTGTTTTTCCTGTCTTTTTTAACACAAATTTCAATTAATTAAATTTTGTTTTCTTATTACTAAGAACGCTATACATAATATTGAGTTTTTCGTTAATCACTGCATGTTACATTACGAGCTGGAAATAGTAAATATTTTTTTTTATATTACATACAGTTGTATTGGAATATTACAAACATTTTTTGGTAGTTACTTTTGTGCACATCCCAAAAAGAACTTCACTAACTAACCATTTTTACTAAATTACTAAAAGTTGTATGAGTGTAGCACCTACAAAGTTCCACTTCGGTCTCGCCCTTCCTTTTTTTGCATTTCTTTTGCTTTTGTTATTCTTATGATCCACCTATCATTGTTTCTTGTCATATCTTTGTATTTTTGTTATTTTATCCATATTGGCTCTAATCACTGTCTAAGTTTGTGAGATGCGCCTATAAATCGGAAGACTGTATTGGCCAAATATTCCGATTGTAAGATAATGTGCTACTTGCAATTTTCCAAAACCTGCTCATGCTAATCTAACTCTTCTTGTGATTTCTACCGTTTGGTTTTCTTTATTTATTCTGAGTAGTTGCCCAAGATAGATATATACATTTATTATCTCTAATTTGGCATTCTTAAGGTTTATTTTTCGTAAAACGCTTGTGTTAGTCAGGATGTTAATTTTAAAATTTGTTTTTTGAGGATTTCGGCAGTTGTGTTAATATATTTTGCAGTTTGTTTTGATAAATACAATATCATTCGTGTATAGATGGTGGTTTAACTGTTAAGATACAATGCTACAAAAAATCTTCATTAATAAAAGTATTAGCGTATTTAAAAATATATTTTCATAGCTTTAAAGTAAATTTAACCTAAAACTCGTTTTCATTTTATTAGATTAATGTGTTTAATTAAGCAGCGTAATATTCCATCCTAACCGTAGGTTTATTGCTGCTCCATGTGATTTATATTTTTAAACAAATTGAACCGCCGCCTTGACAATTTTTTTATCTATCGACATTCATAGTTCTACACGAATGTTTGAATACACATTAAATCCACCTAAATCAAAAAATAAAAAATATATGAGAGTCTCAAAGAGACAAATCACTTGCTATGTTCTTAAATGTCTCTCAATTAGTCGGCAATGTATAACACGCTGGTTTTCTCTTAAACTTAAAGAAATTTTTAGCAACAGCTACTTCCTAACCCTAGGTTCTGTTAAATCCATATAAATTTGTTGAACGTAATAACCAACTGCCACAAAATTGCTGCTTTTTCTGACTATATTTAAAGTCTACCCAAAAAGAAAAGTCTGTTGTTGGATCCGAGTATCTGTCGTCATTAATTTTACACTGATTTCAGTAAAAGCGAAAATTAAATATTTGGACTATAGCTAGACAAATAATAATTCGGCACAAATAGTTGGATCTGTATTATTGTAAAATGAAGTAGCTTTGTACAGGGAAACAAAATCATCAGTCAGTTAAAAGGTCCATCTTTACAAAACTGTGCTTAATTCAATTTGGACTTACGACACACAATTATGAGAACATGCCAAATCACTGTGACCCACAATACAGAAATTCCGTTATAATTGCAGACAATTCGCACGGTGGTACGTCTCCAATCGAACTATAAAGACCATTGCATTATTAATCAAATTAGAACATTCTCTACAAGTTTCCATCAAAACCTTCTTACTGTCCAGTAGTGATATAATGATGATATAATGGAAATTTTGTAAATATATATATAATAAAAGAATGATCAATTTTACAAAGTCTTACAGATATAAAGTACAATTGAATAATACATGAAAATGAAGGGAAAACGCCTAATTAAAAATGGGACTTTACAAACTTCATTTTAAATGTCCAAGCGATGGAGGACTACGCATTTGCTAATTGTCTGGTGTCACTGAGAAGATGAAGATGAAGGTGAGGAAAATCTTCATGTCATTTTGTTCAGTATAAATACTGTGACAAGTGCAAGACACCTAAACAGATAGTTACAGTTATGGTTGTCTCCGCAATAGACAGAGGTCTTCAAATCCATATTTTATCAACAAGATGGGGCTCTACCTCATTAGCCTGGTGAAGTGCGTGACTATCTAAATGAGGAACTCTCCTACTGCTGGATTGGGTGCTCTACCGGTTTTCAGACCTTAGACTTTGTAATTTTTTTTCTTTTGAGGCACATTAAGGATCTGATTTACGTGCCAACAATTCCAAAAATATTAAATCAATTTTGAAACCGCATTACTGCTGCTATTAAGAGCTTCAATGTGTAGACTGGACTGAACTATGGTTTAGTGTAACGCGAGGAACATGACTAAAATATTGGCATTTCTTTTTCTCTTCATGTATCATTATTTCTTTGTAGCAACCTTGTACTTGTACTATTAATAAATGATTTGTTCAAACGATTCAGTATTCCATACTACCCTAAACTATAAATAAACCCTCTATTATGTAATCAATTTACAACTTTAAAATCCTAACAATGGATTCTGTTATGTTGTCTCTCTACTACAGTAGACGAAACATAGTTACCCTGCGAAAACGGTAATACCTTTTTTTAATTTGCTACGTTAAAACGCTTGAGTTAAACCATAGCTTAATAATTATTTTACATGTACAGCAAGACTAATCAATAATATTTTTTTTTGTTTTATTTACATTGTAACAGAATAGTCTCAACAATACGCGTGCAGTTAAACAAAAAGTTACAAGCAATGGAAAATTTTGTGTAGTGGAGGTTTAGTTACGCAAACCTTTTACGAAAGCTTGATATATTTAGATACAAGGTGGTTTTTCCGCGCTCTTGCCAGAAGAAATGAAAAACTAAACACGACGTTATTAAAGCCGGCCCCTAATTTAGCATACGTGCATTTCTATTACGCCGGGTTGAATTTAATGGCACCCAAGTTAAAACAAAGAGCATAAAAAAATCCGAGCTGCACCGTAAATAAATTAAAGCTTCCCTCGGTTTACATATTGTTGCCAAAGCAAAAGGTGAGGCTTAATTAATTTTATATTTACGTTCGTGCAGCATCGAGTACAGGTTTTCCATCTATATTTTAAAGAGGTTAATAAAATATGAAGCTTTTGGGCATGCAGGCTTGTAACAATATAACAAGACACTAAAAACAAATGCGAGGTAATATTTCACGATTTTCCGAGCGAGTAATTAAAACTTACGGAAAATACAAAATGCGTTTTGAAAGCCATCGCCTGCAGGCATTATACATCAGTTTGAAACAAAACAGTAGATACGGGTAATTAAGAAACACTCATGCAAAGTAGGCTATGGTGGAGTTATACACCTCCGGCTCTGTTTCTTCAATTGTCTATCAGAGGGTGCTTTGAATGGAATGGAACACATCGCCCCCGGAAACGAATTTAAATCGACAATATTCAGAATTATTTGAGCGTTTTGTTGTTTGTTGTTCTTGGTCTGTTTGGCTGCCTTCGGTGCAGGTACTTGTAACGATTTGTTAGCGGCGTCTTCGCCCGCCCCCGACCGCCCCGGCCGCGCCGTTTAATACGTAATCGCAAATCCGTCACGGGCCGGATCGGCGCAAACAAAAATTGAAAGTATCCGGAGGGGGCGGCAAACCTGGAGCGACGATCGGGGCAAGATGCAGCGGCGAGGCTATGAAAGAATTAGCAGGGTAAAGGCCGAGTCATCTCAGTGTTGACTTTGATCAAAGATTAGCTTTGAGTCCGCTATGATTGTATGAAATATTAATGAATTGAAAGGTAATGGAATAAATTAATTTCTGAAAGCAATATTTCGCTGCAGGATTAGCAGCACATCGAAACAGGCGGAAATTAAAGAGAATAGCTAATCAGAGCTTGCCGGGATCAATATGAGTAATTGATTTCGCACATAGATTAGGCATTCGTTAGAGAGTCTTGTTTATACATGTTTGAAGCCGGGATCAGCGCCGCCGCGCCGCCACTCCGCAGTCGCCCCGCAAAACGGCCGATGCAACATTTATGCGGCCACTTCGCCGCAAAGGGCCGATTTTCACGCAACAAGCGCGCTTCTATCGGCGCGCCGCGCTTTCTTCCGGCATCCCTTTACATGAAAATCGCCAAATTTTAATAGCAAACTAGAGATTTGCACACACGATTTGATCAAGAACCTTTGTTTTCGAAAAGCATTAGAAGGAAACATTTTTCGTTACGTATAATTTTTGAAGAACTTTAGGGGCATTAAAAGTTGTAAACATATCAACTATAGTCTAGTTGAAATGCTTTGAAAATGATTTTAAGGGTAAATACGTAATGTAAGAGAAATAACTTCTTACTGTTTTTATTAATATTAAAAAAAATACTATATTGTTAACTAACCCAGGTACAATAATTAATTTAATCAATAATGTATTATCCGTTGTTATTTACTACCTCTTTCAAACCTTTAAATAGGTTTTTGTTGCCTCCGGTTCTTGACTGCAGGAATTCGTCAACCAGGTTCTCAATTCTTTTCATTATTGCACGAACCGTCGCGGAGAATATGGCGGATGCGACAGAACTTCTCATCTATGTGATTCTATAGCGACTATTGACATACTGGCTATGTGAAAAACTCATATGATGGCTGGATTGAGCAGCTCATCAATGCCGTTGCAGGCCGCAAGCACGAACAAAGGAGGATGGTTGGGGAAACGAGCTAGTTACCTACCCTTAGTAAAACCGAATTTGTGCTCAAATGCTCATAGAACCAATACATTGCCTTGAAACAGAATGGCTAATCAGATGACAAATACGGCAAGACAACGGAAAAAGTTTATGAAAAAAGAATTATATTAGAGTAATACAAAACGGGGTATTACAATCCATCTTTGACGCTCCGTAGTTTGTCCGGAACACTATCCTCCATAAATATGCTGAATTATTTACCATCAAGGAATTTATACAAAAAACAGCGAGAAAACTATACGAAGACATCAAAGACACATCAGACATGGACAACTACGACCCGGAAAGGCGCTGTCTCCACAAACGCCCGAAGCAAGTGATTTTTTTGAAGGCAAAACAGAAGCGGCCTACACAGCCCACACAATACACCACAAGAGATCTCCAAACAGCAAATACGAAATCAAGGGCTAGGATCTAGGGACCTTAAAACTAATATGTGATTAGTAATAGTAGTACCCGAAACATTAGAAATTGGAATCAAAAAAATGGAAATATGAACCCTTACACGGACAAGGAAAAAAGGAAAAGAAGCAAAAAAATAAATTTTTGTACCCTGATTTACAGAGGTGTCAACAAGGAAGAAAGGGGAAAGAGAAGGTCGCCTTGTTAAATTACAATGAATATATAAACATTATAACAAAGAACAAGAAATATGCAGTGAACTAGATATAGTTATAGTTTGCTTAACAGAAACCAAGCGAAAAAGCCAAGGTAAGAAGATTTTCAACAATTATGAGTTATACTGATCAGGTGTATCTAAATCAGAACGCGCTAGAGCAGGAGTAGCCATAATAATAAAGAAAAAACATAGTAAAAAATTATGGATGTTGAAGTAATATCAGAAAGATGTATTAAAATAACTTTAAAAATCAACAGCAGAAAACTAATAATATTAGAACCCTACGCTCCAACAGAGGATGCGTCAGCCAACCTGAAGGAAGAATCTACAAAACGATAACAGAACAGCTGGACAAAATTTAAAAAAGACAACAAGTGATTCTAGCAGGGGCAATGAATGCAAAAGTGGGAATATGAAAACTTGACGATGTAGTAGGCCAATTTGGTGAACCTACCGAGAATGAGAACGGAGGGAGACTAATAAATATGTGTGAACAATATAATCTTAAAATTTGGAACACATGTTTCGATCATAAAGACGAACATAAGTATATATGGGAGAGACCTTCCTTAAATCAGAAATCTATTTTAGACTACATCATTACAAGACAACAACCAAACATCAAAGTACAAGACGTACGAATAAAAAGAGGAGCCAACTGTGGCTCAAAAATTATAATACCTCCAATGCAATTAAAAGAACAAGTAATATCATCAACAAGTGTAACAAAACCTACACAATCGTATCTAAAATATAAGCTTTACTTACTGAAGCAAGATAGTATTAGTCAACTATATAGCAACAGATTTAGACTGAAATTACAAGCAAATATGGTGTGAGCAATGACAGAAAGTGAAAACACCAAGCTGACAGAAATAATTCACCAAACTGCAACTGAAAATTTGAGAAGAATAGAAAAGGAAAGAAGAAGATAACCTCTCTGGTGGAATGAAGAAATAGATAAATATATTCGAATGAAAAACAACGCGTCCCATAAACGGTTAGCCTTAAGGACTGCCGAAGCATTGCAAAAATATAAACATCTAAACACAAATCCATAGAAACTCATTGCATGTTAGGGGAAGTGCAATCTACAGAAGTCTGGCGATGCAAAAAGCTAAAGACAGACAATAGTAATATAAATCAAATATATATTGACACACCTACTTGGATGACACATTATAATAAATTATTAAAGGAAGACAGAGCTAAATACCTATATGAAAGTAACATTTTAAGGAATATTAAATCAGACATTATAATAACTGAAAACGACATCCAAATAGCGCTAAAAAAATAAAAAATGGAAGAGCGCCCGGTCCTGGTGAAATCCTGACAGAACTACTTAAATATGGAGAAAATAATTTAATAACTAGATTAACAAGTCTCTTTAACAACTGTATTAAACAAAACGAAATACCAACTCAGTGGAAGGAATCTTTTATTATATCTATTTATAAGAAAGGGTCTCGGAAAGATCCAGGAAATTACAGAGGTTTAAGAAGCATTAACAACACTTTTAGCAGATTATTTGGAAGAGTCGATGGTCAAACTACAGGAAAATTTGTAAGGGATAATTAGTGACGATCAGAGTGGTTTCACTAGAGGTAAATAATGCGTTGCCAACATCTTCGTGCTACAACAACTTATAGAGAAGAGAAAAGCAGTGGGAGAGAAATTCATATAGCCTTTATCAATTTGAAAAAGCGTACGATTCAGTACCTCGAATTAAATTATGGGAAGCTTTATACGCTATGAATATAAATGAACAAATTATATACATCATAAAAGAGATGCATAGAGATAATAAAGCTTATACAAAAAATAGATAGGAAGTTTCGGAACCATTTATAACAAAGAAAGATCTAAGACAAGGCTGTACGCTATCCCCACTGCTTTTCAACACATATTTAGAAGTAGTCCTACAAAAATGGAAAAATGATGTAAGGGGAATGGGCATACCAGCTAACAATACCCATTTAATTCAATCTTAACTTTGCTGACGACCAGGTTGTGATTGCATAGGATGCTTATGACCTAGAATTTATGCTGAGAAGACTTTAATAAAACATACGAAAAATGGGGCCTAAGTATCAACATAGATAAAACATATACAAAGGTTTACTATATATCACCAAGCTATTAACAGCTACAGTGATCGTTAATAAGAACAAGGTGAATATTTAACAATAAAATAAACAAAAAATCTGAAGATAATATATATGATACTTATCATGGTAGATATGAATGCAAGGACAGGAAATGAGATAATGCCAGAAATTCAACAAAAGTTTAATTAAGAAGTACTTAATCAAAATGGAGAAATGTTGATACAGGTGTGTGCAGGCAACAATTTAAGAATTCTCAATACTTACTGCGTCTTGAACGTGCGGTAGAAATACACATTTTTTAGGGCACTTGCACTGGTTTTCTTGAATTTCTGATCGCCGATTCGAATTCTACGTCAAATTTGGCTATCCCTTTTGTTTTTTCCAGAGGGAGCTAGCGGCTAGGGGATTTTATGTGCTGCGCTTATGTATCTATAAGAGAAATTCCAAAGTAGCTTCAGAAGTAATAGGTTTTATTCTTCCAAAAAATTCCTTTGAGACTTCTTTTGTTGCCAATGTATGCGTATTTATCTTTCACTTTAGTGTGCCAGTCTCACAGCTGCAACTGATTGCTTCGAAACCATTGCATGCTGTTTGTAGATTTGTAGCAGGGCGCATTATTTTGCTGAAATTTGATGCTGCCCATGTTGATTTTACAAAAAAAACTTATTTTGCCACACATGAAGCTTTTTAGTTCTCGCTTGACTTTTATATCGTAAAGACGTACTAATTGACGTTCCAGTTCACAAAAGTTCAAGTGATAACGCGTATAACAATCATTAAGTTAAGTGACTGCGGCTTATCCGTACCGCGCAGGCCTTGCCGACAGCGCTATCGGATAGCAGCTGTTCAATTTCCAACTCATGTGTAAGTTTAAACACATACAATAATCTTTTAAATTTAATAATTTAAATACGTTACCGAACTCTGCTTCGGCAAATTATGCAATGTACTGACCAAAATATGTATTCAGCACAATCATAACTTCCGCAAATTCCATTCACCATGCAACAGCCGGTGTTTGGTAATCAGCAATCATCACAAAACCCTGAATTTCTACAATTCGCACCAAACAATTCCTGTGCACCACTAGTTCAATGCCCAAGTCATACATCGGCATTTCCACCACTAATTAACACACCCTCATTCGTACCAGTAAATAGCCAAAATTATATTCCTCAAAGAACTGCCAACACACAATCAACGCTTGTTGATGATTCCAACGAGGACATAACAGATAATCAACATGATTGGCAAGAAGTGAGAAAACGCAAGCGAATTATACGTACATCAGGGATAAATTTAATAATGGACAACCCGACTCCATTTCAAAACATATACAATGTGTTATCCGACATTACTACCAACGATACAACGCAAACATCAGGTGTAAACGAAGAAAAGAAAATTTCTAAATCTCCCCCAATATTTATATATGACGTAGCAAACTAAGCTAATATGATTAAAAACCTAACAAAAGTAATAGAAACAGAGCAATTTTACACAAAGGCCCAATCAAACAATGTCATTAAAATCAACACAAACACTCCTGGCTCATACATAAGACTAATTACACATCTCAGAGACGAAGGAATCATACACCACACCTACCAGCTAAAGGAAGACAGGGTCTACAGAGTGGTACTTAGAAACATACATCATACGGCAGACATGAATGAAATCAAAAGTGAACTTCAAAATCGAGTAACGAAAAACGCCACTGCCTATGTTCTTTGCAGAACTTGAACCTGCAGAAAACAAAAAAAAAGTGTATGAGATAAAACACATTAACCACCAAATGATAACAGTCGAACCGCCAAGTAAAAAAATTTAATCATCCAGTGCACGAGGTGTCAGTCTTATGGTCACAGTAAAAGCTACTGCAATCAACCCTACTTGGGTGTTGTGTGGAGAAGAACACAGCACTACCATCTGCAAGAAAAAATGGAGAAGCTTCCGCCAAGTGTGCACTGTGTCAAGGACCACACCCAGCAAACTACAAGGGATTCCAGATTTATCAACAATTTATACTAAGCAGAGCAAAGACAGCAACCTCATTAGGACCACAAAGCACAAAAAAGCCTAACGTACCGATTACTGCTCAACGTGTATATTCTCCAAATGTGAATGGTCCAAGCTTCTCGCAAACTACGTCCAGTCATCACAACAATATTCAAACCCAAAATACCAAAAATAACTATATCTCACTAACTCAATTCTTGTCTAAGTTTGAATCAATGTTCAATCAACTAATGAACCAAAATAGCATGATGATAAATCTGCTTACCACGCTAGTTACCAAAAACCAATAATGGATTCCCTCCGAGTAGCTTACTGGAATGCAAATGGGCTAGCACAGCATCGTCTTCTAGTCGAACTATTTTTAAAAGAGCAAAAAATTGATGTATTGTTGATCTCAGATATCCATTTTATGGAAAGCAATTACTTCAACATCCATAATTATACTACATACCAAACCAACCATCCCGATGGAATAGCTCACGTTGGCTCGGCAATTATTATAAACAAAAAAATATCTCACTTCGTCATGGATGCCTTTGTAACTGATTATATACAAGGCACTATAATCAATGTCCAAAGTCCTAGTGGTCCACTAATAGTTGCTTCAATATACAGCCCGTCTAGAGACTCTGTCAAACAAAACCAGTATAAAACATTCTTCAACAATCTAGGTAACAGGTTCTTAGCTGGCGGTGACTTCAACACCAAAAATCCAATATGGGGGTCGAGGTTAACAACAACCAAAAGACGCAAATTACACAAAACCGCACTGGCTAACAACTACAACTACATATACACCGGGAAGTCCACATACTGGCCGGTTGACCCACTTAAAGTATCTGATGCCGTAGATTCCTTTGTTACCAAAGGATTATCTCCAAGATACTGTAAAGCAGAGACGTTCTTCTACCTCCTTTCAGATTATTCGGCTATAATAGTTAAAATTAGCACTTCTATTATTACAAAGCAAAAGAAGTCTCCCCTTTACAACGATCACACGAATTAGGACCTATTCAGAGAGTACCTAACGAACAACAAAACAATTAAAGCTTCATCGAAAATAGAAGAAGAAATTGACAATGCAGTAGACCAGCTAACTAAGAACATTTATAATGTAGCCTACTACTCACCGCCGTCTGTTCACAAAAATTCAGAAGTTATCGAAAATTATTCATTCTACATTAATACTAAAATCGAGGATAAAAGAAGAGCCAGGCGAATCTGGCGGCAAACAAGAAATCCTATAGACAAAAATAACCTAAATAGGCTAACAAGGGAGTTAAAAACAGCCCTAAAGGAGTGGAAAAACGAATCATTTAACGAATACGTTAGCACTTTACCTCCTTCAGCAGATAGCAACTAGACGCTTCGGAAGGAAACGAAAAATTTAAAAATGTTCGTACTCCTATTCCACCAATAAGAACAGAAGCAGAGGAAGCAACACGTTTTGCAGAACACCTATCTACGATATTTCAACCACATCCCATGGCTGCTACCCCAGAAGAGGAACAGGAGATTGAAGACTACCTACAAGCTCCTTTACAGTTAAGCCTCCTAATACAGTATTTTGCCATTGAAGAAGTTATAACTGAAATCCATCATCTAAATAAAAAGAAAGCGCCCGGGGATGACTTATTTACTGCTAAACTACTGAAAAAACTGCCACATAAACTTATAATGTGCTTACTACAAATATTCAACGCAGTCTTGAGATTGCAGTACTTCCTATTGTTGTGGAAATTCGGCCAAATAATACTAATATTGAAACCGGGCAAACCTGCACACGAGGTTACCTCATATAGATCGATAACGCTCCTACTAATACTGTCAAAAGTATTAGAGAGATTAATACTAAAGAGAATGGAAACCATAATTGAAGAAGAAGAAATTATCCCCCAACATCAATTTGGGTTTCGCCAACAACATTCTGCATTAGAACATATTCACCGAGTCGTAAATGTAATCGAAAAGGACTTTAAGGAACAAAGATACTGTGTTGCAGTATTCCTTGATGTCAGCCAGGCTTTTGACCGCGTCTGGCACCGCGCCTACTATACAAAATTAAACGGTCGTTTCCACACCAATATTTTCTTCTCTTTAAATCATACTTAAGTGAGAAGTATTATCAAGTAAAGTACGGCGACAGTCTAGGCTCTACCCAATAATGGCAGGAGTTCCTCAGGTCAGCGTTCTGGGAACAACCCTGTACCAGATATTTACTACTGATCTACCATGCAATGATAACACAATGATGGCCATATACGCGGACAATACGGCGTTATTAGTTTCTCAACAAGATCCACTACAAGCTTCGACAATTCTGCAAAGTAGTCTCGACATAATACAAAAATGGTTGTACAGGTGGCGCATACAAATTAATGAAACCAAATCTACAAATATTACGTTTACGACGAAACACAACTCTGCTCCTCGGGTATACAAATCCCCATCTAACAGGAAGTAAAATGTCTTGGTTTGACCCTCGACAGGCGATTAACATGGAAACCCCATATTACAAAAAAGAGAAGGCAACTGGATGCTATAGTGAAAAAGATGTATTGGCTTTTAGGGAAAAAATCCAAGTTATCGATAGAAAATAAAGTGTTAGTGTACAAGATAGTTTTAGTTCCGGTATGGGCGTACGGCATACATCTATGGGGCAGTGCTAAAACATCAAACATTGATATTCTGCAAAGATTCCAAAGCAAAACTCTTTGTGTAATGACCAAAGCTGAATGGTTCATTAGCAACAAAACACTTCACGACGACCTAAAAGTTCCATGAATCAGAGATGAGGTTAAAAGACGAACAGTCACCTATGTCAATTGAATAAGAACTTTCCCGAATGTGTTAGTGCTAAATTTGCTAGACATTAATAATACTCGTAGATTAAAAAGACTTAAAACGCTAGACCTTACTGATTACTACTCGTTATATTAGTATATTGAGAGACTCGCCAATGGGCGACACTCCCTCCACATGTCAGTATTTCAGTTTAGTTTAATAATTAAGTATTACATCAAATTTGCTCGATAGCCTTTAGGCTAGTTGTAAATTAAGCATATAAAAAAAACATGAGTTTTTATACGGCAGGGAAAGAAAAGCCAAATATCATGCCTTTCGTGAAAAATGCTTATTTTTAATACTTGCGATGAAACTAGCAGATTAAAACAAAGCGCGTGTCTTTGCAAAGTGTGCCGTGCATGTGTGAAGGAGTTGAGAAACTGGAGAAGCAAAGAAAGTAAATAAATGCCGCTCGGTGTACTCATGGTGTGGCGTGAGCCAACAAATAAGTGACGACTGCTACTTCTGCACAGTGAAGATAATGGACCATGCTTGAAAGGGACATTAAATACTTTTAGCATCTTGGTATTAAGTTTCTATCAGTCACGTCTGTACAAAGTTAAATCTAGCATTCTTTAAAGGCCCACAAATGCGAAGATGAATCGTGGACAATATATTCGAGAAAACCATAAGTGAGTGCGAATTGCGAGCATGGGCTGCATTCGGGAATGTGGTACAAAATTGTTTGGGGAACACGAACGCTGCAAATACACTTTTAGTCGAGGAGATATTAGAATCCTAAAACTGCTTGGCTGCAACGTGACTCAAAGTTCGCTGTGTTCATGCTCATCTAAATTACTTTTCTCACAATCTTGGTGATTTTACGGAAGAATATGGCAAGCACTTCTATCAGGATATGAGTGGCGGCAAAGAGGTACCAGGAAAGTGGGCTGTACATATGATAGGCGACTATTTTTTGCTTTTAATATGCATTTATGTTCATCTATTTCTTACACATTCATTCCGTTCTTCCAGAGAACATTTTTACTTATTGCAAACATCAATGTTTGTGTAAAACATTCATTCCGGTACGCCTCTTCATTTCAAAACAACAAAACCTCGCATATTAGTATAATATTCATCAACTCGTCACTTCACGTAAGGAACGCCAGAAGTGTCAAGCACCTAAACAATTGTCAAAGTTATTTGATTACTTATGTGTGTCTTAAGATGTGTGTCTTCTTTTTCTATCTGTGCCTTATCCTCAATGGACGTTGGCGATTATTACAGCCCATCTAATTCTGTTGCCTGCAGCACGGAATAACTCTATTGATGTCATGCCGGACCGTTGTCTTAAATTCCGTAGCCAGGATGTTCTTTGTCTTCCCGGTCCTCTCCTTCCGTCAAACTTTCCCTGCTGCAGCAGTTGATATTTACTATTACGCATTATATGTCCAAAGTATTAAAATTTCCGTTTTTTGACAATCTCCATTATTTCTGTTTTTGTTCATTCGCTGTAGCACATCTTCATTTGTTATATGGTAAGTCCAAGAGATGTGTGTACATGCAACAAACTTTTATAATATAAACGCTGAGAATAGCAATAAAGTACCTTATTAAACTTACCTTAAAGTAAGACTCATCTGACCATTTATTCAGCCCTTCTCAGTTAAATGTTTATTTTGTATAATCCACTGTAAGCAAGCTTTTTGTTCTTTTCCGAGAGCCATAGCGTCTTTTTGATCTTGTAACTTTTTAGGCATGCTTTTTTAAGCCTTTTTACGCTATCAGTACTAATGGGTCGGTCAATTTATGTAGACATCTTAGGCAGCAAACCCCAAAAATCTTTTTCTGATTTCCAAATAAATAGTACTTTAGACAGATCAACGAGAATATTTAATACAAATTTTGAAATAAACATGAGATTTTCTCTTTTTGTATAAGAAGTGGACTCGTAGAGGTTCTTGTCTCATCGTCTAATAAGCCGACATTTTAAATTTTGATTACATATCGCCAGTAACCAGACACATGATTGTAAAACAAGTTACGACAGAGATAATCTGAGAGATTATAAATGCCCGATATTATTCCATAATTGCGGACTCAATGCCAGCTTTGTCTAAAAAGGATCAACTAGCATTTGTGGTACGCTTATGCTATCTACGGAAACTTCTATTGAACGATTTTTTATGCTTGTTCCTAACTGTGGCCATAAAGGTAAAGAGATGGTGAATGCTATAATATTGGCCGTAGATTTTGCAGGTCTTGATCTAAATAGCTGTAGAGAACAAAGGTACGACAAGGTAAGTACCATGCCCGAGTCGTACAAAGCTCTTCAGACTAGAATAAAGTAAATTCTCTAGCTACGTAACATACTTTGCACAGGTTACCCTTTACAACTAGCTGGTTTTGCAGCTGTGACGATCAGCAAGTACTTTGTTAAAAAAAATTTAAAACAACCAATCTATAATTTTTTTAATTCTTCAACTAAAATATGAGATAACTTCTTACCTTTACAAACTTTGTGGGCAACCCGATCAAGCATTATACAAATCATACCAGGGGGCTCTTGATGCTCCGATGCACATTATTCGCGATGGCGATCAAATTAAGAGCATACAGCGTAAAGCAAATGTGATACCAAAAAAACTTAAAGATCTTGTAATGGCGATAATGGTACATTTCTAAGACAATGTTTCTGTAACGCTTCAAGAAGCAAATAAAAAGCTTCGAGAAGAAAGTCAAACACAACAATGGTCATTATTCTATACGATACTTTAAAAGTTCCTATAAGCACTCCTCGAAACGAAGATGAACTTTAAAACCAGAAAACAAAGCAAAATTAATATGTGAAACTGACGTCTACAAAATTACAAGAAAAATGGAGTCAAAGGCTCCTTTTGGTGAACACAAAGATGGAAATTATGAGTTTCTAGACTACCCTCTTTCTTAATAGAAACATTATTTTGCAATTGATTTTCTGAAGCTCAACATAGTATACACTCAACTTGAAAGTGACAGAGAGCACACGGATTGTTGGAAAATTATGCTTCTGATTTAGATGAAGCATTCTTTGAGAAATATATGCAATTAGCAGTACTTTAAAAATTAATAAAAGTACTGATAAAGAAGATAAAAATGCCAAACAAAAACATATTTAGCCCCACAAAGACTCCTATTATTATTGTAATTATAGAACCTATACTTCAGTTTTTCAATGTCCTTCTTCAGCACTTCAGAGAGTGAGAAACTTTTTGAGATCAACGTTAAAATACAAATGTTTATTAAGAGTAAGTTCCTACCTAATCTTTTTTTGATGATATAGTCCAAAGATTTACTAATTCAAAAGCCAAGAAAAATAATGTTTCTTATGTTATTTAAATAAAAGAAGCATTTGTTTTTATTTTTCCTTGTTGATATGTGAATGTATTTGAAAATTGTATTAAAGTGTACATCTGTAACGAAAATAGAAAATTAAATGATTGTTAAGTCTACAATCAGTTATGTAAGAGCGTGTTAGGGTAATGTGGGAAAAAATTATTTAAAAACATTAGAATGCACGGGTATGTTGTACTCCATCAAAATAAAGATGCTATTGTATAAATAATGTGTCCAGTTACCACCGGTGTCGATAATTACCTGGTACCTTAAAAGCGTGCTTCGACCAAATTGATTGAGTATTCATCTGGCAAGGCCTTCCAAATGCCGCGAAATTTTCGTGTTAGCTGCTTCAAAGTGAGCATTTTTTTCCACTAAGCTTGTGTTTGATGTATACCAATACATTCGTAATAGGATTTGCATGGGAAGAATGCAAGGGCCAATAAAGTGTAATTATGTCGACTGCTTTTTCCACTCGATGCAAAGCTGCTACGTTGCTTGGATCTAGTTCTCGTTTTTTTTTTAAATAAATCAACGTTTAACAGTCGGTAACAAATATTTCTTATAAATCTCGAGCACTTTGGAAGCATATATTTAAACTGATACAACGTTCCGAAATCCAGTTTTGAGAATTAGCCCCAAATATGCACTTTTACTGTACCAATCTTTTAGTTAAGATTGATCAGGCTCGTTAGACGATAACATATTTCCAAACAGAAACTATACCCGTAATCACATTGCTCTAATCTTGGTCTATATTATCCTTTGCTTAAGCTAGTTGCTTCGTCACATGATTTTCACTTAATAACGGTTTCTTCACTGAACTACGCAATTTGATATGATGCGCACAGAGATGTGTTTGGATAGCTACGCACAATATATCTATACCTTTCTGTTTCAATTTTGCTGCTCCCTTATGGGAAACTTTGCCTACCCAGCCACGTTCCGGTGCCATCGATTGTTTTTGTCTCTCTGACAAATGCTTTTGGCTTAGCAGCTGTTGCATAGACTTTTTCGAATCTTTCGGGTGGGTACAGAAGAACACAGCCTCATAGCGCGACGCGTACGCGGCACGCATAGTGTTTTAAGATGTTGATGTTGTAACATCAATATTACTGTTACTATAGCAGACAGAACATCGTGCTGCAATTGCTCATAATTTGTTTCAGATTTCCTCAAAAAGTTACAAGCCAAGCTCGAAGCTATATCTATGGCTGTAATCGGGAAACAAAACCTCAATAATTCCAAAGAAAGTCTCCTAATTCGGTACGTCCAAAGAAGTGTGCTTTCTTTAAAGATAACGGTGGCACTTAAAATGTTTATTTTAACTTGTACCAGTTTTACCTGAGCTTTTAAGAACCACTGTCCCGGAGAATTGTACTCCCTCTATCCACCCATCTCCACAAACCTGCACGGAGTAAAGCACATCTACTGACGTGTCTCCAGAATTCGCTAAATCTTCTAATCGTAGATTCACAAGAGCACCAACCTCTGTCGGTAATGGCTTGGTTAGTATGATTTCAGGTGTGCTTTTTTGGCGTCATAATCCTTGATGACTTTAGTAACGAAGGCAATTTTGAGGTCATCATGGAGGGTTTGATTGCTGATATACAAAGGTAAATTGGTTAGAATATACAGTGTCTTCGATTCGAAGGACTGCAAAACTTTAGTTTTCTATTATGTACTGCATGTATGTAACAGCTAGGATTAGTTGAAATTTATGCCCAATCAGCCAGGGCATACTTTTTGTCTTTAAATTGAGTTGACTTTTATATTTGCTTTCCAAGTTAGTCTTTGGTTAAGATAAAGGCCCAGGTATTCCACTTTAGTTTTTATTGCGCTGAAGTAATTACGAAAACCATAGCAAAAACAGTGATGAGAAAAAGGGCAGTATATTTTCAGAGAAGCAAATCAAGTAAAAAAAGCTCAAATATCTAGGAGTTCAGATTCGTGTAAATAAGACTAGTTGATGATGTAAGTAAGAGAAAGAACCTACAGGATATTTTTCGATTTAATAAAATCTACGTTTTTGAGAAAAATTTCACAAGAATGATACACAAATATTTAAAAATATTGCAACTTTATGACTAAAAATCTTGAACAACAATGCAAAATGTCATAGCAGAATAATAACTACAGTAAGGGATAAAAAAAATTAAAATTTTTAATATACAGAGGTAGTTTAGAAAAATGTATAGGCAGATTAATAAAAAAAATATTTGAGACAGTACCATGAGAACAATACAGAAACTAAAGACACAGCAAAATCTTAAACGAGGAGCTAATGGATGCGGCTGATTCAAGAGACATAAATTTATAGGAATTGTGATCAAAGCAGAACAGAGGAAGATTTGGAGAAAAGCGTGCGAGATAATTTGAAGCCCCTTAAAGAAACGTGCATTTAACTAAAATCCTTATACTACAAGGTAAAAAATATTTACACTAAATAAATAAAAAAAAATGACAACTCTAGGTATCATAGCTTCCAAAATACTAAAAAAAAGGATTTTACACTATACAAAAGTTATCACCACTTTGTGGCGGAATCATAAATGGTAAATCGAAAACCTTGCAATAATATAAATAAAACCATAGAAGACATTCAAGCTACAGTTACAAATACTTTTTGATTGCTGGGAAAATAAGTAACCTTTCGATTGTTACTGAATTTCTCTGGAACTTAGGCCTCAAAATTAATTTTGTGTTAATTTTATGTGTTAGGTCTTCCGATTCATCTTATAGGACGTCCTACATTAATTTTGCCTTGTTCGCCGTTTTTGGATACGACCAATCAATTATTTTATTACAAAAGAAATTTACATCAACAAGGCAGGACAAAAATTTCTAGGTAATTCAAAAACTTTTTTACTGAAATGTGTTATCTAAGGGTATTTCAAAAATTTACATTCTAGTTGACCTTCAATTGTAAATAAGCCTAGGTTAGGAGAGCGCGCTAGATATTTAACTTCCGCTCGCTTTGATATTAATCGTTTGGTCTTAACAATTTCATATAGCTATAACTATAGCTCCAGCTTGCTGAAGCCACATCTCTGATCTAACATAAAAACAGTTGCTTAATTTTCTTCGTTATGTTGGAAAAAGTATGGACTAGTGATCTTATCTGCGGTAAGCCTACATCACACTGTACATTTAATGGGGTAGAGTTGACGCTGGTGAATGACTCTTGAACTTTGCCTATGATGGATTCTATAATCTCGTGTATTAACAAAACCATTCAGATAGAAATAACCCACGTCGCTTGTATTTCTTCTTTCTGTTGAAAACGGAAGGCATAATTTAAAATTTTGCAATCTGCATTCTATGATTCTCCTTTATAAAAATTCCAAAATTGTAGTTGAGATATAAAAATGAAATCAAAATTATATAACTGGCTATTATCCTTAGGGATTTGTCAACGCTTCTTTCTGGAGCTCTCAGAATCCTATTTTCGAGGTGGATTAGTCCCCGTATCTTCCTCTACTTTATTGTACAGCTTTCTGTGGGCTGTAGCTGTTTCAACAATGTCTCGCCATTGTTTTCTATCTGCGATCATTTCTTTCCATCTCGTGATTTCCATTCTTTTTACATCTTCTTCCACTTCATCGATCCATCTCATCCTTGGTTTCCTATTTCGTCTTACTAGTATTGGATGCCTTAGTGTTATTCTTTTTATCATTCTGTCATCGTTTGACCTCCAAATATGTCCTATCCATTTTAGCCTCTGCGCTTTAATTGCCCTCACAATGACAATTTCCTCTAATATTTCGTGGTTCATCTTCGAGCGGTATTCAATATTATTGACTTTCTTTGGTCCTAGTATTAATCTGAGTATTTTTCTCTCTCATATTCTTAGATGTTCTTCTTCTCGTTTTGTTAGGCATAGTGTTTCGGCTGCATACATCACAACTGGTCTTATTAGTCCTTTGTATATTTGTAATTTCGTCTTCTCGCTGATGCTGTTATCTTTCAAAATATTTTGTATTACTGTAGTATTCTCTGTTTCCAGCTTGAATTCTGTCTCTTATATCTTCTCCTCTATCATTCATATTATTTATATTTTTTCCCAGGTATTTAAATGTTTGCACTTTTCCAAATACATATTTTCCTATTCTGAGATCTTGTTTCTTGCTTTTATTTTTCTCTAGCATGTATTTTGTTTTGTTTTCATTTATTGTTAGAACAGCATTCCTCGATGTTAGGCCTATGACAGGATCTAGCACGCAGGTCTGTTATACAAAATGAAACGCATCCTACCGGAGACTTACTATATATTGATAAAATCATACCTTGAAAACAGAAAATTTAGAACATGGGTAAATGGAGAAATTTCTATCTTCCACCCAATTAAAGCAGGTGTTTCCCAAGGTAGTGTCCTTGGACCCTTCCTGTATCTGATATATACATTCGATCTTCCCACAACCACTAGCACAATCACAGGAACATTTGCCGACGACACAGTTATTATGGCTGTAAATGACAATCCCGTAATAGCATCTGCACGCCTACAAGTCCACCTTAACCTACTTCAACAATGGGTAGATAAATGGAAGATTAAAATTAACGAAACAAAGTCTCTACAAGTAACTTTCACCTTACGGAAACAACAATGTCCACGAGTCACCATCAACAATATACAGCTCCCGGTATCAACAAGTGTAAAATACCTAGTAATTCACCTAGATGCAAAACTTACATGGAAGGAACACATACAGAAGAAAAGAAAACAAATGGACTTACGTTTTAACGAATTATATTGGCTTTTTGGAAGAAGATCTAATCTGTCACTAGAGAATAAAATTCTATTATATACAGTTGTGATCTAGCCGATATGGACATTTGGCATCGAACTATGGGGATGTGCCAGCAAATCAAACACTGCTATAATCCAAAGATTGCAATCCAACATCATCAGAGCCATGGTTGATGCACCATGGTATGTGAGTAACCAAACGCTGCACCAAGACTTACGAATACCATTCATCACGGATGGCATTCAATAGAGAAGTAATAAACACCACAGCAGACTAGCAACTCACATAGACCCCCTCATACAACCACTATTGCTAGATCGGAGCAACAGACGACTAAAACGACACTGGCCGATAGACCTGAAATAAGGCAGCAGGTGTCTGATTACTGAAGAAGACCTCATCAGGACACTAGTGAATTCAGTATAATAAATGAATTTTAAGTTAGCCAAATAGCTTATAGAATATGTAATTTCTGATTACTGTTTTTAATAATAAAAAATTAGCCCTCTCTCTTCTGCTGCTTGCTTCAGTTGTGTGAATGTCTCACATAGCGCTCTTACATTTCTTGCAATAATCACCACATCGTCAGCATAGGCAATTATTTCTATCTGTTTGGTCATTATTGATTCATGTCCACCTATTTTACTTACGATGTTTTCTAATACAGTTTTAAATAGTGTTGTCGACAGCGCGTCACATTGACGTACTCCAGTGTTAATTACAAAAATAGCAGTTATCCCATCTGCCGTTCTGACTATCGTCGTGGATGCCTCTAATGTCATGGGTTAGTTTTATCAGTTTGACTGGTATCTGTAAATTTATCACGTCCTTAAATAAGCGTTTTCTGTTGACTTTATTAAACGCTTGTCTGAAGTCGATAAATAACATATTCATGACATTTTTGTGTAAGCTGCTGTAATACATGTATAGCGTCCGTTGTAGATCTTTCAAGCCGAAATCCATATTAGTAGTCCTTCGTGTGCTCTTCGATATATTCAGCTAACCGCCGTTAAATCAGTGTAGTTAGTATTTTGTATACTACATTCAGCAACGTAACACTACTCCGGGTCACCCTTCTTTAGTATCGGCACCATAACCCCACTTCCCCATTTTTCGGGCATGTTCTCCATATCTCATTTTATCATTTCGCCTTCGATCTTATCGCTACCTGGTGCTTTGCCATTTCTTATTTTTTTAATAGCTTGATTAAACTCTTCCTCTGATGGTTCAGGCACTGTTTCCTCTAGTTTCTTCTAGTTGTTCCTCCCTATTTCCATCGTTCAGTATTTTTGAGAAGTATTCCAGCCAGCGTTTCTTTATCTTCTCCTTGTCATGCTCTGTATTCCCTGCTTTGTTTTTATCCCTCTTGCCTTTATTTTCCACCCCGTTCTTTGTTTTTATACATATTTCTTAAGTTGCTGTTTCTACTGTTCTCTTCAATTTCTTCCATTGTATTATTTATCCATTCTCTCTTTCTTTCTCTACATGTTCTTGTTGCTTGTTTCTTCAACTCATTATACTTTCCCATATCTTCTTTGTTTGTAGTCGGTAGCCATTTTACTCTTCTTCACATTCTTCATTGAACCATTCCTTTCCTCTTACTATTTTCTTATGTCCGACTACATTTATCGCCGCAGTCTCAGTTTCATCTTTTAATTTTTCCACTCCCGCTCTATGTCATTACTTCTAGGTTTTTCCCTATTTCTGTTTATTTCGCTTCAAAACGCTATAATTTTTATTTCACGCAGCACACTTTACACCCCCCACCATGTAAACTACTCGTTCAAAATCTCATAATCAAAATTATTTATCCGAAAAAAATTAGGAATTTCTGAAACATTTTTAATTGTTTGTTTGACATTTGGAAGACACATTTTTTTATTAGTTGCAATTGTGAGTTTTAAACTCCTAATTCGAGCAATGAAAATGGTTCAGATGCCCCTGCTGTTGGACGAAATCTTGTGGAACTTCGATTCTGACGACGATTGACCGTACGTGGGGGACGAACCGTCTGGGCTTGAGAACAGTTTTTAATGACATCTACAGACATCTAACGCAAACTGCATTCACATAGTATGTAGTCCGTATTGGTAATTAATAAAGCATTACAAAAAGAGATCTTTATTTTTTTTATTTGACTCCACTCTTAAAGTTCTAATGATTTTTCGGTACTAATGTATTTGTTATCGGGTAATCCATTAGTCGCCCACAAATGACGCGATCACTTAACATTTCCAAGGTTTCCCACGGAGCAACAGCCATCGGGACAGGACTTTAAATTTCGGCGGAACTCTAAAATGGAGACGGACAGCGACACGTTCCGGTGCTCCAAGAAATGTTAATACTTCCTACGCAGATGGACGCCCAGGCAGGTCGAATTATAAGCCTGATGATTATTCAACATCCGATAAATATCAGGCCGCATTTCCGGAATAGATAATGAGGCGAGGGAAGAAAAGATAATACGAAAATCGGTTCAGTGGCTTTACATCTAAACTAACAATAAATAATTACACACCGAAATCAATTTGCATATAATATGCATTACTTTGCCGGCGGCGCGCGCTGTTCAGCACGTCGCGCACCAAGACAAATCGCCTTTCGGGAGGATGAGCATTTGTTTACAAATTTGCAGTATCGCGAGGTCTTTGCGAGGAGCTGTCAATCACCGGGGACGCGAAACCTCAGAGAAAATCCAGTGCGGCCCTGGAAATTTCCCGTACTTGCATGCAGCGCGGAGTGGCGCATCCCAGTTTCTTAATTGCAAAACCGCATGGCCTCTATAAAAAGGCATAAACAAAGAGACATCAATCCCTATCACGGCTCCGCTGAACAATTGAATTAAGCGGATGCGCCTACTGCGATATTTAAACTTTCAGCTTAACTGCGGCCGCATCTATGATAATATGGAGCATTAATTTCCTTAACGTTAATTTTTACGCGGCACATTTCGATGGGCCGATAACCTGGGAACTCGGCGGCCCCGAAACAATGGCGCCGTGCTCGCCACTTGCTAACGGAAAATTTTTATTATTATTAAAGCACACAGAGATGCGGATTAGATAGCCGCGCGCAAATCTCTCCTGTTTGAATTCATTACGGGCCTGCGCCAGCCATTCGGATCTATTTCGCCTTGAACAAGAACTTACACGACCCGTTGGCTCTTCCGCTCGGGAAAAAGACAAAGTTTAATTAAGATCGGTTGTCGGTACGGTCACGCGTTATGAGTCCCATGTTTATCGGAAATCTTGCGCTTGGTGGGAGGCACAAGAAGACGAGACCCGCGTCCTGGCCGGCAGATTGCTAATGAAGTTCACGTTTTTGTGTTTTCCATGTGAAGATCGATGTACGAAAATCAATGCATCCACAAAAATGCACTGTTGGGTGTGTATTGTAGGTTGAAGAAATCATTGGCCAGTACATTTTTGAGGACGAAGCTGACAACGATGTTATTGCTAATGGTGTGTACTATCAAAAAGTGTTTTTTTTCAATTAAACCACCGATTTGAACTTAAATGACATGTGGTTTCAACAAGATGGAGTCACATGTCACATGGCACGTAAAACACTTATTTTACTTCAAACCAAATTTTCTGTTCGTCGTCATCGATTGATCACCATGGTGCTACGATCTGATCCCATTAGACTTTTTCTTCTGGGTAATTGCTGAAACAGGGCAATTTCAACATAACCATGTTT
The DNA here is from genome assembly GCA_036346155.1 of Sinelater perroti. Lineage (NCBI taxonomy): Eukaryota > Metazoa > Arthropoda > Insecta > Coleoptera > Elateridae > Sinelater > Sinelater perroti. The sequence continues at coordinate 804,799 of JARFIY010000336.1, forward strand.
GAGAATCATTCCTTAAAATTTATGTGTTAATCAAGTTTTCACAGTTTAGTAAAAAATTTTGAAAGGACTGAAAGTGTTCTTAATAATTAAGCGTCATAGAATCGACCTGTATTTGTTAACAGAGAACATTGGAATGGTCAGTGCCATCAGAATCATACAATTTCTGTATTTTATACAAGCGCTACCACTTGAATATCAAAATCAAATATCAAGAGAATTCTGGACTACAACTTGAATATGTTTTTTATAAAATTTTAACAATCTTTGATCCAAAGAAGCCTCAAGCTTTGATTTTGCAAATTAAATTTTGAAGAAGTCTATTTTTCTTTGTATAGATAAGAAAATAAACTACACGTTTACAGTTGAGGTGACAGAAACCTCCACTTATCTAATGTACGTCCACTCCTCCTTCAGCGATCCCCTATTATAGAATTAAAGGTTCAATATTCTAGGCGAAGACTGTACATAGTTAAGTTTATCGTAAAAAATGACAAAATTTACTTCTATCGCAAAAAGAAGAAGCGTAAGGTTCTCTTGGTGTCAGAAAGACAGGGCCACTGTATATGAAAACCTTAGAGAACTTGGATCTCATTTCTAGTGCGTTCAAAAGATGAACATTGGCATTAGATCGAAAACCGGAGAAGTTGATTGGCCACATTGCTGACTTGATCTAAACTCTTGTCATTTTCCCATGGATTGGATTGGATGTATAAAAATTTGGCCGACATCACATTTTATCTGTACTTAACCCTGATAACAGTACCATTTGCATTGCTTCAATATTTTGTATTTTATTCGGGAAAAACATTCTATATTTCTATTTAAATCACCTTAAACATACTTACTGTAGCAAAAGGAAGTCTACCTTTGCTCTATACATCAAGCTGTGCTACCATATAATTGTAATTTTTAAAATTATGTTTTTGTTAAAATAATTTTCTTATTTACAATGAAATTTGCAGATAAAGAGGCCAGTATTGCTGTTGTAGGATTACACTAGTGTTTAATAAGCAAAATCTCATCTTCAAGTGTTGGTATTAGCCTTACGTTTGTCTTTATTAAGAATGGTAAAAATTTGGAAAACCACGTTCAAATTTGACTAAGGTGGTAAATCCGTAAGCGTTCGAATTAAAAGAATTCCTTCCCACAAGCAAAGATTATGTGTCAGGAAATGCAAATTTCTAAAAATGCAATGTACTCTCGAACAATACTTAGGACTAGTTGATTACGAAGGACATAAGGGACATGCTCCCAGATGCTTAATAAAAAATTGAGGACAAAATGAATGATTGTTGAACGAGTACACGCGATGGGCGCAAAAAATTCTGATTATGGATCAAAAATTGCAGTAAAGAAATCCTGTAGGAAATAAAATGACAGAAATATAAAATAGATACAGAGATACAAAATAGATGTTTGGGGAGTAGCCTATTTAGTCACTAAAAGTAATTCATTACCTGCGTTTACTTTACACAAAAGGTAAAAAAGTGCTTGCCACATCAAAAGGTGTACAACGACCAGATAGTGAAACCAAACATACGAGAGCCTTAATCTCTCAGTTTAAAGGCTATGCCCTAACATGGAGCCACTATGAAAACAATATTAAGTCTACCACACACAAAAAAAATCATATGATATATTGTGACCATGCAGACTCATTAAGTTAACGATAGAACTGACAACCATCACTAAACCAATGTGTGTTTTGCTATTATCATACACAAACTTTTATAGAGACCAAATGTCCAGCCATGTGACTTGGTGGATATGCACACAACTAAGAGAATGTAACTCTCACGAAGCTCACCAAGAAAGTGTTTGTTATAAAAGCTACTAAACCAAATAAAAAATGTTCGTTGAATAAATGATATAATAAGTAACACAGTAAGCCTGAAGGCTGCAGTGTTTATAACATTAAATCTCTTTTCATAATTTTAAACCGATAATTATACATTACAGTTATATTCCATTAGATGTATTTTTTATAAAATATTTGTGTAACAACTTCACCTACCATTTTTTAATAAAAATAAGTGATTGCCACTTTCCTTTGGAGTTTCTGCTGTGTCGCAAGTTGACACGTGAGTGTAAAAATAAATTGTACTATCAGATGATACCACCAGAGAACGTTGCTGCAATGTAAAGAAAAATGTAGCCATTTATTCATGCATTTGTAGGCAAAGCAAAAAATCATGGAAGTTTTAGAGAACCTTCAGACAATCAAGTGAGGTGTGTGAGAGCATAGCAATGTGTCTGTATTTCGAAATTTAAAGGCGGCACAAACTATGTTAAGAATTTGAGTCGATAATGATGCACTGACACATGCAACAAGCCTATCTTGCAGATATTGCATACCATTATCCATGTGGACTTGTAGATGACTAAGTTCGATGCATAATGGGTCCTTTATCAAAGTGTAAAGATACTGCAATAGCTGTTGCGGCTGTACAGTAAAGTCGAGTGAAGAACCACGAAATGTTTGAAAAGTTGTCGTATAAAAATGAACTATCCCTCAAAAGTCGTATATTGACTTATATAATCGTCGTGAATTAAGAATTTTTATAAATCTAACCTTTTTTTTAATTATCGACTCTGCTGTAGGGCTTACTTTATAAAAATGCAACTCCTTGTTGGTTCAACGAACCACCCAGAAGTCACCACGAGGAGGTGGTTGCATAGCGAGTTCCACGCAGGCTCATCCCTTCCTTTGGACACTGTCTCCTTATTATCATAGTGCTCTTAGTAGCCCTGAATTCGAACCTGTCCTAAAAATGTTGCTCTGATTGCTCCGAACAACTTTAACACACCTCCAAGCCACCTGAGTGTGGTATAAAAGTAAAAGTTCGTGGAAAAAGTAGCAAGGCTTCACATTTTGCTCGATAGATGAGATCTAAGAGGTAGCTCTATAACTTTACAATGTTGCCAATCGATGAGCTCAACGTAGTGTTGCGCATTGACGTTGATTGCTGGAATTTTGCACTTGCGTACTGGCAGGAGTGTCTCTTTTGAGTGTGACCTCGCAGAAAAAATTCTTTGCACACCTAACTCTCAAACGTGTTTCTGTTTGTCTGCAAGCATGGATACCAGCAGATTCTCCGGATGTACAGCGCAACCATTTCGCTGAATGGAACCATTGGCGATCACCTTCAGATTGTCACTGGGGTACCGAGAGAACAAAAGAGTACGCCGTAGGTTAATGGAATCGTCCTTAATGGTTGGATTACATTAAGTAAAAAACCAAAAAGAAGCCATTTAGTTCAAAGAGGCAAATAGATCAGTGCTACTTATGTAAGACTCTACTGGCCATAGTCAGCCATCTTGCGTTAGAAAGTTTTTCAGGGCTTACCTGAAGAAACAGCCCGGCTTATATCCCACATATGTTTGATTTACGCCATTCTCTTTCATGACTGGAAAAGTTCCTTCAGTTGATTGAAAATCAACTATTGGGAGGTGCCCACAGTTGACCAAGCTCTTGCCCATAGGTCCGGAAAATGCATGAAGACCCACTGTTGGTCCAGCCAGATGATCGATCTTGTGCCTTAGTGGTAGTTTGTTAGAGTGAAGCTGGCATATCATCTACTACAGGAATCTTCTAAACTCCTTCTCTAGTAAACAAATGACACCTCTTCAATTTTCTGCGGTTTCGTCGCATCCAGCCGCTATAAATTTGAATACATCAATGTTTTCATTATTCAGGAAAGTCAACAGAGCATCGTTGATGCTAGACGCTAAAAAAATTAATGCCTAAGATACACACTGCGTGGTTCTAATATCATTTATAAACGTTCTTGCATTTTAATTTTATGAAGGAAACTTTCGTCTTCCGTCTCCTTCATAACCAACGTCTTGTCTTTTCTCACATAAAAGTGCAGACCTTGATGCTTGGTTTCTGCAGATTTTGTCGCAGTTTTCTTCGCTCCCTTCGAACTTTACACCTGTCTACAATGATCAAAGAACATTTCTTAACTTTTTTCACCTTTCGCTACTTTCTAAGTTCTCTCACTCTGCAAATAGTATAGTAATGCTGATTCGAGGTTGGTAGTAAGCCTCTGTCGCATCTGTCGTATGCTTTACTAAACGTTGCAAGCTTGATTCTGGTTTGGGGTGCAGCTGAAGTTGACGGCGGAGAGTCCGAGACGTTCGATTCTTATTCTCTGACATTGGATTAAGGATTTTCAAAATTCTCTTCCACGGCTTTGTCTTTATCTTCAGTTGAAACGCATCTACAATGCTTGCTTCTTTAAAATTTGGCAATTCATGCTTCTTTCAAAACGAGTTCTTGTTTCTTTCTTACAATTTTTTTATTTAGCTGCTGAGTGATTCGCAGATTAACAGAACCAATGGCCATTCGCCTTACAGTTCCCTGGTCAAATAGGAGAACCCGCTCTTACATAAAGTTTCCTTGCTTTCTCACAACTGTAATATTCCTAGTCAGTGCTTTTGCACGCAGCAATGTCAAACAATTTTTTTGCTTCCCCTCTAAAAGTTTGAATTTTAGCTGTTTTATCTTTGCTACAGATTCTGTACATTCGTACGCTTTCCCTTTATCAAGAAAATTGTTCTTACACGATGTAAAACTAGGACTGAAACCCTACCCCAAATGTTCTAAATCTTGACAGCAACATCTTTGTAAACACCAACTTTTGCTCTTTACTTCATCCTTCTGTAGCTGAATGATGTTTTTGATTGGTTCCTAAGAGTATTGCCAATAAACGGTAAGCTAACTCTTTTAATACGACTCCGCTACCATGAAAAATGGAAATGTGGTATTTTGCTTCAACTGTAGACCTCACACCATACAATCGTCGGTTCTTACGACAAGAAGCTACGCTATGTTTAATGAAATGAAAATTGCAGTGCGCAAGAAGCTCTTGTCTCATAACAAACTTTAATAGGTTGTCGACAATTGGGGTCATGCTACATACAAAAAATAATTTTTAGGGTTTTTACGGAAACTACCGAAGCGACGCTAAAAGTGCCTAGAAATTGAAGAAAAACTGCTCTAATAAAATGTGTGCTAATTTATTTTTAACCGGAGATTAAGTAAGAAATTTTTTTGTTAGACCAATAAGGTTAATTGAAACTCTTTCTTGTTTTGGACGTTTCGTATGCTTCTCTTTAATTTTCAGTGATATTACATTTTTTTGTCAAGACGAGCTTTGCTTTTTACACCATTTTCTTTGCTTTATAGTTTTTTAACGTAGATCTTTTGGACTTGCATATAGATAACCGTTCCTGATATGCCATTTTTGTTTGTATTACTTGCTCTAATTTAATAGTCCATGTTGATTTTGCAAACGCTTTTTATATTTTAATTTTAAGACCTTACGTTATTTTTGTATATATTTATTATGTTTACTCTTTCTCGTTTAATTTATATAACAGGGACGGCAATTTATTTTTAAGCTTCTGTAAATAATATTTTAGGTAACTTTTTTAGTTTTAAGATTCCTATCTGTTATTTTGTTATAACTGTAATTAATAATTTACCCACAAGTAGTCTAATATAGTTTATTTTTCTGTATATCTGAACCTCACTTACATGTATACAGAATTACTTTTGAGAATGATGTACTTTACAATTTTGGATTGTTTGAATTTATATGGATTTATAAATATTTTTGTAGGCACAATAACGTTTATAATTTTTCATCTCAATTAATCTCAATTACTTCTACCATTTTACTACATATATTTCTGCTTACATAAAAATTTAAATTGCATATTAGGCAAACTTTTTCCTGGAAACAGATTTCTTCCATTGTTTTTGTAGATTTTATTAAAATTTATTTTCAAATTTACCATATTAGAGCAGAAACATCTGGATTTCTTATATTCTATCGCCTAATTACTAATTTCTTCGTGTTTTACAGTGATCGCAGCTTTTTCCCGTTGTTTCTTATGAACACCTCTATAATATAAATATAAACATTTCTACTTTCGTTCACCTTTCCTTCTTTATTTGGTTTAGGATTGGTTTGTCGGTTTTAAATTTCTCTATTTATTGAAAAATAAGCAAATTAAACCAACAAATTTGGGTTGTGCAAATGAGGTGCTTTAAATTCTGTGCGTGAAGTGGTCCAACGAAGTTATCTATTATTTATTATTTTTGGCTTACATTTTGCCACATGGGTCACATAGTTAAAATATTTTTAAAACATAAAACATTGTTTCTAAAACGTGTCCAACAGTAAATACATCAAACTCAACCCGCGTTTCAGCGTATTTTCGGCATTCTATAAATCATTTTCGAGGAGCTTTCATCTTGAGCTTCTAAACTGGCCTTTGTCAGAAACTAACAACGGCTACAAAATAATTTTTTAGATAAAGCAGGGGAAAAATAAAGAAACGATCAAAAGCTGTCATAAACAGGTATCAGTTGTAAATTTGAGTTTCAATATTTCTGGCCCAGAATTGAAGATGTACTTTTCCATGCATAAAACACAAAGTCCTTCTTTGCCTTTTTGTATTATCTTTCTTATTTTTGAAATTGCTGTATCTGTATAAACTCTTATAGTTATTACTTTTTCTGTCACTTGAAGTTCTAGCAGTTTTTGCTTTTACATGTAATCTAGGCAACTGCATATTATTTCTCCAATTTGCTTTCTATTAGCTTTACTTACAAAAAATGGATTTGTTTTATTTAACGTCGTATCTGAAATGGTATCACTGTTTAAAATTTCTTATAAAGAAGTACTTTATTAATCCACTTAGCTTGCCTTTGGAAGTGTACCTTACAAGATCATCTATACCAAAGATGGAGAAATTTACACAGAAAATATAATATCTGAAATATTGATCTGTGAACATCATCTCACCAATCTATAGCGTTACCATATTTTAGATAAAAATGTGGTATGTGATAAAAAGAAAGTTTCTATAAGCCTATGCAATTCCTTTAATTTCGAAGAAGATTCCAAAAAGCTCTATAGCTATCCTAAAACTAGCTCTTGTATTTCAGTAAATCTATCACGATTCAAATATTACCGAAAGAGGCACTATTAAAGAAGTACAGTCTTCCTTACTGGGCGGTACTCTAGTTCCAGATAAAAGAAAGACATACGAATAAGTCTTCTTTACCCACCCTCTTAGCAGTACTATCAGATTTTGCTAATAACGCCTTAACGGTCACTAATAAGAATTACCTCTAGCGTGGACAGACTGTCTGCCACAAATTAAAAATGTAAGCGCATTGAAAAGCGATAAAACATAAAATAAAATTATAGAAATAGTAGGTTTGTTCTTGTAAGAAAAATAAATACTAAAGCATTTCCATTATTCCACGCAACGACAACATTGCACTTTGAATAAAAAGAGCGGTGGTACCACGTTTTGCTAAAATGCGGTGTTTTCCTGTACGTGGAAATAAGTAAACTAATGAAATTAAGATTGCAGAACAGTCTACAAAGATATTATGTGTCTCATAGAACTAGAAAGAAACACCAAAATTAGTTTTATTTCTAGCACCCCCTATCATACTACTTCAGGCGGTTAACAATCTGATCTATTATTCAATAACCATTTCTAGCAATTTGTGTGAACTGGATAATTAAAATTTGGTAGATGCATCAATTCAGCTGTCATCCGTTCATCTTCTTCTTCCCCAGCCTAGGTCGTCCACTGCTGGACATAAGCCTCCCTCAAACCCTTCCATTTGTTTCTGTCCTGTGCGATCTGGATCCAATTTCCTGCAACTCTTTTTACATCATCTGCCCATCTTGTTGGTGGTCTACCTCTGCTTCTGAATGCGTCTTGTCTGGGTCTCCATTCAATCATTCGTCTTGTCCATCTCTTATCTTTCAGTCTTGCCACGTGTCCCGCCCAGTTCCACTTCAGCTCAGCTATCCTCAACACAGCATCCTTCACCAATGTTAGTGTTTCAGCCCCATAAGTGAGAACAGGGAGTATGCACTGATCGAACGTTTTCCTCTTCAGGCATATTGGGATATCTGATTTAAAGATGTTGCTGAGCTTACCGTAGGCTGCCCATGTTAAATTGATCTTCCTCTTCAGTTCGTGGGTTTGATTATATCTCCCAATGGTTAACTCATGTCCCAGGTATTTGTATGAGTATACTTGTTCGATTTTTATATCATCTGCCGAAATGTTATCGCTCAGGACCAGGTTTGTCATATATTTTGTCTTTGTATAGTTTATGTCAAGCCCGACTTTCTTTGAGGCAGCTTTGAGTTCTTGTAGCATTTTATTTGCTTCGTCTATCTTATCTGTGATTAGGACTAGATCATCGGCAAATCTTAGATGGTTTCATAAGACCTACTAAAAAATAGCTGTTTTACAGTGCTTCAAACATTTGATCGAAAAGATACCTCGCTGAAGCTTTAATTACTAAAAATGTATGTGAAAGTACTATTCTATAGGAAATATAAATAATAGACCGCCTCAATCAGTAAAACGTCTTTGTCAAAATTCTCTTGATGCCTCAAAATTTATGTATTTGCTAATAAAATTAACTTTGCGATATTGAAGTATAATAGACCTTCTAAAGGCAAAACTAAAGCTCACTCATATTGCAAGTTCTTGTCAGAATATTTTACATTTTTTTGTCAATAATATAAGCTACTATTAACCTGCAAATATTATAGGTAGAAGCTTACTGGCTTTTCTTGTCTCGGACCATAGAGTTTGTGAACTCGTCTATTTGTTGACCTTAAAAAATCGGATGGGCTCCCAATTTCATGTTACAAGAAAACGCTAAATTAAAGTAAAACTGTTAGTCCTGAAGCTTAATCCTTAAAAGCTCAAGCCAGCGTTTTCTAAAGTATGTTCCGTGTTACATAAAACAGTATTTTGCGATAAAGTGTAGCAATTAGCATAAGCCTGGAATAGTTTTAAATTTTGTGTTTTGTTGCGAAAACAGTCTGGAAAATGCTGGCCTACGCTATAAATCGTTCTAGTCCGAAAAAGAAAGCTAGTGAAGCAGCTCTCGCTAAGAGTCGAGCAAATACCTGCCTGAGTGCCCTACTATTCCAAATGGTTAAACATTTCCTGGACAATCTCACCTGTAGACCGCAATGGAAGTGCGTTTAAGGTGTACAGTTTGCCCCTATTTGTGTTAACAAATGCAGTTGTTGACAAGTAACTGGAAGCTTCTAGAGACGTCAAGATCTTCATCATGTAAGGTGTCGACCATTGATATCGTCAAAAATTATTTGGGGCCCTTAGACTTCTACTAAGACTAAAAGGAATGGATGAAGTAAACAATTCTTTATGTGAAAATAATATAGTACTAACAGCTTTAAATAAAACTATAGTAATTTTCTTTGTTTAACAGAAAACTAGTCTTTTAATATTTAAAAATTATATAAAAATTTATTTAATGACCAAGAGAAAAACTTGAAGCATTGCGGGTAAGAGTATTTGTTCAATATAAAAGGGGAACTTTTAAAAAATTGTTTTAAGTGCTAATAATCAACCATAATATAGTAATTGTTATATTCCAAGATCTTTACTCGACATTTCTTCATTAAAAAAATTGTAAGTAAGTTTAACAATACGTCAAACCATATAACCAGACATTTCTGAAAGAGCAACTTTTCTGCTTTAAATATCGCATATTTAATTAATTACAATGTTTAAATAAGAAGAACTTTACGGATTAGTTATTTTATAATTTTCCATCTGCGCTCGATCGCTTCTTTGTTCTGCTCTTTATTTAGTAGCCGTTATAGCTTCTGGTAAAGGCTCATCCAGGAAGTTCAAAACAGAACCTATTCAGAAGGACCCAAAACAAAAGTGTATTTGTAGCAGCTACATTTAGGCGCTATTGTAATTTAGATTTTGAGAAAGTTGGAGTAAAGAATATAAGATTATTTTTTTTCGACAAAAGTCGCGTTTTATTTAATTTAGAAGATAGTAAATAAAGATTTTGAGTTGCATATTGTATTCGTCTTTGCCTATTGATATTGTAAAAAATTTGACTTGTCGTTAAACTTTGATTATTTTGTTATTAATATTTATCTTCTTCAGATTGATGATAACTGTTCTATTCCAGTAAAACTGCATCAGCAGTAGCATGGCGTTGGTGTTTGTCTAGATAACATAACTTTGCTTATGCATAATCTATCCCGAAGGTACAAGGCCAAATAGAAATAATTCTTTCTTTCTTTCTTTCTTTAGCCTTCTTCAATCCATTTGCGGATGTAGGCCTCCCCTAGTTCCTTCCATCGTGAAATAATACACTTACAAAAACAGGAAAACCCTTATGTTTAGTAAATGGTGCAATATATACTGCAGTCCCCTTTAAAGTAACCATCTTGGAATCTCATATGTTTGACATTGCTGACAAGTGACTTTGCTCACCTTCTTTGAACATGGCAAGCCGAAAGACAATATCTTTTCATACGGATCGTAGCCATAAACTTGAGTTTTATCTCTGGTCATAACTTTTTTGAGAAAATCTCAAATATTCAGCAACGGCAGCACGTTGCTTCTTCTGATCTGGTCTCAGTAGCCAACAAACAAACCAAATTTTACAAGTTTTATTTTTTGAATGTAGTCTGTACACTCTTAACATTTCCGGCGTTCTACTCATGACTAGTCTTTTAAAACGTGGATCATATTCAACAGATTTTCTGCATTGCTTTTACCTTATAATAATAGTTCCCCGTAACAGGCCTTGAAGGTCCTTTGGGGCCGTAACAGGATAGATCTGCTACAATCTAGAGCCTACGGTACACAAGGGTAGTAACGTGGCTAGCGCTACGTACCGACCGCCTATTATTACCCCAGAGGTTGACCTCCAGGTACTCATTTATTGCAGCCTGAGTCGAGCTGGGCCGTACAAATGTCAGCGATGGAATTGGCGAGAGCGGGATTCGAACCCGCAACTCTTGGTTTCGTAGTCTAGCGATCTATCCACTAAGCCACCACGGCTCTTTTTTTTGCTTTTACCTTGCTTTTCAAAAACTTTCTGGATCATCTGAATAATTTTTAGTGCCAAATGTGATGTAAATTCATTACTCTGCTTATTTAAACATTGCAAATACTAACGTTTAACTGACTCGCCCAGTAATATCGTCCTCAGTTACGCATGCGCATTACAGTTTACTCTCAGGTTGCCAGCTTATATAGTTTTGAGTATAATTACATCGGCTCGATATTTTCGAAACAAATCTCATATTATATTTATTACTAGTAAAATTTTTAATGCATTATGATGTCTAGATTTATTAGTACAGAACAGTGCTTCTTCTACAAAAAGTATCTAATATTTATAACAGAATAAAATGGTTACATTAAATAAAATCTACGACAAGTTACTATAAGAGGTCTCCAAATATTTTTATTTGCTTCTAAAAAATGTTTTTGAACTTTGAGGATTGCAAATTTATATATGTATTTAACATTATTTAATTCTAGACAATATAAAATAACGGAAAGCGGCTAAATTGTTGTAAATAAATATTGATTTATTTTTAGGCCTCTTTAAATTATCAGAGTTTTGCCTTATCTTTCTGAAAATTGTTTTAAGATATTTTCAATAAAAAGTTTTTAATTAAGACTTTACAATTAACGGGTCTTGGTGCTTATTTTATTCAGTATCTGGAAAGGAGACTAACTGGATCAGAATTTGTAGTAACGAATGAACCACCTACACTAAATATCTGCACTTTATCTCTAATGCAGTCAACAATCTCTTACATGACACCGATTATAGTGAAAGTGTCACATAGTCGCTTTTTTTCTAAATAAAATTCTAAGCTCCGTTTTGCTGGGTTAAGGTCAACCTCCACCACTATCAAATTTAATTTTGTCTAAGTAAATCTAGTTTAGGTAAGTCTGCTATATGCAGCTTGTTAGTTTGACTCCTTATCATTCCATCTATTGTCGGATATAAGCTTTTCTTCTTTTCTCCAGTAGTCTCAACTTTGAGTCCTTCTAATGTAATTTAGTTCCCCTTTAATATTCGTAATAAGGATCTCCATTCTTGTGTTTTCTTATTCTGTCTACAATATGCTTGCCTTATTGTATGCTTTGCCCATTCCAATTTTAAGGTTGCTACTTGTTTTCAACGTCTATTTAACCTGAAGTTCTAATTTGCATATTATTTTAATCTTATTTGTGAATTTTATATTTAATATTTAGCTTCCGATAACTCTTTTTTGCATTTAATTTTTGTATTTCGTGCTGATCTGGTGGTTTGACCATCAGAAACCTTCTCGGTACCAAATAGGTCTTCCAGAGAAAAACAGTAGTGGAAAAATACAATACAACCAAAACTAATATCATACAAGAAAGCATCTGTATCAAAATTCCGTATGTGTCTATCTGTTAAGAGCGGTTGAAGATAAAGTTCGCCAACCCACAACTGCAATCATAGTGTTTTAAAGTCAAAAACAGTAGTAATAGTTTACCTTAAGTTATTTAATTTCTTTGGTACAGTCAATAGCGAGGTAACTGGAGTAGGTTAATTTTTAAAATTTCAATATTCTTGACGAACTTGCGATTTTATTTATGGGAGATTGTGACTACATTTTATATTACGTAACTTACATGATGTTCCTTTTATTGTGTTCAATTTATATAAGAGCATAATCCAAAGCGCAAATTTTATTCTTCCCTTTCTATAAGACAAAAGAGCATTTAAAAAGTAATGTTTTATTGAATCAAGAAGTATAAAGATTTAATTATTTTTCGACGTAGGATTTTTACATACTTTATTATTGTACGATCAGCTGCGTAAAGATGTCCTTCAGTTACTTTAACCTTCTTCTTCTTTGCGTGCCACTCCTATCGGAGATTGAATATCATCAGGGTACTTTAATTTTTTTTACAGCTGTTCGGAATAGTTCGTTGGTGGTGCATCCAAACCATTCCCTCAAGTTTCGCGTCCAGGACATTCTTCTACGGCCTTGGTTTCTTCGTCCTTTAATTTTCCCTTTCATTATATTCTGCAGTAATGTGTATTTTTTTCCTCTCATTAGGTGACCAACTTTCTCTTTTTATTGTCCGGATAATTTCTGGTTCTTGGTTTATGCGTCGCATTACCTCTATGTTTGTTATTTTGTCTATCCATCTTATTTTCAATATCCGTCGATAGCACCACATTTCAAAGCTTTCCAGCTTCTTTATGTGGTTTTGTTTTAGGATCCATGCTTCGACACCATGCAGCAAGGTGCTAAACACGTAACATTTTACTATTCGTATTCTTAATGTAATGTTTATATCACGGTTACATGGCATTTTCTTTATTTTTATGAAAGTTGTTCTGACAATTTCTATGCGTCTTTGTATTTCCTTGCTTTGATCGCCTGTCTCGTGTATTAAAGCTCCCAGATATTTGTAAGTATCTGATTTTTCGATCTGAGTGTTGTTGATACGAATATGTGTGAGATTAATTGTATTTTTCGTAAATGCCATATATTTCGTTTTCCTGGCGTTGATTTTTATCCGATAGTCCGCGCATGCCTTGTTCATGTTATGAAGTAAACATTGCAGATCTTCCGATGTTGTTGTTAACAGTACAGTGACGTCTGCGTAACGAACGTTGTTTATGACTTCACCATTAATTACTATTCCTTCCTTAGCTTGCGAGAGTGCTTCCTGGCAGATTCTTTCACTGTAGGCATTAAAGAGCAGCGGCGACAATATACATTCTTGTCGTACGCCTCTTCGTATTTCAATTTTTTGTGAGATCTCATTATCCACTTTGATGTTAGTTTTTTGGTTCTAATATAGGTTAAGGATGGTTCGTAGGTCTTTATCATCAATGCCTTTATCTTCTAGTATGTCTCTAAGTTTATCATGTCGCACTCTGTCGAAGGCCTTCTCAAAGTCTATGAAGCAGGCGTGTACTTCTTGATTGACGTCTATGCATCTTTGTGTGATCACATTTAAGGCAAAGAGTGCTTCCCTGGTGCCTAGTCCTCTTCTGAACCCCATCTGCGTTTCGCTTATGTCAGCGTCTAATTTTTGATAGATTCGATTATGTATAACTCGAAGAAATATCTTTAGTAGATGGCCCATCAATGATATTGTTCTGTGGTCCGAGCATTCTTTTGCGTTTCGTGTTTTGGGGATCGTGATAAATGTGGATAAAAGCCAGTCGTGCGGTATGATTCCCGTGTTGTATATCGTATTGAATAGATGTAGTACTATCTTTAGAGAATGATCGTTCAGGAGCTTCAATAGGTCTGTGGGGATTTCATCGGGTCCATTTGCTTTTCCTTTCTTGGAGATTTTGATTGCGTGTTCTACTTCGTCTTTTAAGATTTCAGGTCCGGTTTCATTTTTTGTATGACAGGTCGTTTTTCTTTCATCTTCAAATAATTCTTCAATGTTTTCGGTCCATCTTTTTTTTATCTTTTGGGTCTGTAATGATCCTTCCATTCTTGTCTTTTAGTAAGCCCACTTGGTGTCTTCTTTGGGTTCCTGTTATCTGTTTTACTTTTTTATACATATTGAACGAACCGTAACTTTTTTCATATTTCTCCATTTCTTCACATTGTTCTTTTAACCATGCTTCTTTTGCTTCCTTAATTCTTCTTTTTATAATTTTATTGATTTCTTTATATTGTTCTAATTGGTTTTTTACTTTTCGTCTTTCGTCCATTAGCATTAATATGTTTTCGGTCATCCATATTTTGTTTTTAAGTTCTGGTCAAATTTTTCTCACCCGCTATTTTAATAACTGCGTTTATATATTTCAGCTTTTCATTTATATTATCGGTATTTGGCACTTGGCTATTTATTTTTATGAGATTTCTATTTATTTCTTCCTCTGTTTCCTGTTGTATCCTGTCTTTAGTTTATTTAGATCTAAAGTTTTTGTGATCGGTTTTTGTATCTTTTTTAGTTTTATTTGGATCTCAGAAACTACGGGCTTAGGGTCCGAGTTAATATCGGCTCCAGGGTATGTCTTGGTACACTTAACAGCGTTACGGTATCTCCTTGTAATCATAATATAATCTACTTGGTTTCTCACTATTTTGTCTTTTGTGTGTTGGGGAAATGTCCACGTGTACAGTTGTCGAGGGGGTAACTCGAAAAAGGTGTTAGTTATTACCAAGTCTTCATTCTGGCAGAATTGCACTAGTCGATCGCCTCTCTCATTCCTAATTCCCAGTACATAATTTCCCACATGTTCCCCAACTTTGCCTTGACCAACTTTAGCGTTAAAGTCTCCAATTATAATATTAATGTGTTGCTTTTTTGTTGTTCTGATTAATTCCTCCAAATTGTTGTAAAATTCCTCGATTTCCTTATCATCTTTATCGGATGTTGGAGCGTAGGCTTGTATAAGATTTATTGTGTTGTATTTATCTTTAAGCTGTAAAAACCATGATAATTGAACTAGGAGTAATCTTCCTGTGAATCTTTAATGCAGTGCTTCCCCTTGGCCTTCTGCGTCGTCAGGTCGTTAACTGCTTTGCAGTTCCTCCGTCTTTAGGCTCGATTTCTCAGTCCTAGGACAAGAAGGTGCCCTTAATCTTATTAGCTCTTCCACCCGAAGCTGTTGGCTATCGAGAGCCAACTCTCGATAGCCAACCGGTAATCATTATACGCCAATGTTTATACCGGTACTTATACCGGTAATCATTCGGTTGACCAATGTCAATGTTCCCATATCTGGGTACCCTCACTTGGTAGGCAATACGGTGTACCGGGGTGTGGCGCTTGGAGCCAACAAGTGAGAGTTGGGCATCTCGTGAGGACCAGTTGTATGAACCTCCGCCTGACTATGTCGCTTGGAGTGACCGTCCATAACAAAAGGTACTACCTCACCGACACTACCCTACACCCTTTACTTTAACCACTTTGGAATTATCATTATCATATAATTGTATTCACTTTCAAATCTCTCAATTGTAGATCAGCGATTTATTAAATAATTTACTCACTAACCCTGTGTTGTTTGACATCGTTGAAGTCTAAAAATGGTTCTTTCTTCCTTCTTAAAAAATATAAAACTATTTAATATAATGAGACATGGTGTAGCATTCTTCCCATATATGTTATCAACTTAACGATGCATTTCGCTTTTATTATAGTTTTCGCTTAAAATAATTGGATACTAAGGTACATTTTAATGTTGGTCCACATTTCTAGATGAATGTATCATACTCATATAATGACTAAACTAGTTATAGAACTGTTTTGTGGGATGTATGGGAGAAAACGTTAAGGATAGTGTTACTACCAAGACCAAGCGCAGATTCCTAATTATTATGTCTTTACTAAACTGTTTTTGTTTCCACTTCCTTTATAAATTATGTCTTAAAATTCAATTTTTGGGTGCTCCACGAACAATTCTAGATTATTTTGTATTTTGTTTCACTTCTAATTAGCTGCTTAGTCTCATAAGAATTCTTACCTAGCATTTTCTTCTAAGAATTGCACTACTTAACAACACTTTGGACTGCTACGGAAATGTTTGAAAAAATAATTTAAAAACAGTAATTCAAAATGTATAATATATTTTTGATCCACAAACATTCTTTATTTGAAACTCACTTGTGTACTTTACTAAGCAGATAGCTGCCAAAAATTTAAGTTTCTGCCACTGATGCATAGGAGAATATATTAAAAGGCCTCTTGAATGACAATGGGAACAAATTGAGCAATATTTAAATTGCACTTAATATTTTCTTCTGGGTTTTTCCCTATAGGTGACTTTCTTTAAGATCATCATTTACAGCCTCAATCAATTTTTGAGCCGAAATCTCTTAGCTGCTAAAAATACCATGAATTTTAGGAACAGGTGCAATTCTAAAAGAATGAGACTAGGCGAATGATTTGGAAGTTCGATTCCGTCAACATTTAAGCGACGATGGCATTTGAGGGGGTTCATACGTTACGCTAGAGAAACGATGTTTTTATTCTAAAATACTTTTCTTGTTTTTCGATTTTAGAAAAGTGCGATATAATATTATTTAGTGAGTGTTTGTTTTTTTCAATATGGCAAATCAAGAAGATTACTTAATGTTTCAAAATACAAATTCTAACGCCTTTTCAGTTGATTTAGTTGACTTTTCTGACTTCAAAACGATTCGTTGTTTTTGAATTGGGGCCACGCTCGAATTACTAAAAATTTAAGTTGGAAAATGAAACTGATAAATTTCCAAAAGGAAGAACCGACTCGGATTTAATTTCCTTTACATTTCTTTTCTCCATAGAAAATAGTTAGTAACCGCCCAAATTTCGTTATTATACGTATCAGAAGACGCACAAAACCGTCTGCTTTGAATGTTTTCCAAACACTAACTACTTTTACAACAATTAATTCATACCCAATCAGAGAAAATACTTGAAGAAAAGATACCTTCTATTAGAGATATCTTAGAATACATCCTAGTTTCTGATTACCTTAATATCATTCTACAAATAAACAGCAGCTTGTAATGCACGATTTTTCCAAAAAAAATATTAATTAGTGACTACGTAATATAGTATGTTCACACAGGATATTAAAAATGTAAACTTTATACAACAGTTGCTCTTTATTTGAACTTAAAAGTGTGATAATTGTAGATTCCTGCATGAGTCCAATCCATCACAATTAGAGCAGTTTTCTCGCAGCGAATTCGCAGTCAAATTCTGCATTGTTGCCGCAAACGAGAACTCAACAGCTCGTTATAGGTGAGGGATCGCGCAATCGCAGCAAACCAAAAAACGGTAACTTCGAATCGCGCCCAGCGAGGCGAGACCGCGCTTCTAAATTGATAATTAAAATGATGCAGCCAAGAACAGATACGTACATGACATTAAATGGTAATTAGCCACCAGGATCGTACAAGTATTGTGTGCTAATGCGCCAGCCAAAGGCTAGCTCCCGAAGGCCCGCTGCGTATATCTCCGCGCTGACGCAGGCTCATTTGAATGAGCGCGTCTTTTTTACGTTTTCGTTGTCTTATAATAATTGTTATTGTCTGTTGATACAGAAGTGGCATGAATAAGCAATTCGTTTGAGAAATTTCAGCGCGGGATAATAAATCCCGGGGCAATTTGTTCACCCGCGATGGAATATAAATGGTGTGATCTCCCGGTGCAGCTGAAACGTGTAGCTTCCCATGCAAAAACTGAATTCCTAAATAAACAAAGAGCAGTTTAAGAAGACAATGACACCATTAAGGAATGCAACAGAACGATTGCGGCTCGGATTGAGTAATCGAAGATAAACAATGAGAAAGCTTCGGGCTCCGGGCGCGAGCGATGGGAAAAATGGACGGAATAGCTTAGACGCCATTATTTTTGCCCCGTTCCTGGGTTTTTTGCCCTTTTGCAACTTTTTACGCGCATGTAGCCGAATAGAGCCACTTTCCCCGGCAGGTCGCCTTCACCTGCTTGCTATTCTGTCATTTCTAATTACATTTGGAATTACTGCAATTGAAGCCATGCTTTCTGTTGGTACTTTTTAATCTAAATTGAAATCTCCTTTGAGTTAACATAAATTGTAATAAATTTGCCATTAAAAGGTAGGCACGTATTTTTAATAGTCAAAATAACTAAAATGATATCAAAGCAAATTCGGCTAACCACATGCATATATTTTAATAAAACTAAATGATTTAAAAGAAAAAGATATTGATAATGAAATTAATAATGATCCATAATTTATTTAAAGTTATAGACATAAAAAAATAACTAGCAATGTAGTGTATAAGGAGGCCTAGTGCTACTAAACAATGTTTTATAAAGGTTTATTCTGGGTGGTAAATTTAATGTCTAACATACTGACTAGCAGTCAATTTTGGTTACTACCAAGCGTAGAAAATTACTCGTACCGAGAAAAGAAATAGTAGCATAGCTTATGTTTTTAAACTTGCTAGTTAATGGCCAACTGAATTTAATAAAACCCCCGATTTGATTGAGTTCTTGAGAAAGTAGACTAGTGATTTGACATTTCATCATTATCTCAAGTAATAACATAATTAAAAAAAAACATATGAATTGTTCTGGCTTTCAAAGTACTATTAATGAAAAAATACTTTTAATGACAAAGAAAATTTAGAAAGTCGATTTTAGAAAAAAATGCGGGTTCCAGAAAATTGCAGAAGAATAAGGCGTCCGTAACTCAAAATATATTTTATAATACCACTCTAAAACAAAAATAACGAAACAAATATTTAAAAATGGAACTTGCAACTCAACCAAAACAATTAACAACCAATACTTCTACATATTACAAAATCAACCCATACAGAAAAAATAGTACATGAACTACAAGCAACCATCAAAGAGCAGACACATTTGTTAAATACCTAGAAAACGTATTTCATCTCAACATTGTATTAAACAAGATCTTAAAAATCGAGATTCACTCTAGAACCGACCCTTGGAAGACAGGGAACAAAAAATTCCCGACCAGAAATGGCCACAAAAATGGCCATTTCCGATCATATCGGAAGTGGCTTGCGTCCAAAAAAGTGGTCAGTGCACCCTTTTGACGGCTCCCGAATCCAATAGTGAAAACATTTTTGATCTAACTCTTACCGTTTGGCCTGCACATATGTTACACACAGTGTAAATGCCACAGCCCTCTTATTAAAATTTTCAATCTTAGGTTAGCTAACAAAGCAAAAATAGAACCGAAAAGAAGCAGGAAAGGAAAAGAAGTTTAAAAAGTAAAGACAACTTAAATTCCACAAAGACGACTAATTATAATTTAAAAAAGGACAAGATTGTAAAAGAAAATCTTTTCAGAGAAGGATCAGAAGGCTTTAAAAAGCTATACTAAAAAAGACTAAAAACTGTAATTAAAAGAAAAAGACCATTTCCGGATCATTAATTTAGTTTCTCAGCTTTACCGCACTTTCGCAGGCTGATATAAGTTTATAATGTTCTTAAAGGAATGCAAAATACTAACTTAAAATATACTAAAAAGATAAGACTATAGAATGAGCCAAAACGGACATAATTTATTTACACTAACATGTTAAACTTCTAGAATTCTACATCTCTAACAGCGTCTTGAGTTAGATTACCGTATACTCTGAAATTTGAACTTGTTACGGCTACCTCGCGATTTTTGAGAACATCTGAAGTGAAGTTACGTTTGTAAAGATGCATAGCCAATAGTTTGGATAATGTTATGCCACCAAAAAAAAGAAGCAGATAGAAACTTTATAATTAGTAATCTATAAACTTTTCCAAAGTGGAACCCTCCGATTTAAGAACATTATAGAACTTGTCCAGTTACTTTGTAAACTAACCAATAGTTTGAAAAATTAACTACACCCATATCAGGGTAAACTTAATAACTACTTAGTAACATAAACTTTCCAAGGAACCCTCATTATTGAAGTATCTAGACCAAGTAATGCAATGTCCTTTTATTAAAGTTTAGTAAGCCCAACCCTATCAGACTAACACTAGACTATCACTGGAATTTAATTTAATACATTAGTAAATAAAGCGTGCTAATTTTTTAAGGGCGTTAATTACCACAAAACCAATGCTTTGTCGTGGCTGTCATCACCCAACTCAATTTGTAACACAAATACTTCATCAAATTTCAGGTTTGACTTTATTTTATCAATTCAAAGCTTTACTCCAAGGTAGTTAAATGAGATTACAACCCGGCTTGACCTCTCGTTTCATCAAAAGCTTATGGAACAAAATTACTTCAGTCCAAAACAAAGCATGAGTTTCATTTTTAGCCAAATCGGGCATTTTTTCTCCATGTTAGTTAAAGCTTTCGGTAGTGACAAATTTGGGTCTACACCCATCTCGTTTTATTAAAAGCTTATGGAAGATTTTTGAAAAGGGGTTAGAACCATCTACATCTGACACTGCCAGAAATAAAACGCAAAATAGATTGCAGAGAAATAAGTATTTTAAGCATGAATTTGGACCTCGTAACCGCTAGTCATATTGGCAGGTCAAAAACAACGCAAACACTAAAATTTTCTTTGGAGTCATGCAAACGTCTATGGTCACTAAGTGCATTTCCTTTTCCTAAATTAACGGGTTTGGCTAGCCACCTACCCAAAGTACACCCAGCATGGCAGCTTATAGCGCCGTACGACTGTGTGGTTTAACTAGTATAATAAATTCTAAAGGTGACTTACAGACATACAAGTCAGTTTGCACAATTTTCCCCCAAAAGTCAAAATAATATACTGAGATTCCAGCAAACATTAGAGAAAATAAGAAATAAAATGTTGACACTAAATTTTTTCCCAGGGCCCAGATCGGTTTCGGACAACAAAGTTGTCAAGAGTTAGATTCCATTTATGCAAGTTAAGTTTATCGTCTATGAGTATCATCAAAACAAACGTAAGAAATCGCCTCAAACTTGAAAATGATTGTGTAACGAATATAGTCTAAATAGGCTTTTTGGGAGAAGATTCAAAAAAAAAACAAGCCCATACATTGCATTAATATTTCTCCACTTTGCAATTTATTTTTGATATTTTTAGTTTTTAATTTTTTTATTTTTAGGTAGAAGAGTAGGCATGTTTAAGACACAAGTTCAGTAATCTTTATTTTGTTTTAATATGTTTGACGTATTTTAAGATGGAAATAAATGACTTCATCTTTATTTTGGACATCCTTTCACAACGCCCCTCCCCCTCACCTTAGCTCATTAGAAAATCCACACAGGTATTACTCATTTTATACCAGTGTGTAAAGATACAATGTAACATGCTTATAGACCATAGATACACATTGAATCGTAAATTGTTCTCTGTGTTTGCCAATATTACGATATCACCCGCAAACACGCAATCGCTAACTTCCACGGCATTCACCACATTCACTTTCTTGCTTTGGCTGCTAATTTTTTTATTATTTTATCTATAAATTTAATGAACAGAAATGGGTTGAATTTTTTTCTTTGTCTAATCCCCTATGTAGTGCGGAATATTTCAGACACTCAGTTGTTTGTTTTCATTATGCTAACTATTTTCTCACACAATGATTTTATTTCTTTTGTCAATTCTTCTCTAATTGTTTGAAACTGTGCATGCCTTCCATGCATCGTTAATAATTCTATGTAGTAACTTACATCCTTCTTTACTCATGCATTTAAGTAACTGCTTTTATCAGCTTTCTTGCAGCTTTTTCTATATCATAGTATTCTGTTGTCATCTTCTATGCTTGCGCTCCTGTTTCTGTTTCGCCCTGTTCGATGCCTACCCCATCTAGTATACTTCAAAAATATTTCCTTTATCTGTTTATTATTTTAGTATCTTCTGTAACTACGTTCTCTTATTTGTCCTTAACTTCTCTAATTTTATGTCCTTTATTTCTCATACTTTTTAAGGCTTTACAAAATAATTTCTGATTGTATCTACCGTATATTTTCCATATTTATCCCAAAATATTCCCACTCCTTTGTATTGGCTATTTTAACCGTCTCTTTTGCTGTATGTCTAGCTGTTTTATGATTTTTGTAGATTTTGTTAGTTTTCTTTTTTAAATATACTTTTTAAGTTGTCCTTTTTGTTCTGATAACATTTTTAACATATTCATTCCACCAGCTCATTTGACTATTGTTATACGCAGCTGCAGTGCCGGCTTTGCAGATAA
Organism: Sinelater perroti; assembly: GCA_036346155.1. Taxonomy (NCBI): domain Eukaryota; kingdom Metazoa; phylum Arthropoda; class Insecta; order Coleoptera; family Elateridae; genus Sinelater; species Sinelater perroti. Next base: position 827,293 of record JARFIY010000336.1, read on the forward strand.
ATTCTTTAATTTTTCCATTTTCAATGTAATGACATATAGTGTAGATCTTTTTCTGAGTACTGTATCTTCTCTGCTACTAATTTTGCATACTTGTTTTATATCTGCTGTGCTTGTAGTTTATATGTGGTCAACTAAGAATTAAAAAATAGCATTCAATCGATTCTGGATATAAAATGGAGAATAATCAAAGTTACTTGTACTTAAGCCTCATTGAACCCATTGTACTACTTTCTCCACCGTTTGTCCCTGTATACCCACCAATCCAGCCAATTAATCCGTTAGATGAATTTGAGAGTGTCCGATAGAGGGGTGGCGCTGACGCTGGCCATGTTAGGCCAGAACTCTCTCAACATACATCCTCTAATTAGGGTAAGCGCAAAACATCCACAAAAGAGGTGTTCTGCTGTATCAACCTCTAAATTGCTCATTCTGTTCATATTATTTTTCAGTTTGGAATGTTCTGATAATATTGTACTACAAGTCGCAGTTTACCTCTAGACAGCTGTGTGCAAGAGTTAGTCATCTTTGTCGTTGTATTTTAAATAGCCAACCTTGCATATTGTCATATCTTTATATTGATCTATTCACTGCAAGGTCGATTGTGAGTTTTTTGATTTATTAGTGTGCAGAGTGCGGCTGATGACAGTGGGAGTGCTGGCTCAGGACCACAGAATGGTTGTTCCAAGCTTTGCCTTGCCATATTATCTGCATAGTTGTCACCCTTTAATCCAAACGAGTTCTAAGACATTATTGCTCACGAGTAGTCTGGCACTAGAGGATTATTCTAGATACAACTTTGCAGCTGTTCAGTGCCACAGTAAAGCTACTCTGTTATCGCCAGCAATTACGATTGTTTTTGTTCCTAATACTCCTTTCGAAAATTATATTTGTCCCTTGCATTATGGCCAATACTTCCGTTTGGAAGATTGTGATCAGTTCGCCTATGTATACTTGAAAATTCAAGTCATCTGAAAAGGTACTTGATTCCGTACCATCACTGGTTTTAGACCTATCTGTAAAGATGGTTATATTTTGAAACGTTTTCTAAATTTGTAGATGAGCAAAATATTCAAAAAGACTATAACATTATTATTATTATCCAAAAAATAGGTGTGCTGTATTATTCTCAGATGTAACACAAGCAGAAGATGTAATGCTGGAGAATTATAACATACCATAGGATAAGGTGCAAGCTAGGAAAGCAAATGATATAAAAAGAGAAGGTGGTAACGTCGAACAAAATTTATATCAAACAATCTACTGACGGGATATGTCAACTAAAATTTCTCTAGAGGGCATTTGGACAACCTCCAAATTTTGTTAGCGTATATAAAGGCTCTTCTTGAGCGAGTTTAATAAATAGATGCTTTATTAGACCAGAAAAAGGATAGGATGCATGACATTTACAGATAAAATTCTAGATAAAAAAATTTCTACTACTAGTTATAAAAACTACTAACCATTTTAAGCTTCTATACATTAAAATGAGAAGCCTTGCGTAGAGACGAATGCCGTCTGTCTGTCCATCGGTCAACTTTTGATCAAAGCAGCTTCTAAGCTGGAGACCACCTTCTATTTCTGTCATTTCGGACATGGGTTACGCCTTATCATTTTTGATCTGTGATAGATAGAGAAATAACGTTTTTAGTATTCAATTAAGAATCATAAGTCGGGAGTCGAGTACGAGCAGTGTTACAGTGCAGACGTTCCTTGGCCTGCCTGATATCAGTGCGATACGCTTGACCTTAAAGCTATCCGTAGCTAATATTGTAAGTAAATTTTATTTTACTTATTCTCAACAAAACTAATACAATCTCGGTAAATGAATTAAAAATGGATTATCAAGCGCATAACAAGCGCAAAATAGACAGTTTAACACCGCCCGTTAATGAAGTCCAAAAACGGTATGCATGGACCACCCAAGATTTATTAACCAGTAATAAATTCTAGCTACCAGCCCATTTGGAAAATACAATAGCGGATTGTGAATCTTCCAACAAAAATGACTCAAACCTGTCCGATAAAACACAATCACAGCCAGAAACTCATAACATACCAACCATCAAAGTCCCACCTATCTACTTACCAAACACCTTAAATCATAAAGCCTTAACTGAAGACATACAAAAACTAGCTGCTGGAACCTTCACAACAACGTATAACACAACCACATTGCGAATCAATTTAACAAAAGACGAAGATTTTCGAAAATTAACCAAACATTTTACAGAAAATCAAATCCAATATCATACTTACCAAAACCCAAATGACAAACCAATTTCCGTAGTAATTAAAAATGTTCCACTTTCTCTGACAGATGAGGAAATCAAAACTGAACTAGCTAGTCAGGTGCCTGTGACAAAGGTAATACGATTGTACACCAGAGATAGAAAACCTCTACCTGTTTGTGCTCTAGAGCTAACCAATAACGAGCAAGCGAAACGTATATATTCACTAAAAGCAATTTTTCACTCCGTAGTTACTGTTGAAGCTAGAAGAAAATCCAAGAATATATCTCAGTGTTACAGATGTCAACAGTATGGCCATACTAAAAATTATTACAGTCTAAAACCAGTTTGCGTAAAATGTGCTGGTAATCATTTACATTCCGAATGTCAAAAGAGGCCAAACGAACCACCAAAGTGTGCTAACTGTGGAGGCAACCACAGCGCAAACTATCGTGGCTGTTCACACCATATTACACTACTAAAACAACGGACTCGAGCCCAACCTAGAAACTCGTACATCAATAACACACAGACCTTTGCAGATAAGCTTAAAAGCGGACTCGCCCAGAACAACAATATTACCTCCTCATCCACTCCATCAGCATTACCCGACAATCTCATTCAAACTCTCCTTAATCTTATTACGCCGTACCTTAGCCAAATTAAAACATTCATTATTAGCACTCTCTTACCAATGCTTATCAATGGACCTTAACCAAAGCAAACCAATACAAAGTTTAACCATCCTTAACTGGAATGCAAATGGAATCAACAATCAGCGCTCTCTATTTATCGCCTTTTTAGCGAGATACAATGTGGACATCGCCTGCATATCAGAAACGCATCTTGATGAGACCATAAAATTTCGAATACCAGGTTATCATATCTATCGCAAGGATCGAAACTCCAGAGTAGCAGCTGGTGGCGTAGCGATCATTATTAAAACGAAATATGAACACATTCAACTTCCAGAAATTGTTAACTTAAAAATTGAATTTACCTCAATAAGGGTTAAACTTGATGATCAGAGTAGTGTAATAATTGCTTGTGTCTACAGGCAGCCAAACACAAGAAAAGAATTTTTGACACTACTGAATCAGTATTAGTTTTAGGAGATATGAATTCTAAAAATACCCTGTGGGGATGCAGAGCCACAAACCCCGAAGGTATTAAACTGGAAAATCTTGCCATAGCAAACACCTTCCAAATCTTGGCACCTGATGATTACACTTATTACCCGTACCGAGAAGACCACCAGCCTGACATACTCGATATTGTTCTCCTGAAAAACTTTGGTAAACCTACTTTTCAAAGTGTCATTCCAGAAATAAATTCTGATCATCTACCAGTACTGGTGTCATTCACCAACACATTAATCATTAAACAATCTACTCCAAAATTAATTAATGGCAAAATCGATTGGAACGTATTTCAAACTCAGCTCAATAGTAAACTCCACTACCCAACACGATTACTAACAACCAAAGACATTGATGCGGCCGTGGACCACTTTACATCAACAATTCAAGATAGTGCTAAATTAGCTTGTACAACCACTAGATGGACTCATCCGACAAATTACAATTATACTCCCAGATACATCATTAACTTAATCAAAACAAAAGCCAGCTTCGGCGTGAATGGCAGAGAAACAGGAACCCACAACTTAAAAATAAATTAAACAACCTAACGCACCAAATTAAAAGAGAACTGGACAGCCTACGAATTAATACATATCAAAACACATAGCAGATTTCAGCCCAGGAGATTGGGGCCTTTGGAAAACAACTAGAAAAATTCTAAATCAAAAGAAGAATTGCCAACGCTATCATCTGTATCTGATAATATCACTTACACTTCCGACTCCGAAAAGCAGCTGCCTTCGCTGATCATCTTGAAAACACATTCATACCTGCAATCACTTGCACGCCCACTCACAACACACAAATCATAAACGATATTGAACGAAGGGTGCCAATTCCAGATGAAATTCAACCAACTTCACCTAACGAACTGAAGATATTATCGAAAAGCTCCCGAAAGGAAATCTCTGGCCACGACTTGATCACCAATACAATTCTTAAACACCTCACATTGATGGCTATAGCTTATCTATGTACTACCTACAATGCCTGCATGAGACTAGGGTACTTCCAGAGTCCTGGAAACTTGCGCACATTCTAATGTTCAGAAAACCAGGAAAAACAAAACAAAATAAGCAGTTACAGACCCATAAGTCTGTTAACGTCGTTATCAAAAATTCTTGAAAAATTGCTTACAACCGCTTGCTAGAACACATTGAAAATCTCAACATCTTGCCTAAATATCAATTTGGCTTTAGAAAAGGCCATTCAACAAGCCATCAACTACAAAGAATCAGCGAACTTATCGAACTCGGATTTCATAACAAACATTACACTACAGCAGTTTTTCTTGACATAGCACAGGCATTCGACAAGGTGTGGATCGAAGGCCTTAAAAAAAAGATCCTAGACATAGCCATGCCTGTATACCTTAAAGCACTTATTTTCTCCTTTCTAGACAATAAAACCTTTGCAGTTAAAGTTAACACAACACTGTCCGAAACCAAAATGTGTCGAGCAGAAGTCCCACAAAGAAGCAAAGCCCAGTGCTTTTCAACATATTTACTTCTGACCTACCTGAGCTTAATGCAACAATTGCTACCTTTGCGGACGACACTGCCGTATTTACTCAAGCGGACAATCTTATTGAAGCAATTGCGATGCTGCAGAATGCAATTAACAAGTTATCTTCCTGGTACAAACTCTGGAACATCACCATAAACCCCGACAAATGCCAAGTGAAAATCTTCACTTTGCGAAGAATCAATAATCCTCCTTGTTTACGCATTGACAATACCGCAATTTGTTGGAATCCGAATGATGGTGCAATCAAATACCTAGGGGTATATCTCAATATCTGTTTAAGTTGGAAATACCACATAAACTAAAAACTTACCCAAGGATACACTAGATTAAAGCAGCTATACCCGCTCATTAATCGCAAGTCTAGTCTCAAAATTAAATGCACAGTTTTATTGTATAAAACCTTACTACGACCTCTTACATTATACGCATCACCAGTGTGGTGCAATACATCGAAACACACTTGCAAAAATTCAACGCTTTCAAAACAAGGTGTTAAGAATTGCTGTAAACGCACCGTGGTATATACGTAACACTCAGCTACACGAAGAGCTAGGCATCCTACCCGTCGATCAGTTTGCTAAAAGATGTGCGGAAAAATTAATCTTAAACTCAAGTGCGTGTAGTGGCGCGGTTCATTATGAACTCTTTAAAACGAACATTCATACCAGGCTTCAACGCAAATTACCCCAGGATATAGTGCTAACAAATCCTATTAACGAATAAGCCAATACCAACAAGTTAAATTATTGTGACCATTATTTTGTCACACAAGTTTTGTTTAGTGTTATATTAACATTTCTATTACCAATGCTATGTATAACAAAAATGTTTGTTGATCTGGCAATATTTTAAAATAAAAAAAAAAAAATAGCCATAAGTCAAGTCCAGACACCAAAAATCAGCCTGATCGGAAAATCTCGAGACCGGTTTGACCGGAAGTGGCCGCAAATTTTTGTTTATTTATAGAAGCCCCGGACATCTGTAGAACCGGAGTTCCACGTCCGTAATTGTTTTATTTTGTGCAATCACCTGCCTCACTAACATCGCAGCTTATACAGGAGGTGGTTAATTTGATATAGTTGAACTATTCTAATTGGCATTTATCTCTGAAGTGCCCCATTTTACTTTACGTTCATCGTGGATGACGAAGAAATTGTTATCAGCTGAGGATATCAACTATTTAATAGCCTGTCTCAATTTTTCTTCGTCTTTTCTGATTCTCCCTTATGTTCCTTTACTAATCAAACGCCAAACTTTATCTGGATGTAGATAACCAATTCCTACCCATTTAAAATTGTAGTAGTCGAGTTAACAAATTTGGCTGTTTTCCACCCTTTTCATCATTTTCTCATCTTATGCCCTCCTTCTCAATGCTTGGTTATAGTGTAATCTTTAAAGAAGTCCGCGATATGAGTGTTTCCGTATTCAGTAGCTCATCACATGGAAACAAATATGGTTCAACTATTATTAGAATCAATGAGGTATTTTATTTTAAAACAAATTAAAGTTAATTATTACTCTTAAAACCAGATTGGACTATTTATTAATAAAAGAAACGGTATACAATGACGCAAGGCGGTAAAAAAACTATGTTTTTAAATCAAATGTACTACACAAAAAAATAGAAAAACAAAGCAAATCCATACACAATTCTTAACCAGAAACGGGTGTACATTGGTTGTGAGGGTGTATGTCTCTGTAATGAATATTTTCTTTCATAATTCTTTTCAAGTGTTTCTGTTTTGTTTCTGTCTCCCTATACGTAACGTTTTTCTTTGTCATTTGGATAATTTACAAGTTTCTGCATTTAAAATACATGTCAGTGACAATTTTTTGCACATGTGCATATATGTTGTCCATATTTTATTTTTTCTAGGGAGGCTATTTTGATTCTGTTGAAATCTTCCTCTAATTATGACTATTTCTTTTATTATTATGTATTCTTATTAATTATTTTATTTTTTACGTTTATTGATACTAAATGTTTAAATGTTTGTTAGTTTAGCTTTTTATCTTCTAAATATATCGCGTGTTTTTGTAGTTTTCTCTAGTCATAAATAATTGTATTTTCCGTATTTATTTTTCAAATACCTTTTTATACACTTTTAAGTTGTTGTTCAGAGTTTTTAACCTTGTAGTTTGCATGTTACAGTTTGTTTATTTTAATTTGGCTCACCTTCCAGTAACCCATATCATGCAGTTTAATTTCTTGCTTTGCTTCTTTCAGTGCCTCATCTAGGACCAGTGAAAGCAACAGTGAGCTAACTGTCCACCTTTGTCCTACGCCTGATATTGTTTTAAATAGATACTTTGTGTTGCTCTAATTATTGTATTTGGTACTTTTTTTCTCTTAGAGCCTCCTAGATGCTTTCCCCTTTAATTTTGTAAAAGGTTCTTTCCATGTTAACAAAACACAGGTGTACGTTTCTACCTTGTCTAATTGCATTTTTTCTATTTGTGTCATTGTGAATATTACGTCATTTACCCCTCTATTTGGATTAAATGCAAATTACATTTCTCCAAGTGTGTCTTCTATAATGTGTCTCAACCTTTTTTTTATTATTCTAGCGCATACATTAGTCACAGTACTCAGAAGGCTTATTTTTTATAGTTTTGATAGGTTTTGCTGTCTTCTTTTTAAATATTGGGATTATAATGCCCATTCTTTATTTTTTGGGTGTAATTCTTTTTAGAGCTTCATTCATCATTCGTTTTAGTTCTTCTAGTGCTATTTTTGATAGTACTTACAACATATTTGTAGTTATGTCTTGTCCGGGTGCTCTCCTTGTTTAGTTTTTCTGATTGCGCCTCTCAATTATTCTTTGTTTATTTCTTCTTGCTGTTATATTTCCGTTTCTAAGCTTTTGTATCCATATGATTCTATTTCATCATTTATTTCTCTTTTACCTAACAACTTTATGATGTACTGATTCCAGGTTTCTATAATTTTATACTTATTTTCTGAGATACTTTCGTATTTATTTTTTATATATTTTGCTCGTATATAATTGTTAAGGTGTTTTTTTATTATTTATCTTGATATGCCAAATAATAGTTTTTAAATTCGGTCATTGGTTTTTTGACTTCCCCTCTAAGCCTTGTCTGCGATTTTTTTTAACTTGTCTTCTTCGGTTTTTATATGCTTGTAGCCTTCTGAGCTTTTCGTTCCCTAGTGCTTTCTCCAAATTTGCTTCTTTCTCTGTACTGTTAATTTTACTCTTTCTCTGCTATTGTTAACATTTTCTGCAAAAAATTTTCCACCTGCATTTTATGCTTCTTGTCTGTTTTTTTTTTCTTTGTTTTGCTCAATCTAACTGACATTTGTTGCAATTAATTTTTTGTTGGTAGTTTTCTCCTTTGACTTATTTCATTTCTGCTAAACAGCAAGCACAACCAGAAAAATTTTGAATAGATTACAACTAATAAACTTTGAAAACATACATTCATCGTTTATTAACGTGTTAAAAATACCAAAACTAAATATTTTTTCTCGGGTATTGTGCAGCAATGCCAATTGTAACTGTAAAATTTATTGACTTTATTCTGAAATTGTAGTGCACTGAATGTTCAGGTACAAGAGGCTTCGCTCTTACAGAGATCTAAAAATACTCTCAAAGAAGTAGAACTAATTATATTACTCAACAGCGCGGCATTATGAAGCGTATGTGATGAATTTTGTGAATTGGTGACAGCTAAGAAAACGACGACTAATTTTAGAAATTGGGCAAGAGTTTATGCAACTCAAAAAAATTTTGCACCAATCAATTGTTTTATAAAAAGTTAATAAATGGAAAATGCGAAATTTGTTAGTTTAGTTGAAATCAACTAGACAAACATTTTGTGCGTCATGCAAAGTCTATGAGTAAACAATGTTTCTAGCAAATAAGGGGTTTCATAATTAAAAATAACCATATAATAAACGTTCATGTCAATCACTCATAATGCATTTCAAAATTAGTAGAAGTCAAGTTCACAATAGAGTAGACTGTAAAATTGCAGATCAGTATAAGAAAAAAACTTTGTGCTGGCAAAATTCTCTCTTAAGGGCGATTAAATTTGTGGAGTTTTAGCTTCCAATGGACTGTATATTAAAGGCAATAATGAGATAGCAAGCTGCGTAAGAAATACATTCTTGGTCGCCTAAAATTAATTTCAAAATTTGGGCCTTTTATAGTCAAACACGTAGTAAAAATTTAAAAATAAAAGTAGAGGTGTTTCCTTATACTTGCTAAATACAACTGTCAATTAGCATTATACAATTAGAGGACCAAGTTAATGCAGAAATTTTCCAAAAATTGTAAATGCCGTGTGTTATTTTATAATTATAGAACAAACGCCAGATGTGTGGCACAAACCAATTATATTTTGTGGTATGCTATGTGCCATCTACTGGAGCCCTTGTTGAGCGACTATTAACGCACTAACTCTGCCCATAAAGATGAAGACATGGCAAATGCTGTAATGTCAACTGTAGATTTAACTGTTCATCAAAGTAACTGTAAAGGACAGAGCTGTGGTAATACCAGAATACCAAAATAAATCTTCTGGCCACATACGTCTTTTGCGCGAGCTCTTTACAAATAAACGGTTCTACAACTGCGGGTAAGTGGCAAGTACTCTATTGAGTTTTGTTCTTTGGAACAACAAATCTAGAACTTTTTTAGTTCTTCAACCAAAAGATTGTGTATTTTGTAGTCTCACTTTACATAACTTCTTATTTTTAAAATGTTATTGGCGTTCTGGTGGATAATACCAATCAAGCATTATACAAATTGTATCTTTAGGAGGTCCTTGGTGCTTTAACACAAGTTACTCGTGATAGTTATTAGATTAAGAACGCACAATCTAAAGAAAATATAATACTAAAAAAAATTAAGGGTCTTGTAATGACATTAATAGTATGTTTCTCTAGAAGTATGTGATTATTACTATATATAGTAATTTAGAAGCTTCTACAAAAACTTTTCAAAACAAAGAGAGGTTTTCAAAGCTAGATATAAAAGCAAAATTGATGTGTGAAACTGATGTTCACAAAGGAGCTAAGAAAGGAAAAGCCAAAAGGTCTTTTTGTTGAAAGAAACATATTATGGTGCAATGACCAATGTTAACACAAACATTAGGTGTCTTGTGCTTTTATTTATTGAGAGAGCGTTTCAACAAAGCCTTCTTTTGAGGTACATGGTCCAGAGGTGTTCTAATTCTAAAGCCAGAAAAAGAAATATTTTTTTAGATGAAATAGATATTTGCTTTTATCTTTCTCTATAAATGTGTGAATGTATGCAAACATTGTGTTGATGTGTATGTATGCATTAAAATTAAAGAAATTAAATAAATATTTTGTTTGCACAAAATTTGGAAAATCATGGAACGCCAAAAACTTTAATCAGGACCTGATGAGATATTTGTGGTCAAATTTTGGACTATAACAAGAAAAATCGAAAGATATTCTAAACTAGTAACTTCAGTTACTATGTTGCCGTAACAGCACACTAATGATTGCTGATTATTGCAAAGTATTCTACATCCTCAAGTGTAAAATCTAGAGGAATTGAAAATAATAAAAACATGGAAATTTCGGTCAATGGGAAGAATCTCATATATATAATTTTAAATATAAAGTTGTAATCTAAAAAAAGATTCTTTAAAATAGAACTAGAAGCATCAATAAAAATTATAATAATTGGAAACATTAATAATTGTGTAGATGTGGTTTAATACAGCACTTATAACCAGAGCCAGACAAAAGACATTTTGATATTTTTTTATTCCAATATATCTCACCCAAATTTAAACTAAAAAATATATTCCAAAGAAAAAGATAAGAAACAAATATTTCTTGCTGATCGTGTTTCATCATATTAAAAAATATATAGCACAAATAATGGTTCATGTGACCCATTTCATGCCATAAACCTTCGGTAGCTGGCTTGTAAGATCATCGACTTGGAGTAGGAGAAGCAACTTGAGCTACAAATTAACGGTACCGCATGCATGCCCAGTGTTTTCAAGCGTACGGAATTTTATGTCCTTAGACGTCTTTGTGCGCATGTTTGCTCTTACACTGAAACCCTAATGTTACTCTTCTCAGTTCTTAAACATTTACATATTTTAACATTTGGATAATAATAAATTAAGCATAGTAAAGAACTATTGCATCAAAGTTATTTGTATTATGCAAAAAGTTTGTATTGGCAGTAATTTAAAAAGAAAACAAATCACCAATAATTCAGTATTAGATAATAGAACAAGATACAACGTGCCCATATTTTCCTAATTAACATATTGTGAGAATTTATATATCTACTGGCATTTTAACTTTCTCATTTTTAATAATCGGGAACCGTGACGTCATGGTTTAAGCGTAAGAGCAAGCATGTGCACATGGGCATCCAGGGTCTTATAATTCCGTACACCTGAAAACGATGCTTATGCCTGGCCGTCATTTAAGTTGTTAACAATGCTAAAGGTTCGAGTTGTAAAAGAAACCTATACAAGAAGTAGGCAGCAGAAGATGCCGACTTTCAAGTCTGCAAGTATAAGTCACCTACTTATATTTTTTTAATATTTACGGTATTTTTTTTTTTGTCCAATTTCCACAAAATTTGGTACATAGTTGGTTTAAAAAATGCTAAAAACCAAATTTATTTTTGAAAATTAATAGAAATGACTTATTAAATTTGGTCTTTCATTATTGAACCAACTTTACAAGGCTGTAAAGTGGCCTTGTTCTTTTTAATTAATTTAATAAAAAATTATAAGGTAAAGGCCGCTGCGCGGTCTTGTTAAAATGTACTTCTATGCATGAGATCGTAAAGCTTTCGAGTGGTGTGCGTTGAGGCGCTTCGCGCCCTGTAAAAAGCACGGATCCTGGCTTCTCCCCCACTTAAATATAGCCACTGGCATATAAATGCAAAAAGCTATTTTTAAGCCACTTGCACTTGATTTATTGAATTTCTGATCGCGGATTCGGATCTACGTCAAAGTTAGCTGCCTCTTTTGTTTTTTCCAGAGGAAACCGGCGGCTAGGGGATTTTATGTGCTATCCTTATTGTTTATAGAGGGAAAAAATAATACGTTGTTGTATTTATGGCCTACTGCACTGCAAAATTACTGTGGTCAGAAATTAGATTTTAAATTAGGAATTGAACCCGAACTTAAGGGCACTCTGCCACGCACAGAGGAAGGCTTTAATTTTACGGTGTAAATGGACAATAAATTTAGTTAATTTTTTTAAATTTTAGTATGATTTCAAAAGGAAATGCGAACTAATCCAGCAGAAGCACTCGACCTCGCACCAACACTTTACAAAAGGTTCTTCAAAGAAAGAAAAGTTATTGACCGAACAATCAGTGACTTTGACCCGAAACTAGTGGCAGCTAGAAAAAGTCCTATAAATAAGTTGGACGAAGGTCCGCTTTGTGACTTCAAAGGGAAGTACTGTAATAGAAAAGTCCTTAGTATAAAAACACTGCGGCGAGTTGTACTCTCAATTAACGAGGAAGTATTAAATGAAGTAAGACGAGAAATCGGAGACTCCAGAATCTGGATGAACGTCGACGAGGCGACCGATGCTGTTGGCCGCAATATTGCCAACGTGATCGTCGAGACGCTTGACGAACACCTAATTCATGTGGCCTCGTTGGAAAAACCCAATGCCTTCCACTTTTGTACAAGATGTTGAAAAGGCCTTGCGAATTTTGTGGCTAGAAGCTCCAAACATCGCCGAAAGAGTTTTGTCCATGGTCACGGACAAACTCTGTAACACCTTTATCCTAAGCTCCCGAGCCCACGTATTTCACATTGTGGCAGAGACTGTAAGAGAAGCCTAACTGGGCGTAAAAAATCTCATTCCTTCAGGGAAGAAGGCTTTTTTGAAAGCTCTCACCCGAGTTGCGGCATTTAGAAAATTTTGCCAAACACTTCTTTTCTTCCGGAACCAGTGATCGCATGATCGGGTACTTGGCTCTCTGGTGTCCTCTACTACCAACATTTTCAAGAATTTGTTCAGGTAATAGAAGAAATGGAAAACGAAGCTGAGTGTATGAGAAAGGCGAAAGAGGTCGTGAGAAAAACCTACAAAATGAATTAACTGCGATAGCTTCAAATTATGGGTTCATTCCAGCATGCAGACAAGAAACCTACCATTCACCGGTTCAGTGTTAGAGGTGACGAAAGCTGTGGAAGAGTCGGAAAACTGGTTAGGTGAGGTGTAGGAACAAGATGAAGGCCTTGTTGGAGAGGAATGGTAAATGGGGAGCTTTAAAACAAATTACTGATAGACTAACACAGGAGGAAGGAGGCAGAGACTTTCAATGGGACTCCCACGATGTAGTAGCAGCGAAAAAGGCTCCAGCTACATCAGCTGATGTTGAAAGGTCTTTTCACAATTAAAATATTGTCCTTTAAAATAGAAAATTTAATTAGCCATGTGTTTTTGAATACAAATAATAAAGAATAACAAATATTTTATTCTGCATCTTCTACCGAAAAAATACTTTAAAGATTATAGCCTTTAAGGGTGTTGATAATTTTCTTAAGATATATAAAACAGATATTTTTGTTGTATTTCGAGATATATTTTCGAATAACAAGAGATATAACTTGCCTGGCTCTGCTGATAACCAATGAAGACATCTTTTAATTCAAAAATTGCACCAAGCAAGGACAGAAAAAATGCCCGCTGTTTACAGGCATCAAAAGCGCACAGCCTAAGATGCTCCAAGAGCAAGCATCTTGCAGATGCAAATTCCCGACGAGCGGCGCCGTTAAAGGCGCATAAAAATCCCGCAAGAATGCAGCGTCCCATCCGGCGCGAGCCATCGAAAAGCCATTTTTCGCGACAATATCCAACCTGTTGCGCACGGCCGCCGATACCGGAATTGATTGAACGCCGCCCCCGCGTAATGCTTTTATCCTTTCGGTTCGAACGCGGCCCGTTTGCTTTCGTTTCGCCGGAACGAGCTTCATTGTTGACACGTCCCGGATCGGGCGGAAATTTATTTGCCATCCGACGGCGCCCCGCCGATGAATTCTGCATTTTGTAATCGCTCTCGCACCTGCGGCGGCGCGCACCTCTGGCGTGTGTGTTGCCTAAAACGCGAGGACGCGCTGCTTCGAGAATTGATAATAATTTTAGTGCTTTAATTAGCTCAAAATAACAAAAGCTCGGCCCCTTCTTTTCTGAGTTAAAAGTTAAAATTAAGCAAAACAAAAATTTTTTTTATGTACGTTTGTATGTATTATGATGCTTATGGAATTTTAAGATTTTTACACTAAATTAACGAATTAGAATTTAAAAAATTTAAAGATTATTGATATAAACCCAAATCAAGTGAAGAAAATTTAATTTTAAGATCAATTTTCTTTTTTTATAAGGTATATATTATGAGATACTTCGCAGTTATATATCTGGTCAAACTCAGTACTGATTATAGCTTCACACCCGTTTTTTATGTTTTCCACGAGATTTTCTGGTCAATCATTTGGCAACGATTGCCATAGCTTATTAATTTCAAATACCAACTATTTTACCGTGCACACTAGCTTTCCTTTAGACTTCATTTTCATGTAAGACCACACATTTTCATTGGGATTAACATCTGGGGATATTGGCGGCTGTTCCACCGTAGTGAGGTTCGTTTTTTGCTTCCACACACTGCACAGTTTGCTGCACCCAACTTGTTATGTTAGAACCGAAAACTTTTGGAAGCTTTCAGCTAGCGTTTTTGGAAAATTCTCTCAGTGGCATTTAATTATTTTTATTTTTAATTATCCTTAAATTGAAAGAAGCAACCAAAAGCCGTTTACAGAATCATCTCCATTTTTATATAGTACTTTACTGTACTTCGAAGAATCTTATTGTTCTTCGTTGGCCACGCTTCCGACAAAGAAGACTATGTCCAAACAAAAGACTCGTTCAGATAATGGTGCATCGTGTGGTTGGTCCTCGGGTAGTTTGGCTGTGGTCGGAGTTCGAAAACTCTTGACGTTTTCGTCCGGAACTGATGTGGACATCTTCAAAAGAAAATTTTCTAAAAGTTTAGTGACTGTTCTGTTCGTTTTCGCCTTTTATTCGTGCGAGTGCGTTAGGAACGGTGACAGGGAGAGAAAGCATCGATAACGTAATCGGGTTAACTGGTGACGTTAATCCAGTTGTTTCAGGTAACATTTTGGTGTTTTCTAACGTCTCTTGCTCTTTAACTGTATCAGTTTGTTTTTTGCCCTATAAAAACTATAAACCAAGATTTAAGTACCATGAATCCGTCGTCCCTGTTAAAATTATTTTTATATTTATAAATCTCTACCGCCTCTCTTTATAATCTCGAATAATAGCTCCCATGGATTTAGATAAAACTTGTGTTTGCCAGAACAGAATTTTCCCAAGCATATTAAGCAACTGCTGATTTTTCGGGTTGATTGGGGCCTAGATAACGTTTGTGTTTCTTTATACTAATGGTAATCGTTTCGACCGTAGTCTCAATAAAGACCTGCTTACTTAAACAAGGTATGTAGTATAGCCCTGATTTATCCTGTGAGTTTTTTGTATCCTTGGCTGGTCGAAGCAAATTCCGTACCTTAGTGTTGGTAGGATAGGAAAATGGTTTCCACCTTGTGCTTACTGAGAATTTTTCCTATCCGAACCAGTAGCCCTGTTAATATAAGTTACAGAAGCTTTGCCTGCTATGGCTTATTGTGGTTGTGTTTGCGTGCGCATTTAATAAGTTTAGTTGCTTTTGTAGAGCTTATTCGATTCGACTGTTTATGAAAGTATCGGTCCGTATGCGTAAGTTTTCTGTACACGCTATGTTATAATTATCCATTATCCGATCTCAATATTTATTTGTCTAAGAAAGCAATACTATCGTTCAATTCCAGTTTCATGGTAAACTATATGCTTGGGCGTATAGAATTCAAGTGTTTAAGAAATTTTGGTAAGGTCTCTATATCAAAACTGGTTATCGATGTATCTTAGTTATTGTATTAATGACGATCTCTTTAAATTTCTCCATGTAGTAACTGGCGATTATAGGGATTCGTTTATACGCCCTGCCAAACAAAGTAAGTAGACGTAAGGCACTATTGAAATAGCTGTAAGATATCGTTGGGAAAAATTTTCTTTGGATGATTCAGGGCACCTTTAGTCGGCATTTTGGTAAACATGGATGTTACATCAAAAATAACAATTAGATCTCTCTTCTGTAGCTATAAGCCTTGAAGGTGCGGAGTCCTTGATATAACTGCTGGTAAGTCCAATGTACGTTGTAACAGACTGGATAAGTATTTGCCCAGCTTGTAGATAGAACCGCTGATGGCACTGATAATAAGTCGCAGAGGTACATCATTTTTGTATATTTTGGGAAGCCCATATATTCTTGGGAGCAGCATCTCTGATGCTATTAGTCTCTTCTTGATGGTGTTATTAGTCCTTTCGTGTCACGTAGTAACCGCGTTTGGGCACAGTGTAAGTGTTTGTATCTAAAAGTTTGATAAACTTCTTTGTGTAGTTCTCCTACTTCGGATAAGATCTTCTTAGGCGGGTAGGACGGCGCAGGATGCGTAAAGTTTCAACTCGTACTTCTTTGCTTCATCTGTTGGAAGGTTCTGTATAGCTTTGCTACGTTATTTATGATGTCCTCAACCGGAATGGATTTAGGTGCTACCACAAACTTTTCAACTTTGCTGAGAGCACTGATGGCTTCCTGGCTAAGCTCGTGTTTGGAAAGGTTTATTAGAGTTTGCTTGTAATCCAGTTGTATAGTTCTGTAAACGCTGACACTTAGAAGACTGTCTAATGGTGATGGCCGTTTCGTATTTCTGCTCAGAATGGAAAGTGCTGGGGTCTACAGCATCCCAGTCGTCTTTGTGAATTCTGCTAACCAAGCTGACGTGAACTTGCATCAATTATAGTAAATAGAACGAGGGTTTCCTTTGTAGCGTCTACTTAATTTCTAATCTCTTTTAATAAATTTCCAACCTGGAAATATCATTTTAGCAATTCTTAACGAATGCCTCATATATTTTACAGCCGTTTTGCACGTTAGTTTCGGTCTTTTCGTGTGATTCATTAAAAATACTGCCTAGTATATCTCTCAGGGTTTGGCATTTATTGTAAAGATAACGAATTCCCTAGCATAAACAACACAATGCTCCGGGGAACTATACGCTGCGCAAAAGAGCACGAAATAAAGATTCAAACGATCACTTTTTTGTCGTGCAGACTCTTTTATGCTGTATCACTTATGTTACCATGCAAGTTATTCATACAAGAGGTTACAGAAAAGTGAGATGACCTAACTTAAAGACAATTGGATGGTTGATATACAGCCATAACCACAAGAAAAAGGACATCAGTTTTATTGAATTATTTATCGGCTATTTTTTGTTGATCCATATTTAGATTTAATGACAGTAGCTATTCTTTTGCGCAAACCTATGACCAGTTTCAATTGATTTTTAGAAGTAATAGCACTTCGTTGTGCCTGTAGAATTTCTTCGAAAAGTTTTTTTGTCATGTTCTACTGCTTTAAGTTTCGATTTAGTGTGTCTTAGACATATTAACTGGGGTATCATACATGTTGTTTGTAGATTGGGTGCAGGGTACATTATCTTGCTAAAATTCGATGTTGTTTACATTAGCGTCGTCAAATATTTTTGTATAAAATGATTTCTAACAGAAATATATTGTTTAGTGTTCATGAGTGCCTTGCAATCTTCTCCTATCCCGCCGGCTCTTACCACAACTGGGAAAGGTAATCTTTACCCACTCGTCCTCTTACCTAAGTAACCATAGGAGTTTCAAGCACCTGAGTAATTTTTAAAATTAAAAATTATTTTATTAGGCCTGTATTTACATAAAAACCTATCGTTATGATTTAAACGTTGAGAATAATAGTGAAATGTTTTATAAAGCTTAGACCTGCCTTGTTACATAAAAAGTGAATTTGTAAACTTTTCTGCATACAAAGTTTCTTACTTTTAGGGATTTGCATTTAAGATGATATACAAATAGGAAAGTGCCTCATACTTTTGGCTACATAGAACATCATTATTTTCTAATTAGTACTTAGTACCGACAGCATAAAATGTGTATGATAAAATGTAACAAAGTGATTTAAAAGTCGGAAAAACTTAATAGTGCCACTAAATTGACTGTTTCATGGTTAAAAATCAGAAATACTGCGGTTACGTAACATTTTTTAAATATAGTTGACGTTTTAGTTCATTAAATTATTGTCTAAAAATTAAAGAAGAAGAAATAATTACAAAAGAACAGGCAGCGGAAATTGCTCTCAACATCTATGTTGAAAAAGAAAATTACAGCGTAATCTCATTTGGATTTTTTAGACTCAAAATATGATTTCAAGCGATAAAAATTCGGATCATAGAAAATCGAAAAACTAATTGGTATTAATAGAGAAATAAAAAACACGACTTTGGAGCGGAAAATCATAAGCAGCGGTCCAGACAGAATTTTAATTTACAATTTAAAGAACAAATGTAGGCCTGATTAAACAAAAATTTTGAACGTCAACAAATAAGACAACAAAGAAGATATAACAACCAGCCGACATTTAAAAGATCCCAAGGAGCTAAAACAGAACACTAAAAAACTAAATAAATTGAAAGTGTGTATTGTGCTTCAAAAAATGTAACACAAAAAGATTATAAAAGAGCTATGACTATGATTACTTATTTACTTTGAGTATATAAAATAGAAACTAAAAATAGTGTTGGTAAAATTAGAAGTCGTCCATATATTAGCATGTAAGAATGCAGATCTGATGCTGCGATAAACAAAAATAATTGCAGCGTCATAACCAGAGCGCCTACAATTTTAGAAGGATTTTGTGAATTTCTAGCAATAAAATTGGAAAATTTTCAAATCAAACTTCACCAAATTTATTTGTCGCATTAGAAGAATATGTAAAATAAAAAAACAACGAAAAGATGGCTGTGAACTACAAAACGGAACAGAGATGCATACTCAGATATAAGAAACATTTCAGTTACAAAAACAGACCGCGTAAAGCTTTATACACCTTGAAGAGGAGAAGGAGAAGAAGATGAGGATTTTTAAAACGCTGCTATATTTGAAATAAAGAGTTAAGCACTAACAAATATTTGTTAGGTAAAGGTTTTCGAGCAATAAAATTGGAAAACCTTTTATTACAATCTAAAGACTTACTTAAAGTATAAAACAGTTTATCGGATTATTCTCTGTGTCGTAGAATATAGTGAAAAATCACCTGAATCTAGACTGAATTATATTTTGTTGTATTGGTTGTTATGAACACTTTCAATACTGTGATAGATACTGCAATTCTTACAAATTATTAGTTACAATCCATTTTATTGCAACCGGTTAAATGCCTTTTGCTTAATTTGTTAGGCTTTAGAAGGTCTCAACAAAAAGGCTGTATTCTACCACCATTTTCCTTATAAATGTACCTGTTTCTATCATATTGTTATTGGTTATAAATTTTGACCACAAATTTTCTCAGAGATATCATCAGAGAGGTAAATTAATATGGAAAAAATAACCTATAAGATCTTTTAATTTTAGGTTCTAAATGGCGCAAAAGTGATGCTAAACTTTTTCGTAGACCTAAGAGATCATCTGTAAGCTCCACCTACAACCAGAGTTATCATTAAACTTTTCCTTTTGGAATCTCACATTTTACTTGTTTTAGCTTTACATCTTGCTTCCAAAGTATCTGCACAACAAGCTTCTGTATCTTTTTCTTTGATTTTGCACTATATGTCCATTATAAAGTTTCTGTAGTAGCCTCCTTGATATGATGGCTATGTTAGACTATTGTATGGTTTTGTAATTTATGGTTTGTGTCAGAAATTCGTTTGTAATGGTGAAATTTCCTGGCATTATATAAGAGAATAGTCGTTGACTAGTTAACTTCATTATATTTTAATCAGCTCTCACTTATTTAATTTAAAATCATGCTTATTTTGTTGTTGAGATTGGGCGACAACGATAAACATTTCGACGGGTTTTCTATTTAGTGGTCAAAGTTCTTATATAATTCTCATATATTTTGCAAAAGTATAATCATTTATCTTTTCTGTTTAAAAGCAGCACAAAACCTGTATTTTTTGATATATGTATTCAGCCCAAACGATTTTCTGTAACTAATTAAAGCATTATTCCATTTGGGCGACGACAACTATTTTAACTTTCACCCGATACTCCTAGCTATGCATTTTATTTGTATAATGAAATGATTCGTATGCCTAGAACTAATTGTATTATAAATTAAAATGTCGGAGATAATCTTTGCATGCACGCATAAGCCTCAGATTTTACATACATTACGTCCATGTGCATATGTAATTTTAAATACATTTAATTGTTTTGTACCTCTGAAGGTAGCTAGGCGATCTAAGATTAGAACAGATGAAGATTACATAGAGGGGGATTGTATATTTAAAATGCTCATATATTTTTCACCACTTGCATTCGAATATTCTGCAAACATTGGGCGGCCTGGCAATTTATTTCAGAAGTAAACTAAATTATATTTATAGTATAAATGACTATTTTCTTACGCTCTTATAGTTTTCTTTGTGGATAATTAAACAAAATTTTTGTAATGTAAATTTCTTTATGCGCAAATTTGATTTTGACTTTCGCGAGCAACGCTGGCGGGCAAAAAATTGAGGTCACATTGAAATTGTGATATATTTTTAAACATTTTTATAGCCAAGAAGTAGAGGACACATAACCACCGGAAGAAAATAAATGCTGATCTGATCCTAAGAGAAATAATGATTTAGTCCGCGGGCTGAAAGAGAACCGATCAAGATCTTGGAGCATAAGCGAACTGGCAAAGGAAATGAGCGCCGCAAAGTCTGAACTACAAGTTTTTCATTATAAGAAATCACTAATTTTTGACTGATAAAAATGACAGAAAGTTAAAGATTTAAGCACCCAAACACAACAACACTGGGTTCCTGAGATTCTCTTCGGAGAAAAAAAAACTTCATAGAGCAAAAGAAGGGAAATTATCAAAATGACTGTTAGACTTATCACCACGCCTCTGAAGTGGCTGCCATAATGCATACAAAATTTTCCTGGAGATTTTGAGCAGCGAAGAAAATACCATGGCACCGCTCTTCTTTGAGTAAGACCTGAGGTGACCGTCGACTAATATATCAACATACTGGAAATAATTTGTATTACCACCGATTTTCAACTTGCGACCACCCTCAAGTCCCGACTGTAAGGATGACGTCTGGAGCGTAGTCCAGATATATGTAAATGAGAGCATCGTAACAAGGACATCATAACATCATGGACAAGGAAAAAGTAGTGTTGACCTGCTGCAGGTTTAGATCCCGGCTCGGTGAGGTCGCGGCATTGAATAATATCATTTTCGAGTAGTTGGTTTTTGGTTCTAAAAATTTTCAGAAAATTTTCTTCTGAAAATGTCCGCCGCAGTTGTGGACAAAACGACAAGTATTTCGAACTCCGACCATGGCCTTAAGACCCAAGAACCAACCATACAATGCACCATAACACCGGCCACGAAAGCATTCGCATCAATATGATTTTCATGTAAATATATTTAATTTCTCTTGTTTTGATGTTATTTAATCAAGCTATATTCTAGGTACGTCTATTATCAACTATTTAATGTTAGTATTAAGTTAAGTTTTGCAGACGATGTAGCGTTAATAGCGGGAAATGAGAAGGACCTTAAGAAAAATTTGCAGGCGTGGAACGAAGTATTAAGCCAAAACGGAATAAAGATGAATAAGTCAAAAACTATAATAACGATAGTAACAAATGAAAAAAAAAAGGTAAAGATCCAAATAGATGAAGAAAAGACAGAACAAGTAAGCAACTTCCAATACCTGGGAGTAACTATAGAAGAAACAGGAAAACAAAGTATAGAGGTGAATAGAAGAATAGAGTCAACCAACAAAGTGTATCACGCAGTGAGTAAAGGCCTTATGAATAAAAAAAATATTAAGAGAAATAAAGATGAAGGTGTACACGGCAGTATTCAGACCAATTCTTACTTTCGGATGCGAGTCATGGGTGCTAGCTGACCAAGATAGAAGTAAGATAAGGGCAGTTGAGATGAAATATCTGAGAAGAGCAAAAGGTATAACTAAGCGTTATAGAATTAGAAATAAAGCAATGAGAGAAGAACTAAAGATTGAACTTGTAGAAAACTTTATTGAAAAAAGACAACTGGGATGGTGGGGACACCTACAAAAGATGGAGGAAAAAGCGCAGACACAGATGAACTGAGAATCCAAAGCAATAGGTGCAAGAAAGACAGGAAGTCCAAAACAAACTTGGAATGATGCAATTGAAAAAATACTGCAGAAGAAGGGAAAATCGTGGACAGAGGTCAAAAGGTTAGCAGCAGATAGAAACAAGTGGAAAAAATTTATATCGAACTGAAGGAATTATCATGTTTATGTAACAGCAATGTTTAATGAAATATAAGACTGTGAAACGCTATTGTGAAAAAATTAAGTGCAACCTTACACTCTTATGGATAGATAGGTTTTTTGATTGTATGTATATGAAGTTAAGTTAGGGTACACTAAGCAGTTTTCTATATTTTACTTTTTGTTTATATTAATGTTACACAAGTACCTTCATTTTTTGCAAGTCCATGCGTGATCATAATAATAATGGTAAGGCCCTACGCCCCGCGTGGGAACACGGCCTGCGAACTGAGAGCTTAAGGCCCTCATACGTTCGCTCTCACTGGCCGGTCGTCGCGCATCTCTGATGCGGGGCGATGTGGCAAGCACCGCACCTTAGACGACCGCCATTGTTACCCCTTGTTCGAATGAACGCAGGTACTCAATTATTTTTAGTGACTGAGTAGTCCACCCGCCAGGCATCAGAGAGCACCGGGAATTGAACCCGGGTCCGTCAGCATCGCAGCCCGCCCCTCAACCACGGGACCACGCTGACACACCCATGCGTGATAGAATGTGTAAATAATCAAAGAAGAAATTGCCCCATTTACAATACAACAAAAAAATTGAGGCAATTACTATTGAACCTATACTTACTTGCAGCGCTCCGCTGTATTAGGTAATTTTCTCCCAAGTAATTTACCTTTTAAATTTCTTAAGTGATTCTTATTATTATAACTGTAAGAGGATGTATACTACATTCCGGCGGCGATCTTGATGGATGACACGAAATCAGTAGAACGCGTGTGAATCAAGTCACGTTACACCGCAAGGTGCTGCCTTAATTAATAAACGCTTCAGGTATCATTATTCTAGAATCACGAAAGTCGATGCATGCGTTCGCAATAGACGAGAAGCCGCATAAAAAGATGCATAAGCGGGCGCCCGCGAGCGCGCCTCCACCAAACCGCCCCACCTGTTGCCGCCGATAGAATTTATGCGATCGGTTTCGTTTTATCGCCCTTCGAGAGCTGCGAGCTATCGGAATTCCGCCCCGGCCGCGCCGCGCCCCGTTCCCACGCCGATTTTGAGCCGGCAGCGCATTAAAGTCGCTGGTTATCAGTGTCGGAGGATGGGGCAACGCTGAAAAATCGAGGAAGTGCGGCGGCGGCTTGATTGATTATCCCGGGACGGGCGATCGCGGCTATCAATAACATCTGACGTGGCTTATCATTATAATCAGATTAGGCTTCGGCAGCCGCCATCGCCGATGGTTTCGAAATATTGATTATAGAGTCCGCCACCCATAACAGATCCCGGAGTTCTGCTCTTTTGACAGTTGTTAATCGCGGCATTAAGGTGAAGGATTTCGCTGATCCTGGAGTACATATGCGCCGCGCTCGTGAAATTTGCCCACACAGGATCTTGACCTACGCGCGGCGGCTTCGTGGGCCGGGCTGATATCCGAAACAGTTTATTAAGGAACCCAATTAATTAGACAGTCTTTGTTTTCTCTGCTGGCAGAGCGGCGGCGGCGCGGGATGGGCATGAAAAGCTCCAGACTGAACTTCAAGCGGAAACCTGTAATTAGAAAAGAGGAAGGACTAGACCGGCTGCTGGGAACGGAGTCAATCATTTGTATTCTTACTACAGGGCCTACAGGCAACGGTACAGTTTTTTGAAATATCTTATGAAAGGTTCTATCATAGTATCTTCTCACATTTAAAATATCAAAGTATGGCTTTCAGAAGAAAAATATTACATTTTCCCTTTCAACTGATTTGTGACAAAATTTTCCTAAAAATTATAATGCCTAATTAAGGCTGTAAAACGGTTATGCCCAAAACAACAAACGCAGCCAACCCACGTAGAGATTACTTTGAAGTCATTGTTAAATTGTAGCCTGGTCTTATAAGTTACCGCCTATCTCGAGCCAAACCTCCTGTAGAGTTTATGCCTTTAAAACTGCGCCTTAAATTTAACCAGTGCACTTTAGTAAGACTTGCTGTGAATTATTGTAAGTGTGATAATAATAAACTTAATAACAATAATAGTAATAGGCTATGACGCCCCGCGTGAGAGCACGGTCTGCGAACGGATGTTATATGTTCTTCACTGTGCCTAGCCGTCGCGCACCATCTCTGATGCGGGACAATGTGGCAATCACTGTTTATTAGACGACCGCCACTGTTACCCCTTGCTCGAACTGAAGGCAGGTACTCAGAGGGCTGCGGAATAAAACACAAGTCCGTCTGCATCATAACCCGCGCCTCAACCACAGGACCACGCTGGAAATAATAAAGTTATAGCAATTATTTATATTATCTAGTAGTAATGGTAAAATTTTCTTTAAAATAGGAATGTCAGGCATGTGAAGCTAAGCTTTTGGTAAGGTTGGGTTGTTAGAAGAGACGTAAAGTGACGTCATAAACTTAGAGCAGTACCAAAAAAGCTGACAGGGGCACTAAGTTTTAGTACAGCTGAATAAAATAGTTGGCACCTTGTATATAAAACTTTAGTAAGGAACGATATTTATATTGAGATTGTCACATCTTACAATGGAATAGTCAGTAGTAAACCCTTCCGACTCTTCTTTTACCCATCTCAATCTGTTAGTCAAAAATAAAAATCGTAGCAAAATTCTAGCCCAGGGAGCTATTGGCTAGATAGTTATCTTAGTAGCCAAATTTATTTCTAGTACTCTTTGTGCTCTAATGTTTAGAGCAAGGCATGTTGGTCCATTGGTAGAGCGCTTGACTCACAGCAGAGAAGTTGTGAGTGTTCACAACAGATTGAGATAGGTAAAAAAAATAATCGGAAGGGTTCTGACTATTCTATTGTTAGTAGCACAGACAACAATCTATGGCTTGGACATACACAATAGCCATTTTCAACAGTCCTAGCATTATGCTAACAACCTATTAGTGAAGATAAATATATGACTAAGCCATCATTTAGCGCTGCTGTTCTAACAGATCTTAGCAGGTAAAACTAAAGACAACAATGCCGATACGTATTTTGTAGGGTTGCAGTGCCGCATATTTTTATTTTTCCGACACTCACCTAATCCTAATTAGAACAAACAGATCTATTTCACGACGATCAAAGGCGCCTGTTTTCTTCTTAGAGTACTCTCTCCTATCAGAAGTTAGCAATCGTCAAGACGATTTGTATTTTGGTGACGGCAGCTTTCAATAATTTGTTGGTACTACAGCCATACCATTCTTTTAAGTTCCGTAGCAAGGATGTCCTTCTTCGCCCTACGCTTCTTACACCTTTTATTTTTCTTGTATTATTAGCCCCAGCAAAGTAGTGTTTACTTCGGAATATGTGCACAAATACTGAAATTTCCTCTTTTTAATTGTTTATATTACTGCACATTGTTTTTTAGTTCTACATAAAACTTCTGTTATTTTTTCTGTCCATGCTATTCCCCATATTCTTCCATAGCACCACATTTTAAAAGGTTCTTAACATTTTTTTGCTTCAATGTCCACCCCTCTGAACCGTATAGCAATGAGGAAAAAACATAACATCTTAACATACGTATTCGAAGGTCTAAGTTAATATCTCGGAGCATAGGAATTTTATCAACTTTATAAACTTTAGTTTGATTGCTAGTTTTTGTAATTCCCGTTCCTAGATATTGATAGTAGTTGACCTTTTCAATTCATGTATTAGAAATTATCAAACTGTTGTCAACATTTAGTTTTTTTGATATAATCGTCATCTTTGTCTTGTTATGGTTTTCTGTTATTTCATTTTTTAGTTTCACTATAGCTGTTTGATACTAGTACAATTTGGCTATTAAAGGCCTTGGTTTACGTCTAAAGATCACTGTATTAATACACTTATTTCAAATAAGGCCTCTGTCGTTTCTAATCTCTTTCTAAATCCCATTTGTATCTCGTTAATGCCTTCTTCAAGTTTCTTGCTTAGAATATACATTCTCTTATAAATGATTTTAAATACATGACTCGTCAGTGGTATAGTTCTATGCTCTGTATAGTTCTTTGCATTATTTTCTTTGGGATTAGTATAAAAGTTGACGTCAGCCATTCTTCTGGGATAACACCTGGTCTGTAAATTGCATTAAAAAGATCTACTATTATTTCCTTTGTATCATCGTTTATAAGCTTTAACAATTCTACTGAAATTGTATCCGATCCTAAAGTTTTCCTGTTTTTGCATTTCTAATAGCATATTCTATCTGACTTCTTAATAGGTACTGCCTCTACCCTTTCCTTTTCTACTAGCCCAGATCTGTCCTTAAATAGTTCTTCTATGTATTTCTTTCTTGTCTGTAATTTTTGTTTTATATCAGTGATTAATCTTCCATCATCATCTTTTAATATATTTGACTTTCTGCTACTTTCTCAATCTTGCTGTGCATGTTGAAACTATCATATTTTCGCTAATATTCTTCAGTTTCTCTGCAATCATGTTTCTATTGCTTTTTCTAATTTTTGTTTTAATCATTCGATTCAATTGTTACATATTTATTCATTTTTGGCTTTTTTGTTCCGCTTTTCCTTTATCAAATCTAAAATTTCTTTTATCATCTAGGCTTTTTCTTAATTCTAGCAGAAATTAAGGTATCTTTACCAACTTATAATAAAGTAACCTCTCTTTTCTACTCTTCATTAACGTTGCCAGTATTATTGTTTTGTTGTTTTTCATTTTTGAGATTATAATTTACTTTTCTTTTGTGTTATTATATGTGCTATCCTCCTTTAGTGCATTTACTACATTTATTTGCCCGTTACAACTAAATTTTAATTTCTTCAATTTAATATTTATTGTTGCTACCACAAGAATGTGATCTGACGTCAGTTCTGGGATACGTTTTTTGCCGATGTAATGGAAATTTTAAATCTGCTTTTAATTATTATATAATCTATAATCTACAGCGTATATATTATTGCTAATTCGCTGTGGAAAAATTCTAAAAGTTGTTCTCTTCTATCACTTCTCCAGTACATTCCTCAGTTTTCATTTTGTCTAATTTAGCATTGAAATCACCTGTTATTAGGACTGCGTCATGTTTTTTAGTAGATTCTAAGACAGATTGTAATTATTCATAGAAGTTTTCAACCTCTTCATCTTCTCTGTCTGTCGTTGGTACATATACTTGGATTATGTTGTTATTAAAGTTCAATTAAACTATTATTATACGGAGTTTGTATGACGGCCTAAAAGCATTTAGTGTTTTCCGTTCCTTTTAGTGCAGTAGACAATCGAAAACTACCACGTACCAATGTAGCAAATCTCACATGCTCTCTGTGCTTCAGTTTATCTCATAAAATAAAACACTTTTTAACAGTGATAATAAAAAGCACTGATAATGATAATATGAAGAGCCAGCCTAGTGTAGCAGCAACATAACAATGCTTCATATATTATATTTTTTTAACCATGACACACTTACAGAACTCAAACTAATACGACACTGTTTTTCCTAGGCGAATCAGAAGTGTTAAACTTGTGATGTATACCACAAATGTTACTATAGTGGGTGAACCATTCTTGCATCGAGCCGAAGATATATTTATTAGTAATGTTCCATTAAAAAAATATTAGGAACAGCCAAGGTTGGCTACTTTCTTGTTATTGTAACCGCGTTGTTTCGCATTCACTACAGCAATCATAGCAATAACACCAATTTGTTCTGATCATTCTCTAGAGATAACAACTGCATTTGTCAGTTTTTGCTATTCCTCCTTAGCTCCAGCTAAGGTAAGGGAGATTCTTAGCTAAATTATAAGTAGTGCTTGTTTTACAGCTATACTTTTGACCCCACCTCAATCCACCCTATCAAGTAATCGAAAAGCACACTAATTACGATAATAATAACAGCAATACAATTTAAATTATACCAATCAAGCTCTCGTAGTTTTGAATTTCATTCTCTTCCAGACTTTTTGGTTGGTGCTCAAATTTGCAAATATCTTAATTAGTATAAACACTTCACTGAGGCTATAAACCAGTTTATACTCTAAGCTCAATAAAACTAAAAGACACAAAACTCATTACTTTTTTTTTAACAGCAGTATTTTATTGTAGCTTACTATTTATTATTTTCCATTTAGTTAATATGTTGTCATCAATTCCTTGTGTCAACTTTTATTTAATTAAAGTTGACCAAGTATTTGCTTGCTTTGTTAGATGCTGTTATCTCATAAACTTCTCTCTATGTATGTACACCAAAGAAGAATTTTATTTATGTTAAAGTGTTTGGCTTATATCCATGGTTTTATATAATAGTACTGTAAACTTTATTTTTCTTTAACTTGTTATTTCAAACTTTACATTACGCTTAATTAGAATTAATATCTCCCATACAAAAGAAATATGGAGATTATTTTTATGTTTTTATATATTATAATACAAGACATGCACAGTAAGCAACAAAACAGAACGTTAGTATCAAAAATAATAGAATAAAGCTCTTAAAAACTATAATAATTGAAACGAAACTGCGCAAAAACAGTCAAAGAATTGATTAACATAATCCACAACGTATCTAGGGCAAAAAGCTAAAGAGGGCTGCAGCTGTTTCTAAATTGTAAGTAAAATTTATATGTCTGTGAAAACAACGACAATATAGACATTAAAAGAAGTAATACTATACGAGACAAAATAAATAAACTTGTTATATTATTATCTGATTTTATTTCATATAGTAAAGCAAATAAAAATAGGTATTCAATAATATATTACTCAAAATGCATCAAATAAAAAATCCGTATATGACAATATCTTTGTTAAAAGCTGCTATTTATATAAACTGTAAAGAGGCTACTATACTTGTTCAAGATGTAGTACTACAGTAAATAATACATACAAAATAGGACAAATTATACGGATATCGTATCTGAGAAAGCATTTTAATATCTTTTAAACCCCATCGTAACAAAGTAAAATGTATAATATTATAATGTGTAATTAGACCAGTTTTTCGAAACTTGGTTTTTAAAAAAGGGGTTGGCCCAAGTTACGGACTGGCTCATTTTTTTGTCTTTGTTTATTATTTTTAGTTGCAGTATTTAGCCGATTACCGAGTTATGTACAACTTTATTGTAGAGCTTTGGTAGGCACTATTTCAAGCTACGAACCAAGCGTGAACTGAATAGGTGAATTATTAGCACAAGCAACACACTAGAACTCACTAACATGCAGCTAAATTAACTAGTATCAAGCAATGATAACATATATAGTATACTAGTATCTAATATTTACTGGTCCGCAGAAAGCTTTTATCGTAATACTGCAGATGGAGCGGAATAAAATATTCCACAATTTGAGGGAATCAACTAGCAAAGCACTCGACACTTAATGTTTCTCGCAAGTCAAATTAAAATTGTTGTAACTTAAGTAAATTTAAATAAAACATTTTTGTTGCAAATACATATTACTATTTTTTAAGGGTTAAAAATGTTAATATTAAAAGTTTAGTTACAAGCTCGTTAAGACTCATCATTCATAGACGTAAGCATACTTGTCCATGATGCATACGTATCAATTGACTTATGTTTATAATAAACGTAAGCCTTATATAAGTTGCACAAACCCAATCGCAACAGCGCCAATAGTTCGCTAAAACTCGAAGAAAGAAATTAAATCTATGTTGGTGTGTTAGCATTGGTTAAGAAGAAGAATAATTAAATAACGCTAGAATTAAAACTTTTAAATGAAGAGCGTATTTATGGATATACAAAAATGCCTGCTTCGTTATTAGTGAGCTGTCCATTCCAAAAGCTCCACAAAGCCTTTTTGTCACAATCAACCTTTACTTAAGTAATATCTTAATGAACAATAAATTTCTTTTACTACATTGGTTGTTCTTCTATAACAAACAGATGCCACATTAAAGTATATATAATAGTCTATGACGTTCTTCAATATTATGAAAAATATTTCAACTATTAATTATGCCGTAACCTTCTAGAAGGTTCTAAAAAAAATTAAAAAGAATTAATCAAAAAATATTATAACAGAGGCCTCTTCACAAGACTATCTACAATTTAATAATTATAAAGGCTATTTTAGCATTATGACAGTGAGTATACGTAACGTTTATGTTTATAGACAATTAGTAGGTAATGGTGTATAACAATTTGGCATATTTTTTAAAAATAACCGAATTTGCTGCTACAAATAATTGCGTGTTAGATGCAAGGCGCAAATTCTGTTAAATAAAAATATTTTTAGGCCAGATTCCGAAATCTTGATCGTCTTTTAGCTGCGTTCAATACCCGAAACAATTTTGGGGTAAGGTGCGATGGCCGGTACACCATGAACGATTGCATTATTTCTGTCAACAGTTGACAGGTTTGTTAAGGCCACGGCATGTTTATGTAATTTTACAACGCGATTAGCATACGCTCCAAAGCTGAAATCCATTTCATTTTATTGCATTACAAAAGTGAAAACGCAAAGTAAGAGTTGAAATTATATAAACGTGCTCTAGTGTGCGCAGTAACAATGCAAGTGCTGTCGCAATAAATCATTGTAATTTAGTGTAAAATATTTGAAGATTTTTAGTTGCTTCAGGCGCACATTGCGTAATAAGGTTTTCGTAGCATTTTTAATACTTTTATTAGCTGGTGTCAGTTTTTAAACAATTTTTTCTGCAGCCAAATTATTAGTGCATAAAGATATATTAGATCTTCTAAGTATAAATAAAATTGAATGATTTTTAATTTAAATCAAATGTAAACTATTCAACCTTAAGTTTAATTTAATGTTTTACTTAAAAATTTAAATTAAAATACTAAAGTAAAAATTAATAATACATTTATAAGCGAAGATAAGCCTAACAAATAGCGAAAAAACACTAACTCAGAACATGTGACTTCTACAAGAAACTTCAGCTTCCAGCTCTCCAATACGTAGACACTGCTTTCTACTTATTTCAAGCGCTTCTATATTCACAACTTTATTATTACTTTCCGAAAAAAATCATGGGTTACGTATGTGTTCCAGGCTTGTAAGATAAAAGAATTTAACATATTCTTATTCAATATCTAATATAATATTAAATAACTAGCTGCCTATTTCGTCCGGTTATGATATGGCTGTTGATAGACTTAAGATACGTTGCATATAATCCTAGAAAACTAGTGCTAGGTACAAAGCAGTGAAAAGTTCTTATTTACAGATTTAGTCTTGCTGTATTCCCTACTCAAATAGTGCTGCAAGCAGCCTCAAAACAGCCAGAAAGCTTGATTTTTCATCACAGACGCTGTCTGGTGTACAAAAGCAAGGGGAATTTGAGGAGATGATAGAAGCTATCTAAAGTATTAGTTCGATGGCTAAAATTGTATATGAAAATTAAAGAATCCTGAGAATAACTCTGTCAATAGAATACACAAGCAACGGATGCATGTGATGCTTTACGATGATGACGATTTGTATTCGCAGATCTAGACAATTTTGTTCTGAACATTTCTTTTACATATCGAGGATGCTTTATTTCACTATATTAGATTAATAAGGTAAAAAATTATGGTGTTAAGGCTGTAAGATTTTTATTACAGCTTTAGTTTATAAAAATAATTTCCTAATTTGCTAATTTTAGATTACATTACCTCATCTGTCTTCATTCAAAAGTGCAAGTCGTAGAACTATGCCTATGGCTTTGTATGTAACTGAGCGCTACCAGCGTATACATCTTCCCTCCATAGCTTCCTAGGTTTTTCGCAAATATTGTTAGTTACAAAAATTAATAAATCTTATAGGATAGTAATGTATATGGTATACGTACTAGTCGGAATTTTATTTCAACCATTTGCCACAATCATAGTAGCACCTACGTATCTTTTATCCTACAGGTACGAATTCATCTTTATTATATTGATAAGTGATGCGTGTCTATAGCGAAATGTTAAATGCAAAAGAAGCTAACTGCCTGTTGAATTAAAATAATTTTATGTGCGCTCACTACTGCTAACTAACAATGTATAGCAAAATTAAGATTTACACAAATTGTGTGTTTGAATGTAAAACGTAAAAATTATAAAAATCCTTAAGAACGTCTTATACCCGCGACTCTTACAAATTATCGCTAACAATTGCTTACATCCACGTTTAAAAATAAGAGATTATTTTAAGATAACTTTTATCTGAAGTGCTAAGGTCATTTTGGCTGTTTTTATACCTACAAAAAACAACCAGAAACATATAATTATACTTTACGCCTCCTCCACGCCAATTCAAGTTTCAAATCGCACAATTAAGCTAAAAAATTGCTTGGTTTCTAAAAAATGCACTGCCGTGCAAGTTCTTTTAATATTTTATTGTTGTTTGTTACCAAGCTCGCCACTTGTCCTCTTCCATAAATTCTGTTGTGTTTTTTGCAACACTTTTTCGTCCCCTTGCCCTTTTGTTGCCGTATTTGTTTTTCTAAGGGGATACCACTGTAAGTGTAAATGTGTGACAATCATCAAAAGAAGTTCTTCCCTGCCTGTTAACGCAAAAGTAATTATTTCACTTTAACATCATGTATTCTCTAGAGAAAAAAAAAGTTATCTTCACAAAAGATAATTCACTCAGAACCCATCAGTCGTTTTCCAAAACAGCTTTGCTTTTACACCAAAGGATCTTTTAAATTATTTTAACATTTTAGATAATTCAGTTCACTTGCATGCAACAAAAATGATTAATTTTTTTATTCTGGTACGTTATATAAACTATCATTGACACTTAGATTTTACGTATTTATAATTCCTTATATTCATTTAAAAATAGAAAAAATCAGAACCTTTACTGAAAGAGTGAACAGGTATTAAATACAAATAAAAAGGTGAAAAGGTGTTATAAGTCTTACAACTTTAAAACGGAATTCTAAAATTTTGAAGGCAAGGTATAGTAAAACAGTTTATATAAAAGTAATGTTTAAGTAGTTTAATGTAGTCTTCCAAAAAAACCTAATGGTGACAGATCGCGTGATCTGGATAGCCAATTAAAGTCTCCATTACTAGCCCAGAAAATTTTTCAATTGACATATAACGCCTTTCTGGTAGGGAAAGAAAGTCATTTCGTCTATGGTATTAACTTCCGACCAACAAAGGCGATCAGCATTTTACGCTATTACACGCTGTTCCCAAAACGGTCTCGCCCACCTCATTCTTAAAAAAATTCGAACCAATGACGCGATCAACTCAAAAGTGAGCGAATTCTAACTCTCTTAATATCAAGAAGTTTCGCAATTATTTCTCTTGGGTATTTTCAGACTCCCAGATCTAACAATTTTGCTGTTATGTACCCAGTGCTTTAACAGTTATGATAATTTTCTTGAAAAATAGAGGCCAGATTATTGCACTTTTAACACTTCATTAACAAATGTTTAGCGTTGTTCATAATTTGATGGCAAAGTTCTTCAGTCATTTGGACTTTATAAGCCTTTAGCTAGAATACTTGTACAATATACAATGCAGACTGGTTCTTTATATCCATAACTTGACAAGGCGTTTCATTTCGACCGAAAAATGCTAAAAACTGACTTCGAAAAATTTTCACCATCTTAAAGCGAATTTTCGCAATTTATCGTTTCTTTTCTGTTAACCATATAGCTTTAGCTTTTCATAGGTTGAAGAATAATGGCTCTAAAATTATTACGTAAAAGAACAGAAGGTTCTTTGTATTCACCCCTCTCAAGGTATAAGCCTAAGTATTTCACCTGTGTTTCTTGTGGTAATGGTGTATTATGCATGAAGACTTGCGGGCTGTTTCTTCTGCATTTCGTGAAGGTTATATGATGTGATTTAGAGTTATTTATTTTTATCCTCCACTTTGTAGCCTACTTCTCTATGTCATTTAAATTTATCTGCAGGAACTCAGCGGCTACAACAGGATCTTTATGCCTAACCATAATTGCTTTGTCGTCGACAAATGTGGCCGTGAATGATTGATCACTGGTGGGTAGATCAGCAGTAGAGAGGGCTCCAGTAAGCTGCCCCGGGGCACTCCAGATCGGACTGAATGACGTTCTGTTAACTGTTGTTCGTTTTAACTTAGAAGAACTTTTCTTCTAAA
Organism: Sinelater perroti; assembly: GCA_036346155.1. Taxonomy (NCBI): domain Eukaryota; kingdom Metazoa; phylum Arthropoda; class Insecta; order Coleoptera; family Elateridae; genus Sinelater; species Sinelater perroti. Next base: position 861,623 of record JARFIY010000336.1, read on the forward strand.
TAAGACTTGAAGATAATGTAGTGTAAATGCGATAGCGAGGCTTTTAGTTTATAGAGGAGACCATCATGCCAGACTTCATGAAAATTAAGGAAAGTTGCTGTACAATACATCTTTTCTTGAAAGAATTGGTTTATAAAGTCTACCACTCGATGAACTTGATGTATGATAAAATGCTGTTGTCTGAAGCCAAACTGATGGTCTAGAGTAAGGTGCAGATCTTCTACAATAGGCATGAGTTTTGTTAGTAGCAGCTTCTTTAATAATCACTTGCCACATATATGTAAAAGACTGATGGGCCTATATGAACCAGCTTCGTTTGGCGGCTTCCAGATTTTAAAATTAAAATTCTTTGCGCAACTTTCCGCTGGGCTAAAAAGTAACCCAGTCTCTAGACAACATTAAAGATAGTTGTTAATATATTATAATTTTGGGCACCAGTACCCAAAAGAGAGATTTTTTGTATATTTGAATGAGCGTGCATGTTCAAGTGCGTAATAGCTAAATATTTTCTAGGGATAAATATTTTATTGCAACTTTTTGCCTCTGCAAGTACATCCATAGCAATTTAATCAACTCAATCTAATTTACTTGTAAAAAACTTGGTAAAACTACTTAGAGATTTTTATTGTTAGATAGACAGAGCTGGGGGACACCTACGCGATTGATGTTTTAAAGTGTGCCCTTCAAGGACGGTATCAGTGAGTTAACAAGAGCACTTCGTTTGCAAAAACTATCAGCAAGTACAGTATATATAGTTTTGCCACCAGAAGAGAAGTTTGTTTGTTGGGATACATAGTTGTTAACGGTATTTTACTATATAAAAAATTAGAGGTGTTTGAACGTATACAACACGTTAGTCAAGACTGCAACTGGCGCAGTTATGAAAGCTAAGTATATACAACGAAGTGGACAAACACTAGAAGGAAACTTAAATACCGTTACAGATTTAGAATTTTCTAAGTATTGGAAAAAATTTATTAGAAGTCCTAAAAAGCGATGAAATAAAATTAATGACATTGAAGCCATAAAGTATGCTTCAGGTCAACTGATGTAGAGCGAACTTTTTTGAATCTGAACTTTTGTTGTCACATAAGGATTTAAGCTTTAGTAAATCAAATCAATAGAGCTTTTGAAAATAGTTGGGATCATAATAACATTCTGTCCAAAATAAAGAATCCTTTTTGAAATACCGGTTTTTAATACCAGTTAAAAAGTGAAGAAAGTGTACAAAACTAAAATTTTGAATTACTTAATTCAAGGAAATTCAAAATTTTATAATTCATAGTAATCATTTCTCATCAAATTGTATTTAGTGTTAGAAAAACAAACACTAATTACGCAACACTAAAAACGAAATACATTATTTTTCTACTGTTTATTTTTTTAATGTTTGTTTAAACAATAATATCGGTAAGCTTTATTTCTTACAAAAATAATGCTTTTCCCCATTTACCCTGTAAATGCTCTATCATACCCCTTCGCTTTTTTTAAGGTTTTGAAATAAAATGTCAGCCATGATGAAAATATTATAACTGCCACTAGCCGTCATTTGTGTTTAGCACACTCTGACAATTCAACTTGGCAAAATACCCGCTTCAAGGACGTTTGGTTGTTGTCCAACAATTTTATGACAGTAGACGTTATTTTGTGAACACTTCGCGATACTCATGATTCACATAATCGCCCTTTTGTGCTTGCTGTCTAACGAATATTTAAGAAATTTAAAAGAGATTTGACTCTTTATAATGCAAAAATACCAACAAGACGTCAAAATTTAAAAATGCACAGAACATTGCTGTTGTAAGAGGTAACATTGCAGTGGCTACAAATTTGTCCATTTCTCGTCCTGCTCAAGACTTAGGGCTTAGAAGAACGACAACTTAGCGTATTTTACAAAAATATTTGGGTTTACACCCGTTTAAAATTGTATTAACCCAAAAACTGAAGTCACTGAACTATCGTAAGCGCCGTGACTTTGCTGCTTGGACTTTAGAATAGCTTGAAACAGATTATAATTTTGGTCTCAGATGAAGCTCATTTCTGATTAAGTGGATATGTTAAGAAACTAAATTGTGGTTTTTGGTGTGGAAACAATCCACAAAAGATTCACGAAAACCTTTGCATCCGCAAAAGATTTACTGTATAGGACCATCCTGTTTTCATAAACGAGGTAGGATATGCAGTTGTAATAACTGTTGATTGGTACCGATCAACGTTAACAGCTTTTTGTCGCCAAATTTAGATCAAATTGATTTGGAGGAGGGTTCCAACAAGACGAAGCCACATGTCACACTGTTAAGCCTCAAAATAATATAAAAGGATTGGTTGTATCTAAAATTGTTTTTATTTTATTTTATTTTAAAACCATATCGTTCTTATTATTAGACCCTTTAGTATCGGCGCTATCATTGTGTCAGTTTATCTTTCCTTCTTTAATCTCTATGCTTGCATTATATTATACATCAAATAAAGTTTTTGCGCAATTTTAGTGACATTTTTTGTTTCAGTGCAATTGGTACATTATAACGTTTTTTTGCCTTCTTCGTCATTAAAATGTGTTATTAGGTAATGTGTATGCGATTAAAAAATACTCCAGTAATGCGTTTGAACCCGCTGTCTACTAAATTGAACGCCACCGTAGGCTGCTGGCTGGCGCTAGTTCACTTAGAGCTAACCGCATTAAAAGCAAATCGTCAGCTTGCCAGCCGAGTGCGTCTTATCTGCAGACATATCTAATTTTCAATCCTGCCACCGCATTTAAGGCGTTTTACTTAGACGAAATAACAGTCCAATATTGGTTGGAATATTACAAAAAACACCGTATAGCTGTGTTCCAAAACAAACTAATGATATATTATTAATCTAAAGAGCAATCAGAATCAAAACAAGCTAAAGTATAGACCTAGACGTGAATAAGCACAAATAGAGGATGAAATTGTCAACGGCCGCAGTGACAATTGCTGAGGCCGCCACCGGGCTCTTCAACGCGTTTGCGTTTTGAATCGAACTTCGGCCATTATTTTTTGGCAGGGGTGCACAAAGCGCCGAAACCACTTTAACCGAACTTTCTTCGCCCAAGAATTGAAATGCGGTTTTTGCTTTAAACGTCACTTCTGGAGGACACTCGCGTAGCCAATGAAGTCATTAGCGCTTTCTGCCCGGCCACGCGGACGCAGCAGCCCCGAGATTTGTACACTCCTATCCCATTGTCGATAGCAAAGCTCGCTTGTCATCATGCTTGATTGAAACGCGCTTTGGAGATCGTCGATGCAGATAGCGCGGCTGCTGGTTCGATTTAGAGCTTGTTCCGAGGCGCTGTTAACACCTTGCTCCGGTGGTCTTTATTGGCGCAATTAAAGCACCCGTAAAAACTCAAGGCATTTTGTCAGATTCTAGACGCCAATTAAGCGGCTGTTCCTGGAAGCGCCAGCTCCAGATATTACGCGGCTTTCTGGGAAATCCATGGGAACGTTCTCGCTTTCCCCGGCGATTATGCCAGGGCGCACTTGGAATCAAAAAGATTGAAATTTCTGATAAAAGGCACTGGAGAATCAACTAAGTCTACTGGAAGACATTTTATTGTAATAACAGACTGATATTTTCTTATGGGTGCTTATTATAGGAACCAGATAATTTTTGTTAGAGATTTTTTCATTTTTGACACTTCCACTTATAGCAAAGGCCAAAATATTTCAAGTAATTAATTGAATAAAATGGTAACAGCGCACTGCATACACACTAGACAGGTAAAAGGAAAACATACAAATAAGCAGTTGATAAAGTAAATAATAAAGAAAATTGAAATATGTACAGATATTTTGTACAAAAATTGAGCCGCAATATTAAATTCTAAACGAGTCATCTATAAAATTCTAAGTCCAGAGAATTACCGCAAGTGAAACAGGCAGACCTAAATATGTGTCAATAAGGTTTCTTACTCTGGTTTCCCTTCAGAGCGAATAAATCTTTCGCCTTTTACTAAAGATTTCCGTGGAGGGGAACAACTCATACTTAACTAACAGGCATTTCCAAATCAGATATGCAGCGCATTAATGCCTTTATATACCATCGCTTCGGGTGTTCCCCAAGGTAGCGCCCTGGGTTCTCTTCTATACCTGCTTTTCACAGCAGATCTCCCGACAAAACCAGGTAACATGGTTGCTACTTTGCATCGCATACCGACCCAAATCTGGCATCCCAACAATTACAAACTCACCTAAATAATACAGCGCTGGTGTTCTAAGTGGTGCACAAAGTAAATGAAAGTAAATCAGTGAACGTATCATTTACACTAAGAAGAGGCACCTGTCCACCGGTGATACTCAATAATCAAGAAATTCCAATGCCAAATACCATGGAATGCATCTAGACAAGAAACTAACGTGGAGGACGCACATATGGACAAAGCGTAAATTTTTGGGATTTAAGTATTGGGTCATAGGGCGCTAGTCACAGTTATCCTTAGAAAGCAAGTTACTGCTTTATAAAACTATGATCAAACCCATATGGACATATGGAATACAGCTATAGGGTACAGCCAAAGCATCCAGCATAGAAATATTAAGAAGATTTCAGTCAAAAGTGCTCCGATCCATTGCAAACGCACCATAGTGTGTGACCAACGAAACCATACGACGTGATTTTTCAATCCCAACCATTAATCAAGAAGTAGAAAAGTTTAGTGCGCGCTACTGTGATCGTATTAGTGTTCACCCTAATCCTCCAATGGAGTGCTTATTAGAAAACGATGTAGAACAGCCACGATTAAAAAGATTCAAACCGATGGATTTAATAAACAGATTTCCTTGACAATGCTGTGCTGTATAAATTATAGACCAATTAAAATACGTTAAACTAGACATAGATTAATATAGGTGAGACATCATTGGATGCTCTACCTTCATGCCTTTCAGATCTGTATTACCAAATGTACGTTAAACCAACTACTGAACGTCGCACTTAGACAGATTGTAGTGCAATTAATTAATTGAAAAAATAAGGTTTCTTTCGTTGATTTGAAGATACTGTTAAATTTGTAAAATTCTGCCGACAAGCATACGGAAAAGCAATTCAGCAGACGTACAGACTAATAGATAAACGGACAGACAAGTAGACTGTTGGTAAAAAATACATTAAGAAAATTTAAAGCACATTGATGTAAAAGCTCTGATAATATACTAAACTGTTTTAGAGAAATGCTTGCTGTTTGAAATGTTTTCATTCTTTTTGTAAAATGATGGAACACCCAAGTATTTGTTTTGTCACATTATAAAATCTTGTACATCCTACAAGAATCTGAAAAATAATTTTAAGAGACTGAAGGCTTTCCAACTTATTTGGGGTCTTTCGTTTGTCTGGAAGTCTCCATTTATATATCGCCTTTGGTAGCTTCTCTTCCCCCATACCAAATAAGTTGGCTATTTTTTCTTCCAAGATTGTGTGTTTCAGATCAATACGTTGCTTAATTGTTTTGTTTGTTGCTCTTTTTAGTCTTGATATTCTACAAGATTATCATAATGAGTTCATTATCATTGCTGCCAATCAATGTTCTTCCGTCTCAGTGCATCTGCACATTTCTTTCCTTGATGTCTATAATCTTTATTGTCCGGCCTGTCCTAATCTATTCTTACAACAAAGTAATTATAACTCCCACATGCCATTATTTTTTTATAGTTTTCTAATTTAAGTTTTGTCATATACTTTAGAAATGTCAATGATGGTGATTTTCCTTTCTATTACTTTGTTTTTCTTTTTCTTTAAGGCCATAGTTTGGTTCTATCAGTTTCCTTTCAACTGTGCTGTATAAACGATAATGATGTGATTCCTCTGCAGTTATTGCGGTTTTTCTGTAGCCTTTTTTGTGTATTGGTGTAAGGTAGCTATGCAAAGATTGAACAATGTCGTTATTATTGTCTGATGATTGTTCTTTTTAGTTAAAAGTTTTTAAAATGAGTCTTTCATTACTTATGGATATTATGTCTACTTTTCTTACCTTAAGTATGTTCCAATTTCTTTGTATTTTCTGAGTTACAATTTTTTGTTTTCCTTCCAACACTATAATTCATTTGGCTTTTTGTATGTACTTAAGTTATCTACATTTTTTGAATTAATCCATTTAGGAACTTTTTTTTCTCCCTTACATCTTTGTTTATTTAGTCTGTCCACAACATAAGTTTTGTAACCCTTTCATCGTCTAGTCCTCTCAAAGATTTGTGGGTGTACCGTAAATTCCTTATTTAATTTTCTAATGTAGTTTATTTGTTCTCTTATATGTTTTTAATAAATGATGCACATTCTACCTATTTACACTACAATGTAGTCAATTATTGGTTTTTATTTTTTTTTAAGTATACCTGTGAATATCTTTGTTTAAAACATCGGTTTGTAATTCATAGATCGTTTTGGCTACCAAAGTCTATTAGCCTTTCTTCATTTAGGTGGGTTTCCTCCTAATCGTTCCAATATCTTATGCTTTATTTTACTTCCTACTTGTACAGTAAAACCACCCATTATAATTATTTCCCTGTTTTTGATGCCCTCTAGTGCGACTTGAATGTTATCATAAAAGTATTCTTCAACTCTAGTTAGTTCGTCTTATTTGTCTTCCTATTATGTCAATATGAACTTTCATTTTTCAATAAAAATCTTGCTTTTTAATTGGGGGATTTACAGTTTGAAAAAAGAAAGAGCCTATTACTGGAAACTATTATTATCCACAGTCTAAAAAATATGAAAAAGCTACTGAAGAACAAATCACATGAATATATGTGCATTATTAGTTAATAAAATAGATTTGAAAAACAAAAAAAGAATATCCGCACTTAATTATAGTAAATAAAAAACCAATGTAACGAGAAAAAACAATGACATTTTTTTAGAAACACAAATTTAAATATAAAGGCAGGATATATTTCCGAACAAAAACTAAAAAAGCACAAAAAATCTATTTGTTCATATTAAAACAGTAATTTAGACAATTAACAGTTGAAAAATGAAGATGAGAAAACTTTAAATTGTAATAAAACCAAAAACGTAGAAAACGACAAGACAGAAATTACAAAACTAAAGATGCCAAGAATGCAAACAAACCTTTAAAATGGAAAACATCCAACTGTCGATATAATAAATTTTAAAAGAAAATTCAATTTTCATCAAAGATGTATTTGGAACCATCACTAATTTTGGTGAAAGTATATACAGTTTGTGCTGGTTACTAAAAAACTTCTATACAAAAGATTGGTACCAAACTATCAATATCTTCGATTTTTCTAATAAAAGTTCTATAATTGGTTAAAGATAAGGTAAGATAGATTTAGTAAAACAAAACTCTTACCTTTGCCATTTTATTTATAAAAATGGCATTCCAATTTTTTATTTTTTATTTGATTTTTTATATAAAATTAGAACACCAAACATTACACTTTAAAAAACATAAATTTAAAAAAAAATCTTATTGTAGAAATTTTTTATGTGCACAAAGCAATCGAACAATCTGATTTTACTCCTATAGACAGTTTATTCATAATTATATAATAACTTAATGCTACTCAAGTAAACCGTTAAAGATGCATGTGCTTTCCTCTTTGTTTTTTAAAGAGTTAGAAGATGACAATTAAAAACATACAAGTAAAATTTTATAGTGTAAGTTTAAATAATTTGAATCACTTGCTACTGTTGTAGAAGTTTGTTATCTGTTCATGTTTATTTTAGTTGTTACTTGGGGTGGCTTAGTGGATAGATCGCTAAACTACGAAACCAAGAGTTGCAGGTTCGAATCCCGCTCTCGCCAATTCAATCACTGGCATTTTTACGGCCCAGCTCGACTCAGGCTGCAATAAATGAGTACCTGGAGGTCAAACTCTGGCGGTCGGTACGTAGCGCTAGCCACGTTACTACCACCCTTGTGTACCGTAGGCTCTAGATTGTAGTAGATCTATCCTGTTACGACCCTAAAGGGCCTTCAAGGCCTGTTACGGGAAACTATTTGGGGTTATACAACAAAACAATACATTTTTGTCATCAATTCTATTTACAATAATAGTGAATACAAGCTTTAAGCAATGCTCACTCGTCATGATGTAATTATTGCATGTTTGTAAGAAATTTGAAGTGATAGGTTAGACTCTAAACGTTCATATTAGTCGGTACCTTCAAATTTTAACAACTGTGCATAACAGTGTTATTGTAAATCCAAAAATCTATGCCACGATTTCTTGTAAAAGATCTCCGCATACATTCCTGCAAAACTTTAATTACCCTAACCACTAATTTCAAACGCGGACTATTTGTGAAATAAATTTTAAGCAGTTATTAGGTGAACGATGATTGTTGTCAACAAACAAAGTACTCAATTTTGAAGATAAAATACCTTTAAAAGCCCATTAAAAGGTAGTAATTTCGCTATGAGTCACTATTTGGTGTGGATTTTGGACTGTTGAAGTCATCAAACCTTATTTTGGTTAACATGAGAATGAAAATGCCACAACAATAAGTGAAGAATATTACCACGATATAGTTATACATCTTTTAGTTTTATTCGAATGTTGTGGATATTGAATATTTGTACTTCCGTCAATGCAGTGGTTTCTCTTGTGCAAAGATGATCAGAATTGGTCAGCTAGGTCACGTGAGCTAACACTGTACAATTTCTTCCTTTGGGGATTTGCAAAATCACAAGTTTATAAAGCAACCTGAAACCGTACCAGAACTCAAAAAATAAATTCAACGAGATATTAACCAAATCGAAGAACAAGCCTATGAAATAGTTATCAAGAATTTTAGAGTGTGACTAAGTGCAGATATGTAATGAGAGACACTACACACTTAAATCATAACATGCACACCCTGTGTTTAGACATTCCTTGAAAAACATTTTCCTAAATTTTATTACTTAGTAGAAATTTTAAATTTACAAGTTTATGAAAACTAGTTGAGACAATAAATTTTGATTTCTGCAATGCTTTACTTCTACTGAAACTCCAGCTCGGCTTAAGTCAAGCATAACTTCTTTGATTTTGATGGTTCTGACATGAAAGGCAAACATTTTTTGAAATATGAGAAAATTAACTCAAAACTATAAATAAATAAAAAATTTGTTTTTTTTAGAAAGTGGGGAGCAAAACACTACACGTTTACTACAATGTTACAGAAAATGTTAGCCACTAAAGAAATTATGATATGCTCCATAACAATACTCTAAACAAGGCACCGTTAGTTCTCCTCCTTAATTATTAGTTAAATTTTTCTTTACACAGAATTAGAATTATCAGTCAATACTTATTAATAACAGTATGATTAAGGATGTCTATATAAAGTGTCCTATAAAATATACCAGCAATTTAAAAGACAATTAGTTAGCTAATTGTTAAATTAGAGAAAATAGTTTATTGATTTAAATTAAGAAAAATTAAAAGAAATAAACACTCTTATGGGTTGAGGTTAGAAGTGACCTACAGTATCCTTTCCTGGCGCAAGAGGCGACTAAAGAGCTGGGTGTGGGGCTGACAACCCCTTACTTTGTAAAAAAAACCTTATCACAAATTCTGAACACAGGACGGATGTTCTAGCAAGAACTGAAACCAAAAAACATGGAATACGCATTTGGTATAGAGATTACAATGGGCTGGTCACGTAATGAAAATGAAAGAGTACAGACTCTCAAACAGAGCTCTCACGAATGGAATACAAGGTAGAAGGATGGTGGTCAGATGATGTGGCACAAGACAAAAAGTCTGATGAGCGTTAGAACCTGGAAAAGAGTGTTCCTTAACCGGCAGTGTTGATAATTGGTAAGGCAGACTTGGTGGTACCAAACTTTACAATTCTTTAGTATTCACTTACTTTCATAACATCTACTTAACAGTCAACTGATTGGTTAACAAAAAGTCGATCTCCTTATGTATCGAATATTTGACTAGAAATAAAGAGTACGATCCCAGAGAAACAAAGAGCGAGACTTTAGTGGCAAAGGACTGGTATTCCAGTTAACTTATCAAATTTATATATATAATAATATAATAATAAATAAATCACAGAAATCTATTAGATCATTACGTAATAAGGCAGAACTATAGATAGAAACTGACCATGAGAAAGCAGAACATCTTGGGCAAGCACTTCAATCACACTTACATCAGCAGCATCATTAAAGACTTTCTTCAAACCCTTTTACAACTATTACTATCCATCGAACTAGCGACAAAAACCAACCAATCTTCTTCTTCTTCTGGTGCCATCTCCATTAATGAAGGTTGGCAACAATTGTGGCGAATTCGTCTCGGTCTTGTGCTGTTCTAATTAATGTGTATGTCTTTAACCCCGTCCAGTCTCTTATGTTCTTCAACCATGAACATTTTCTTCGACCTGGGCCGCGTCTTCCGTCTATTCTTCCTTCTATCATGAGTTTTAATAGTTGGTTTTTGTGGTTTCTTGTGATATGACCAAGATAGGCAGTTTTCCTTTTTTTAATCGTATTAACTAATTCTCTGTCTCGGTTCATACGTCTGAGTACTTCCTCGTTTCTTATGTGTTCAACCTACGATATTCTATGCATTCTTCGGAACACCCACATCTCGAATGCTTCCAGCTTGCTAATCTCTTTTTTGTTCAATGTCCAAGTCTCCACCCCGTATAGCAGAATTGAATAAATGTAACATTTCACAAATTTGTATCTTACATCTAGAGCGAGGCTTTTATTACATAGCAAGTTTCTCATTTTTAGGAAAGTCATTCGGGCTGTCTCTATTCTGGTTCGTATTTCTAGTTCTGGGTCTAGATTGTCAGTTATCCAGCACACTTGTTCTATATGTTCATTGTATACATTTATATTGACTGTTGTGTTTGGTATTCTGCTCACTACCATTGTTTTTGTTTTCGTTGTATTAATTTTGAGTCCGACAGTATCTCCTTCGGTTGTGATACGGTCCATTAAGCGTTGTAGACCCTCAGGGCTGTCGGCAATAATTACGGTATCATCCGCGTACCTCAAATTGTTGAGTAATCTTCCGTTGACTTTGATACCATCTTCCGAGCCTTCAAGTGCTTTTTGGAATACTTGTTCCGAATATATATTGAACATAAGTGGTGATAGGACGCATCCCTGACGTACCCCTCGTTTAATAGCCACTTCAGTTGTGATTGAGTTTTCTAATCTTATTGCTGCTGTTTGTTTTTCGTATATGTTTCTAATAATTGTGATGTCTTGTTTATCCAGTCCTTTATGCTGTAGCACGTTTATTAATTCTGCGTGTTTTATACTGTCAAATGCTTTGACATAGTCAATGAAACAGAGATATACCTCCTTTTTTTGATCTCTGCATTTTTGCAGTAATACTGTTAATCCAAATAAAGCCTCTCGAGTGCCAAGGCCGTCCCGAAAGCCAAACTGTTCTTCGCTTAGGTCTTGTTCACTTTTTTGCGTATTCTGTTGTGTATTATTTTTAAAAATAATTTTAGCACATGGCTCATTAAGCTAATTAATCGGAATTGATCACATTTGTTCGCATTAGTTTTCTTTGGTATAGGAATGAAAATTGACTTTAGCCAGTCGTGTGGTATGTTTCCTGTTTGGTATATTTTATTGAACAGGTTTGTCATTATGTTTATGTTATCTTCATTTATGAGTTTCAGGAATTCTGCATAAATGTCGTCTGGTCCGGGAGCTTTCCGTTTTAGTTGCATTTAACACTTTAACTACTTCTGCTTTTAATATGTTTGGCCCCGTTTCGCCCTTCGCGGTGTACAGGAGGTTAACTTCATCGTCAAACAATTGTTGTACGTAGTTTGTCCATTCGCTGTTTAGTTCTTCTGTTGTAGATATCAGTTGGTTGTTACCATTTGTTAGCCTTGTTGGCAGTCGTTTTTTAAAGTTTCCAGTAACTTCCTTTACTTTTTTATGTAAATTGAGGAGATTGTGTTTGTTCTGCAGTTCTTCAAGCTCTTGGCATCGATTGTTCATCCATTTCGTCATATTTTGGTTTGGGTTTTATTGTACCTCTGTTGGTCCGAGTTTTTATATATTCGTCTCTCGTCCATTAGCTCTAAAATTTCCTTTGTTATCCATTCCTTTTTGTGATCGTATTTTGATGCTCTTACAATTTGGGCTTGTATATTGTTTAGCGTGTTTTTAAATTATTTCCAGATATTTTCTATTTGCTCTTGGTCGGTTTCAGCCTCTGTTTCGCGTATTTTTTTGAACTCGTTGTTTAGTGACGCGGATATTTGATCTTTTTGTATCTGGTCTTCTAGTATTGCCATATTTGGTTTTGTGTTTGTCTTCTTCCTTATCTTTTTTAACCTAATTCTGATGCGTGCTACTACATGGTTATGATCCGACCCCACGTCTGTTCCTGGGTAGGTCTTTGCTCCAAGAACTCCATTTCGATATCTTTTGTCTATTAGGATAAAATCGATTTGATTCCTGATCACATTTCTTGGGTGGTCTTGCGGTGATTTCCAGGTATAAAGGCGTCTCGGAGGTAGTTTAAACCATGTGTTGCTTATTACAAGATTTTCTTCTTGACAAAATTGTACTAATATGTCACCTCTTGGGTTTCTGTCACCCAGTCCATACTCCCCTACTACATCTTGAAGTGGTCCTTTTCCGATTTTGGCATTGAAATCGCCCATAATTATTGTTATCTCATCTTTTTTGATGTGTGATTTTAATTGTTTTATTTGGGTGTAGAAATTGTTTATATCTGCGTCGCGTTTTTCTGCTGTTGGTGCATATACCTGTATTATGTTAACATTTTTTGGTTCTACTTTTAGTTGTCATATTGCGGTATGAAATTCATAACCGATTTTTTCGCCTCTTTGTTCACTATAATTCCAACTCCGTTTGGGTGATCAGGTAGGTTGTTTCCAAAGTAATATACAGTTGAGTCGCCTATGTTCATTTTTCCTGACTCCTTCCACCTCATTTCGCTAATTCCGAGGACATTTATGTTTAGTCTCTTCATCTCTTGGATTGTATTGTGTATCTTCCCAGCCATATACATGCTTTTCACATTCCAAGTGCCAATTGTGATTGGTATTTCTTTTTCCTTTTCCACTTTCGGTGGTTCCTAGCATTCATCGCGGGATTCTTCGCACCCTTGACCATTTAAGGTCTGCCGCGGACTAGGGGCCGTTTTGTATTGATGTGTCGCCATAATTGTTTGTCTTGAGAAAGTTTAAGCGGTAGTTTCTCCTTGCTTTCCGCTTTGGTTTCTAGCCGCCCAATATGGGAACAGACGCTATTTGCAGCCGCTCAATCTGAGTCAGACGCTGCTGTTACTATGGGAGCCATTAAATTCATCAATTGAAGGTTGCCTCCCATAGCCTCTCATTTAGTTTAGCCTGTGTGCCGACACAGTATCCGGGATGTGGCCGCTTAACAAGCTTCTGGGACCCATAAATGAGAGTGAGAGACCACCCGGAGACCAATATCTCTGAATGACCCAAGGGTCCGGCAATTCAGAGTATAGAGGTGCTACTCCTGGGTGAAATCTCCCGTACATCCCAACCGACCAATAGTGGTCACATTCACAATTTTATGGAAAAAACACGTAATTATGAAAGATAAGGCTCCTTTTCCACCAAATATGTACATCAAAGAAGACTTCTCAAAGGAAGAATTAGAAAAACTGTTACAGCCCCCAGTTGAAGAAGAGAAGGAGAAAGGGAATATTGCAGTCATTAAATATGACAAAATAATAATCAAGACAGCTCCTCAACAAGATAAAAATCGTGATAAAAGGAAGAGAAAAGAGTCTGGCTCACCAAACACATCTTCACAAAAGAAAACCAACCCACAAAGCAAGGGGGCCAACAAACCTACAACCAAGGAAGTCCTGAAACCTGGCATATTCAACTATGTGGAACGCAGACGAAGTGCTTCTCTATCAGAGCAATCAAAAAACTAAAAACCCAAGCCGACACCTCAAGACAAAACAAGCAAGTAAAAACAACTGACCCCGAAACACATGTAATAACCACCAACATCCGAAAAAGAACCAAATAATATACAACTTTATCCAAATCAACTTTGGAAAAATGCACCCCAAGCCGGTTGGTCACCGTAGGGGAAGAAGACCACTACCTTCTAGCGAATAAAGAAAAACCAAGTAATATTTACATAGCCACTCTAAATACACTCTCATGAATACAACTACCCACTATACATGACCTTGTGGACTATAATAAAGCATTGTCTCCTTGGAGCATCACGGACATAAGACACATAACAAAAATAGAAAATGTGACCAAAACAAAACATCTCAAATGGCGGACATGTGCTCAGAGAACATAAAAATAAATGGACAAAGCACTTAACAGAATGGACTCTCCGATTCCAAACCAAAAGAAAAAGAGGAAGACAAAGAAAACGATGGTCCGATGAAATAAAAAAAATAGCAGGTCCATTATGGCAGCGAACAGCTAAAATTAGGGAAGAGAGGAAAAAGCTAGAAGAGGCCTATGTGTCGTAAAGACACGCCAACACCAAATAAAAATATTTAAAATGCAACATAAACAATTAACTTATAAACTATTGGCATATAAAGGCTATAATAAATAAAAAAAAAAAACTATCCATCGAAGCATTCCTCCCGGACCTATACGCAAGCAAATCGAACATCTACTTGCGCAATAGGAAATAGTAATAGCTAAGGCGTTGAAGGAAGTACTCAGAAAGAAAATAATGTTTTGTACTTTCTGCGGTTAACGTAGTAGTCCAAACCTCTAAAATTTATACAAATAATTTTAGTTTGCATGTCAGTGAAATTTCTACAAAAATAATCTACTTCTGTTTTGTTAACTTTTAAGCCATAATCTCAAAACTCCTGAAAAAGGTTGTATACAGATGAATAAAGCAAAATTAATTTCAGAATAGTTGGTTGGTTGACTTGGCATCAGTTTGGGTTCAGCGAACATTTCACTATGCAACTATGTCATTTGATAGTCGACGATATAAAAACGGCCCTGGAACAGAAGAAATAGTCTTCTTCTTCTCCTTCTATATAGGCAATTTGACTGTTTTTTTTTATTGATTTATGCCTTCTCTACGTAATGTTGTCACTCCATCTTTTGCGCGGTCGGCCAACGCTTCTTCTTTCTAGTGGTGATTTGTCCCTTGCTATCTTCACTATTCTATCGTCTGCTATTCTACTTATGTGATTGTTCCATTCTTTTTTCCTGTTCAGTGTCCATTCATTTATATCTTGCACGTTGCATCTTCCTCTAATTTCGGTACTTCTTATTCGATCTCTTAACGTGTTTCCTGTTATTCTTCTCAATATCCTCATTTCGGTTGTTTCCAATAGTCGCTGCGTTTTAGCTGTGTCCGGTCTCGTTTCTGATGCGTATGTCATTATTGGTCTTATAGTTGCTTTGTATATTCGAGACTTTGTTTCTATATTAATGTGTTTATTTCGCCATATTGTATTATTGAGACATCCTGCGATTTTATTAGCTTTTTGTATTTGATCTTTAACCTCTTTTTCTACATCTCCATAGCTAGTTATTTTGATACCCAGGTAATTTATTTCCATGACTTGTTCTATGCTTGCACCGTCGATTTCCAATTTGCATCTAATGGGTTCTTTGTTAATTACTATTGTTTTCGTTTTCTGTGCTGAGATGATCATGTTAAATCTTTTGCTGTTATATTGAATTTGTGGACTAATCTTTGCAGATTGTCTTCGTTTTGGGCTATTAAAACTGCGTCGTCGGCGTAACATAATATCTTGATTTCCTTGTTCCCCATTCTATATCCTCTTTCTTCGTTTACTTTCTTAATAATCTCATCCATTATTAGATTGAATAATAAGGGCTTAACGAATCTCCCTGTCTTATTCCATTGCCCATGTTTCTTGGTTCCGTAAGTTGTCCATTTATTCTTGCTTTCGTTTTGTTGTCTTGATATATGTTCTCAATTGTTTTGATGATGTCTATGTGTATTCCTCTATTATATAACAGATGGATTACGTCACCTAGTTTGACTCTATCAAAAGCTTTCTTCAGGTCGATCATACATAAAAGGCTGGTCTATTGTATTCAATTGATTTTTCATTTATCTGCCTTATCTCGAATATTGCATCTGTGCATGATCTTCCACTACGGAATCCTTGCTGTTCATCGTTCAGAGTTGTCGTTTGGTTTATTTGTTGGCAAATAATTCTTGTTGTTAATTTTAATGTGGTGTTCAACAGGTTGATCCCTCTGTAGTTCTCCGGTTCTTTCTTATCCCTTTCTTGAACAGCAGTATCAATATGCTTGTCCTCCATTCTTCCGGTATTTGGTTGTGTTTTATTATTTTATTAATTAGAGTTGTCAGCTGTTTCGTCATTACTGTTCCGCAGTGCTTTAACAGTTCGTTCGCTATTCCATCTTCTCCCGCAGCTTTCCTGTTTTTCAGCTTCCTTAGTGTCTCTTCTACTTCCTCCGTGCTTATCGTAAATTGTTCGTTTGCTCTAATTTCTGGGTTGTTTCGCTCTGGTTCTCTTTGTGTTGGTTGTTCATCTTCGTATAATTTTTTTAAGTAATCAATCCATGTATTCTTTTCTATATGTTTTGCATCTATTAATTCCTTCACCTCTGTTCGCTGTCCTCTTATAAAACGCCACATTTCTTTTTGCAAGCCGTAAAAGTCGTGTTCCATATCTTTTGAGAAACGTTCCCAGTGTTCGTTTTTAGTTTTTCTTACTAGTGTGTGTGTTTCATTTCTTATTCTTTTATAATTATCGTATGCTTGCTGCGTTTTGTTAGACATGTATTCCAGGTATGCTTTTTTATCTTTACATTTTCTTTAACTTCCTCACAGAACCAGGGTGTTTTTGCATTTGCAAGTTTTTGTTTTTGTTTATGTTTACTTTTCTTTCTCCTAGGGATTCTTTAGCTGCGTCTAAAATGTTTGTTTTTATTTTCATCCAACTGTCTTCTATTCCATCACTTTCTAATATTTGGTTCTTTTCGCTTTTTTGTGTTAATCTTTGTTGGTATAAGTATTTTGTTGAATCATTGTGTAGGCTTTCGATTCTTATCTTTGTGACGTATTCTGCTTCTTCTTTTTTGTTATGTATATATGTTTTCATTCTGATTTTACTCATTATTAACTTATGGTCGCTTCCTATTTCTGCCGATGTTAATGCCCTTACGTCTAGAATTTGTGAAGGGTGTAGTTCCTATTCGTCAAAATATAGTCAATCGTAGATCTATGTCCTCTAGTGTTCTCAAAGGTATATTTGTATTGCTCTTTGTGATGGAAGAATGTGTTGTTTATACGTATTTCGTTTGTGCTACAGAAATCCGTTAACAAGTCTCCGTTATCGTTTCTGACGTCCTCGTTGAATCTTTGCTTTATCCCCGGAATGATGTCATTTCCAACCCGTGCATTAAAGTCACCTAAGATAATTATGTATTTGTTTATAGGAATCTCGTTTATTGTATCCTGGAGGTTTTCGTAGAAAGTTTCTCTGGTGTTAGCATCCCTATTATTCTCGGGGGCATATATTCCTACTACATTTAGGTGCTTGCTTCCTGTATTCATTCTTATGCAGACAATTCTCTCTGATTTGTATTTGCATTTTACTATTTGGTTGGTAAGTTTTCTATGTATTAATAAAGCGACTCCTTCTTTGGCTCTTACTTCTTTTGATACACCACTATAAATCAGTACGTAGTTGTCTAATAGTGTTTGGCCTTTACCTTTCTTCTTTGTTTCCTGTACCGCGCATACATCTATTTTCCTGTCCCAGAGTTCTTTAGTTATGTCCTGTTCTCTTTTATTTAGAGATTTGATGTTCCATGTACTTATCCTAAGTATGTTCTTTGTTTTCCATGGTTTCGTAGTCCTGTTTCTTGCATTCGTTGTCATCGTTAAATCCGTCCTGTTCCGAGGCATAATCTTGTTTCTGTGAGCATATGTTTGTGTTCCATCTGCAAGTAGGTTACTGGCCTGGTTTACAGATGGCCCGCCTCCTTTATCCGAGCTTGGGACCGGCAACAGCACCTCTAAGCTACTAAATCCACCCAGGGGTGCTGCAGGCAGAGTTAGAAGAAATAGTGTACAGCAGTATTTCTTGGTGCCAGCCAGGTCTTCAATAAGGAGTGACATAGAATCCTCCTATATAAAATTAAAATACTATTAACTCCTACAGTTTTATCTAAGAGAGCGTTATTTTCAAGTCAGGTATAATAGCAAAACCAAAAATTTGTCCCGTAGCTTCAGGAGTGCCACAGGGGTCGAATGTCATACCTAATTTATATGTATGGTTTCTTCACTGATCAGCAAACTCAAAGGAACTTTTGCTAATGACACAGTAGTCCTAGCCATCGACTCAAATTTACTGATAGCAAGTCGTTTCCTGGAAGGCCAACTATATAATAAAATCAGTGCTAAAACTCTCTTTATGTCTATAATTACACAGGCCAATAATGTAAAATGTCTATTTATGCACTACAACTCCAAACAAACATGCAAGAAATACATCCCTAGTTTTAATAGTTGCAGATGTTATTAAACCAATTCCCTTCTCCTTTTAAACCCTTTACAGTTTCAGTCTGATTTCAAAAACAAATAAATCTAATAGAGTCAAATTAAGAAGTTCAAAATTAGAAAATTTTCTCAAAAATATCTTGTTGATGATGTTCAAAGCTGGAACTGTAACTAAGGAAATAAAAAATCCGTATTATTTTTCTGTAACATTTTCTATTAATAGTTTGGGCTACTCTGTCAGTACTTTAAAAGAAAGGTCTTTTAATTATTTCGACAGCAGTATGACGATCAATGATTACGTGAGTAAAATACAATGGATCTCCACAACTTCCAGTTTTACTCACTAAAAATTTAAATAAATAAATTGCTGTTAAACCTGTTTTTTTGTTTTCGGAGGTTGAAAAAAATTATAAACACTCATTTTGAGCAAAAAGAAATTCGATACTACGCGCAAAAACGCGCCAGTTTATGAGAATCACTCTGTACATGGCAACCGAGCAAAATATTATTCAGACGCAAATTTTCGTTAGTTACCATTCTTTTGATGAAGGCCGCAGTAATTTTTCAAGCAATCGAAACTCGGAGGGGCTCCTGAGCGTAATCGAATCAGCGCGTTTTTCGGGAGAGCGCGCGTCCTCCGAAATAATTAAAAATTAAGGGCACTTTGAACTCGGCGATTATTCCACTATATTTATTTAATAGCATCAATTATTTCATCTCGCTACTTGCAAAGAGGGACATCAAAAGTCCGTCTATATTTACCGAGGCCGGCGGCGGCGGGTAATGATTCCAGCTGTATCATTAGCAGTATTTTCGGTTCGGCCGCATGTCTGGTAATCAATCTAAAATCTCGGGAAACTAATTTCAGGTCTCACTTTGAAGATTTGATGGCCTATATTAATTATTGAGTGGAACTTTTTAAGATGGTTAAGCGAGCGTTCGTTCGCTCGAATTGGCAAAAAACGCCGCGCTTGGCGGCGCCGAAAAATTAATGCACTCGCAGGGCCCAGCTCTATCAGATAGTGGGCAGCTCTTTGAGAGCCGTCCTGCTAATTCAAAACAAATAGCCTGGCCCCACCGCGTTTTTGCCGGCGGCGGAATGGCCAGAGCGTGTGCAATTGCACATTTCGATTTTCAGCTGCGAGCGAGCGGAATGCTTATTTATCTCTCGGCGAAGCCTTGCGCGAGGCCGTAGATGTGTGAATTAATCGGGAGGCCGGAAAAACACGATTTTAAACTTAAGAGCCTGCCCAGATCGTTCCCGGATTGAACGATACATATTAGCTTTGTCTAATGGGAAATTTATTACAGTCGTATATTCCAGATAACTTAAATGCTGCAATTTGTAGCACCACTTTTGCCGGCTGCGCTCGAAGTACTTTTTTGGCGCAGAAAAAACTAATTACAGCCGCGCCACTTCGAATGCAACCTACAAGAGTTTACAGGGTTGTATCCAGAAGTAGTAGGACTGTTTTTTTTTCCGCGCGCGCGGAGCGATGGAGGGGGTCTGCAAGGCCGGATGTTATGGAGGGGAGCCTTGAGAACAGGTTTTGCGTGCGTTAGTTGAGTGTAGACCACTGTTTTAGTGACCTCCTGTTGTGACGCCTAGTTGTCAGTTGCGATGGAACCAAGTTTGGAGCAGCGGTACGCCATCAAGTTTTGCTACAAACTTGGAAAATCAGCGACCAAAACCAAGGACATGCTTACGCAGGCCTACAAGAAAGATACCATGAGCCGTTCCTCGATATTTGAGTGGCACAAGTTGTTTCGGGAGGGAGCTCGCCGAGGACGACCAACGCGTTGTCCATAAGGAGTTTGTAGCTCCTGAACAGACTGTAAATGCAAGATTTTACGTGGAAGTGCTCACACGGCTGTGAAATTGGATCACACGCGTGCGACCAGACCTGGTGGGGAAGTGGAAGCTCCACCCTGACAACGCGCCGTGCCACGGCGCATGGATTGTGAGGGATCTCCTGGCCAAATTCGGCGTTTCCACGTTGCCTCTCCCCCCCCCCCTACAGCCCTGATGTGGCAACGTCGGACTTCTTCCTGTTACCCCGGATCAAGAGGCAGCTCAAGGGACATCGTTTCGACTCGGTGGAAGCAGTCCAAGCGGCAACGATGAGGGCGCTGAACAGCATCCCGGAAAACGACTTCCAGAACGCCTTCGCGACCTGGAAGGCTGGCTACCAGAAGTGTGTGAATGCCCAAGGGGCCTGTTTTGAAGAGTATTAAGTCGATGTACCAAAACATTCAATAATTTTTTTTTTTAAATTAGTCCTACTACTTTTGAATTCCACCCTGCATATAGAAGTATCTAGCGAACAACAGACAGCTTCAGTATTACATAAATTTGCCTTGAACAACTGCTAAAACTTTTCTCCTTTTTCTTTTTCTGTTTCTTCTTATACATTTCAAGGATTAAGCTGATTAACCTGTTCCGGCACCTATTTTTATTTCGGCGTTTTTATTTTTTTTTTATTTTTACTAGTTGTCGTTATTTGAGCATTCTCAATAAATGTTCACACCAATTTATTCTATTCTCAGTAAATTCTTTAAGGTTATAACTTCTATATTTTCATTATTTTGGATATTAAATCTTGTGTATCTTTTTGTTGCTCTTAAAGACTATTTCGCTTGATTGTATTTCAAGTTATTTCTATTGGTTAATATCTAAGATTCAGTGCCTTAGACTAATGTAGATACGGTTATTGTTTTATAAAATTGAAGTCTTGTGTTTGGTCTTGTTTTGTATTTGAAATTTTCCAACGAATGTGATTGTTTTAGTTTTACTGGCAGATATTTAGTCCTTAATTTGTACTTAATATATAGTTTTTGTAGATTACATATTTAAAAATAAACATACTTAACATTTAGCACTGGGCTCTTCTTAAAACATCTTCTTATTGGATTGTCTTTGGTGTTCGCCTGTACTCTCTTTTCAATATCCAACAGTAGTCGGCCATCGTAGTACAGTTTACTTTCCTTGGCATTTTTTTCATCACTTTAATATTTTGATGGAGGCGCTTGCAATGTTTTTTGTCAGGAAAGTAATTTAGATGAGTACGAAAAAAGTGAACTTCGAGGCTCATGTTGCAACCAAGCAGTTTATAAGATGCTAACATCTCTTTAACTAATATAGCGTAATTTGTAGCCCTTGTGTTCCCCAAAAAGTTTTCTGAATGCAGCCCGTGCTCTCAATTCACACTCACTCATGGTTTTCTCGAATATGTTGTGCGCCATTGATTTTCGTAGTTGTAGGTCTATAAAAATGCCAGCTATGATTTTTGCAGGCGTGATTGATAGAAACTTAACACCAAAATACTGAAAGAATTTACTGTCCCTGTTAAAGCTGTTATGAATTGCTTTATTTAGCCAAGTTTGATGTGTAATGGTGGCAACAGCATTTCCGAGGGATCGATCAGTGCAAGCAAAAACAAAGGGTTTTCTCCGGCTCTGAACGTACTTCTGATTGGTCACTGCTCCCGAACTCAATGTTTCGTTCTAGCTTTGGAGTCCTATTCACACAAAAAACAAGAAAATTGAAGTCCTTTCACACGGATGATTGTTGAAGCTTGCACTGCACACTTTCCAGCAGAAATTTAAGATTTTCGTATTTTTTTCTTGGTCCTAACGTAAGTGAAAGGATACAGCTTATTTTACAAGCTCAAATAAAAGTGAAATTTCCAAGTAGAAGTTTAGAGTTTTAGTGATAATATTGACTGAAAAGGTGCAATAAGGCAGTAGCAAAGGAGAAGCATTATTGTAAGTTAAACGACAAGAAGAGATCGACGAGCTCCGCGGAGTTGACCGGGTCGGTTTCTTATCGTGCTGTTTAGAAACACTCGCCTTGAAATGCAGGTCCGGTTTAAATTTATATTTGTTTCAACAAGTTATAATTTAAATGCTGAATATACCTGCTAAAAGGGGGAAGACAATACAGACTCACAGAATATGTTAAAACTTCTGCAGGACACAAACAGTAAATTAGATATAATAGAGGACAGAAATCATAAAATGGAAAAAAGGATAGGTAAATTTCAAGAAAAGATAAATGAACTAAAAAGGACAGTTTACTAGTGCATAATGAGCATAAATTGCAAAACAAGAATTTTATTGCAAATAAGAAAAATAGAGAAGTTAGAAAAATCAATTAGAAAATAAATAATTACATTTGGAGTGGAGAAACAAAATAAAGAGAAAGACATTCAAATAAAGAAAATAGTAAGAACAATTCTAAGAGGTTTGGATATACCATAAATATGGAAGAGGAGATAGCAGAGATAAGAAGATTAGGAAGAGAACATAAGAAAGGTAAAAGACCAATAATGATAGAATTAAAAGCTGGAATAAAAAGATCAAGATTTTAAGTTCAACAAATAAATTAAATAGTACCAAAATCTACATAGAGAAAGATTTCTCTAAGAAATTCAAGAACAACGAATGTAATCAGTACTACTCATGAGACAACATACAGAAAAGGGGCATAATACTATCTTAAAATATAATCAACTGCTAATTAATAAAGAGGTGTTTTCTTTGATTATCCTAAAGCTTTTTGATAATCAATAAGATAAGGAAAAGATAATCACTGATAGTCAAGATGATAAAGAAGAAGACTTAATTGTAGATAATTTAAGTAACACTTTAAAAAACCCAAAAAAAGGTAGAACCACAAGCCAAAGATCCTCAGAGAGCAATGAGGATGAAGAACTACGTGATAAGCTAGTAGTAGGTACTCAACAAACTAGTAAATGAATATATGGACGGGCTACTGATAATGAATAAGCAAAGAATAAAAGGATATAAAGTTGAGGGATAATGAGGAAGAAACATTCAATAAAACTATATATCATATATATAGAAGCTTGAAATATTACATCTATTTTTAGAACATAGAAAAAATGAAAGTATATGGTATACAACTGGTTAAAGTTAGCGAAACAAAAAAGAAATGAATATCAGATGAGTATATACTTTACTATTCAGGAGTACAGCCAGATAAAAAGAAAAGAAGGAGTGGGAATAATTATGACAAAATAATTACATAAGATAACAAGATTAAACCCGATCTCCGCAAGAATAATACATATTAGATAGAGGAAGAAACGCACATAACAGAGATAATTATGCACCAATAGAAAGAACCCGAGATAAAATTATGGAAAAATATTACGAACAGATACGGAACGTAGTAAATTTAACAAGAAAGAATAATGATAACATCTTATCGATGGCCTATTGGAACTTGAGAGTTAGTAATGGTCACATCAAAGGAAGGGTTTGTCTAGAGAAATATGGGGAAGTAACTATTAACAGAAATGGAAACAAAATACTTAATTTCTGTCAGGTAAATGATACAATAATTGGAAATACTTTTTGAAAGCAAGAACTAGAGCATAGATATACGTTTAGGGCCGAGAAAAGAGAAGCAAAAAGCGTAATTGATTACAGAAAACTGACACATTGGATAGGCAATGTTTATACTGTAAATGAGCCAGAATTAAAAACTCAATACAAACTAGTAAAAGCAATACAATAATTTAAAAAACCTGATATAAGTAAAACATACCAAGTTGAATAGCACGGTAGTAATTAGGGATCGAGAGAAGTTATAAAAAAATTGTAAGATAACAATCGTATTAATAAAGGGAAGCCCAAACAAAAACGCACACGTTGGTGGAATAAAAAAGTAAGAAATTTAGTAATCAAAAAACAGCCTGGCGCAAATACATACAAACGAGAAAAAAGGAATACAAAAAGAAATATAACGAGAGTAGAAAACAAACGAGAAAAGCAATAAGGAGAACTAAAAAGAAGTTGAAAGGAGTTTGAAGAGGATCTTAGTAGAGAATGTAGTTTAAATAGAAAAATGAAAAGAAAAACTAAGAAAAATGAAAGGGAGGAATGGGAAAATAATAAAGATAACAACAAATTAGAGATAATAACAAGTTAAAAACGGAGAAAGAAGCTGTTGTTAAAGTGTAGAGGAAAAAATTGTATGATAAGAATTGCGAAAATTTAGAGGAGGGTATTCAAAAGGAAGAGCTGGAAGGCGCTCTAGTAAAATGAGAATAGATAAAGAATGCAGTTTTGATAGGATACACCCAAAACTGATAAAATAGCTAGAAAATAGTAAAAATAGTGGTTTTTAGGAATTTTAAGAATGGCATGGAGAACGGAGAAAGTACCAAAAGACTGGGAAAGAACATTACCCTACCTATTTACAAAAAAGGGGATGATAGTATACGCGATAATTATAGAGCAACAACAACATTTAAAATTACACAAGAATATTAGAAACAAAACTAAGGGCACTGACGGAACCGAAATTAGAATAACAGCCCGCATGTAGACAAGACTGAAAAACAACATACAGTATATTTGTTCTGAAGAAGGTTATCAATGGAATGATTGAGTCAAACAGAAAATTTTGATTATGCTTTATAGATATAAAAACAGCCTTTGATTCTATAAATGGAAATATAATATGGGAAGGCCTAAGAAGATACAGATATTAGAAATTCTAATAAGAGAAATTGAAAGTGTATATAAGAACGTCACCGCATACATATGGATATACGGGGCTACTTCAAAAGAATTTGAAATTAAAAGGGGGGTAGCCTTAGCCCATTACTTTTTAACGTAATAATTGATAAAATAATTAAAAACACGAATAAAAAAACACAGAACGAGAAGACATTTCTAGGATATAAGAACCAAAATACACATCTATAAAGCAATTTCAAGAAGCATAACACTACAATCACAGCAATGTAAATGAAAATACTTAAGAAAATGGCGGGAGTGACAAAATTAGATAGGATAAAAAATACGGAAATAAGGGAAACTTTACAAGTAGAAGCACTGGTAAACTTAATAGCCAAGAAATAATTGAATTGGTTTGACCATGTCCGGAAAATTAAAGAAGAAAGACTCCTTAGAAGAGTAGTGAAAGCAAAGAAAAGGGGAGACTAAAGAAGGCATGGATTAATCAGATAGTGAAAATTGGAAAAAAGGGAAAGACTTTGGCAAAAATAAAGCAAATGACCCAGGACCGTAAAGCATCGAAGAAGTGAACGAGTACTTAATCAACAGTTCTTTCTGACATTTTGTAAAAGGCAAGAGGATCATGAAGAAGAAGAAGAGGAAAAATAAGAAGTACGTTTCTTTCAGGCGTATTTATCTGTCTTACACATTTATTCCGTTTCTCTCACATGTCGCAAATGTTGCCACATATCAGACAATAAAAAATTACGTTTTTTTATTTCCACATTTTTAATTTGTGCGAAACCTGACGTAATGCGGAATTTTATAGGTCATTTGTGAAATCTGCGAAAAACCCTAATTCCAACGTTTCTTCATTTGAAAACAAAAGAAAAAAGTGGCAAGTTACTGTACCGTCTCCATATAGCATATATATTTATTTTTTTTGCAGTTGTACCTTAGAGTTTACGTCTTCTTTTTATTTTTGTAAAATATTGGTGAAATACTACCTTATTGCCTTACTTTATCACTTATTGTCTTACAGTACCACTCATGAAAGTAAATAAAAAGTGAATTTATACACTTTAATGTAAGAGAACAATTTACTATATAATATATTATTATACAATATGTAAAAAAAGAACAAAAAAATTAACTTGCATATTAAACATATGCGTCATAAAAAACACCATTTGCATTTAACACTGCTTTTATGATTCTAGGCATTCTTTCGATTAATTTTTTGTTTCTCTAGTGATAGATCTCGTTAGGCACTTAAAAAAGACGCTACTTACTGTTCTGCGCAGCTCACCCCATAGCAATTCTATGGTTTTGAGGTCTGGACTCTATGGTGGCCACGGCATTATTTTGCGCATTTATTTGTTCTTCTTGGTTCGCTAGATAGTTCTTAAAAAACTTTGAAGTATGTTTAGGATCGTTGCCTTGCATTATTAAGAATTCCTTCTTGATTAATTGCAACCCAGGTGGCATAGCGCTTTTCGTGGAAATTTTTTATAGTATCCTTTCCACACAATGCCATCGGCTTTTAGTAAGTCCCCGACACCAGCCAAGACTTAAACCAACCCACAAAGATCCCCCGTTTCTGGCCGAAAATTTCAAATTTGGATTCGTAGTCCATAATATGTTTTGCTAGTGTACAATGGTTCAAGGAAGATGCTTGTGCGCCCACTAAAGCCGTTTAGCCTCATTAAAACCTTTTTTTTCGAAATATGAGCATGAAAATTGCTCTCTTGAAGGCTAATATTGTCCTATCAAACTACGCAGCAATACGTGGGTCAGTTACTTTTTTATTCCAGTCTGATAAACTGATCCTCTCCATCAGATGCCTTCCTCTATCTCTGTAGCGTTGTAATAAAAGTTTGACTGTCGAAGCACAAACCCTTAATGTTTTCGCGATGTTAGGCACTAATAACCTTCCTTCGTGGAAAGTGAAAATAGCTAAACGAGTTTCTATGGAGAGATACTTACCGTGATTCATTGAATGAAAAAATTCAAAACAAGATATAAAAAACTCAAGTAAGAGGCACAAGGTCTGATAATGAACTGGCGAGCTTGGAATTTGGAGCTCCGGAAAGCGCACGTTTTTTTTTAATATAAACAAACATCTAAACCAACAGATAGGGGCAGAAACTGTTGAGTGACGGTAAAAACATTATGGTTATAAAAAAACCTTCAAGTGATTAATTATTTGATTCAAAACAATATTGTGGAAGGAGATGATAAAGGGTAAAACAAAATAAGCCTTATTACAAAAAGTATAGTTATTCATAGTATAATTGAGTTTTAATAAGGTATTCACACTTCTATAAGGTGTAGTATATATCTCGAAATATTTTTCTTCCTTAATCTAAGTTGATTGTCCTAATAATTTCTCAGAGTTTATTTTCCTTTACATTATCAAAGGCCTTTTAAAAATTCATAAAGATTTTATGTATTTCAAAACTTAAAAATGCGAGAACGTCCTTTTTATAAATTTATTTTGTTATATATCTTATACATAGTGTTGGGAAATGAGAACGCAACCACATTTATTATAAGTTGGCAACACCTATATTCAACAAGGCTCTTTGTCTCTATCTATGATTGACTTGTACGCTTTTAACCTATAAGTTAGAAATACACGTTCTTTGCATCTTTCAGATAAATCGTTTATTTATTTCCACTTAAATATCAACATGGTAGCAGAGCGTGGTTGATCGCTACTTGTGGAAACAGAAGAAAAAGTAAACGCAGTAAAAACTAAGAAAACCGGCCGGCGCGTTTTTTGTCCGATATACATTTTGAGGTTAACCGGGGCGGCGTGCTCGGTCAGAAATCACCTGTAAATCATAATTACGCAAAGAAGATGTCAAATTCAGGTTACAATCCATTTCATATCGACAGACTAGTTGGAAGAGATAACTATGCCAGTTGGAAGTTTGCAGTCCAGGCATATTTCGAACTCGACGATTTATGGAGTTGTGTCACCGGTACCAATACAAACCAAAGTAAAGAGACCAAGGCGAAATCTAAGTTGATTTTATTACTGGATCCTGTCATTTGCGTACATGTTCAGAATGCAACTACTTGTAAAGAAGTCTGGGAGAGTTTGGAACAGGTTTTTGATGACAGCGGGTTGTACAGGAGAGTAGCCTTGTTGAGGGACCTGATAACAACTACATTGGATTCTTCTCGAAGCGTAGATGATGTGAATAAAATAATGTCGACCGCCCACAAGCTCAGGAATATTAAGTTTGACATTGATGATGAATGGCTCGGTACACTGATGTTAGCCGGCCTCCCTGAAGCTTATAAGCCCATGATCATGGGACTGGAGAGCTCTGGCATCAAGATAAGTGCTGATTCTATTAAATCTAAACTCCTGCAGGAAATTTAATGCTCTGATAATTTAGCATTCTTCACAAGGAAAAAGGTCATTCAAAGAAATCAACATGATTCAACAAAGGCTTACAAAGGACCGCGATGTTATAATTGTAACAAGCATGGACACTTTGCTAAGAATTGTCGTGCTCCGAAAAAGAAAAATGTAATGTAAATTTTAGAGATGAAGGTTGTGATATCTATGATAAAAATGGAAAGCTCCTGTGTTCGGCCACACTAGTAAACGATTTATATTTGTTAAACACACACAGAGAAGTATTTTCTAACTTGTCTTGTTCAGATAACTTAAGTGGTTTGGTTCTGTGGCATAGACGCATGGGACACCTGAATTTTTCAGATGTTAACAAGCTGCCGGAGTGTGCTGAGAGAGTTCAGCCATTCTCATACAAAAATAAAGGTTCTATTACTTGTACTACCTGTCTCTCGGGGAAACAAACCAGATTGCCCTTTAACAACATTGGTTCAAGATCTTCACACTTGCAGCTGGTCCACACTGATTTATGTGGACCAATGGAGCAAGAATTTTGGGAGGTATGAAATATTTTATTACTTTTATCGATGATTACACAAGACGAGTTCATGTCTATTTTTGGAAAAATAAATTGAATATTGTAGGAGTTTTCAAAGATTACAAAAACAAAGTAAAGAATGAACATGAGAGAAAAATAAAGGTAATTCGTTCTGATAATGGAAAAGAATACTGCAATAGAGAATTTGAAAATTTCTTGAACAAACATGGAATTGAACATCAAACAAGTGCTCCGTACTCACCCCAGCAGAATGGTCTTGCTGAACGGATGAACAGGACTCTGGTGAAAGAGCAAAATGTATGTTGCTTGATGCACAGCTTGCAAAACAGTTCTGGGCAGAGGCCCTTGCAACGGCAGCATATATAATTAACAGATCACCTACAAAATCAATTACTGGCAAAACTCCTATGGAGATGTGGACTGGTAGGAAACCCAACTTGTCTAATTTAAAAGTATTTGGCTGTGAAGTAATGACACAAGTTCCAAAAGAAATACGCCAAAAATGGGACCCCAAATCCAGAAAGTTACTGTTTGTTGGTTATTGTGAATCTACCAAAGGCTACCGAATACTTGATCCAGATACCAATAAAATCATAAAAAGTAAAAAGATGTAGTATTTCTAGAAAATATGGAAAAATATGATAATAATATATACTTACCTTGTACATCCAACAGGAGCAGTCCAGTGATACAGCCACTCGAAGAAACATGTAAGGAAGAATTAGAGGACAGCACAGACCATTTTACTGGTGAGTCAAGCGAGGACTACCAGTCTGGCGAGAATGACAATTTATCTTACATACCATAGCAATCGATTGATCGCGAGTCACCAATAAGAAACATAAATTTACGTCCACGGAGAACTGTTCAGTATGCAGAAACAGATGACCATGATGTAAGTTACTTCTGTCCAATACTTAATTTAAATGATCCACATGTAGCAGACAAAGCATTATCATCATCTCATGCTGACCAATGGAAAAAGGCTATGCAAGAAGAGTATGACTCTCTGATCAAAAACAAAACTTGGTCACTGGTTGATGCACCATCTGGGAAAAGTCTTACCATGTAAATGGGTCTATAAAACTAAAACAAATGAAAAAGGTGAGATTATCCAATTTAAAGCAAGATTGGTCATCAAAGGGTGTACTCAGAGAAAAGGAAGTGACTATTATGAGACATATGCTCCTGTTGTAAGATATACATCTGTTCGATTCTTACTTTCACTGGCTGCGAAGTATGATTTAGAAATGTTTCAGATGGATGCCATAAGTGCTTTTCTTCAGGGCGACATAGATACTGAACATGTCACAACCAGAATACTACAAAGAAAATGATCAAGTATGTATTTTACATAAATCAATTTGTGGACTCAAACAGGCTAGCCGGCAGTGGAATCTTAAATTGAACAATGTTTTATTAAAAATTGGCATACAGAGATCACATGTGGATCCCTGTATTTATTATTTAGTAAATGAGTCTGCAACTATATTCATTGCAGTGTGGGTGGATGATCTTTTGATATTTACAAATAATAAAAATAAAACAACAGAGATTAAAAACAAGTTAAAAGGAGACTGCAGTATAAAAGACCTAGGTGAAATGAAGAATTGTATCGGCATAAACATAAATAGGAACCGAGAGGCAGGTATGATTATGTTAGATCAAGAAAAATACATAAACCTAGTATTGGACCGCTTTAATATGTCTGAATGCAAACCAGTTTGTACCCCGATAGAGGTGAATGCAAAATTTAAGAAAAATATCCCATACAGGGAAGCGGCGGGATGTCTGATATATCTGGCACATGTCACGAGACCTGATATCACCTATGCAGTTAACAAGTTGAGTCAGTACTGTAATAGTCCAGGAAATCAACACTGGCTTGGAATAAAAAGGATCATGAGGTATCCTCAAGGAACCAGGAACCTAAAGCTATGCTATGTCAAAGATGACTCAAAGGAAATAACTGGATATTGTGATGCTGACTGGGCGAGCGACCCAGTGGATAGACGATGGTGCACGGGTTATAATTTTCTGTTTCAGAATGCTTGTTTATCTTGGAATTCGTGTAAACAGCAAACCGTGGCACTCTCTACGGCGGAGGCCGAATACATGGCGATGGCGGCGGCAACCCAGGAGGCCCTGTGGCTGCGGCAGCTGATGGACGAGCTCGGTCAAGGTGGAGACGGCGCCCTACTCATCCACTGTGACAATCAAAGTGCAATAAGACTGGCATCAATAGACTGTTATAAACCAAAAACTAAACATATAGATATTCGTTTACATTTTCTTAGGGAAAACATTGTTAATTCTAAAGTTAAATTTAAATTTGTAAATGGTTGCAACATGGTAGCTGATAACTTGACTAAAGGTACTACCTTTGAAAAACATTTGTTCTGTATCAGTAAAATGGGTATGCGTTCTGTGGGGAGTGTTGGCAAATGAGAACGCAACCACATTTATTATAAGTTGGCAACACCTATATTAAATAAAGCACTCTGTCTCTATCTATGATTGACTTGTACGCTTTTAACCTATAAGTTAGAAATACACGTTCGTTGCATCTTTCAGATAAATCGTTTATTTATTTCCACCTAAATATCAACACATAGTATTTAATAAATTTATTCCTTTATAATTTTCTACTTTGTTTCTATCTCCATTCTTAAATGTTGATATTTTGAGTTTAGACAGTTATTTGAAACTTTTTGTTTCCCACACATATTAAACAGGTGTAGGATTTTTGGACACAACAGTGTTCGTTCGCATTTCAAAAGTTTCATATTTGTACCATCCTGGTGCTTTTGTGTTCTTCATATTCTTCATACATTGCTGCTACTCTCTGCATTTCTAATTTATCTAGTAAAAAACTTTTTATATCTAACTATTTGAAGAGAGGCTTCCTTGAGTATGTCCTTATCTAACCATTTTGTTTCATCCATTATTCTTTAATTTGGTGAACTCTCGCGATTCCTCCAGTCTCTTAATTTAATTTCTTCATAATTTTACACGCGATCTTTTGAGGTCCATGTAAATCACTTTCATTATTTTGGATAAACCTCTTACGGTCCTTGATGCGCTTGTCTTACTATACGCGCGGCTTATTTTCTTTGATATTGTAAATATTTTTTCCATTCTGATTATATAAAGCATTTTTGTTATGCTTCTCTCACTTTTTAATTTCCGGGGTCTATATTTTGAAATCTTTGGTTTTTCTGAGTTTTCTCTTTTTCTTAGGCTGCTGCTTTTATAACTAATTTTGAGTTTTTCTTTTCTACTTCAATATTCCAGCTTGTTTCCCTCTTTGATAACTGTAGGTGCAGTTCATATTGGTAGAAATTTCGAATGATGTAGCCTTTTAAGATATGTACTGTGTAAAGTTTTCTCGTGTGCTTCAGTCGGTTTTATTTTTCTTCCATTGTACCGTTATGCTCATCTGGACTATTAAGAGGAAGTGACTAGAATCAATTCTTTTGTGCACTTGTGTTATTTGATTAGCTAATTTTTGATTGCAATTATCTATTAGGGATCTATGCCTCGAACTGCCCATATATATTTAAGGATACTTATTTCCCGAGATAAGGTAGTCCCAATCTTTATTTCACTGAATATTGACCATTTTCTCAGCTTCTCGCCTTTACTTTACTTTTTTT
Source organism: Sinelater perroti (assembly GCA_036346155.1). Lineage (NCBI taxonomy): Eukaryota > Metazoa > Arthropoda > Insecta > Coleoptera > Elateridae > Sinelater > Sinelater perroti. Next base: position 894,172 of record JARFIY010000336.1, read on the forward strand.
TGTTGGTAATTTCTATTTCAACATCCTTCTTTGCTATTTTTAATGCCCCGATTTAAACTCACACCTCAAAACATCGATTTTATTTTCCTTTATTAATTGTGCAGCATTTACTGGAGTTGAAATATAAAGGGTCCGTCATATACTTTTTTTAATGCTATAAATAAAAAGTACTGAATTTTTTCCAATTTTTTTTATCCTTCCGGTTAATAATGGAATATGACTTCATTCATATGGCTGCCTTGGCTAGCCATGCAGTAGCCTATACAATCGGTCCAATTTTTGAGTACATTTTCGATTGTATGCAGCTCTATTTCAGCTATGGCTGCACGAATGTTGTCCTCCAAAGCCTCAATTGTCTCTGGTTTGTCGGCGTAATACTTATCTTTGACGGTTACCCACAAATAATAGTCCAACGATGTCAAATCGCAGCTCCGAGGCAGCCAAACGACATCAGAATTTCGACTGATAATGCGATTTTCAAAGTCAGTGAGCAAAAGATCGATTGTAACGTTGGCTGTATGGCACGGAGCGCCGTCCTGTTGAAACCAAATGTCGCCAATATCTTCCTCTTCATTTTATGTGAACAAAAATTCGTTCAACATGGCCCTATAACGCTCACCATTGACTGTAACAGCCGCTCCTTGCTCATTTTCAAAGAAGAATGGCCCAATGATGCCTCTGGACCAAAATCCGCACCAAACAGTGACTCGTTGTGGGTGCATCGGCTTTTCTTCGATTGCGTGCGGGTTTTCTGTGCCCCAAATGCGACGATTTTGCTTGTTGACACATCCGCCGAGATGGAAATGAGCTTCATGTGAAAAGATGATTTTTCGCCCAGAATCGGCATTTTCTTCAAGTCGATCCCAAGCTCATGAAGCGAAGCGAAAACGCATTGGATGGTCAGTTGGCTTCAATTGCTGAACCAATTGGACTTTGTACGGCGTCATACCTAGGTCTTTACGCAAAATTCGTCTCAATGTTGTCTCCGAAATGCCCAATTGTTGAGAACGACAGTGAACTGATGTTCCTGACGATTCACGCACACTCTCGGCAACAGCAGCGATATTCTCGGGCGTACGCACTATTTTTGGTTTTTTACGCGTTGGTTTGTCAATAAGCATGCCAGTTTCTCTTACTTTTTTAACAAGATAAAGCACATACGGGGCTGACGGTGCCTCTTTTCTTCCCATTTACGTACGTAATTTTCGCACACATTCTGCAACATTACCATGATTTTCAAAGTAATGTCGCAATATTTCCCAGCGTTCTTCAAGTGTATACACAACTATTTTCGTTCAGCGGAACGATAAAACTAATTTTCTGTCAAAAATCTCATGAGCTAAGTGTTGCCATTCACCGAATAACCGCTCGTTCAAAAAAAAAACGTTAGATGGCGGACCCTGTATAGCAACGTATTAGTCCAATTTTATTTACTGTAAGTCTGCCCGGATTGTTCACTTCTAGTTCTTGTTTCGGCAATTTAATATTTTGTAAGTTTTCGTTGCTAACATTAAATAGTAGGTTTATATGTACTTCTGACGTGACATGATTTCTATTTTTTTTGGTATCCGTAGTTCAGCTATACTTTTTGTACAAGGTGGGACAAAAATCTCTTTCTAATTTTAAAAACAGATTAGGAAAGAAAGACTAGTCTTTCTTCGACATTTATGTAACATGAAAAAGGGGGAAAAAATTTTACTATTCTCTCTATGACTACACTGGGCAATTTCTGCATATGGTCAACACTATTTGTCAATAGCGTATCGCCGGTGTTTTAAGTATTTAAATGAAAATCAGTCTTTAGAATCAGCACTAACTAATAAGTCGCATTGTATATTATATAAGTTAGTTAAGAAATAATAAAAATATGGATATACTTAGTATGAATAGTTGCTTTTTAGTACAATATAAAAATTTGTTATATTAGAAAGGTATTGGTGAAAAATCAAAAAACTCCGTGATCCCACTACGTAACCAAGATATAATTGTGGTTTTGAAGAGAACCAAATTTGGCACCACAAAGTGCGATTACTAAGGCACAAAATTAAATCAAAAATCTATAGAAATAATTAAAATGAAACTCCAAAAGAATGAATTATTCATATAAGTATTATGATAAACTTATCTTTTAGGACAATTATAATGTACTGAACCATATTTATCTTCAATGTCATCAAACGAACTTGCGATCATTTCTAATGTGAGAGTTGAGATTTCCAGATTACGTAGAAGCTTCGTCGCAAAAATGGTATATATGAAGGATTTTTTTATCAGTGTGCACGGTTACAGAACATTTGAATGGTCTCTCACCGGTATGGATGGGGATGTGATTTGCAATACGGCAAGCCTGCACAAGACCTTTTGTGTACACTTTACATATGTGCGGCTTGTCTCCAGTGTGCGTGCGCATGTTTATACTCAGATTGCTGCAAATGTTGAAGACCTTCATGCAGTACCGAAAAGTTAGAGGATTTAGAGATATTTAAGCTTTTGCAAATGGGTTTTTATGCGGGAAAAGAATTTTCTACTGGAAACATTTCTCCTTTAGAAATCATTCTTATATTTTTTCCCGGAAATCTGTAAATTATTCTTTGTGTTTTCTGTTTCTTAGGTTTCGGTAGCGGCTTCCTTTCGACCATCTTGCTGACAGGAATGAAGGACACCTGTAGTACAATGTACTTCTGAAGATTGCTTGTGAGTTCGGAGCGAATACTTTCGTCTTGGTCTTCGTAAAATTAGTCATTCGAGCTGTCATCAATAATAATACTAGGCTCCAGCGTAGAATGAAACTCGAGCTCCTTTTCTTTATTCTTTATTATACATTAGTTTCATAAAAGAAACCAACAAAACGCATTCGAAGTCGTGAGATCCGAACACAAGCAACGGTTACCTACTGCAATTCCTTACATTCTTTGACGTTTGTTCTTATATTTTCAGATTGGTCTGGTTCCAATATAAATTTTCAATTAGTATTACGAGGTGTGCCAAACAAGTTCCATAAATAGTTCTATAGCAGTGACTTTCGGAAAACGCTACCTAGAGTGAAATATCGAAAGTTGTCAGTGCGAGAGGTAAAGTAGCAATGCAACGAAACAATGAGTGAACATTGAGTTCTGCTCTAAATAAAAAGAACAGCTACGAGAACGCATAAGATGTTGGTGTAAGTGTGCGAGAGGGGAGCTATGAGCAGAAAATGTGCATACAACTGGTTCAAAACAGTTGAAGATGAGTCACGTTCGAGTCGGCCATCGATAAGCAGAATCTCCTACATGATTGAGAGAATGCGACGTGAGGTTTGTGACTGATCCTATAATTAATAGCCGGGGTATTTATCATTAATAAGGATTTGGTGCATACTATCGACCCCAACAAAAGTGGTTAAACATATAGAAAGAAAAAACGGGCGGAATGTTTTAAAAAATATAATGCTATGTGCAAAGGCGCAAGTTTTGTAAATGTGGCGATAATCCACATAGGTGTGACAACGGTTCTGAAGTGCATTTGTAAAAGGGCGTTTACTGACGGTTTCCATAAGGTTTATGAATGTTGTCAACAGAGTATTGTGAAGGGTAGTTAGTATTTTAAAAACCGATAAAAATCGTTTATTTGCACTTCTGCATCTTTATAAAGAATATGTATATTATCAATATACCCATTTACCAATCTACAAACTGCAAATTAATTTTGATTGTAAATACATAATATTTCATCGTCAAACCAAAAATTAAACATAAAATTTATTTAAATAAAGCTGCGCTCGCCCACAATAATTTTAATTTTGGTGGACAAACCCACTCCACTCTTTTTTATTTTGCGCCATCCGACGTTTCTCTTGGCCTTCCTTTGTCCCTGTTTTTAACGACCGTCGTATTCTATACTTGCTTAACCTACCTGCTGTCTCCCATACGTTGTAAATGGCCCCACCAGCTGAGTTGTATCTTCTCTATAAACTGATTCGATTCCCAGTTCCTCCCTCACTACCATCATTCCTTATCCGATCTTTTAATGTTATTCCTTTCACTGTCCTCAAATACCTCATGTCTGCTGCTTGTATTTTACTTTTCATCCTCTTTGATGTAACCCGTGTCTCGCATCCATAAGTAAGTATAATAATAATAATAATAATGGTAAGGCCCTACGCCCCGCGTGGGAGCACGGCCTGCGAACTGAGAGGTTAAGGCTCTCATACGTTCGCTCTCTCTGCCCGGTCGTCGCGCACCATCTCTAATGTGGGGCAATGTGGCAAGCACCGCACCTTAGACGACCGCCATTACTACCCCTTGTTCGAATGAACGCAGGTACCCAATTATTTTTAGTGACTAAGTAGGCCACCCGCCAGGCATCAGAGAGCACCGGGAATTGAACCCGGGTCCGTCAGCATCGCAGCCCGCCCCTCAACCACGGGACCACGCTGGCTGTCCCATAAGTAAGTATAGGCCTATAAATTGTTTTGTATACATTCATTTTTGTTTTGACAAACTTACCTTTTATTGCATAGCATATTTTTTGGCTTTTTCTACTCTCTTTATGAGATCTAATTCTTGTCTTCTGTTGTGATTCTTAGATATTCGAAGTGTTGTACTTGCTATATGTCTTTACCTTCCATTTGTATTTTAATTGTGCAAGGTTCTTTTGTAATTACCATCACCTTAGTCTTGTTTATATTTAATTTCATGCCATGTTCTTTTAAAGTTTCGTTCCAGATCTGTAAGTTCGTTTGTAGCTCTCTTTCATTTGCTGCCACTATCACTACGTCATCTGCAAACGCACATTCTGTTATATCAACTACTTATAAATTTCTGTATCCTAGTTTTAGCTTTCTAGCATTTCTATTACATTATTTTATAATGTCGTCCATGAATACTGTAAACAGCACTGGGCTCAGTACTCCTTTTTGTATAAGTCCTTCTTTCTTATCGAAACTTTTAGACCTATTATTTCTGCTGATTACATAATTGGTGTTGTTCCTATATAAACTTTTAATCGCTGCTAATAGATTATCATCGATATTTTTCTTGACCATATTTCTATTTACCCTGTCAAACGCTTTGTTCAGATATATGAACGCAAGCAGCATCTTCCTATTGTACTTCACTGATCTATCTATTATTTGTTTTAATGTAAATATATGATCTTGTACACTAAAACCCCTTCTAAATCCACTTTGCAATTGTGATAATGTATTCGCGATTTTTCCTCTTAATCTCCTCTTCAATGTACATTCATAGATCTTCATGGATATGTTTAATAGGGTAATTCCTCTGTAGTTCTCACAGTTAGTTCTCTCTCCTTTTTTGTGGATTGGGAGAATTTTTCCTATGTCCCACTCTTTAGGTATTGCTTTTTCCCTCCAGACTCTATTATAAATCGTTAGTAATAACATTTCTCCGTCTTCGCTCATATATTTTATCATCTCTGCATTAATTTGGTCATGACCGGCTGCTTTTCCAATTTTAATTCTTTGTATTGCTTCTCTCATTTCTTGCAACTCTATTTTTTCAGCGTCTTCATTTTCTGCACTCTCAATGTATATTTCCCTTAATTTATCGTCTTTTCCTCTTTCCTCTTCTTTATCCTTTTTATTCTCTATCCCCGTTGGGTTCAGCAATTCTTCAAAATACTCCCTCCATTTCTTCATTGTTTCCTGTTCACCTACTAGGATTTCACCTCGTTTATTTTGAATCTTACCCTTGTACATTGGTTTACCGTATCGTACTGATTTTAGTATTTTATAAAATAATTTCTGATTCTCCTTGCTGTTTCTCCAAATTCTTTCCATGTATCTTGCTTAGCTTTTAGTACTAAATCTTTAACTCTTATTCTTTGCTCCTTATATTTTTTGTATATCTCTTCCTTTCTGTTGTTTAAGTATTTCTTCCACATTTCCTTTTTGATCCTCACCTGCTTCTTAACGTTGTCATTCCACCGTGCTGTTTGCTTTTTGGTATTCTAATTGTTCCACACACTACCGTTGTTGCTTCTAGTATTACATTTTTAAACATTCTCCGTAGTTGTTCTAGATTTGCTTCTTCTACACTTCCTTCCAGTTCTCTTATTTTTCTACTAACGCTTTCTTTGTATCTGTTCATTGCTTCTTCATTACTTAATTTGTATGTTTTTATCGTTTGAAATTCTACTTTTTCGGTTATCTGTTTTCTTACCTCTTCAGTATTAGTTTTTTCACTTTTTACTTTTGCCACTAGTAGATAGTGATCACTAAATATTTCTACTCCTCTTCTAACCTTAATATATTTCACTGTTTTTCTGTTGTTCATCTCGACTAATATAAAGGGTGTCCCAGAATTAACGCATGATTTAAATTTGCCGCCATTTATGCAGTAAAGTGTTGACAACCATAAAACAAAAACAAATCGACAGCTAACAGTTTAGGGTTAGTAAAAATGGAGCTTCATTATTAAACAATATTTCAAAAATAATGAAAGCTTGGCGGCCGCTGTTCGAAAATTTCATACAAAATATGGTAGGAATAGTGTTTTAATTTCGTCAACTGTGAAGAGATTAATTGAAAAATTCCGAGAGACAGGATCCGTTGGAGACGCCAAACACACTTGTCGTCCAAAAACAAGCCGTTCAAATGTCATCATCGAAGCAGTGCGTGAGAGTGTCGGTGACAATCCAGGAACCTCAATTCGGCGTCGTGGACAAGAATTGCAAATTTCAAGAAGCTCTCTACAGCGTAAATCTGTGTCTCCATGCTTACAAAATTCAATTAACACAACAACTGAAGCCTAATGACCATGCACAGCGAAGAGAGTTTGTTGAATGGATTATTGAGCATCAACAAATGGATGCTGATTTTTCGAGCAAAATCATCTTAAGCGACGAAGCACATTTTCACCTTGATGGGTTTGTTAATCGCCAAAATTGCCGCTTTTGGGGTTCTGAGAACCCACATGTGATTGTCGAAAAACAAATGCAGCTACAACGTGTCACTGTTTGGTGTGGAGTTTGGGCTGGAGGCATAATTGGACCATACTTTTTTGAAAATGAGGCTGGTCAAGCAGTGACTGTTACTGGTATTCGATATCGCGACATGATAACACAGTTCTTTTTGCCGAAATTGGATGATATTGATGTGGCCAATATGTGGTTTCAACAAGACGGTGTCACATGTCATACAGCCCGTGAAACACTTCAATTACTGCATGAGACATTTCCAGGTCGTGTACTCTCTCGTTTCGGTGATCAGAATTGGCCCCCTAGATCGTGTGATTTAACACCATTAGATTTCTTTTTGTGGGGTTATTTAATATCACAGGTCTATGTCAACAAGCCCACAATCACGCGTGCATTAAAGGAGGAGATTCAACGTTGCATCAACGAAATTCAGCCACATTTATGCAGAATGGTCATGGAAAATTTCGACAAACGAATGCGTATGTGTATGCAAAGCCATGGAGGTCATTTGCCCGATGTGTTATTCCATAAATAAACCTATCCTATGTACTTTATGATCCAATAAAAAAATTACAATCAAAAGACTAAAAACTGTGTTTTCTATTTAATACAAATCTTGCGTTAATTTTGGGACACCTTTTATAATCTATTATAGATCTTTCCTTCTTGCTTGGTATTTCTCTTGTAAACTTATGTATGTCTTTGTGGTTATAGAATGTGTTCGCTATTACATAAAATGGTTTCTTACAATGTTATCCGCGGAATTTCTCAGAGTTTTTCAGGTGATAGAAAAATGCTATTTGATAGGCGCAATTGGACTTTCTTTATGACAAATTGGTACTAATTCATTTTGTTTATTTTGTACCCCAAGCCCAAAGTCGAGGTATTGTGCCTTCCTTATTTCCAAATTGAAGTCCACCATGTGATGTTTTTATTTCTGTGTAAAAGTTTTTTTTGTCTCTTCTAAGTGAAGCATAACATTATACAATTGTATTACTATAAGCTTTGTTGGTAGTTGGAATATTGGTACTCTGTCGGAAATAGAAATTTTAAACCGTTATGTTAAATTCTTTGGTACTTTTTTCTTCTTCTTTTACTTTAGGTTTACACAACATTCTTCATGCATTATGGCGTCTTAGTTTATGTAGATATAGAAACACAACTTCTTAGCCGTCTGTTCTGTGGTCGGCCCAGATCGCTTTTCTTTTCGACCTCCAGCCTCTTTTGATTCATCTGCCGTCACTGGCTTTTTAGGCACAGTTATTCCACTCATTTATTATAATTTATCTTCTTAGTCTATTTCTTCTCTCTTTTCCTAGTAACACTCTTAATGTATCTTAGTAGTTTAAAGCAATTGCTTTGTCTTGCAGGTATTCGCACGTGTTGTATACTTTGTTTGTTTTCAGTTCTTAGGCATTTTTTGGAGATAACTTCTTTTAGGTATTCTAATACTTGTGCTACTTTTATAGATTATTGTTTGACGTCGTAATAATTATTTCAGTCACTTGATATTTCTACCTCTAAAGGACTTACCCTACATCTTCTTTCTAATTACTAATCTACACCGACTGGGCTTTTTGTTTTAGTCTTTTTGATAGAGATGTTTCTATATCACATTTCAGCCACGTTAAAAAACTTGAAGAAAAGTTCCTGCAAGTCATCTTTAGAGTACTTGAAACGGTGTTGCTCACACCGGAGTTTGGGCTTGTTTTTTTAACTGCAGTGATGCTTGTTTTGTCCAGATTCTGTATTTAGAGTTGGTATTTCTTGAAATAAGCTTCCACTTTCTTCTCTATCTTCGCTGTTACTTAGTCGCAGCCAACTTTTATATTTGAAGCATACAGAAGCAAATCAAAAGTAAAAATTTCTTATAATAAAAATTAAATTATCAAAGAGTACTGGGGTAAAACTGAATCTTTACTTATATTGTTACAGAAGCTATAGAACACCACATATTTAAAATGATTTTAGTAGATTAAGTCACATAGATTTAGTGCATAATATGCAACAACAAGAAAAAGATACTTTTTTGTAAATAAGTTAAAACATTGTCTCAAAGAAAATTTGACTATAGTAAATTTAAATGCCCAATTGGACAAGTAACCCTATGAAATTAAAAAAAAATTACATTATACACAATATTGGTAGAGCACATAGCCAGCTAGTGCTTTAGCGATTAAGGGGCTTAGCTGAGGTGCAACGAACCCTGGTTCGATTCTGGGATTTAGATGCCTGGTGTGGTAATCTACTGAGTCAATAAAATTTCTAATTGGGACGTAGTAATGCGGTTGTTTAAAACGTTGTACTTGTCACATCGACCAGTTTCAGAGATGGTAAACGACCACTGGGCAAGTTTATTGCGTTGGTCTTTCTTATAAATGAATGATAACATTCTTAAGACGTCAAAATTGTTTTTAGCGTAAAGAGAAGAAATATGTGTCAAAGCAGTTTAAGCCTTAAATATTAATTTTGATCATTTTGAAGTAATTCAGATGGGTGTAGTTTTAATACTAACCAAATTAATTTAACTCTAACACTATTCGTCTAGGAAAAACTAATATTACCACATAACTACCTTACATAGTCACAAAATAATTTGAATACAAGTAAATCTGTTTTAAATTTTTACGCCGTTTCTAGTTGCTCTGCAGAAATGAGCCTACGTTTTTGTTCAGCTTCTACGATGAGATTTGATGATTAAAAAATATTTGATTGTGATAATATTGTATGACATACGACAGCCGACATATGATACATTCTTAAAGCTTTAATTTTTAATAGCATATTACCATGGGACTAATGAATTATTGTTTTGTCTGCATAAAATGCAAATACTCCTTTTCCTAATCATTAACATTTATAAAATATGTAACAATATTGTTAATAGAGGTAAAATGACAGCATTGATAAATAATACAAATTTAGAACAAAAATGGAAAATTTACGACTAGTATCAAGACTATTAAATTGTCTCCAAATCTTCAAAACATTTTTTATTATAGTAGGAGCTGCACTATTTCACTACTTTGAAAATATAAATAAAGGCATAAGTTAAAACGTTAAACAAGATTTGGTTCAGTAATCGAGAACAGAAAAATTATAATTTTAGAACCTTTACAAGCTCAAGGAGGGTTATATATCTCATCATCCACTAACCAAATTTGAAACTGCAACAAATTTAGATAACAAGAAAAAAGGCATCCCAAAAGAGCTATTGCTGAAAGATTACAAACACTAAGTTACTTCTTTGGAGCAGAGTGAAATGACTACAAGATTTTGGAAAGCAAAATTCTGATCATTATGGAGAAAGCTTTTGAATAGCAAAATACGCCGCAATCGCACATCATATTACTAAAATACCCAGCCATGTTAGTGTTACCGAGTTAGGATGTTGTAAATGAACTGTTTAAAATCTCTGCTTTCAGCCAAATTTTATATTTACATATGGAACTTAGCTATCTTAATTAATAATCCGTGTTTCAGTATTTCAACTCCAAAAATTTTTAATTTTAAAAACTTACGAATTTCACTACACAACCGTATATTACGTGTTGAAATTTGGTAACACATTAAATTTAAATATGTAAATAATTATAGTTCCAGAAAATATACGTTGTAGAACGAGTGGCCTGCAGGTTCTATGGCGATCTAGAATTTTGACCAAAATTCTCATAAGCCAGGTCGTTAAGGCCCTCTCAAGGCTGCCATCGTCTCAATTTATTATTAGAAATCCGTACACTCCTCCCTAATATCAATCAGTGCTTGTGTCATTAACAAAAACAAAGCCGAAGGCAACGTATTACAAATTGATGATCGGGACCTCTCGGAAAGAAGTTTTGGACCAGGGGGCCGCCGGCCCCGATCTTCTCGCTCCCGCTCCCCAAATTCGGGCGGGCCCCGAAAATCAATTTTGGCGCGGCGCCCGACAGAGGACCGGTCAATTATCGGCCCGAAAATCAACGATTCGGGGCCCAGCCGCGCGGCCGCCGAGTGGCTCAAAACTTTCTGCCGCCGTAATGTGATTATAATTACAAAGGCTGATAAGGCGGATTGAGCCGGGCCGCCTACAAAAATCAAAAATCCTATGCGCTGATGATGCCCGGCGGGCATCAAGGCACAAATTGACAAAGAACTGAATTGCCTGACTTAATGCCTCCATGCATCACAAGAAACACACCTTGATCGAAGTCTGATGGGGCGCTCGTTTTTTCGCCCCGCGCGCCTCTTCCTCAATTGCCGCCATTAAAAACGTGTGAATGTATTGAATGCTGGACGAACGTTTATCGTCCGTGCTGCGGATGTAATCAGGCAGAAGAAAGGCGGCGATGTCATTAGAAATCTGCATTGCGCGCTGATGGATTTGCGAATGATACGTAAGACATTCACCTGGACAGCAATTTAAAAAATGGGACTAATTTATGAAATTATGTCATTATGTTTATACAATTGGTGACTATGCTTTAAATGATTTGTACTTTCCACAATTGCGCAGAACAGTTGAATTTTATTGGTAAACCCCATTCTCTACCTTTTTCTAAATCCTTTAATCTTGTTGTATCCAACTTAAAGTGCCTACTTTTCTGTTATTTTCTTAAAAAATTATTTTTCTACTGTCTTCCTTATACCATAAATTTTCCTCTCATCTGCTAGGTCTTTAAGAGAACTGAAGATCCCAATTGTTTTATTTTCCAAAATTCTTATCAACTTCTCTAATTCTCCTTCTAATCTTTTCCAGTAATGCAACTGTCATCTGTGTAAGCCAGGCATTGGTGGTTCTTTGTTATCAGAGTTTCCATCCTATTTATGCCGCTTTTCTTTCTAGGACGATGTTAAAAAACGTAGTTAAAAGTTGATTCCTCTACCATAAACATTTTATATCAAAATTCTAATGACAAAATTTTGTTTTTTCTTATTTTACTAATCATTCTTTTCAATTTTTTTAACTCATCTGGTATTTTTAGTTTACGCATAATATTGCATTTTATTGCATTATATTATTGTCTAAAATATGTGAAACGCGTATAAGTGTTTCTTGTTTATAAAACTAAATAAAGAAATTTTTATTTCTTGCTTATTTACAATCTACTCTTTAATTGAGTAATAAGTAAATGGTAGAATATTACATGTCATGTGGGGGGATGTAGCCAGTGCTATTCTTCCGAATAATTAATGTTATGGTTGTGGAAGCTAGTGGATGAGGTCCTGTGGCCAATTTCGCTGGCGTCTGCGGACAATTGCAGGTGGGTTGGACAGCTGGACAGTAGGTGGTGGCGAATCTCTGGATTTCATATGCAACAGTTGGGATGTTCAGATCTGTGTAGAAGGTATCGTTCCGAATATATCAAAGCGAGTTAGTAATCAGGCGGAGAATTTTAGATTGAAACTGCTGTAATATTTTGGTGTGGGAGGCCTTTGTGCAGCCCCAAAGTTGTACCTCATAGGCCCATATGGGTTTTAATATGGTCTTCCATAGAAGGAGTTTGTTTGTGAAGGAAAGTTGAGAGCGGAGCCCCAGCAACCAGTACATTTTCTTGAGTTTTAGGTTGAGTTGTTTTCTTTTGATGGATGCTTCAAGTGAATTTTGCGTCAAGATGCAGCCCTAAGTATTTTACTTCAGAAAGGGAGGTGTCATTGAATCTGGTTTGTGGATAGATTGCTCGTCTGGCGGTAAAAGTTATTTGGGCGGATTTTCCAGTATTAATTGAAACCCTCCAATGTTTGGTCCAGTGTTGAAGGCGATCGGCTACAACCCGCGGTGTTTCACTAGCTACTAGAATAGCCGTATCGTCTGCGAATGTGGCAATCACTGTGTCGTTTGTGGTTGGCAGGTCGGAAGTGTAAAGTAGGTAGAGGAGTGGCCCCAGTACACTGCCTTGCGGGACTCCTGATGTAATGTGGTGGTACTCAGAGACCGTGTTGTTGATTTTGAGTTGGAATAGCCGGTCAGCAAGGTATGATTTAAATAGCAAAGTATATTTATTTAAGTATAAAAATTTGATCCGTTACCTATCGGCTCCTCTCAACGCTCCCTTGATACTTTTTTCCAACCTCCCTTTTGGTATACTGTTGCATCTATCCCTGATACAAGTTGACAGCTCTTTGTAAGTAGTATCCAACAGAACAATGTCTCTGTACTTTTTAAACTCATTTATGCCTCTCTTTTTACGTACTGGTATAATTCCTTTCTCTCAAGCTTCATGCATATTTTCTTCTTGCTATATATACTAAATTAATCGTGCCACAGTCTTAGACAATAAATCTGCATTTCTTCTTTTTAAAATATGTTACCTCTTTCTTAGTAAGCTTTTAAACATTTGTCGTATTTAACTCTAATGCTTTATCTACTCTGCCTTTGTTCTCGCTATCTTGCTTATCTCTTGTTTTTAAAGTATTTTTTCGTCCTTTTACTATGTTTTGTTCAGCGCCCAACAACTTGCCCTCCTTACAAGAGAAGAAAAATAATTTTGTATTTTCTCCACTGTCTTTTCATCCCCTAATAAAAGTTGCGCATTTCCTTCCTTTTATATTTTTCTTCTACCACCTATAGTGCTGCACTAAATGTAACATTTTTATTGGATAAAGACATCGACCTTATTTTAGAAATCACGCGGTTTTGTTATCATAAATCTCATTATTGACTTTACGTTATTTTGCTTCGGGTCTGTGTCAATAATAATTGATGCATAAATCTGCATCAAATAAAATTGTGCACAGTGCTTCTAGGTCGATAGTATAATTAAATGATCAATATATACATGTGCCATTCCAAGAAGACGGAGCAAGATTTTATTACGATTTTTATGAAAGAGCCTGATTTCCACAATTTATTGGTGCTGCCGACTGCGCTCATTAAAATTAAATTCCCTAGTGGAGTAAATACATAGATATATTGTATTTGAAATTTTTATTATTTAAAATAACATTGTGCGTCGGTGGTCAAAATCGTCAAATGATTTAACCGTTTGCAACTACAGTAGAGACCTTACATAATGATACCATTGAGAAGTCGGGTAACTCGACCAGAACATTTCTATAACAAATCAAAAATTCGAACACATAATGTTATAGAACGATGTTTTGGAATTTAATATAGAAAAATGCCGTTTTACTAATTGAGTGCTTAAAATAAGGTTGAAATTATGTAAAGTAGAAGCACCATCTCGTGAAGCGTTAGATTTTATGCAAGATTTAACATCGACATTATCAAAAAAAAAAAAAAAAAGAAATTCCACTATAGTCTTAAATAATTATGTTTCTGCTGCAACTTTCTTGTTTTATTAATGTTTTTTTCAGCAAATTTTATTTGTTGTTTATGCTTTTCTACCGCAATTTTTGTTTCTTGTTCATGTTTTTCCGTTAGAAACTTCACTTCATGTGAATACCTTACCTAACTACATTTTTTTCCTTTGCACTATATCAAGAGGTTTTTTTGTTATTGCTAATTATCAATTTCTTCTTTTACCCAAGCAGACAAAGTACTTATAAGTTGATTTCTGTTCTAATAATACACACAACAATATACACAAATGCATATTTTAAAATATTGTAATATATACTTCGATTAGAATAATCATCATTAAAGTTTGCTGTAATTACTTTACTACAAATCTAGTTTCCTAACAGTTCTTTAATGGTTATATCAATTTACATAATGAAAACTAACGAAGGGCCTCTATCAGTTCTTTGCCATATTTTCTTTGATTTTCTTCATAAATTAATATTTATTTTTTAAAATACCAATATCTACGTAAATGTGCCTTAAACCTATCAATAATTTGGCAAAATCAGAAATTTTTGGGTCTGTGTCCTAACCTTAGTCGTAAAGCTTGCCTCCGTACCGCCTCACGGAGAAATCAGTTTTTTTGTGTTTGTCACAAGCGCCTCTGTCGATCTCACAAGTATATAGGCCACGCGCGATGCAGTTTCTGTAGCTTTAAATGCTAAAGTGTAGATCTTGAGCAATCTAAGAGATAAACTTCTGGATCATGGGAATATTGGCATCTCAATGAAGTTCGTAGTTTTGTCACGAACGACAAAGGCGCACCTGGAGATTGTTGACGTTCGTCTTTGCAGCTCCAAATTGGAGCTGCATATGTCATGGGAGGTCGTATGACGATCTTATACAAAAGTAGTTTGTTGTTTGTCGATAATAGGCTGACAGAGTAGAAAATAAAACCGACTGCTGATCTTGCTGCTCTTGCAACCGTCCTGTCGATGTATGGTTTTCAGGTCAATTTCCTGTCCAGAATTACCCCGAGGTAGGATATGACTCCCTTCCAATGATTCCGAGATTTGCAAGTTGTAACTAACGATGTGTTACTGCCGTGTCGTGTGCGTACTGAGCCAGTGTAGCCAAGAGCGTCATTGGCATGTCCCAGATGTTATAGAACGTCGGGGACAGCACGGAGCCTTGTCGAACGCCAGCTTAAAGTCGCTTCTCCGAAGACTTCATGCCACCGAGCTTGATCCGAACTTCCTTTCGAAGAGGAAGGACTGGACAAGCTAAACCATTGGCAGCGGAATTGCGATGGAGTCCATCTTGCACACTAACCCATGGTGCCATACCTTGTCGAAGACTTTAGCCATATCTACAAAGAGCACACCGATAGTTTGCTTCTTGCTGCAACTTTTCGTGATGCGCAACACCATCCGAAAAAGCTATAGGGTAATGTAATGGCCGGAGCGGAGTCCAAACTTACTCTCGGAAATCAGTGTGTAGATTATTTGCTCTAAAATTTTCCACGGTCGACAACAGACTTATCGGCCAATAGTCCCGGTGGAAGGCCCTAGACTTCCCAGATCTAAGGCAAATGATAACATCAGCCACCTTAAAAATGTTGGAAACATGCCGAAAGCGAGGGGCAGCGTTGGTAATGGTGAGTAATGAGAGCCTAATGTGCTAAGTTCGAGATTTCGTCTGAGCTGTGCGCCTTGCGGAGTTTGAGGGTTCGGATGAGTTGGAAGACTTCTTCGTAAGTTGCTGGGCCCGGAGATGACCCACGAAGCGGTAGTTTATGTGGTCAAGTTCAGCGTTGCTATAGTTCAGGTCACACTAACCTCGTCGCGTCCCGATGCTTCTCTCGTATCCGCTTTTTTAATTCTAGAGGTAGCATACCTCTTTTATCTTTGCCACAGACAGAGTTAGTGCTTGGCATTGAAGTCTCCTGCCAAGACCGTTGCGATTTTTTCCTCAACTAATCTGTTTCCAAATCATTTTTCCTTCTAAATTAAGTTCAGAATCTGTTTTTACATTTGATAGCGTGCTTCTATTTATTTATTCAAAGAGGTAGTTTCTTTATCATAAAATGTGGGTAACGTTTACTTTCTTCTATTTCCTATGTATACATTAAATGGGAGTAACTCGGGAAATGCTACTAATATTTAATTTGAAAAATTATTTTCTCCTATAGGACTTTTCTAACACTAATAGCAAATAAGGATGGTTTTACTGACAGCACTGATCTTGGTTTTGCAACGCATTTAGCCATAGTTACCTATAAATCAACAGTTAAACCAAATTCAGCGATACCATAGGCAAAAATCGCCTAATACCTCAACTACAGTGTACACTATCTCAAAAAAACGACAATTAAGATAAATTTAAACCAGATGAACAATAAATAATACACCCCCATAACTTATCTCACCAACTTTAAATTATTATCTATTTTAACAATAAATCAAAAAAAAAAAAGTTTTCCACCAACCAACCGACTTACCCAAAAATATATATTATAACGCAGAAAACAAAAGATAATAGCAAATAAATATTACTGAGCACGATTTTAAAGATGTTCTCTGCAGTAGTTAATAAACTAGACCTACCATCTACCACACATTACTGCAATATATGATATACTTTGTAAACCATCCAGTCGACAGCCTATGGTAGAGCAGTAGATATTATAAAAACTATAAATTACTCCCTTCTAACATCTTAGCAAACTAATAAATTTAAAAACTTATTAATACCGTTTAAAATGCGCCGTACGGTCCTTCAAAGCGTTCCACTGACACAGAAAATATAAAAAGTATTTTGAACAACTAAGTGATGAATTTAATGATAGTAGTGATCTGAATGAAAAAAGTTCAACTTAAAGATTACAATCCGTAACCCTTAAAAAATACAATCTTCTTTTAAAATCTAAATCTAATTAATTTACTAGGTAATTAAAAAAATATTTACTGATTTTGGCAATATTGAATATAATGAAGAATTCACGTATGACCATTTAACTTTTAACTGTATATAAAGTTCTAACATAAGAACTAAAAAAAAGCCTACAAGATGTCACGCTACTTTGAAGTTATTTTAGCAATTAGTAAACCAGTCCACTAACTTAACATTTAAAATAAATAAAATTTAACTTAATAAAGCACAGCAATATCTAACACAATTGCCTAAGAGGCAACATCTTTCAATATGAATAGTTACACTACAGTCGGTAAGTAGTGCTTACCAATAATAATAAACAATAAATTGGTAACATAAAATGATATTTAACAAATTAACTCATAATTTGTAAATACTACCTCACAAATCTTTCAAAACCACTTAATGTAGTAAGTTACTAAAAATTTCAAAAAGCCAAATATTGCAATATCGATAAATAAAAGAAGCGATGGCACAAGCACCAGATCTGAGGTTAGTAAGGCAAATGCGTTTGCTTAACATCTCGTGAATGTTTTTACATCGCCAGAACCAAGTTCAAACGCAAGTGACAAACCCATTTTCAACATTATAGACGCACTGTGACAACTCTCTTTGCTAAATAAACCACTCTTATCGACAGAAGTAAGAAGAAAATTTTACACTCAAACCCATATAAAGATTGTAACTATAATTTTATAGTTGCATAAATCTTACGCAATCTATCGATAAAAACGGTCGCCATATTTCAACAACATGATATGCCCAGTTTTGTAATAATAAATAAAATAAATAAATAAAAACAATATCTTACAAACCGATAAGTTTTCTTTTAATATTGTCAGATATATCTGAAAGACTTTTGCTATACAGAAGTGAGGACACTGTTGATCTAAGTCTTATAATTACAAAGTAGAGTACTGAATCTCTTACTGTATTTTTATATATTGCTAATAATATTGCAAATACAGACAATACTAGATATGCACATGCCAATAACATATGCGATGTATGTTTATAGAATACTGAAGATTGCATCTGAAAACCTTCAAAACCAACTTAATCTTCTTCAGAATCGGTTTACCAAATAGAGGTAAATCTGTGCTGGATGACTACACGTGTGGTTTGAATACATATAATTCTAGGCCCAGTATAGCTTGTGTTTTTGACAAACCTATTTTTGACTTACCACATAACAACTTAACTGACCAAATCCATTCTACTAAATCTACTATGAGATAAACCACTGTCCCTATCGCCTACCTAAAACATGTCAAAATCTCATCAAAATTTTAATATAGCAATAACACCGACACGTTTTAGGATTCGTAATTTAGATAATCCAAATTTAGTTTTTATTAATTATTTTGACTCAGTACGAAAACTTGGAGACCTCTGACGATGCCTGGATCAAACCCACGAAGTCGTCATGAGAAACAAATTAAGCAGCAGAGGGTAGTTGGCATTTTCTTGTTGACTGTATTCAAATAATACAGACATTTAAAACAAGATACTAAAGAACATAATGCTGTATTAGAAACACATATACCGTAGAATTATTGCAACGAAATACGTTGAGAAAGTAGTGCTTGTGGAAAGGTTGTGTAACACACAAAAGTACCCCGGTCATTAAAATAAGCTAAGAAGGTACTAGCGGGTGAGTTACTTAGTATAGCAGGATCAGAAATAAGTTACTTATTAGTTTTATAGTAGATCGTAGCAATATTTAAAATACAAAAAATGTGACATTAATTTCTTGAAGTGTGTGTAAATTTTGTATCACATTTCATATGAATTTATTATTGCTAGAATTGTATGGATTACTTTTGGTTACTTGGTACATTTTTGCACAGAGTACTTACGTTAATTTAATTATAGTTAGCCAGCAGGGATGTGCAGCTCGAGATCTGCAACTTATTTGTGTAGGCGTTGCTGATATGATATAATTTTCCACAAGTTAGCGATTTCCAGCAGTACGTGGGATGTAACCGCCTTGAGGAGGAATTCTATAAGTGCGTGGTAGTTTTCTGCGCCTTCCGTAATTTTAGACATAAAAACAGAAGAATTCATTTAGTTCACTTATAAAGATTGAATTACCAACAAAAATGTATGTATTTTATTTTGTGCGTGAAAAAAAAATTTATGTTATTAAGCCTCGCCCTTTACTATTTTTTACATTTTACCTAAATAATTAAAATAATTATTTGGAACATAATAAATGGATTTCCTCATGATTTCTGTAATTTTACTTCTTTGTTTTTATTACTATTATATTATGTGTATATTGACCTGAGGCGTTAGTCAGATAGGAATTTTATTTCGATACTCACTTAATAGCTAATATCTTCTATCAAATAATAATATTTGTAAAAAATTAAGTTAGGGATGTTGTACTCTATATCTGCTGTGTTAAAATGTAAGGTACCCAGGCAGTGATCAATACCATGCCTAACGACAATCAATCGATAATTGAATTTGGTCTTGATATGTGTTCTCCATGTAAATTTATGGTTAAGGCGCAGCTCGAGATATTTAACTTCGGTCCTCATTAGTATTGGTGCGTTGTTGATTGTTATTGGCTGACATACTACGCGTTTATTTGTAAAAGTCACCTGAATCAATTTATCGTAATTAAAAGTAATTTTCGACTATCTGAACTAGTCGCTTAGGAGATCTAGATATCCCTGTATTGGTGCGCTGCTGATTCTGCATTATCATTGACTGCCAAGATAGCCGTATCGCCGTTCAACGTTACTATTAAGGTATTCATTAAAACTGGAGCATCTGTTGTATATATGCGATACATAAGTGGTCCCAACGTGCTTCCCTGTAGTACTCCAGGGTTAATTTGGTTGACACAGAGTTGTTCAGTTTGACTTGAAACGTCCGTTTACTAAGACATGATTTTAGTATTAAGTACAGTTGACTAGGGAAGTGTCGTTTTAGTGTATAAAGAAGCCCGTGTGCCATACCTTGTAGAAGCCCTGTTGTATGTGCAAAAACGTCGCTGCACAAACTCTTCTTTTCTCAGAGCTTTCCATGATTTTGGTAACTATGTGATGACTTTATTAAACTGTTGAATGGCTTTTTCTAAATTTAAACTGAGAAGGAGGAAGTATATTATTTAGGTTGGTGGTTTTATGGATTTGCTTGAAGATTTTAGACATAAGGGGGAAAAACTTATTGGTTTATAAGATTAGGTTTGTGAATAAGGTTTTCCAGGGTCAGCTAGCATACTAACTTTAACAAATTCCTATTGTAAGAAGTAATAGCATAGTCTCAATATGCTGTTATATATAGTAGTTAGTAGAACTACTGCCTTTTCTATTATGAGGTCGTAGTCTGGTGCGTTACGAGTACAAATCTAATGGAATTACAGTAGTTGGTCGTTTTAGCTTTTTTGTTGTTTCCACACCGATTGTTCGTTAGGCAAAAACTTGGTAACGTACTACTTAAAGGTTTCGTTTCTAAACATCTCTTAATGTTGCATGTAACTGATGTGCAAGCCGATTATATGTAGCTTCTGTGCCATATTTCCTTACTAGCTCGACGTTTTGCAATGACAAGCTTTGGGACAAGCAATGGCATATTGCCAATTTTGGGTAAAACTGTTGTTGGAGTTGGTGTAACCTTACATGCAACATTCTGTATTAAGATTGTAAAATACTAACCTGCTTCATCCAGGTCATACTTGGTTTTCATTCGAATATTAAGATTAATTATCTGTTCGAGGTGGGTTTGAAAATAAACCCTTCCTTCTTTTAAGTAGGCTATTTAGCCTAACCGCGCACAGTAGTGCGGTACTGTGAGCCATGTTAGGCAGATGGCTAGCCTAACCTAAATCGGTTGATTTAGAAGAAGAAGAGAATGTACTTCACGACTACCAAGGTGTTTGTATGACGGCCGAAAAGCATTAGATGTTTGCCATTGCCGGGGTTTGAACCCGGGACCCCCGCTGTCGCGCGCTCCATATAATACATATAACCCAATCAGTGGATTTGGAACAAAGTCTTGGGGGGGGGGGGGGGGCATATTTATGGATGACAGTTGTGCTTGCAGTGATAATTACTGGAGACAGACAGATAAAATTATGCTCTGCCATAAAATACATGCGATTAATATCTTTGTCTACTGCAAAGTCAAGTGAGTCCGGTGATCTATTTAAGTCACTCGGCCAGTAAGCGGGCTCACCAGTAGAGAGATAATCAAGATTGCAACGAGGCATAGCATTTATAAGGTTGGGATCTTTGGGAGTGGTTAGTCCTGATCTTCATATCGTATGTTTTGCGTTCCAGTCGCCCCCTACAATCAATATGTTTTTAAGAAACTAAAAGAATTCTTCGTATTCTGCAGTGTTGATAAAGAATTTTGATGGGATGTATACCGCTGCAATTATAAATGGACAAATCTCTGTTTGCATCTTTATGCAGGCGCTTTAAATTTTATTTGTTCGGTAACGCTGTAGCACGTAGCTGCCACTGAATTTTTCATGATGACAGTAACTTTGCCTTGATCAGTATTGCTGAGATGTATACTGAGTAATATGGAATTTTAATTGCTGTTTTTGGTGTTTCGTGGGATTTTGATAAAAGTAAAATATCTATCTTTTGTAACTTAAAGAATGTTATTATCTCTTATATATGGTGGGCGAGAGCGATTACGTTTTACAGTGCGATTCGTGTGATAAAGTTATTTTTAAGCTAATTTGTTAATGACCAAAGAAAGAAAGTTGAGAATCATACTATTCTCGTTTATTAGTTGCATAAACATCATTTTAAATTCCTGGAAAAGTTAGAGATTTGTTCATTAATATTAAAGTGTTGGTCATTGGATGTGGTGTTGATTTTCCTTGCAGCACTTGCAAAAACGTTGGAACACTATGTGATGTACTTTCAGTTACATTAATAAGGGAACTGTAAATCTAAAAAAGATTAGCTATTTAGATTAATTTCGTAAGTTATCTTTTCACCGGGGTCAAAACTTACAAAGCCTACTCATAAGCTGTCCCATTGCAGTAACAAAATACCAAAAAAGAATGGTTAAGACAGGTAACACAGATTCTCAAATCTGGCAAACGCCTACAGACCAATTAATTTATTGTCGGTGTTAAGTAAAGTTCTGGAAAAACTGCTAGCTAATAACCTATCAACCATCCTAGATAACAATAGCTAATTTCTGACCATCACTTAGACTTTTGGAAAGATCAAGCATTTGAAGAAAAATATTGCACCGTTGTTTTTCTCGACGACAGCCAGGGTTTCGATAAAGTGTTGCATACTGGTCTTCTGTATAAACTTAAAAAATACTTTCACACTTTCTTTATAATATCCTTAAATCTTATTTATAAAACCGATGCTGCCCCGTAAGAATTGAACAATATCAAATCGACCTAAACACAATCAACTCGAGGGTGCCTTAGGGTAGTGATGCTATATCTCGTTTACACAGTAGACATTCCAACGAGTGCGCACTTCTCCACTGCCACCTTTGCAGATGACAAGATCATTATGGTAAAATACAAAGATTCAACACTAGTTGCCGTTCTCTTTTAACGGAGTTTAGATCAATTAATACAATGGTCCAAACGATGGCGAATTCAAATTAAGGAAGCCAAGTCCTTTCATATCACATTCACCAAGTGCATAGATAATTTACCACTGGTCTTTGTAAATAACATCTTAACTCACATTAATAAAGTTAAATATCTTGGCTTACACTTAGACAAATCCCCAACTTGAAAAATCTACATATGGAAAAAAACAGCTCGATTTAACATTTAGTAAGCACTACTGGTTACCAGACAGGAAATCCATTCTAACAAGTAAGCTCCTAGTCTACAATGCAATATTTAAACCCATATGGACATATAGAATACAACTTTGTGGTACAACAGCTAACTCCAACATCCAAATCCTTAAGAGATTCCAATCCAAAATGATACGTGCGATCTGCAATGCTCCCTATTTTGTAAGAAACAAAGACATTCTAAGTGAATTAAAAGTTGACACCTTAAAAGAAGTGATAGTGAAGTTCAGTAACAAATACTTAAGTAAATTAGAGTATTATCATAATGCTTTGGCCCTCGACCTATTAGACAATAGTAAAATTTTACATAGACTGAAAAGACACAGATCGTTAGACCTTCCCCATAGATTTAATTAAATAAAAGCACAACAAAGTATGTAGAAAATACAAGTTGTAAAAGGTGTTTTTTTTTAAGCCCGATAGAACTTACGAAAGAGTTAACTGTCAAACGAACTGTTATACTGCTCTCACTTTTTGACATTTATGATCAGTATAATCTGTCAAATCATCACGAATATATTGACGCTTGAACAATGCTACCAAATTATCCAGATTTACTATGAAAATCAGTCATCGATTCGCGCAACTTATAGACGACTTTGTGATTTTTATGGTGCACATAATCGTCCACCTGAGCAAGCCATCCATCGAACTGTGGATAGATTTTATACCACATACTCTCTAAATGATGCAATAATACCAACATGTCGAAGAAATGTGCGTACGGAAGAGAATATCGCCGCTGCAAACAAAAGTGTGGAAAAAATTCAAATTTAGGAATTGGGGCTTTGACCGTCTACTACGTGGAAAATTTTGCGCAAAGATCTTGGCCTACACCCGTATAAGATCCAGCTGGTGCAGGAATTAAAGCCACGAGACCATCATATGTGTCGTTCTTTCGCCGATTGGGCTCTAGAGCAGTTGGAAACTGACCCGATGTTTTATCGCAAAATTGTGTTCAGCGATGAGGCTCATTTTTGGCTTAACGGGTTTGTTAATAAACAAAATTGCGCCATATGGAGTGAAATCAATCCACAACAGACTCCATTACATCCCCAGAAAAATGCACCGTTTGGTGCGGTTTGCACGCTGGTGGCATCATTGGACCTTATTTCTTCAAAAATGAAGCCGGGGCTCGCGTTACGGTCAATGGAGATCGTTACCGCACCATGATCAATGATTTTTTGTTTGAAAATATGGATGACATCGATCCGGGCGAGATGTGGTTTCAACAGGATGGCGCTACGTGCCATACGGCGACCGCAACCATCGACTTATTGAAATCAAAATTTGGCGATAAGTTGATTTCGAAAAATGGACCTGTCAATTGACCTCCAAGGTCGTGGGATTTAACACCTATCGATTATTTCCTGTGGGACCACGTGAAGTCACTGGTTTATGCTCAAAAAAGTGGCCCAAAATTGGACGTCCAGAATGCGTTTCGTCAAGAACAGACGCGGTGGCCATATACCAGAAATAATTTTAAAATGTTAATGCCATGTATTGATCTTTCGAATAAAAAAATTTTTTTGGTTAAAATTTAATTTTTTGTGTTATATAAAATAAATTTAAAAGTTTAATTAATAAATAAATTTACGGTAATCTAAACCAAAAATATCAGAACTACAACTTAGGAAGAAATTATAGAAAGGGTATTTCAGCATAATCTGGAACAAACCCTTAATTTATGGTAAGCTTAAGCAGCTGTATGAGGCCAGGAATTGTCATGAAAAAGCATAATGTCTCAAATTTAAAATATGCACTTTCTCAGACAATATACGTATTTTGTTTCGTCCAAGAATTGACAGGAACGATTTCTGCAACCGCCAATCAACGCTTTTAACATCTAAGTTAGCTATTTTAAAATCACTGATGCTTTGAGAATTTTAGTGCAAACAATCAATATTATTGTTCTAGCCAATCGTGCATTCTTTTCGAAATACAACGATGCTGTTTTTGGCCGATTTTAAGAGTTTTATTAAAAAGTGGTTTTAATTTAAATTTAGATGCAAGAACAATTAAAATTGTTTGATTTTATCCAAATTAACACTTGCTTGCAATAATCGTCAGATCTTCAGTGCATCTAAGCATTGTGATGGCTATTGAAGTATTCCAATTATATTACTAAATGCGACTGAAATCTACAATGTTTTTGTTTAAGTCAGAAGACAAAACTGTATAACAAGGTACTGATTCTTTATTGTTTGCTATTTAAAAGTTGGTTTTTATTTTTAAAGACGAGTTGATTATGAAAAAGTCACAAAGGTCACTATAACTAAGTAGAAACCAGCTTTATATAATTTTTAAACTTTGCAATTCACAATATTCTTTTTTATTTTACAGATCAGTGCAGTTATCGAACAAATGGATGCAGAGAACAGTTGAAACCGAGTTATAAGTTCGTTGATTTTAAACCTCGAGTGAAAAATTTATCGGGGTGTATAGTTCATTTGTCTATGACTTGAAGTACTTTATTTTGAAAACTTTCAATGATAGTTACGTTAAAATTGCGGGCAACTCCCCATAAAAGAATTCTGTAGACTAATTTTAAAGCGATGTTATAACTTATGGCTGATTTTTCAATAACAATTTAGACTTTCTACCAATCTTACAACATAACCTACTAAATTTGTTGTTCAAGTTGGTTGCGATTATTAAAAATAATAGTTCTTCAAGTAAGATGTTGATCCAGATAGTCTCAGGTATTTTTCAGCATCTGCCTGTTCTAGTTGCTGCCTGTTGAGAGTTAGCGGTAGGTAATATGAAATACGAGGTGTTGATATATATTTTTGTCCTATATATCACCAACCATTGCCCAAACGTGTTTAGACTATATTACAGGTTTTTGTATGCTGTTGTATAATTAACATAAGAAATTAGGATAGCAAAAGTTGCAATTGTGGTTGATCGGTTGTAAACAGAAGATACGGCTCGGGTCCTAGCAGATTAGCTTAATAAAATAGATTGGAGATACGTAATTTCTTCTTTATAATTTACAAAAATATGCATATTCCTCAGATAAGATTTTAAAATTTTACTCACACTTGAGAGCAAAACAATCGACCCAGCAACATGCTCGAGTTTTGAGAGAATGTGCATCTACTCCGACATTATTCTAGGTAAAGTTTGATGTACTGTTTGAAAGCTTGAAACTGTGGTTTTAAATGATGCCAATTCTGACAAAGTTATGGGCCTAAGAATATGTGTAACACAAAGGAGTTAAGAGGAAAAAGGTGTTTATAACAGGAAAAAAATAAAATCCTCAGTTGAAATTAATTTAATAATTTTTTCAATACATAGTGTTGCCGCCACCTCCACTTCTAATTGCACTTTACAAGCGATTACGCATGAATCGAATGATTTTTCCTATGGCGTCTTGAGGAATTACTTCTCACTCTTCAATTAAAGCCGCTCTCGGTTTCATCACCCTCCTTGGTGCGAGATATCTGGCTTAGACTCTTCGCTTAAGCTCAACCCAAACATGCTCAATTGGATTAAAGTATGGGCTCCATTTTTGGTATACCGACGTCAGTCAGGTAGGCAGTGCTCACTCACGAAATGTTCCTGATGTGGTGGTCTGCTGTTAAACCTCTTCCGCGTCCCCTGCTAGGCCAACTTAGTTTTTCCGTGCATGGAAATATTCGCCCAGAACATGCAAGAGTCACCTCCATACACGATAGTTTCTTGAATACAGCACTGAACAAATTACCCCCCTAGGCTTCTATAGATCCGACGACTTCCGTCATTGCCATGTAGATACATTCTGGACTCGTCGGTGATTCATATCTGACTCCAATGGCCGAGGTCCAAATCGAGATTTTTGCGAGAATATTCCAGTCGCCTTTGCTTTTGGATTGCAGTCAGCTTGAGACCCGTAGCTACCTTTTTTGTGGCCAGGTTAGCTACCTTCAGTCTTCTCACTGTCCAAGTGTTGGAAACTACACCTCTTACCGCACTCAGCTCTTGCTTGAGGTCAACGCTAGTCGTACATGGATTTCTGAGATATATTAAGACAATAAATCAATCGTCTCTCTTTGTTGTCACGCGTTTAGGCCACTTCCTTGTTGGCAGTCGTAGCCACGGATTTCTCGGTACCGACCAAGGTACCGGTACTGACAAGGCTCTCTCTCAACAATGCAACTGCCTGGGCTACATTTTTCTTGCAAATCACTCAAGTAATTGCGTCACTTACTTACGTCAACTTCGGATAAGTGACTTGAAATAAATCACCGGATTGCAAGCGTACTGTAGGCCAATCACAGTCGTCGCGCACGTGCGTTCCAATTAGCAAGATTCGTAAAACCCCGTTCATAATCGATATTTTTTAAATACGTCATCCGACTAATGCAACAGCAAGTTTTTAAAGCTCAATAATAAAAATACTCTTTACAAGTTACTTTTTTTAAATTTTTTTTTAACTAAAACAGGAGACGAAAATACTCGTGTAGCTAGTGAGTTGATTGTTTTCTTCTCAAGTGTAGTTAGTAAAGTAATGTCTTTTTTTAATTTATAGTGCAATCTCAAGTATCACACTTTGGAATATAGCTCTAAAGTCGGCAGAACAATATCTGTTCTTTTCTAGATCATTGTGCATGATATCTACTATTCGGTAAATTTGTTATATCGACACATGTTGAGTGGTTGTAATTAGCTTTTTACCTTCCAATATTGGTTTTATTTTCCTCAACGGTAACTTTTTGAATACTTTGCGTAAAACTGGCAATAAAGTAGTAGGTTTACACGATGTTGTGTCCCTAATAGGCTTTCTTTGTTTAGGCACCATGTTATTTGTATCGCAATTTAAACACTAGGGAAACGCCTAGTTGTATGTTTGCATAGTAGGTATGATGGCATTTTCAGGTCCCGTAGAAAATATTTTCCAGTATTGACAAACGGGTTTTGGTGCATTTTTTAAAGTTTTTTATTAATTACTCTCTTTACTTCTGAAAGTTTCAGTGAGGAAGTCGGTAAACTGATGTGAGAAGAAGATTAAAGAGCATCTACTATTTTATTATTTTCCCCAAGACACTAATTTAATAAAAGCTAGGTGGCCGGAAACAATTTCTGCTTTCTTTTTACTACTATGAGCCCATTGGTAATTTGAATTTTTGATAGGTGGCATATGCATTGTACGTCTGTCTATTTCTATCAATAGTTGATTGTTTTAATAGTTGTAAGATTAACTAGGTAACTATGTATACCTTGTTTCTTTTACTGTAGTAATGGTTTATTTAATTGCTTTGTAGATTGATTCAGATCTTTAATTTTTCCCTGTTCTTTTATTTTTTTTATTAAATGGCTGCTCTAGACTACCTTTATATGAAATTGGAAACCCAGAAAGAAAAATACAAGTAACCTAACAACTCGCGTTTAAACGTTTTTTTAAATATTTTTTACTTCTCAAGTTTTGAAACATATTGCGTTTTAAATATGCTAGTAATCCATACAAACACATTTAATAGAAATGCACGTTTTTCTTGAATAGAATCCTGTAGTTGTTAGTAATTAGGATTTTAAGCATATTCACTATAATAACAATACACCACAGCTTAAGGGTGAAAAAAAATTAAATGTAATTAATGTCCATAAATTCTTTTGTTACTAAGTTTGCTAAAAAATATTTTTCTTTAATGTCATAAGACAAACTCTAGTAGCAAATTAATAGTGGAGTGTAAACCTCAAAACATATAAATATGGCAAAATGTGGATATTGGAATTTGCATAGGAAAGGGTAGTTATAAAATTGAAAAGATCTGAATGCATCAACTAGGATTAAAATATTTTTGAAACCTAACTTAAAAATAGCACAAAAGGAATTACATGACTATATGCTTATCTCCTTTACATTTAGTTAACACTCTATAAGAGTAGATATTAACATTCAAAATGTAAGTAAGTGCAAGATAATCCAAATTAAATTTAAGGAATTGAATTGCACGCCTCATTTTTCTTTAAATGGCTTTGTAAAACATTAAAACTGTTGAATTTGGGGTACTATTAGGTGCTCCAGTTCTTTTCAATCTTCATTCAAAAGGGCCTTTATTTAACATTAATCAAAATATTTTCCAACGTTAGTTATAAGCTTTTCCCATCTTTGGGCAGGATACCAATGCCCTGCCAAAAAACCAAACGATCTTTTGAGGCAATCAATTTATCGAGCTATTGTTTGCACTTTTTTGAAACTACGTGTCTAATAATGCGTGTTAAATTTATCGAAAAAGGTGATAATTTTATGGGAGTAACTATAGAGAGTACATGGAGTACAGGAGGATATTCCATTGGAGATCTAGCACTGCATTTTTTACTGCCAAAGCATGGGCCTGAACGTTATAATGCAAAAAAAAGTCACTTTTCAGATTTGCTAGCAATTGCTGCTTCTAGCACAATGGAGCTTTATCACCATAAGCTTCTAAAAGCATTTTATGAGTTTTGGCATCTAATTTTTTCAAACAAAATATAAAAAGTAGTAAATGCAAAAATATACTTTAAAAAGTTCTATGTTTCGACACTAACTAAGCCAAATGGAATGACGGCATGATATCTAACGATATATATATATATATTGCTTTACAGGCCTTTGAGGCCCAGAGCTTTATTGGCGATTTCTCTTCATTTCTTCCTATCTCTTGCTTGTTTTTCCCACCCTTTTACTTCTAACTCTTCCAAATCTTCCTTAACACACTCCAGCCATCGTCTTTTTGGTCTGTCTCTTCTATTTGTTCCTTCTGCTTCTTTATATAGTAGCGTTTTGGGGATTCTATTGGTTGGCATGCGTACTATATGCCCTAGCCATCTAATTCGGTTTTGCTTGACTATGTGTACTATGCTTGGATTCTTGTATTGTTCCTCTATCTCCGTATTCGTCCTGATCCTCCATAGACCGCCTTCTTTTATGCCCTCGTATATTCTTCTAAGGATTTTTCGCTCAAAAATGCCTAGCTTATTTATGGCTTTTTGTCGTAACACCCAGGTTTCACTACCGAATGTTACTGTTGGTCTTATTATAGTTCTGTACACTTTCACTTTCACACACCGGGAGATATTTTTTGATGTTAGCACTTTGTTTAGGGCCGCTGCACTTCTCATACCGCATGTTATTCTCTTTTCTATTTCGCTGGCTTGATCCCGATCACTCATGATTTCTGTTCCTAGATAGGTCACTGTATCTGTTCTTTTAAAACTGAGTTGGTTATTTGTACTTTCACATTGTATTTTTAGATGTTGGTTTAAGTGTTGTTTTGTTGCACCACTAATTAGGTAGGATGATTTCTTTTCATTGATTATAAGACAGAACTTGTTTGCTTCTATGTGTATCTTGTTTACTAGATTTTTAATCCTTCTTGAGTTCTAGCTATTACAGTTAAGTCGTCGGCGTAGGCCAGTACTTGGTATGCGTTGTTAATTATGGTGCTGCTTTGTTTAATTTTGCACCTTCTAGTTACTACTTCTAGAACAATGTTAAATAATACCGATGACATAGGATCTCCTTGTCTTAAGCCGTTTGTTGTTGTAAATTTTTCTGAACACTGGTTATTAACTTTGACCTGATTTATTGTTTGGCTTAGCGTCATTTTCACTAACTCTATTAGTACGTCAGGAAAGTTTAGCTCTTCCATTCCTTGTAGCATACAATTTCTGCTTATTTTGTCGTATGCTTGTTTAAAATCTAAGAAAAGCATGTGTAATTGTACGTTCCTTTTTTCACATTTTTCTTACACTTGTCGCAAAATATGGATTTGGTCGACAAATGATCGGTTTTGCCGGAAACCACACTGATATTCCCCTATAACTTTTTCTGCAAACTCTTTCAGCCTGCTATTTATTATCGTTGCTAATATTTTATATGTTACATTTAGCAATGGTATTGGTCTGTAATTTTCGCACCTTAATCGATCCCCTTTCTTGTGTATAGGAATTATAATTCCCTTTCCATTCCACTGGGATGGTTTTCTTTTCTCAGACGTTGTTTAGAAGATTCCAAAGCCTTTCTGTTAACATTGTTTCTCCGTTTTTTATTAGCTCGGCTTCTATTTGATCACTACCTGGACTCTTATTGTTCCTCATCATCCTTATTATTTCTTCTAGTTCTTTTCTGGAAGGTGGGGTATTTTTCTTTTTCCTGTTCTCTTTTGTTCATTTTCTATTCGTGTCTCCTGCGTTTCGCCATCTGTTGTGAATAAAACTTCTGTGAAATATTCTCTCCATATTTCTGCGACTTCTTTCTCTCCTACCACAAGTTCCCCACTCTTCTTCCGGTATAGAGGTGTCTTTGGTTGGTAGCCCTTTTGCATGATCTAACTTTCCCATAGAATGTTCTTATTTGCTGTTTATTATGTGAATCTTCTATTTCTTCAAGGATACGCATTTGCTGTTCCCTTTTCTTATTTCTACATATCTTGTTTGCTTTTCTTCTTATTTCTTTATAGGCTTCTTGATTTTCTCTCGTTTCGCTTCTATACATTTTGAGCTTGGCTTCTTTCCTCTTCTCCAATATTTCTTCGCATTCTTGATCAAACCATGTTCTTTTGGGTGCTCTCTTTTCTGCTTTAAGTTCTTGTTGAGCTGTCTGTATAACTTATTCTTTTCCACTCTTCTTCGATATCTATTTTCTCTTCACTGTCTTGTAGCTGCTTTTCTAGTTCTTGAATATACTTTTCTTTTGTTTCTTGCTCCTTGAGCTTTTGTAAATTCCACCTTCTTTTCTGTTCTGAGCTTCTTGTTATCCGTTCGTTTGGCATCCATTGCTTTAGTTAGTCGGACCATATAATGATCTGAGTTCATGTCAGCTCCTCTGCAGCTCCTTATATCTTTAATACATGATGCGTGTATTTCCTCGATGAGAACATGATCTATTTGATTTACTGTTTTTCCGTTAGGACTTCTCCACGTGCCTTTGTGGATATTTTTGTGTAGGTTGCTCTTACTACCAAACCCTTATCAGCCGCAAAATTTATCAAAAGCTGTCCGTTGTTATTCGTTTTTACATGTTTACTAAAATTTCCTATCATTGGTTTATTTTAGTTTTCCGAGCAGTAACTTTATGTCATACTTTGGTATTTTTTCATATTCGTCATTCAATTTCTCATAATATTGTTGTTTTTCTGTGTCTTCTGCTTCTTCTGTAGGTGTGTGTGCATTAAGTATGCTGATTTTGCCATGCTTTCTTTGTAGTCTCAAGTAGCACATTCTATCGTTTATTTTTTTAAAATCTACTAACGCTTTTCTTAACCTTTTCTTTATTAAGAATCCATTTCCTAATCTTGCATGCGTTCCACCACTAATTAACAATGTATATTCGTTTATGTCCATTATTTGATTCCCTTTGATGTTCGTTTCTTGCAATGCGACTAAATCGATTGTATATCTTGTTGTTTCTCTTATCAATTTCTTTAGTGCATCCACCTCATTTAAACTTTCTACATTCCAAGTTGCCAATGTTAGGCCGCTTGTTTCTGCCCCGGTTTTTATTTTCTTTCTTTCTCTTCTGATTCCTAATTGATCTAGTTTAACTAGCAATTCTCCTGCTTTACTTTCTTTTGTTATTGTTTTTGCTATCCGCTTGAGTTTATAGGGGGTATAACTCTTTTTTGTGCATTACTTACTACTTGTTTTTGAATTTTCCTATTTAATTTTTTAACTTGTAACAAAAGCAGTTTTCGTTCCTGATTCCTTTCTTCTCCTCTCCTTAATAGCTCGTCTTTTAATTTTACTAATTCGTCTGTACTTGTAAGTAATTCTTCTCTACTCCTTTCGAATTCTGCTCTTAATTGTTTGTTTACTTCATTCAACTCTGCTACACATTGTTCTATGCCCTGTTCTTCCATTTTATTATTCTAAATGATGTGTGGTTTTACTGTTATGCTAGATGCTGTTTTGGTTGCCTACCTCATCGTTAAATACTGCGTTGTTATTGCCGGCCTTGGTTATTTGCGCGCGTTCATTTTTCCACTATTATCGCCGTGTAATTTTGACGTCACTATCTATTATTATTACGTTTTTCTTGTAATCTTCTTTGTCTTTGGCCACTTTTTGCACTTTGTTTTCAAAAGCCATTTCTAGGTTTACTATATACTCACTGTTCCTTTTTCGCTATTTATTTTACACTTTAACCCTTCTATTTTTACTTCTATTTTCACCGCGGAATGGAGCTGTGCTTGCAGTTATCGCATTGCCGCATCAGCGGCATCTAACGATATTTGTACTAATGATTAGCTTCTAATTATTTACATTAAATGACACTGTTTGTTGTGCATTGTGGGCTAAATGAATAATTTGTCCGTACTTTTTTAAGGAAGAAGGTGGCAACGCTGTTACTGTCAATAGTGTATGCTACGTAGCCTGACACGACGCCGAAAACCAACACGCCGAAAGACATTACGACGAACCCCCAACGCCGAAAACCAACTTGCCGAAAGCGTTGACGACGAAAGTCGTTACGCCGAATGGCTATTATGCCGCACGGCGATTCACAGATAATTATATTTATTGTATTTACAATAATAATTATTTTCTTTTCGCATTAAAACAACTTATCATTTCTTAAATTGGCAGTTATTTTTATTGCGTCTTCAATTTTCAGAAAATTAAAAGTGAATTAGATTGCCTTTAGTTTCAATAAATAAAATAAAAACAATGTAGTACTAACAGTTACAGTTTTATAATATACAGGAGGCAATAATTAATTTGCATTAATAACAGTAACATCAGCCAACAATATAATAGTGAAACAAAGAGACCGTGAAGC
Organism: Sinelater perroti; assembly: GCA_036346155.1. Taxonomy (NCBI): domain Eukaryota; kingdom Metazoa; phylum Arthropoda; class Insecta; order Coleoptera; family Elateridae; genus Sinelater; species Sinelater perroti. The sequence goes on from JARFIY010000336.1 coordinate 927,789, forward strand.
TTATCGGCAGGATAAATGTATAAAGCATTAAAATAGAACCCTTTTTTAATTCTAAAAATAAATAATTTGAACTTATATAATGACAAAAAGAGTAAAAAGTGATACAGTGATAACAGCATAAGCAACAATCTAAATCAAATATTCGATAAACTATATCAATGTGATTAATAAGAAACTTGATCAGCATAATAGTTGTATAAAGTATAAAAATCCAACACTTCTAAATTATATGATATACAATATTAATGTAAATTACAACTACAGTTGGCACTTTTAAAATAACGAAAATTACAAAAACAATATGACAAGAGTACCCAAATATGTAACAGTTTAAAAACTGCATAAAAGACATGAGACTGGTGTTGAGTTTAATAATTAGCTTGAAAATCAAAATTGTGAGCTATAACGGTTAAGTAGTCATCGAGATCTCTATTATCGTAGTCCGAGACGATCGTTTTTATTCGATTGGCAGCGTCTCTATACAAGTTGCGCCCAGCCGGAGGTTGTTGGCCAGACTTTTAAGATATCTAAACTTTGATCCTTTTTTAACTCTTCCAAATAGATAGATGACATGCCGAAAGCAGAGAGCTGAAGCTCCTGTGCCACCCCTCTACAGAGTTATTCGACTTTGGTAGATCTTCTAGTGTCCATTGACGGCAATTCTACATTTTACAGGAAAAATTTTGGTGGCCTTTTTGTGTCATTAATTTGAGGGCGACCGATCCATGTATCTTCAAAGTAATTTAGCAGAGATTTCAAAATTTCGCTGTTTTGCAAGTAGAAAGGTGACTGTGTGAGCTCTTCGAAGCACATGACGACGTCTGCTACAGGAACGAAAGCTAAAAAGTCGTGGTTCTGAGTATCTTCATATTGCATTCGCAAGTCATTGTTAGCTTGGATGACTCTCCATAAACATTGCGTAAAATGGAAGAAACATCCGCGACTCTCCGCTTCCGGAAATTCCTCTTTCCTTGCGTTGATTTGGGCAGTTTCAAAATCTGCCATTACTCACTGGGGATTTAATTGACCAGTGATGCTCTTGATCGCCTGTATAACACGCGCACAGGTAATTAGTTGCTTGTTGGGCAACAGTGCATATACCGATGGTAAAACATTGTTGGAAGAGTGGCGGAGCGCTTTTGCAGGTGCCATCAGCGTACCAGTGATCGGCCTGTGTCATCATTTCAAGGCAACGTGCTGTAGAAAATATCAAAATTCTGTCGTCCCCTGGGCCAGAGTCAAAGAGCAGAAATGGCTCACCTCGTGATGTTTTAGTGTATTCTTCTGGCAAATACAAGTCGTTGAGTAAAATTGGTGATTCGCAAACAGCTTTTCGTGTTTGTTGTATGCGCTTCGTCATAGCTTTCACTGGTGGAAATTTCCCGGACTTTGTTTTTGATACAGATGATGTTGCACGTGATAGAATTTGCTGAGCTGTTTCGATTCTATTGGTCGCTGTTTCTTCGATACCTTCCAATACTTTTCGCTCTGTGACCTCTTTGAAAAGCGGCAAGTAGTTATGCGTGCCCGTTTCAACAATTTGTCCCTCTAAATCGCTATTCGCCTTGCCAAGGCATTTTGCAACGTTATATTATACACTGCAATCTAATCAAGTGACCAATTTAAAATGTTGAGTGATTTATTCTAAAAATAAAATAATTATAAATATGATAAATATCTGTGAATTCCATTCGACATGAAGCCATTCGGCGTAACAGCCATTCGGCATAACGACCGTCGTCGTCAATGCTTTCGGCATGTTGGTTTTCGGCGTTGGGAGTCGTCGTAATGTCTTTCAGCATCGTGTCATGGTACCGTACGCTATTGGCACACCCTAAATAACTGTTTTTTAACAAAACTAGCTTTGAACTTGAATGATATATGGTTTCAACAAGATGGAGGAAATGTCACACAGCACGAAAAAAACTCACTTTACTTCAAACCAAGTGTCCTGGTCGTGTTATTTAGCATAAGGGTCTTGCAATCTGATCCCATTAGACTTTTTTTGAAGTTATTTCAAGAAAAAGATTTATGTCAACAAACCTGCTACCATTCCAGAGCTAAAAAAGAACACCAAACGTGTAATTGCTAAAATAGAGGTGCATTTATGAGAAAATTAGGGAAAATTTCCATAAACTTCACTAAAGGAATGATTACATGTCAAGGGAGTCATGGAGGGCATTTGACCGACTTCTTTAGACTTTAGAGTGACGACAACAAAGTTGAGATTTAACTTTTATTGGGGAGTACACCCTGAAGTCCAATTTGGATCATTTATATTTGCTGAAAAGTGAGGATACATGTATTTATAGTAACAGAGTGTAGGGCGTTTGCTTTGCCGAAAAATATCATAAAGCATCGAAAATATCTGGCAGCCCGTTTCGGCCGTTTCGGCCAAAGGCAAACTTCCATCGCAGCATGAACGAGCGATTATTGCGCGGCGGCCAGGCCATAAAGCCCAAGCGAGCGATCATACGCCACCACCTGATATGCAAATCAGCCGTGGATTCAGCCGTATGCAAGCCGTTCTCACACACGCTCAATCAAACGCGTGAGACAAAAAAACCTGATCCGGCCGAACCGCCGGAGACACCTGGGCTGATTTACATTTGTTTTAATGCGCTATCACGGGCGTATCGCCGTCCTCGTCGCTCTCGGGCGCGGCCGGCGGGCCCCGCCGAGCTGGTCGTTCGATTCGCGCGGATCGAATGGGCGACGAACAAAACGAGCGAGGTTTATGCCGCGATGATTTATGCGCCGAAATTGAAAAAGTCCACTGTCACCTCGTGAAATATACAAAAATAATCGCGACCATTCATCTTCCGAATTCTTTGGCAATCTTAATCTTCGCCCATCTGCTGGACGCGCGGAGAGCTCGATGCCGGGTCGGGCGGCGAGCGCGGCGGGTCGCTGAAAGGGCGCCCATTGACAGCTCCTGGGCAGATGGCGTTTTTTATCGGAAGCCGCTTTGTTTCCGCGCGCCGTAACCGATGATTTTCTGGCCAGATTAATAATTATTGCCTTTGGAAGTGTCGCGGCTCGAAGGGCTGTCTGACAATTATATGGGCAAGAAGGGGGCCCTCATTTTGTCCGCATTGTTGGCGGAATTACCTCTAATAAATGCGCGGCACCGCACAACAGCCGATGCAAAATTTGATTCACAACCTTAATTTGTATATGCTACCCTGGGAACATCCGAGGTACATATTTATGTCAGTTACGTAAAACATCAGTGAGCACTCTAATAAGAGTCACAATAGAAAAATGCGCCTTTTTCTTCCTTGTCTTTTTATCTCTACGATGTTTATCATTTAATTTGGTCTTCAATATTGTAATTGTTAGCTTTTCTCTAATTTAGTCTAATGTATCAAATCAAGATTTACCAAAAACTTTTCCTAGAAATTTGTTCATCTCAGAAATTTTTTCCTGTTATGCAAATCTTAGTTCAGAGGCTAGATTTTACAAGACTACTCTGTCATAAATTATAATTAAGCTCATAAATAAAATTGAAAGCCTTGGGTTTCATTAGCTTTGTCAACAATGACGATAATATAGCAATCAGGAAAAATATTAGTATGGTAGAAATTTTTTTTATTTTGATTTGGCTGCAGTAAGTTATCTAAAGGCTAATGTACAGGTTCACTTTCTGAAATAATTTTATTCTCCTATAGATAGTTGCAAAGTCATTAATGACTTTAAATAGAAGAAAACCTACATTTAGTATGTAGTATATTGACCCACATAAACTTCTGAATTTAAGCTAACTGCCTATAATGGCACACTTTCTCAATATAGCTGAATAGTAACTCTATCGAAAGCTTCACAAAAGTTTGTCTTCGTTGACATAATAAGTTCTTTTTGTGGCATATACGATGAGATAGACTAGTCTTCTTTAAGTTGCATTGGTAGATGTGTTATATGTAAGTATGAATAGTTTGCAGGCAATTTTTTGAGGTTTGTAGAGTATCAATTGTTATAAAAAAACACTTTTGCAAAATGGCACATTTATCAATATTATTCAGTTAATGTTTAATAATTTTTTTATTATACCAACGTAGTGTGTCTCAAAAGTAAATTATTAATAAAAAAATTATTAACAAAAACCGAGCAATCAATACAAATAATTTTGTTTCTTTTTATTAAACGCATTATGCTAACTCATAATAAATTTTCGCAGTGGCCCCCTTCGCTGGTTATCACATGGTGGAGACGTGTCTCAAAATCTAATATTGAGCGGTGCCAGATGTCTCTTAGAATTGCTTTGATCTCAAGTCCAATAATATTTTCCAATTCTTCTGGTGCCTTTGGTTCAGTTTTGTACACCCTATTTTAGAATAACCCCAAAGAAAGAAATCATATATTTGGTTTATCGATGCCATTTCCGGTATTTGTCCTCAACTTTGTCAGAATGACCAGAAAAGAGTTCCAGATTTCTCTTGAGTGCGATGAGCAAGTGCTCCATTCTGTTGAAACTAAGAGCAATGAAAGTTTTCTTATTAATTTGTAGCGAGCCGGAATTTCTCCAAACTTTCTTTGCAGTAGACCTCGCCATCGACTCTGTTGCCCAGGAAAATCGGACCATAGCATACTAGCTGGACAAAAATCGGAAACCAGAGGTTAATCTACATCTAATGGCTTACATCAGCTTATGGCAGGACACCTGCTGGTTTAGAAGACACAGTACTAGAGATTACAGGCTCTCCTTAATTGGAGAAATTTCCCAGCAAAGCACGTGCAAACCTAACTCTCCAAAAAGTATTAGACAAATTGCTTGGCATTATATAAAGCTTTGTTTACGGTAATTTATTTGTACTGGTTATCAAAGTATTCCAACCGACAATAGAGCAAAGACCAAAGAGTAAGACAATATAAAACTTTTATAAACTTTTTATTTATATGTTTAACGTGACCCACTCCATGTCAAAAAAGGGTCAAAAATCATCTATGGTTTCAAAAGCAGCACCCTACAAAATTTCCAACTGTTAAAACCTTTATAAGCGGAAAGTTAAGAGTCTAAGCAATTACCTCGTTCCAGAATTAGTTACGGTTATTTGCGAATCTAGCACTAACAGATTTTCCTACCGCGTTCAGATCTTTGATGCAATGAACGAAAATCTTTACGACATGGACCGCATCGTTAATTACGCTCTGGGGGAATTTGATATTGCGGAATGTTCCCTCTTCATACAAAAAAGATGAAGAAAAATGTGGAAACCTTTAAATCGTATTTTTTGTACGATGAAAGGAGTGTCACCGTAATAAAAAGCAATTTCTCAGACACCACCGTAAATGTGTGATGGAAACTGCAACTAAGAAAAGTGACTATTGTAAGCTTATCTCAGATTCTAAAAACAATTTTTTTAGTACAAGTCAAGGACTAGTTTTAAGAAGTGTTGAAGAAACCAGTAAGGAAACGATGCCGAGAAGGATCCAGCCACTCATAGAACAGGGCGATCATCAGCAACTAGTCTGCGCCGCTTCGGTCAATCTTTACAAAGAGCTGAGGTAATAGAAAGTTTCAACCTCCCCATCTGGCAACTATCTAAATAAGCTCAGGAGCCGAGAAACAAATACTTTAGAAGGTACCAGAGGACAACATCAGAAAATTCTCTCGTCGTGCCGCAAATGAAAACCTGTTTTACATTCTTATAGCTTCTTCGGACTTGATCATCTTCAGTTATTTCCAACAATCTGTACAACATCAGAGACTACTGCATCCGGATGTTCAAACCTTAGTCGTCTTCCCTTCTCCTCCTACATATCCTAATACTGACATCGAATCAAGTGATGTAAGCATTGATTTAACTTCAGATTTCGAATCCGATAAACTTAAAATATTGTAGTGAATTCTAGTATGTCAATTTTTTGTAGTGTACAATACATTTTTAATAAATTACTTGTATTTGTATTGACTAAATGTATGCTTAATGAGGCGTAGTTTTTAGAATTATTTACAGTGAATAATTGATTAAGCGCCTTGACTTAAATAAAACTTTTATCGACATTATGTTATATCAATTTTTATGCATTTTTGTTTCTTTGTGCTTACAGTGTTGTAACAATATTCATTTTTGTATTTCAGATGAGTTTGCAAGAAAGTGAGCTTTAAGTTTGGTTCCGATATTGCTGGAAACAGGAACTTTCAATAAGAGATGCCGCAAAAGAGGTTGGCGACGCTAGACATGAAAGTAAAGGCCGACCATTAAAGCTGCCTTGGATGCCGAATCTTCCTCAAGCACTCGAGATCTGACACTGAATTTGGAGTTAGCAAATCAACGAGGCATCGGCTTCTTCAGCAACTTGATTTTGTCGTCCAGAAGAAGCCCCTCCAAGATCCGCACGAACTCACCGAATTACAAGCCGCCAAAAGAGTCGAGAATTGGCGCAAACCGCTTCACAATCCATTGAACAACCGATTTTAAAGGCAAATTGTTATGACGGGGAGAAGTGGGTCTTTCTTTCAATCAACAGAAGAAGTGGGATCCGTTACGTTTACCTTCACCTTTCATCTCTTGTTGAAAGTTTCCGTTTATAGCAATATTAGATCCAAACTTAAAACTCACTTTCTTGCAAACGTATCTTGAATGCAAAAATGAAAGTTGTTACAACACTGTAAGTACGAAGAAACAAAAAAATGCATAAAAATTGAATTTTTTCAGCTGAGTCAGGACTTTCGGGACAACCCAGTAATACTTTTTTGATTCATTTTATTTATGCATATTACTAAGACTGAAAGAGAGTGATAGCATGGATAACTTTATTGAATTAGTTATTATTAATGTAAACGTTTCATGAAAGATAAAAAGCACAATTTGTAGAACTCAGATAACGTGACAATAATTCCTCAACTATTTTAAAGTTATAATTGCAAGACAAAAAGTATGTACTTATAAATAAGGGTGGTAATATGAGCAGATTATTTTTCATGTATTTTATATTATATCATTCAAGTTAATTTTATTTTATCTTATTAATAGTCTCATGTAAAATTAAATATGGAAAAAGTTTTAAAGAAGTTGAAAACAAGAACAAAAAATGTAAAATCAACAGAAAATCAATAATTTTTATTTTAATTTATTAGTGTAATTTATTACAAACTTAACAAAATTTAAACTTTTAACTTAGTCACATGGAATAGACTAATTCATAGCGTGTCACATACTGAACTCCGATTTTTCTATTTATAACATAATTTAAATATTGTTATTTAATAAGAACAGTTGCTGGAAGTAATTTGCTACCGCTGCTTAATTTCTTCTTGTAGTGTTACAGACACAGCAATTTTTTAATGCTAAAAGTTTGAGATGTAGAGGAACTAAGAATTGTTAAAAGTATAACATGAAAATTCTGGTGCTAACCAAGTATCTAATAGGCTTGTCCTGATGTTTCTGCCTTTTTAATTACAATAAAGACATTTCGTACAAGATTTTTTAGGTTTCTTAACAGTTGTTGTCTTTTAAGTCTACCCACGATAGTCAGCATTAGTTAAGCTAAACAGTTTACTTACTTATTTGTAGCCCTACAAAAACTTTAGCTACTTTGCTTTCTATATTATGTTCAGATTTTAAAATTGTGAGTAATGTTAAGCAAAAATTAGAAAAACTTTGTCTTTGTCCATATGTAACTGATAAAAAGATCAAACAATTTTCTATACAAGTGGCATTCGATTGGGTCTGGTATATTGCCCCCTTCTGATGTGAGTAGAGAAATATTAACATCGACGCAACCAAATCGTTTCGAGCAGCCATAAGGATAATAATAATAACAGGTTTTAATTTACAAAATAAAGAAACTTATTTGTTGGTTGTTATTCTTTTGAAACTTTCCAAATCTCATTTGACTGGAAAATTTGAGCTCCCACTGTTTGTACTGACCTTTCTAACCAATAAATGGCTGCTCTAGCTGTGTATAAAATAAGTAATATTTTGGAAAAATAATTCACTAGAATTTGAAACACAATTTTATGAAGTCCAGAAAATTTATGTGGCGTACGTTAATAAATTTAAACTAATTTTTTATATACTTGTAGGGAAAAAATAGTAATATATAATAGTATAAAACATAAAGAATATTTTAGCCAAAACTAAAAGTTGGGCAACAAATAAACAAAAAATTGGGGAAATAAGAAAGGAATACCAAAGGAAAGTAAGTGGACAAGAACTTTAAGAGGAAAAAGGAAGGTACAACAGAGCAAAAGTGGGACAACATAAAAACAGCTGTAATGTCTGCTGCCAAAGAAACTCTAGGAAAACTTCACAAAGAATCAACACATAATAGAGTTAATGGACAAAAGAAGAAACCATAAACAAAACAAAGACAAAATCGAATATAACAAAATAAAAAACCAAGTAAATAGATAAGTTAAAAAAGCAAAATCAGACTGCACAGAAATCAAAAAAAAAGCACAGAACCTCATTAAAAAACAGTTTGAAGATTTAAAGCTAAAAATAGTAAACTAGAAAATGAAGAAAAATAACAGAGAAAGAGCTAGGACCTAATGTAACAAGAGAAAAATTTGAAGATTCATGAAGAAACTGAAACCTGGGAAAGCGTATGGAGTTGATGACATTCCAATAGAATTGATACACCCATTAAGTGAAAAAGGTAAAAACAGAATTTACGATCTGATAAATGACATATACACAAATGAACAGCTACCTGGGGATTTAAAAAAAAGTAACATGGTAACGTTACAAAAAAAAAATAAAGCAATGAAATGCAAAGACCACAGAATGCTCTGTATACTAACACATGCCCCTAAAATCCTTACGGGTATAATACAAAAACGAATACAAAATTAAGTAGACATCAACTTAGCAGAGGACCAATCGGATTTAGGAAAAGTAAGAGTACAAGAGCGGCTGTATTATGTCTTGGAAGTTTAATTCAAAAAATCAAAAAATGCTTTCGATAATATGAATTGGACCATAATAATGAAAACAGTGCAAAGATAAAGCAAAAATAAAGAAGGGGGTCAGATAAGGGTGTAATCTGTCACCTAAATAGATATATAGCAAGCAATTAACGAATCTAAAGATGTCTACCGGAATTAAAGTCAACGGAGAAAGGATACAAATGCCAGATGAACGAAACTTATTAAGAACACTGGAGCATATGGAAAGTATTCTAAAAGAGCAATATAAACTAGAAATACATAAAACAAAAGCGGTAGTAATTGTATGCTTTAAAGAACCTAAGGAAATAAGAATTAAAATAAAATACGAATCTCTAAAACGGGTTAAATCTTATAAATACCTAGGTAGTATAATCTCAGAAGACGGAACAAGTACAGAAGATGTAAAAAGCAGAATTAGAGAAGCAAAAATAATGTTTGCTAGCAAAAGTAAACTATTAATATCAAGGATCATTAGTCTAAAAATTAGGCTGGTAAAAACATGCATCTGGAGTGCAGCACTCTATGGGTCCGAGGCGTGGACATTGGGAAAGAGAAGAAAAGGTACTGGAGGTCTTAGAGATGTGGCTATGGAGAAGGTTATTGAAAATTAAATGGTCGGGCAGAATGACGAATAGAGAGGTACTAGATCGAATAGGAGAGCAAAGAAACATAATAAAAGTATTAAATAGAAGGAGACACAGATGGATTGGACATCTGCATAGAAACAATCAATTTGTAGTAGACATTATAGAAGGATTGATATCGAGCCAAAAAATCCAAGGGCAGATCTCGTCTCGAGTTTATGAAGTAGGTAATGAAGAATGCTGCTGCGGAAAATTACGCAAAATTCAAAAAAATCTACCTGCGATAAAGTCAAATGGAAAACTGCCGACCAATCCAAGGATTGCAGAAAAGAAAAAAGAAAAGAAAAACTCACTCTTAATTTAGTCAATAATGTTGTTTAGATGCATAAAGATAACTACCGGTGTCATTTATATTTGCATTTCGATAAAAATTATTTTACATTATCCACGTCTTTAAGGTTTTTTCTGTTTTAGACCCACTTTTTGTTAATTGCTTTCTTACCACAGTCAAACTTTGAATAAAAAGTGCACATGAATAAAACTTGGTAAAGTGAATAATCTAGAAACATTTGCTTAAAATCTTATTTTATTTAAATCTTCAGCTAGTCCTGAAATGCCACAAAATAAATTTTAGTTAATTCAAAATTTTTGGTGTCCCACCAACCTAAACTTACTGAACCAAACAAAAAATAATTTAATAAAACATAAAATTGTGAAAATTCAGTATTTAAACCAGTCTTTGAAGTATAAGATGAAGCTAGTTGCAAATCTGCCTTTCTGGAGGTTTATCTTTTTCAAGTGCCTGAAAAATTACATTTTTGTATTGTGCCTTCTTGATCACCCTTTTTCTACCCCTCTTTCCCAAAAAACATGACTTGTACTTACAAATATAATAAAAATGTTTAAGGATATTTCACAAGTTCTGATTATAGTTGAATTTTTTATATAAATAAATAATTTCATGGTTTTCTTATTCGCAGGAGCTAAAATAAATACGGAAAGGCTCAAAACTTTAAGTAGCGATTGCTCGTGGACAGAATAATGGGAATGCACCTTTCATCAAGCAAGCCAAAGCTGCAGACCCATTTCTCCGATAACTCAAAATTTAGCTTCCATCCGCGCCTACTTTGCATATCAAATTTTAACATAAGATACTAAGTGAACCAACCTCCCAATCTAGATGCAGGTGACAACTTTAACCCCGATTAAGAAACCTATTGGGCATAAATTAAAACTGCTGGTAATCGTCCACATTCTGCGACTTTATCTAAATGATGTTCTGATAGTGTAAAATATTTAATAATTGTCTTAAACGTATTGAATATATAATTGTATTTTGTAATTAAGCTTTTGTATGCTTTACTTTACTTTTAAGTGACGTTAAAGTAATGTTATGTTCACTTGTGTTTTGCTTAAGTCCAATTTATTAGCAAAACAATTTTTGAATTATGCGTATGCTTTAGACGTTGCTACTTTCATAAAATTTCGGCTATAAAAGTAATTTGTTGCAAAAATTGTTTTAATCTTAGTGACATACAATATCTTAGCTAGCTTTTAAAGCCTGAAGTAAATTAGGAGCAAATATCACTGAATGTTCTAATACCTACACTAAAATCAAGAAATTGCTGTCAATTTAGGACTGCTTAACTTCATAATAAGTTATAAAAATTTTACTTGGTCCATATATAAAGGACAATCTTCGAATCGCCATCCTTCCTGACGATATTCAAATTTTTCTGAATGCCACAATATTTATTAAACAACGATTAAAACGCAGGCAAATCGGCACTAACCTATTAGGTTTCAGTCGCGTAGCGGTTTAATTCTGGCCAAAAATTGTAACTCCTGGCGATAAGGTGCTCCCGAACCTCTGTCGTGACGAAAAATAGCGCGCCGCCAAAATTGGCGCCGGCCCCTGGCACGCCATAATTCAATAATGTGGCACTTAAATGTAATTCCAGTCTAATACGTAAACGTTTGATATTGTGGAGTGTCAAGTTGTCGACTTGGCCGGCCGCTTCGTGAACTATTTGCGTTCAAATGGCTTCATAAGGCTGTGTTCGAGATTTCGATAAAAATTACACGTTTTTAGTGTGGTCCTGCGAATGTTCGCGGCTGTTAATAGATTACCTGATGCTTAGATCAATTTAATTGCAGAATTGTTCTACGTGAATGGTGTAAAATATTTTAAAACTACTATTATTTTTATAGGGTCGTCACAATGCAACATCATTTCACATCAATTCTTCTCTTTAGATTTTTATGTTGCAGGGCTTAACTTATTTCGCTCTCTGTAAACCTGTTTCACCTATCATAGTTTTTATTTCTCTAGAAGAGCCGGTCTGTTACTTTTCTTTTCGCCCTCTACTAATCAATATCTGCCATCGGGTATTTGTTACACATGTCCATATTATTGGATAGCTTTATGATTGAACATGTGGCATTTATTTTTCTAAACTTTCTCGATCCTGAGTATGTCTTTTCTTATAACTTGTAGACGCCTTTTTATGAAATATAAAAAGAGTACAAATAAGTCTCCGCCGTTTGACAAAAGATAGCCGCGTTAGTAAGTTATGGTTAAAATTGTCAGATGTAAGACGTCATGTCGTATGCGAACACTATAACCTTAAAATATTAGCGATTTTGTATCAGCATCATAAATTTTTGTGCGAAACTGCCGAGTTATGAGTCGTGTCAGCGAGAACTTTTGATTTACTTCTTTAATTCGAAGAAATCTGCAGCTGAGGCGCATCGATTGCTGTAGAAGCATATGGTGAGGCTGCTTTCAGTAAGAGAAGTTGTCGTCTGTGGTTTTATAAGTTTAAGAACGGTGAGTTTGACGCCAAAGACAAAGAACGTAGCGGAAGGCCGAAAGTGTACGAAGACGCGGAATTGGAAGCATTATCGGAGGAAGATTCCTGCCAAACGCAACAACAACTTGCACTTACATTAGGAGTGACTCAACAAGCAATTTCACATCTTTTAAAATCGTTGGGAATGATTCAAAAGCAAGGAAATTGGGTTCCACATGAACTGAAGCCGAGAGACGTTGAACGCCGATTTTACACAAGTGAAATGCTACTTGCCAAGCATAAACCAAAGGGTTTTTTTCATCGTATAGTGATGAAAAATGGATCCACTACAATAACCCAAAGAAGAGGAAATCATGGGGACCACGTGGCCATGCTTCAACATCGACAGCCAAGCCGAATAGTCATGGAAAAAAAACTCATGTTGTGTATTTGATGGGATCAGCTTGGTGTCGTGTATTATGAGTTGCTCAAACCGCACGAAACAATTACTGGGGCTCTCTACGGGACACAATTGATGAGATTGAGCCGACCATTCAAAGAAAAACGCGCCCACTACTATTCCAGACACGACAAAATTATTCTCCTGCATGATAATGCCCGTCCACAGGTTGCGGCGCCGGTCGAAACCTACTTGGAAACACTCATTTGGGAAGTCTTACCCTACCCGTCATATTCACCAGACATTGCCCCTTCCGATTATCATTTATTCCGATCGATAGCACACGGCCAGAAAGATGGGAAAAAGTAGTGGCTAGTGATGGACAATACTTTCAATAAAACATAAGGTTCCGTTCTTTCACAATAAATGCCCAATTTTTGATAAAAAACGGCGGAGACTTATTTGCACTCCTTTCAGTTTTATTCTTTTAATTTTATTTATGTTTTTCGTAAGTGGCCACATTTCTCTATTTTTCACCACACTATAGAATATCTTGTTGTTTTGACTGATATTCTTTTACAATGGTGCTTATAAAAATTTAAAATTCTAACACATACTCAATTATGCCACAATAAATGTTCAAATGGTTTTTTTATTTGCATATTCAAAAACACTCCCAGACTTAATGCTACCTTTAGAAAGTCATTAAGAAGTTTCTACATACAGTTATATATACCTTAATATAACTAGTTTTGCAAAATAAAATTAAACTTTAAATTTCCATAAACATAATAAAAATTATAATAAAATAACAAAGATTTTTCTTATAAATTTTACGAAAATTCTTTTAGTTTGAATTTTTAGATTTTACCAAAATACCAATGTCCAATTAACTTGAAAATGACAACATATACTAAAAAATTTAGCGTTTGTGTCAAGGTGGAAATACGACTTATTCCTCAAGGGTTGGTTTAAACCATTAACCAATCTTCTTGAGTGAATAGTCCGATATTTCAATGCTGACGTAGATCGGGTGCTCACGCACGCACATGACTATTCAGAGATGTTTTGAAAAGTGTCACCTAGCGTGGAGTACACGTAAATGTCAAAGTAAACCCACTGTGCGTAGTCAAACATAGTAATTGTGAGAGACAGGAACACATCAATGTCTACAAATTGAAATATCGGCAACGGAGACGCATCAAATGTCAGTGCAAGTGTAAGTACGAAAACCATGAGCTGGAAATGTGTTTACGACTGGTTCAAGGGTTGACGATGATCTTACGTTCAGGTCAGCTATCAACAAGCAAAACTCCCACATAATCGAAACAGTTCAACAAATGCTGATACTTCAGTGACTGACTCTACGATTGATGGTGGGAGAATCGGACGTTAGTAACCTCAAACTTTAAAATTCTACGTCAAAATATTCGGTGAATTTCATTTCAAGAATTTATTATTGAGGACAATGTTGTCTTACTATCGTTTCATTATGTAATAATGTATATCTGAAGAAATTGACACAATTAATTGTGGACCAGAACAAATAAAGAAAAATATTTTGATAAGGTTGTCAAGCCAGAAGCAAAGGCTTAGTTTACAATAACATATTTTATAGAGGACAAATTGAATTTAGATGGGAAATACTACTCTCTCTGGCAGTATAACGTAACTTTCGCCTATTAAGCATCTTGTTACCATTGTGCAATAGCATTTGTCCAAAATAGAAACGTTTAACCCTTTCTATAGACTAAACTTTCCACCACGCTATCAAAACTTTCTTATTCTAGTAATAGTTTTACGAATTTATTGATAATATTAAAAAAAATTTCTTTACGACCGTAGACATTTTCTTTTGCTTCTCTAACTTTTAGTTTTCCATATTTAAAAAAAATTATTGCAAACCTCCAAGATTCAGGTAGATTTCATATGTGCTAAATTGGTATTTATAGCCTAGGTAGATATCTAAGAAACATATATGCCGATTTCGATCTAAATATCTAAATATAAGGTTATTTCGTCCCGCCACATTAACTAAATTTAATAAAAATTACACAGTTATTCACAGCATTCATACAGAGATAAATAAAATTTTGAACGAAGGGTGGTTTTCAGGTTTGGGGTCATAAAACCAAAGACTACAATGGAATTTTTAAATAAAAAATATACAGTGTTTGTGTGTCAACTTTTTTGAAGTGGTCATTTGTGCCATAGTCTAACTATGGCTAATAATACTTAATATCGCGGATTTAACTAAAGTTTTTTTTTAACAAAATCTGTTAATAGCTTAAACAATACGTAAAGCGGCTATTTGTGCATAACCTGGTTTATTTGTCCCTGAGCCTTGAGAGAGTAAGGATTACGCTTCCCGCAAACCGTGTTTTGGTGACGGGTATGCAGCGTATATGACTCTACATGCAGTGTCAGTAAAAGCAATGTTATTCCTGTTAAAATAAAAAGAAAACGGTATCGGCACTTTGCACCTGATAAAAGAAGCCTACGAGGAGGAAGCTATGCCAAAACGAAGATTTTTAAAGGCACTAAATGTTTGGTGGGGGAAGAAAAGCCGCGGGAAACAAAGAACGCAAAGTGCGTCCATCAACGAGCCGCAGTAATAACAATTTTGGTGAAAGTGAAACAATTTTTGGACTCTGATCGGAGTTTAAGTGTTCGTTCGATTGATAGCACAAGAGTTGAATTTGCCAAAAACCGTAGTGCATAAAATTGTGTCTGAAAATTTGCAAATAAGAAAACGTCCAAACCGCCATGACCAAGGCCATAAACATAATTTCGGTTTCCGCGTTTCAGGAAGCCTAAGGGCACATTGAAAACCGGACAAACCCTGTATTACTCTTCTACAGCAAATTAGCCCTTACTAAAGTCTGTGACCTAATAACAATTTTAAACACTCTATCCCCACTTTTATCTGCGTTAGCACTAAATTACAAGAAAAAAAATTGTTCATTAGTAGAGCTAAATAAAAAAAAAACAAATTTCTTTATGCAACATCTTATATTTTTAAATTCAAGTCTGTACTCAATTCTTATATCTTTGTACTTGATGCTGTGCATGATCATTTTTGAAAAATTTTTGCTTTTATGTTTTTAATCCAGAATTTGTACGTATATTTATATATTTATAAACAAGGTCTGTCTTGAGTGTATTAAATCATGCAATACAATTCACTATATTAATATTAGTTTTGATATTTTCCAGACAGATAGGAATTTTTAACTTGTATACTTCTTCTAAAGATTTCTTTTATATAATGTTACTGTCTTAGGACTAATGTAATCCACTGTAATTTGTTTCTTTTTTGTTACGGTGCACCTACTGGCACCTCGAGAGCTTGTTGTGCCCATCATTTTCTGTTAGTATCTTTTACAACACCCAATAGATTGTGTTGTGATTTATGAAATATTAAATTATTTTTGAGGGACGTACATGGTTTATTCGGAAAGTAATGTAATTTGACGGGTGGGTTAAGTGGGAGGGGCTTAGCTTCACAACTCTTTTAAGCTCGGTCTGGTATAAATTGTAAAAGCATCAGGATTGATGTTCCGGTAAACCTGCGCAATGTGTCACGACGCGCAATGGAGAAAGTACTGAAGAACGTTACGCGATCAAGTTTAGTACTAAACCTACCAAATGATTCAGGCAGCCTACAAAAACTTCTCTCTTGTATTTTCAAGTTTCCAGGCGGTTGAAGTTGTTTAAAAATGTCCGGAATTGGAGAATAGCCTCTGTTCTGGACAGCCATTAGCCAGCAAAAGTGACAAAAATATGTCTCGTGTTCTTTAAATATCGATCGTCGAATGAGTGTTCGAATGGTAGCAGACTCTAAATATTCCGAAAACCAATTTTCATAAAATTGTTACCGACAAGTTGGTCCCCAAATTGGTGACACAAAACACTAGAGTGACAATCGCAAAAAACTTTTGGAACGTGTGCAAAGATGATTTATTGGTTGCCATTACCGGAGAAAAACATGGGTCTTTAAGAGAGACGAAGCGCCCAAGTTCCGAATGGCACACCTTGAAGTTCCTAAGAAGACAATACTAAGCAAATCTAAGGTAAAAACCATGCTCATTGTCTTCTTCGCCGCTAAGGGAGTGGTCCATAAAGAATTTGTATCCCAAAGGCAGACGGTCAACGCTATCAAAAAGTGCGTGGATGCCCAAAGAGAGTAATTTAAAGAATTTTAAACGTTTATAACGATATCTTGATTAATTATTTTACGAACTTATTTTGAGATTTATAACTAAATATCTAAAACAATGTTATAATATATATATATATATATATATATATATATATATATATATAATATATATATATATATATTATATAAATTACATAAAACTGAACATAACAATTCCCTTCCCTACCTAGATACTCTCATAACAAAAAATCCTTCTAATGACAGCTTTTATTACACTGTCTACAGAAAACCCACTCACACTCATAACCAGATCCATCAGACTTTCCGATACAAAAAATCGCCAAACAGAAATCAAATCCATTACCACCACCCTACCGCAAAATGGATATTCCAACAAATCCTTAACCAATATAATCAAAAATATAAATAAAAACACTAACTCTCAATCTCAAAACCCTCTTGACAAACAAAAAGCATTCCTACCTTACATCAGAGGCATTACCGATAGAATAAGCCGCATACTAATGCGGCAAAATATCCGCACGGTCTTTACGACCAACAACCAAATATCTAGGCTTATTCGCTCACTAAAGGATCACTGCCCCAATGAATACCAAGGAGTGTATGAAATACCTTATGGAGACTGGCAAAGGACCTACATAGGTCAAACAAATCGGCAAATATTTAGCCGAATATACCAGCATTCTCTGGCCGTACGGAAAGGCGATAATGGTTCGGCACTTGCCAAACACAGTAAAGAAACAGACCACAAAATTAATTTCTCTGGGGCTAAAACCATTGCCCCCATTTCCCATTTTACCAGCAGAATAATACGTGAGGCAATTGAAATAGAAAAACGCACACAGTGCCTCAACACAAGAGATGACAGCCAGCGTTTGCCTGTCATGTGGAAGTCCCTTATTGCTCCGCACCGCCAATTACGCAACACCCTTAATCCTACAAACTTTCCCCAACCCAACGCATCTCCCGCCAAACCAACTTTCATTTCCAGCCCTATAAAAGATCAAGCAGGTCACACGAAAGATCAGTCAAGCTCTCTGAGGCCCTCCTGGCAATACGGCATGTCCAGGAGGAGCTAGATAACATGGAAGATTGGTGCGACCGGTGGAGGATTAAGATCAATCTAGAGAAGAGTGCGGCGATCCTGTTCTCCCCCAAGCTACGATGGCGCAGTGACATCAGGAACATCAGAATCTTCCGACAGGATATACCCTGGAGAGAAGAGACACGATACCTTGGAGTGACCATTGACAAAAAGCTTACCTGGAGAGTTCACGTGGACAACATGGTGACGCGAGTCAAGGCAGCCCATCAAGCCTTGGGCAGCTTCGCACCCCAACAGCAAAATGTCCACCAAAAACAAGCTACTCCTGTATAAAACAGTCATAAGGCCTACAATGACGTACGCTTGTGCTGTTTGGGGTTATGCAGCCAAGATCCATGTGAATAAACTCCAGGTGGTCCAGAACCGGGCTCTTCTGACCATCTTTGGCGCTCCGTGGTATGTACGCAATACCATCATACATAGCGATGCCGACGTGCCAACCATCCAGGAGTACATCTCCCAGTGCGCCCTACAACTCCATGTCAGCGTACAAGACCACGGAAATCCAGCAGTCCGTGGTCTCTACAACTATAACGTTGACAGGGACGCCCGCCATAAGCGCCCGAAGATCCTGATTCCCCCGTAAGGCCGAGCGGGGGCGGCCTGCTTTCCTGCAGGCCAACCAATAACCACCAGATGTCACCGCATGTTGGGGGTTCGGGGCTGAGATCTCAGGAACCTCCAATACCAGATTATGATAAAGTGAAGTGAAAAACGAAAGCTCAGTCTTATTCAAAGACTCATAGCTCTCCTTGGGGAGTAGGCAGATTGAGACCCCGAACGAAGAGCTAACCTCTTAAAAATGGCATCAAAGCCGATGCCGAAATCAAAAATAGACGCGGTTCATCCCGTGAACTAAGTTGTTTAAATATATATATATATATATAAAATAAATTGTCAAATGTAAGTATAATAATGATTTATTTATATTTTTTAATATTTTGATTGGCACATGTAAATTTTTAAAAATTTCTAATTGATAATATCAAAACCTTATTAACATCTTATTCCCTGACATCTTATATCGAATGTTTTTGTTCTATTGTTTCAGTTCTTTACCATTCTGCCCATTTCTAGACTAAGTAACAGGAGACTTATATTGCAACCTTGTGTTAACCCGATATACAGGGTCTGGCACAATAATGGTGACAAGTATTTTTTTAGAATATATATCAAACAACTAAAAATCTAACAAAACATCAAATAAATCACAACTATGCACGGGGACAGACTCCTGTTGGAACGTCCATTCTTGATCGCCGAAGTGCTTTTTGGTTCAGGTACCACGCCCTCGAGAATGTCCCGTCGGTAGAAACCAGGAGTCTTGCTGCTGGCACATATTTGACCCCAAACTATGACCGACTGTGGGGTTTGACGATTTTCGACAATGGTAGGGGTGCCTGGAGCCTTCGCGGACTAGTATCTGTCGTTTAGTCGATTGTGCGCTTGCGCTACGGTGAACAGCTTCTCATCGGTAAACAGCATTCGTTCCCACCAACGACATGCGTCCCGGTCCTTGAGTTGACGGCATCGCTGGAGCCGTACGTGTTTGTCATGTATCAGGAGCTGGACTTTCTGGAACTGGTAGGGCTCTAGTCCGAGGTCCTCTTTGACGATTCGTCGAACTGATCGGTCGCTGATACCGATGTCACAGGCGAGTTTATTCTTGTTGATGATTTTTCGGACCCGGGGTGTGTTGACAGTGTGTTTTCTCTCTCGTTCTGGACGGTCACCATTATGGCCAGGACCTTGAATTGAAGAATTGTTCTGGAGATATTCTGCCGGTCGCAATTACACTTCCCTTGATGATGAAGCTCGAAAATAACAGCACGCTCATTTGGCATCTGGCAAAACAACGTCATTTACACAAAATCGAACTCAGAACATAATAACCAGAACAAAAAAATGCACTGAACAAAATAGCGCTATTGTCATCATACTGCGGCGCAATGCTGCATCAAACTTGTATATTTAGCCTTGATTAGTACCTATCATACGTTTTGCTATTTTAAAATTTATTAAATCACGTTTTTCTTTACCTGGTCAAACTTTTTTACAAACATTTCTAAATTCTAAATATTTGCCTAGTCGATTTTCCACTTTTCTTCTAAAATTCTAGAAATTAGCTAAAAATGCTTTTCTTATTATATCATGTTTCTTTTCTGGTCTAAAACTAACAGATAAAAATAGAAGTCATTAATAACCAATAATATTTTAAACTACGGTTATATTACGATCTGTTGTATTCTTTTTAAATTTTTTTCTCCACCTTTGTATGTACCATATATTGTACATTATGTAATGAAGATCCAATTTTTTCTGAACTTTTTTGTTATATATATATATATATATATTTAATGTGATTTAACAATTAAAACTGCTTTGTGTGACCAACTAATTTAATTGCTAATCTTTTTAACACTGCAGATTCTTATTTTTTTATTTTGTTCTTTACTTCTTTATCACTTCCTTCTTCGTATTACTTTTTGGGCGTTTTACTAGTTTTATTTTGTATCGGTTTATAGAATAACTAACATACTTTTATGTATTCCTAATCTAAATCTAGAATTTATAAAATCTACTAAAAAATATTGGATATTCTTTTAATTTTTCATTAATTATCCATTTTTTACTTTCATAGACTAATTATCAAAATACTTATTTCCTTCTCCCTAAATTTTCAATCATCTTTATAGTGTGATATAATATTTGTTTCTTCTTCTCTTTTATATAATAAGAAAAACAAACCACTTAATATCAAAAAACTTAATTTAAGGGAGACTTTTTAGACTTTCAGAATGATTTACAAAATTTTATTATCGGCGTCATCAGCGTGAGACTGCCGAGAGCATTTCGTGACTAATTCGCGCAAGCCTTCCCATAATTTTTAATGGCCGCGAGGAATCCGCCAAATCCGCAACGTACCAATTCGGCCGTTAAACCGCAGCGCGATAAACAGCGGCGCAAGAACGGCCCGCGAAGCGAGCGGGTGAGTGACGCGCGGCCATAACCATCCGTCATGTACTCTTAATAGCCGTATAGGTTGCTTTATCTGAGCTGCGAACGATTAAGGTATTGATAACGAGGCTCCGGCCTTATAATGCATAATAAAGACGGCCTGCATGTGTCTAAGCACGCAAGCGGCTGTCCGAATGAAACATGCGCCGCCATAATACTCCATCGGGACAACCCTTTGATTTTTGAGGCCGTCCAATATTTCATTCCCGTTTGGTGCATGAATGGCGGGCAACGAGGGGCTTATTTCTGGGGCGATCTGCCTAATGTGTCCACACACGGCATGTCCGGATGTGAAAGACGGTTTGGAAGGATTAGTGTGCCGGCTATCAGGAAATCAGATATACAGAACTTGCAAATTAGATTCCCATTACTAAACGACTATCGTGGCCTTAAAACAAACGGTCTTAGCCTGCACTATAAAGCGCCGATTTAATATGCATACGAGGTACCGCCTAAAAATTGATAATTGTATGAGTTGTCTCAGAAGTTCGTGGCGTTTCACTACATGGCATAAATGCCGTACAAGAAACGAAAAAGATGTGTGATGCTTACAGAAAAAGTTTTTAAGCTACAAGGAATGATTCTTTAAATGTAGAACTGGTGATGTCGACGTTAAAGATCAACAATGCTTAAGTATACCCTCCACTACTGACGATGATAAGATCAAGACACTGATCTAGAATAAGTTTCGATACATAACACGATATTTAACAGAGATGCTAATATGTAAAACCACCGTCTAAGAGCATTTAGAGAAGCTTGGTTACATAAATCGCCACAATGTTTGGGTTCCACACGATTTGACCGATATAGATTTAATTGGCCGCAGTTTTGAGCAATTAGTAAAGAACGGTGAAAAATAGATCACTTACAACAGTGTTGGACGAAGAAGATCTTGGTAGTCAGCAAAAAAAATAAAGCTAGTATCCAATCGAATAACGTCACGCTTCGTATCTGTCGGGGTTAAAAAAATACTATAACAGGGTGTAAAATAAAATAGTCAACTAAAGAGGACATTGTGATAGGTTGTTGCTTCATACAAAAACTTTTATAACAATATTGCAATGGCTTGTATTTTAAATGTGACATCGTAATATTTGGGTTAAGAGTGGAGAAACTATATATCGTTTTTGAACAACACAATTCAGAGGAAGATATTAGAAAATAAATTGCAAAAAGTCATGAAAAAGCGAAATATCTAGTTTACCGTTCAACTCTATCTATTAATACCCTTCATATTTCAGTTGGTGAAGCATAGCTATAATAAAAATTAAAAAAAAAACTTTAGTGCCGTATCTTACTTGAAGAGGTGCCTTATTTAAGTTATTCTACGAGGCGCATTCATAAAGTAAGGGCCGTTTGCATGTATATAAATAGTGGCGCTTCGAAGCACAGTTTTACCACTGCAGCGCCATCTACTGACTCATTGCGAAGCTACAGCGTCATTTGTTTTGATTCTGAAATTGTATTGTTGTCAGTGAATGCAAAGAACAATGGCCGCGAAAATCGTTGATCCCGCCAAGTGTGAAGTGGCATTCTGTGATTCGTTTCTTATGTGCAAAAGGATCGTCGGCTGCTGAAATTCATCGGGAGTTATGCCTGGTTTACGGACCTACAGTTATGAGTGAAGGAAAGGTTAGACAATGGTGCCGTTATTTTACAAATGGCCGAACAAATGTCCATGACGAAGAGCGGAGTGGCAGGCCCAGTATCCAGACTGATGAAATCGTTTCACAAGTGGACCAAGCACTGCGATCTGATCGTCGATTGACGATTAGTGGCCTGGCTGACAAATTTCCTCAACTTGGACGCACTACTGTTTACAATATTGTCACAGAAAACCTCGCATACAGCAAATTGTGTGCAAGGTGGGTACCAAAATGCTCACCGACCACCACAAAGAGCAAAGAATGTCTAGTGGACGAAAGTTTTGGCCCGTTATCAACAAAATGGAGATGATTTGTTTTCTCACATTGTTACTGGGGACGAGACGTGGGTATCCTACGCCAACCCAGAAACAAAACTGCAATCGATGCAGTGGCGACACTCATCCTCACCAAAACCGAAAAGTTTAAACAAACTCAGTACACAAGTCGAAAATTGATGGCTACAGTTTTTGGGACAAAGACGGTGTTCTTTTGGTTGATTTCATGGAACGTGGGACAACAATTACAGCTGACGTGTACTGCGAAACGCTCAAACACTTGAGACGTGCGATCAAAACAAACGCCGCGGAAACTGTCATCTGGCATAATCCTCCTCCACGATAACGCGCGTCCTCACACTGCTGCCAAAACCATTGAGAAAATTCAAGATTTTCGTTGGGAACTTTGACCACCACCGTACAGTCCCGACCTTGCACCTAGCGACTACTTCCTCTTCTTGCATTTTAAACGGTGGCTGGGTGGACAACGTTTTGAAACCGAAGACGGACTCAAAAACGCCGTTGTCAACTGGTTCAAGTCTCAGGCGGCAAGCTTCTATGCAGAGGGGTTAAAGAAGCTGGTGCAGCGGTACGAAAAATGCTTAGAAGTGAACGGCGATTATGTAGAGAAGTAAAGTAAGATTGTACCTAACTAAATATGACAATAAAATTTGTTTCTTATGAATACATTTTTTTCTGTGACCAAACGGCCCTTACTTTATGAATGCGCCTCGTACATTTTTGGTGCGTTTAGTCCAGAACAAAAGCGTTACTCACGAAAAATGTTATTTGTTTGCTATATAATTCTGGCACCCCACTATAAAGAAGCTTTTTATTACACTAAACACCATTGTGAATGACAGTCTATCATAACATATTCCCCACAAAACAATTACAACAGCTGGATGATAGCTTCTTTGAAAATGTGTAATATTGATTGCAGAGAAGTCAAAACTTTTTTTATAGGAAATTACACTCACCTAACTATAATTCTTACCACAAAAACCATATAGGAACTTATTTCTTCGAAAATAAAAACCGCATCATAATTGAAATTTTTTAAAGACAGCCATTAAGTATCGTTCACATTTGCGATTTCAGCAAACTGAAGCTACAGTGCACATTTTAAAATTTTAATGACATGTTTATAAAGGATGATAATTTTAAAAACTGTAATTTCCATTAACCTCGACGTTCTCTAATTCGAGTACCCTATTTTTTTTCTATAGGTCTATATGATAGAACTTGTATATATGAGTGAACCAACGATCTTGCAGTTGAAGAACAACATACAACTTCAGTTTTAGTTCAAAAATATTATTGTCAGGAAAAGAAAGTGACAAATTGCTGCATTAATATTTGTTGCAAACGATTCAACAATAACAGTGACTGCCTGAATGAGAGCTTTAGATCACTAAGTTCCTGTATTGGTATTCTCCCAAAACAACATAAATTACCAGCTCATGAAAGAAGCTTCTCCAGACGCTGAAAACATTTTGCATTTGACTTTCATACTATAAGAGTCTTTACCAGGTGCATCAAAAAAGGGAAGTCTAAATAAAATTATTCCTTGTTTCTGAGGAGAAGTAAATAAAAGAAATAGAGCTCATAAGGCAGTAAGATCAAATGTTTTTACTAGCATATAAAATAACAAAAATATTAAAAGTCAAGAAAGTTCCACAAGGATAAAAAGAAAATGATAAATAAAAAGTTTCAAACATTGAACTGAAACACAGATACAGAAAACTTACGGTGTTGTATATCTAAAAGATAACAATTTAAGTGACTATAGGTCAAACCAAATCGGATGATGAAGGCGCTTCATGTTTGTGAGGTTTTTTCCTCAGACAGTAGAAAGGACCAGTGGATAATGTGTGTTATTTTTAACATGTTGCTACAAAATGATAGCACAATTATATCCTTAACTTAAACAAATTTAACATACGATATCCAATTTTAAAAGAAACTTGAAATCTAGAACAATTTAATTCACAATTTTGCTTTTGGGGCATGGAGAAGAAAATGATTACTGGCGATGAGAAGTGGATAAATTTAGAACGCAAAAAAGCGTGGCTTTCACCTAGCGAAGCATCACCATCGACGGCACGGCCAAATCGCTTCGGAAAGAAGACAATGCTCTGTGTTTGGTAGGACCAGAAAGCAATCGTGTACTATGAACTACTGAAACCTGGCGAAACTGTCAATGGGCATCGCTACCGACAACAACTGATAAATTTGAACCATACATTGCTCGAAAAACGGTCAGAACAGGACACGAGACACGAACGAGTGATATTGCAGCACGACAACGCTCCGTGCCATCACACTTCTATCGTCCAGGATACCATCAAAACGCTGAAATGGGATCCGCTACCGCACCCGCCGAATTCGCCAGACCTGGCCTCTTCCGATTATCACTTGTTCCATTCGATGGCGCATGGCTTTGCTGGTTTGCACTCGGCCAATTTCGAAAAAGTGCAAAATTGTTTGGACGAATGGTTTCGGTCCAAAGACCGCCGTCGCGGTATTCATGTATTGCCGCAGAGAAGGCAAAATTCATATTCAAAATGATTAATAATTTTAGAATAAAATGTTTAGGGCATTAAAGCTTGGAAAATTTTGTCGTTATTATGAGTTGCGACTGAATCGTGCACAATGGCGAACTCTTTTGGTACCGTTGGTCCAGAATTAGTCCAAGATTATTTTGCAATGTATTTGACTTTAGATTAGTCATGTTTCTAAAAAGTCCTTTGCAACAATCCAATTCACTACGTTAGCTTTAGATGCCAGCGATTTAAGCTATGGTGCTTGTATATATTTCTGATCGACAAATTCTTCATGCAGCAAACTAGTGACTTGCTAAAAGTGGGGCTTATGGCTATGCTACACAGAGCTAAATTTGTTTTGCATCAATCAGTTCTTCCTTTCTTTTCAAGAGCGATCTAACTAATCCACCTAAGGTCCAACAGACCTGAGTTACTAAAACGCCTATATGATCCAATCTTACAATTTGAGCCCTCTGGGTGAATGTTATTAGGAATGTTTCTTAATTAAAATACAACTTGAAGTTGTTTATTCCTAAGATTAGAAACCCGAAATTCCATTCTGACTTGTACTGTAAACAGGATATGAGGATTTAAGTCATTTTTAAATGTTTAATATTGAAATGTAGATGCATGATGCGATATTTACACTTTATTCCAGTGGAGTCTGTAAAATATATTGTCATTTTATCTTCTTTAGAGCAATTTTGCAGAGCTCAAGTTTTGATGCTGCAATTAAACGCACAAAAATTGGAATTTTGTGAAATTTTCGATCAATGATAGATGATTTTTAACTGCTATAAAGATGTATGCTTTGGTTTTTAACAACAGAAATTCATATTATAATACTTCAATCATTTAAGCTTTGCTTGTTGAAAATTCTAAGATGCCTACTTGTGTCTAAAGTATGATTTGGTATAAAATCAAGTTACTATATATTCCGTAGAAGTAACTTGAAAGCTTCTAAGATTCTATTAGATTTATCATCCTACTGCAATCATACATTCATAATCTGGTGCAATATGAATCATGACAATGTACTTCTTAATAAGATCAATCAAAACAGCAACCAAATTGAGCAGGAACTGAAAACCTGAGCACCTAGCAGTTTGAGGTGATTATGTCAAACTTTATTAATGTCTTCTAATATGTCCCTAAGTTATATGGCTCCGTAGTGAAGATACCAGCAAAACTTCCTTTATTTTCGAAATTCATAATGCAGATGGTCAGTGGCCTCTAGAAACATAAAGACTTTCTGTGAGTTAAGGATGCTTGTTTAGTCTAAGCAAAATAAGACGACCCACAAGTTTCTTGAAGTTTAGTTTGCATTAACGCATTGTAATAAAAATACTGTATATTACTTAAAGGCTTTCCTAATACAATCTCATATAGAAAAATTATCCAAAGTCTTGCAATGGTCCGATGTCTACTAGTTATTTACCACCAGAAAGCCTAGATCTATAAACATATGAAATACATACTTCAGAGGGTGAATTACATATAAACCAAATTGTTTCTTTATTAGACACAATAAAAATAAAAACATACAAAGTTCTATCTTCACTTAACTCCTGAACTTAGAAACACATTTTCTCTAACAAATGGGTAATTGTGCAACCAGCCAATCGCGCACGAATATTTCGACAGCAACATTGTCGTCAAAACAAATGCTCTTCAAGCACCCCTCTTGGTGGTCCAAACAAATAATAATTGCGCAGCGGTAAGTTTGGGCTGTGGGAAGAATGTACAAGTGTAGTCGAGAGCAAATCCATAATGTCTTGTGGGCTTTTAGTGTGGCTGGACTTTGTCGATAACTTCTCGGATTGCCTAAACCTAAACTTCAGAAACAATTTTAGAAACCGTGATTCGGTGGTCATTCTCAAGAAGGTGTCAAACGTTCGGTTTTAGGCCTTTATTTTCAATTGCTCGTCGTCTTGCCAAGTATTGTTTATGCCAAGCCTAACACTTGTGTCTTCTTAAGAGTGTTGGCTCCGAACTGCAACTTAGGTCTTTCCAAGATTTTGTACGGTTTTACGCCATTTGTCATAAGAACCTTTATAATATTCTGTTTCCAACGTAGGAAGGTACCTCTTATGCTAACATCGTGATGATAACTAAATAAGAGGTACTGCAAGATACTATATACAGGGTGTATACCCTTCTTCTTTTAGCTCACTGTGCTTAAAAAAATTCGGTTTATATTTCATTTATCTTGGAATATGAAAGAAACATTACAGTATCAGGGTGTTATTCTGGTTTTATTAGAATTTCAGTAATTTAGATGAATGTGTAGGCAGCATGGGTACAAGTAAGTATTTCATGCGCATCACATTTAGCAGAGAATTTCTTTATATTAATTATGTTGTATCAGAGTTTTAGTAATTTGGTTAAAGAGGTGGAGAATATGAATATAAGCACGCCCTTCATACACATTATAGTTCGTACTAAAACATTCCTTAAATTACAGCCGTCGAGTTTGTTTGTGGATTATTCTATTATGTTTTCTAGAAGAGATGCTGTAGTAGTCCTAAGGAATTGAAATAGGGGCTCGAGGACAGCCGCAAGTTGGGGGACCAGTGGTAATATAAATTGTTATATAACCATGCCTTGTGAACTGTAGCGGAGTCTTTATAGAACTCACCCAGCGGCCACTTCCTCTATGGAGAGCTTAACAACTATCTCCAATATGTTGAAGTAGCTATCGACGGTCACGTTCAGGTTCTTCTCAAAGAAGTGGAGAACTACGACATCTCCTTCGCTACTTACAAGCCCCAGCATCATTACAGGGACGGTAAACTATGTTTGCATGGTGGTAGACACTTGCCAGATGCAACGGTCCTTTTTACAACTCAACTTCCTGTCCTGGATGAATTTCCTTTCGTCCAAAACGAATCTCAGAAAGCAGGCCTGTCGCTCTCGGTATCGTTTCCTATGCATCTTATTTTTCTCCCTCTTCAGTTTGTGATTATTCGCGACGAACACGAACACTACTGTACTATTAATCTCGCCGCGCCCATTTTTTAATCAGCTCTGTCATGCTCTGCCCAGAATCTTGATCGATCTTCTCTTTAAATTCATGGACGAATTTATCGCTTGCTATAGATTGCCCTGTCAGCAACTATCGTCTGGTACTCATATTCCCTGTACTTTTTGGTTTTGACCAAACCACGCAATAATTTCTGTCAGTGAATTTTCAAAGCGAAGGGTTTGGAGTATAACAATTCTTGGGTTATTTTGTCAACTATCTTAGGGTGATAATTGTCTGAAGCTGACTTGTGTTACCTAATAGGATATTGCGCATGAGCACAACACGACCTTTTGGGTTTCCCGTAACACAACTGGAAAAAAAATTGAATTTCCCTCGACAACCCTGTACAATTTTAATTTTAGTAATCTTATAATCTAGCTATTAAACATGACAGTGAAATGTTTCATTTATTTGTAAAGAGAATCTTTTTTTTTTGTTTTCCATAAATGAATGTAGCTATGTTAATGATCTTAGGACACATTATTAGGCTAAGATTATAGGTGAACAAGTCTTCATAACATCGATCATAGAATCAAACCACTAATTTTTCTTCTTTATGTAATCAGTATTTATTTAGTAAGGTTAGCTTAAAATGTCTACATTTTTATCAAATAGTTTCTCAAAAATATTTTTAAATATCATAACGTTTTTTATTTTATAATTACGATATTACTATTCTTTGTGAGATAACAAATGCTTTTAGAGTCATATCTCAGCATTATAGTTCTAACAAAACTTTGCTCAAAAATTGTTTGTGATCTATTATACAGTTTTTTTCCCAACCATTTAAGTCCAGGTGGGTTGGCGAGTGGATAAGGTAGAATGTACTTTAAGACCGCCGGAGAACATTAGATGTTTGCCATTGTCGGGCTTCAAACCCGGGGCCGCCGCGCGCCAGTTTGGCAAGTCTACCGTTACCTCGCGGCTGTCGTCCTATTATGCAGTACCGGTCCAAAATATATCAATTTTTAACACTTCTCCCATAACTCTATGTGATTATGGTTATGATCTACAATTACGCAAATTGATCTTTTCAAATGCCTGCTGGTAATGGCGTGTAAATCACGGTAATAATTAAAAATCACCTTTTTATTGCTTTTTGAGGAACCCGTATTTTGAGTCGCTTTCATTATTTTTTTGCAGTTTTGAATTTCTCAAATAACAACGGCGTGTCGGGCATGGGTCAGTGGTTTGGCTCCCGCAACATATCTCTCGATATCCAAGGGGAACTTATCAATGGTCGTGTCCAAAGTCGAACTTTTCGTGAGCTGCACGTGCACCACAGTTCAACATCCACTAGAGCACGATTTTTGTTTCCTAAAGCGATAGAAGGCCCAAAGTGGTGTTGTAGAGAACTTGTCCCAAAACAACCTCAACGCTCTTTGACGGAAATGTTATTTGTATGTTCCGTGACAACTTCCGTCTCACGGCAGCAGATATTTTCCGTCAAATGTGTGACCTTCTGGTGCCGAAACCATCTGTTCGTACTATCAGATGTCGTCTGCAGCAAGCTGGTCTTAATTGACGATGAAGAAACCGATTATTTAAAAAAAATTAGAAAAGTGCGTAGAGAAGGTACAGCCACACAGGAACTAGACAAGGAAAGAGTGGAAAAATAAGCTCTGGTGTGGCAAAACATATTGTTTGAAACGGACAAGATTTAGTAAATTTGTCGTCTCCAAGTACTAGATTTCCACGTTAAAGCGCGGAGGTAGAAAGTGTCATGGTCTGGAGTTGTGCCTCCGGTCTTCGGTACAGATCCCTTTAGGAGAATTCACAGCATTATGGATTGCTATCTGTGTAAAGACATTCTAGAGAACACAATGTGTCCATAAGCTATGCAAAACGTGGATTTTACTTTCCAACAGGAACAATGTTTCCAAACATCGTTCGACATATGTTCAGGATTGGTTCTTTACCGTCGTGTGACACTCCTCGACTGGCCCAGCCAATCCTCCGACTTGAATATCATCGAAACCCTTTGGACAGAGTTGGAGCGTCGTCTGGTTAGCAGAAGACACAAAAAATCAAAATAGTTATGGCAAAAATATTAAAAGTTGAGACATTTTTGAACGGACCTGTTTCTCCATTTCTTTCCAGATTTTGTTACTTTCTGCAACTGGATTTTTCTTGGTTTTCGTCTTAATACCTTTTCTGAAATTATTTTCCTAGGCTATAATGCTCAAATACTAAAATGAATTAACTTACAGACATCCAAAACGAGCAAAAATAAAAATTTAAAAAGCTATGGTAAGAACAATTCAAATTGCGTTAAATGGGTTTTTCTCATTTCATTCTGCATAAATGCGGGTTTTGAATAACTTAAAGGCAAAATAAATCAAATACAAAAAAAATAGAATTGATATTCTGTGTTTGGGCCTTGAAAAATTCTTTATCATCATTTATATATCAAAAAATTGATACTTCGAAACAGGAATATTAATCGTGTCGACCTTTGGTTTTTTGTAGTTCTTCGGCGATGCAAGACAAATTGCCTGTTTCGTGTCGCAAATAAATATTAATTGGCGCAATTTGGGAACCAACAATCGGCCAGCAGCGGCCAACCCGGGGCACGTGATAAATACACCCATAGGCCTCCGGTGAAACAGATTCGCTAGCAGCGGGGCGCACGTGAACTAGCCGTATAAATTAAACTTTGACGCATTCATAATTGCAACCAGTGCGTTCGTATTATCAGTAGTTTCTGATTTATGCGCGGCCCCCCACGACGCGCGCCACTGCGGGAGGCAGCATCGACGTTGCGCCGCTGGCCGCGCCGCGCGCCTTACGGGGGCGCCGCGCGCGCGACGAGGACGGCGCTAGCGCTTTTTTAACAATCCGTGAGTTACGGGCGCGCGGCCGACGATAAATGCATTTTCCATACGCGCTAATTTATAAAAAGTTTTCGGTATTTACACCAATTATTTACGGATTTTATGCCGGGCTAATTTATGCCGCGCGCGGGCGGGGTGCGCTCCGAATAAATAGCCGATCGCCGAGGTGTTTGATTAACGATCGAAGTGCATGGGGATTCTTCATAATTAGGTCTGAAATTGGGCGATTTGTTTGGCCATTGCTGGTCGTCGGGTTTGAGTTATCGCCGGCCGCGTCCGCGGTTTGGCTTGTGTTTATCTTTTTAATTAGGCTCTAATAAAATTAAAATAACAAGCTTTATAAATTCTGAGCTGCCGAAGTAAATTATAAAACTGGCCATGGAACACCGCAGTTAATCTTCCTAAACTCGATGTTTGTCTCCAGTCGCTTGCATTAATTTCTGCTTGTTTATTTGATCACACTGCTAATACCAAATTTAAATGCAACTTTTTGCGGGACTGAGTCAAAGGACTGCATTACAATAAAATAAAAATTACCCCAAGGCCAGCAGACGGCACTAACAATAATTTTGCCTTAATTTATTAATGTACAGATGGTTATGTGTTTGTCCTGTAGGTTCTAAAGTTGTGTCTTTTTTGATATAAGCATAAGAAACAATTTTGTTTACTCTTTATTACAAATTATCCCCATTTACTATATACAGTGTTTCAAAAAAAAGTTATTCGATTTAAAAAAAATAGCTATTTCACTTTTAATCCCTTTTGATCGGACAATGTACCGTTACAAAGAGGAAATTCTCGGACACCAGAAGCACCTACCACTTCAGTGTATGTTAAGATGGCGACTGAGCAACAGAAAGCATTTTGTGTTCTATGCTTTGCAAAGTCTAAGTCCCTAACAGGCTGTTCTGTGTGATTTTCGGCGACAATATGGTGTTAAACCTTCTATTGCTCAGAACATTAGACGATGGTATAGACAACCCAAGACACGGTTTGTCTGTGTAAAGGGAAATTCAGTGGTCGTCCCCGTATGTGGAGCGCATCCGGCTGAGTTTCGCACGTAGCCTCCAAAAATTCACTCGCCATGCCGGTAGACACGTAAACGTTTCTTCAACGTCAGTCTGGCGTGTTTTGAGGCAACGTTTGATTATGAAACCGTACAGTGGAGTTGTGTGAATTCATCCTCAACAAGGTGACAGAAAATGAAAGTTTTGTAACACGCTTACTGTTTTCTGGACAAGCTATTTTGTATGTAAGGGGTAGAGTAAACCTCCATAATGTTAGAATATGAAGTACGGAGCAGCTACACCATATTGTACAGCATGAGAGAGACTTTCCTAACACAATGTTTTTTGTGCAATTCCTCAGAAAAAGGTGAACGGTCCTTTTTTCTTCTTAGAAAACACTGCTATCGGATTCACATATCTAGATATGCTTGAAAACTGCCTCTCTACAGTCAGAAACTGATTCGAATGACTGTTTTCCAGCAAGATGGGGCACTGGAGCCTGGAAATTTAAGAATTTTTAAATTTTGTCGTATGGGACCTAATCATTCAGTTTTACGTCACTGTGTGCAATTTTTTCTGGTGGCCGTTTGTAAATGTCTGCGTTTATGTGCCCCCTCTTCCTACTGCAGTGGTCGAACTGTAGAACCGCATAACAAGAGCTGTGGCAGCAGTGGATTCTGATATGCTTACCTTATGGACATATACTGTGCATCTCAAAAGGTTGGGAGGGGGGATATTGATCAACTGTAATATAAAATTAGTCTTAAGTGTTTATGTTTTTTATTTTTTATAATATAAACATTTTAAATCGGATGATTCTGTGTAACAGACCTATCCTGTTACGACCCGAAAGGGCCTTTGTGGCCTACTACGGAGAATTATTATTATTATTCTGTTTGAAACAGCCTATATTATCTGTCTGCAATTTTTTAATGTATTTTAATGTTTTGATAATAAACTCTAATCAATAGTGGTCTCAAAGGAAACGTAAGATGTAATTTTACAAGAAAAAAGTGTTTGTTTATTAATTAGAGAGGTTGTGACATTATTTTTCTAGCATAAACTTTAGTTTTTACGACTTTTCGGAGGAAAAATGTGAAGTCGCATGATCTTGGTGGTCATTTCACTTCTTTGTTTTAGGAGGTAAGTAGTCCATTAAATTTTTACTCCAACAATTAGATTGTTTTACACGTCGTATGACAAATGAGGCCGTCCTGCTGACAACATAAATCATCTGATTCGTAATTTTAAAATTTTTAAACAAAGTAACTTTCATCAAAAGCCAAAGCTGGAAACTCTCCTTTGGGACCGAACGCTCTACTGCAGAAATAGGCTCACCGTGCTGTACTTCTGTGGAATCAAGGAAAAGGGAAAAAAGGTGTGAGTGGAAAAACAAGTTATCCCAATCTTCGTTGCGGGTCAATCGGAAGCGTCATTCCTGATGTGGGTCCTCTAGCTGGTTGTGCCCGAAATTTGCGATTAGGTTTTTCTTGATTGCTTGCCGAGTCAGATCGAAAGAAACCGAACCGAGTCTTTCCGCCGGCAATATTTCAACTCCCGAAATACAATCGGCCAACAAAACGACCTCTGGGAAGAGGAAAATATGGTCGGCAAATTATCCAATCCCGGAATAAAGTCAGCTTTCAACAACGACCACCGAGATGCGAAAACTCTTGCCGCCAAGCAAACACGCCGGCGAACTCTCGGTCAAAACAGCCTCTGACACGAAAAATTTAAAGCCAGTCGCCCGCTTTCTAAACCATAACAACTATAATTCAAAAACAAAGCGAGCAAAAAGAAAAAAGAACAGCTCAGTCACTGCGCCAGCACAAAACACCAAACTATTACTCTTTGCGTATGGATAAGCCGTTATTTAATGATCTAAGGATTTTGTATGCCCCAAATACGACAATTTTTCTTATTGATATACCCACTAAAGTAGAAATGTACCTCATAGTTAAATGCAACTTTTTGATTCTTTAGCACTCAATCGACAATTACCAGTCGTTTCTGTTGGTTTAGTTCCTGGGTTAGCTAAATTTTTAATGGGTGCAGACTCAGTTCTTATGTTAAAATACGCTGCATGGTGCCTTTTGAAATGTTAGTTGTAGTGATCGACGAAACAATGAGGTTCTCCACTGTCACACTATTGTTCGTAGATGAACGGCCGGTAGGTTGTCTGCAACCAAACATATCTGTTAAAATATTCAAATTAGTGTTTTTGCAGTTGCTTTATTCGTTGCAAAAATGTTACATGATTTGCGCATAACCTCGGTGAAACGTTCTCCGTGCTTGTAACGAATTTTGAAAATCATTATGCATTTCTCCGTCAAGGGACGCTTCATATTGGCTAACCATAATGTGTTTAATACAAAAACTCACCAAGAAAATGTTGCTAGCCTTCCATAAAAAAGAAGCAAAATTTTAATGCTGTTTCGTTTAAAATATCCACTAAATATTAAATTTGTTTATTATAGTTATACCGCAATCTTTATTATCTTATTAGGTTTAATACTTAAATAACAGTATAATAATAGATAAAATATAATTTTACTGAGTTATATACTGCTGTGAACGCTATTACTTTTTTTAGCTTTTACTATATTAGCAAAAAATGTGATTTAAACTTCTTGCGTACAGTAGCACATCTAATTTACATCCACATTATGTATTATTAAATTTTGCTGCAACAGAATAATAGAAAAAAAAAACAAATTTGTAACACTTCCAATTATTAACAAAATAGTTGGACGTTTTAGAGTGTAATTAAATTTGTGATGAAGAGTTCTTAGCAGACTTTATTGTGGTCAGAAAAATCCCCAAAGAGAATATAGAAAATGGTAGACGTAGTTTTTAAGAATAGGAGGAATCCATATCGGTATTACCCTTTTGGAGTTTGATCTGGTTTACAGATGACTCAAAATCATAGTGTCAGATCAGGACAAGATAATGGATCAAATAGAAATATATATTCCTTTTGCGCGAGAGAATACAAGAACAGTGAGGAGACGTAACTATACAGAGGCAACATTGTGTGTTTTGAGCTCGGTTTTTGAAAGGATCATCTGATTAACGATTACTAGTGCTAGTTCTAAGATGCCAAAATTATAATTCGTCAACACACTGTTAACTAACTTATGGTGCTCACCATAAAGTTTATGGATCAGCAGACTTGTAGCAAGTCAAGAAGTATAATGGTGACTGGAAACTTTACAGGAAGCAGTCAAAAATAATTATGTATATTTTATGCCTAAGAAACGACAACGCATATTTAGGTTATTACGTATTGAACCAAAAAACTTTGTTTTATACGGAGAGACCCGTACTTTTTAATACAATCAACAGCAAGTGATGTAACTATTACGGCAATTACAATAAGCCTTTAAAGCTGATACAGCAAACAGACGGAATTTGATGGGAAAGAACCTTTCACTACAAAGAAAATATGGCATACAACAGTCAAAAAAGATAATGGCCACACAGAAAAT
The DNA here is from genome assembly GCA_036346155.1 of Sinelater perroti. Classification (NCBI taxonomy): domain Eukaryota; kingdom Metazoa; phylum Arthropoda; class Insecta; order Coleoptera; family Elateridae; genus Sinelater; species Sinelater perroti. Next base: position 963,591 of record JARFIY010000336.1, read on the forward strand.
AATGAAAAGCATTCCAGCTAAATGTTAACAACTGGTTTTTAATGTCTAAGAAAACACATGATTCCTGATGTTATGGAGATGGAAAGCGATATCTAGTCTGCTTATTAATTTTAGTCATTTTACACTGTTAGTTTTCTTCAACATGTCTAGCAGAGGACAGTATTTTGTTGGTCAATAATTTCAAATTGCAAATTTAATTCATAATAAGTAATATCCCTTCAACCTCACCATTACCCAGACATCAACATTTTCTTCGAGTACTGCTACTGGTAAAGACTGCTTATTACTCATAAATAACTCAAGTCACATTACTAGTAATTTAATTTTTCAAAAAAGTTTATTCCAGTTTTCTTGAAGAAAAAAATTAATGTGGCAACTGATGCAGAACCCCTACTTCGATGTGATTGACGTAATTGTACTGTTGTTCGGAAAATGTTTAAAACGTTCACCGATTTGCGGATCGCTGTCCAATATAGCCTTGATAATGGATCAGCGGCCACCGCGATATTCATCTTTCAGATTAAAATTAGCAACTTTCTGAAATTTGGTAAAACTGTCTGAATACCTTCAGCTCTACTCCCATAAATAGTGCAAATGTTGTTCGCAATAATATTACCATTATTGTTTCATTTGAAAACGATAGATTGTCACATAAATCGAATGCTTTTTTACGTTCAATAGTTAAAAAGAATCATATCTAAGCGATAACGTTTCCAGATAAGCGATCTTATAGCTTTAAGTGACTAAAACAAATAGGAAAGCACCTTTTTATCTTTTCAAGAATAAAAAGGCCCTATACAAAATTTAGTTTAAGGAATATGAACTGCTCTTTTTTTTTCTTGTGAATTGCAGTAATTGTTGCGACAACATAATTAGTCTGGAAATTATGAGCTGACCACCTCATAAATGACTAATGGCGCAAGACATTCAAGGAGAGTCAAGAAAATCTTAAAAGTTAACTGTAATAGTAACGTCGGCAAACAAGTAATACTAAAAACAATATTGAACACGACATAAGATTGTGGGAGGTAGACATGTTACTGTTCCAAAAATGATTAAAGAATAAAATCAAGAAAAGCGTGGATAGAAGTGTTGCTAAGTTTCGTATTCTATGATCATTGTTATTGGAGAGGCAGGTGTGTAAATAGCCGTGTCCTCGTGGTGCGGTGTGGGAAACTAAGTACGGCCCGTTTTGAAATGTAAAACGCTAAGACCCAAATCGCCCCTTAAACGGCTAGCGCGAAAGTGGATGGGGGCGGCTACCGATATCAACCGATAAGTAAAGCCAAATCGCTCACCTGAGTGGGCTTCGGTTTCGGCGGCGATGGTTTCACGGTGGCCACCTTGTTGCGATGTCTTCGTGGCGGGAACACGACTGCACTGGCCGAGATGCAATGCGGATCGAGTATGTCTTGCGGGGTAGTTATCTGCGGGTTGGTTGAATGCGACCGTACTGGACGCGATGCGATGTGAGTACGTTTCTTGCGGGTTGTTAAGCACGAGCGAATTGGCCGCGTTGCGGAGTGAGTATGTCGCCGGGCTTCGCGCCTGGCTTAGCGGTAGGTCTTTGCGGGAAATTTTTTAACTCGACATCACTTTTCATCTCAAAGGGTGTCGCCGCCGGCGTATGCAGACTCGCCGGCTGAGCAAAAGCCCATATGCCGTTTCGTGTGCGATAGCAAAACGTAACGGCAGATATCAAAGCCACCAGCATGCCGCCGCGATATACAAGCGGTTCAAGGGCGAAAAGGTCGCCACACCAGTTATTAAAGCAGGATTGCAGCTAAATCAAAATTATGGACCGTTAGGCAGGCGTCCATGGAACGTAATCTTAACAACTTAACGAGGAAGAATAATGTTTTGCACCACATTTTTACCTAAACAAAAGTGGATGGAGATCTAAGTAGTAGAGAATGGAAGAAGATTTATCAGTAAAAAAGACTCTATTTTTGGGCGAGACTTTCCTTACCGTTTTTGAAATTAGTAGAACAATGGTTTTTATCGATTTGCAGACATAACCAAAAAACAGCCAATACATATTATTACAGTACTTCGCCATGTACGCAAGTCACTCTCTTACAATAAAAACGAAGTATTCCAATCCGAATTACAATGTTTCTTTAAGATAGTTCCAAACTATATACGACGTAGTTAACGATAGACACACTGCATAAATTAAACTAAAACATTTGTGAAGACGCATTCTACAATCCAGATTTGTTGCTTTAGGATTTTGAACTTATATCTTTTAGAAAAGTTTTGGACGGTTAGCGATTTCAAGACAATGGTGTAATAGAAGCTTTCGTAACACCCCTTTCTATACAAGGGGTACACAGAAAATTTCAAAATATGACAAAAATGCATAAACGCTAGAAGGAGAAGATAATCTGTTGTTTTATCGCAGTGTTAAATAAGACGATTGCTCTGTTGAAAAAATAAGGTAACTTTTTAATTGAAATAGTGAGCAAAAGTCGTAATTCAAAACACTTTTTTCTTATATTGACAGTTTGATATATCAAATAGTTTATAAGACTTTGTTCGCATCTACTTTCTGACTTTTTCGATTTTTAAAACGCATAATATTGTTGAACAAAAAGTTGCATTTAATTTTGCGTTAAAAATAAAATTAACCGCATTGAAACTCTGGATTTTGATGCTCTGCTGCTGGAAGCGCAGGCTTGCATCAAGAGATACTGCAAAGAAAATCTGTGATGCCGAAGACAAAGAAAGTGTCCACTACTGTACTGTCTCCAACTACTTTGATTTCGGAAACTAGTCGGCCGCCAATATTTGGACAACGAAGACTTGCTTGAAACGTCGAGCACTCGAGATTTAAAATTAATTCATCGGATCTCCAACAGCTTGACTTTGTGCATAAGAAGCCCCGGTGAGATTCCATGACCTCACTGAAGCCCAAATCTCAACAAGAATCGATATATTATTATAAATTAATTTATGATAAAGTACCAACCTTTCTTAATTATCTATAAAAGTGTCGCTTACTATGAGTCAAAATACTGTGTATTAAGTGACACTAGTTGGTATACGTCGATCAAAAATTAAATTAAAAAAAGTTCTATGTTACAAACATTAAAAGTACGGAAACGCCCTAAATGATTTTAAATTTTAAATTTGGAATCTTAATTTTTTCACAATATTTAAAAAAACAATTTTTTAATGACATTGATAGATAGCAACGTTTGTGATGCGTGGAAATGTTCTCTGTAAGGACGACATAAATGTGTAAATAATAAATAAACATAAGAACATATTTAAAAGCCAACATAACTAATATCTGTAAAGTTTAGTTTTTTTATTTCTCTTTTCTATCGCTTTAACAACCTGATAGAAGCGCTCACCATGTTTTTCCGTAAAATCACCAAGATTGTTGGAAAAATAATTTAGTTGAGCATGAAGGAAGTAAATAAACAAAACAAAACATGTCAGAAGAGAATTAAATTCAACAGCAGTAATAGTGTTGATGACGTAACTTTATAATATAACAATAAAATATCGTATTTTTTAAAGTAAATACAGAGTAGAGTACACCGTCTGTTGTAGGGCTGTATGTATCTGACGGTAAGCAAATTCTTGCATATTTTAACGGGCGGTTTATATTTTTATTACGTAATACTAATAATAAATAAGACTAAAGGGGTGCCGGTTTTTGATGACGGTAGTCTAGTAATAAATAATCTTGAAAATACAATAAGGAGCTTAAACCATAAAAATAACCTAGTAGGGCCTTTAAATGTAGATCTGTTTAACAAGGGGAACAAGAAACCTTTAGGTAACTGAATTTGCTGAAATTTTACAAAATAAAATGTTGGTATGGAAGTATCAAAGGCCATTCGCAGATGATGCTGCTATTACAAATAAAAACTAAAAACGCATAGCGACGTACAAACAGATCGGAGACCCAAAGGATCTCCAAATTTTTTTCTCAGCAGTGAGAGTACGTAGAAAGATGCAATTAATTTAAAGGACGCGGGAAATATTTCTGAACTTGTAATATAGATGGCACACCGGACGATTTATTATCATTACAGCGAGTGTTGTTTTGCATACTTAATATGGAGAAATTTAGTGTTCAAGAACGCGTTTTCTCCTCTTGTGTGATGAAACGCCCATCGAAATTTATTGCTACTTGAGAGAATGTGTTAAGAATGTGCGTTTGTGGGTGCGAAAGTTTAAAGAACGTCGAAGGTCACAATAGGTGACAATAAACCTAAGCATCCTTAGCCAGCTGAAACAAACTGTGCAAGTGGAGCAAATTGTTATGGAAGACAATGGATTAGATGTGCGTAATATCGCCTTTAAACTTGGAATTTCAGTAGGATTTAGTAGGATCTGTGGACTCTATTTTGGGGATAGCCTAAAAATGCCTAAACTTTTTTCAAAGTGGGTCCCACAAATGCCAACCGACAAAGACAAAGCTGTGCGGTTGGCAATGTCTTAGGACATGTTGACACATGACGTTTCTATTAATTTCATATCATTAAGAAAAACTCTTTGTGGTTGCTCATTTTCTAGTCAAGTGGCTGTTTCTTTAGGGATTTTTCAGTGGTCAAAAGGCCTAAAGAAGTGTTCTCAGCAGCTACGGAATCATGGTGACAACGTTGTGAAAAATGTATACGCCTAGATAGAGATTACGTTCAGAAGTAACAGAAATTTTAACATTCTTGGGTAAGTGCTTTTCAGGAAAAGATTTGGAAACCTTATAACTTGAGTGCACTTTATATGCCGGAACAAAGACAAATGCCAAAGCAGTGGGCAGTAGTAAAAGTAAAATTTTTATTTAAAAAAAAGAAATCGAATAGATACCAATAACTATGGGGGCTTCAGTCTACTAAATTTGACCTACAAAATATATGCGAGGATAATAACTACAAGAATGGAAGCAATATAGAATATCCTTCCGAAGAAGGACAAAATTTGTGCCGCAAGGACGCTTATGTATAAAGTCGGTACTCACATTAAAAAGACTAATAGATTAGGGGAAAGAAATTGAATTTAGAGACACAGATTGTCTTCACAAATTATTATTAAAAATAACACGGCTGATTAATATAAATTAGAGCATAAAGCATAGTGATGCTACGTGTCTCCGCTATTATTTTGCGTATATACAGGTATCTTATTAAAAAATTAAATAAGTAATCACCACCGGCAATCAAGATACAGCATGCCAAAACTTATAAATATTTTATTTTTTGCTTACAATCAAAAAAATGCTCTACATAGAGCGCTACGAAAATTAAACGTTTTTTGAAGGTGTATAATTGCAAAATATCAAATTCTAAGACAAACGTAATAGCTTTTTTAGGGTAAGATTCAATTAGATCAAAAATTTGTAATGACAATATAACTATGACTAGGGTGTTAATAATTAAACAACGACATCTCAGACAATTTGGGAATGATAAAGGATACACTCCAGGAAAACAGTTTTGCAAAGTAATGGCGACATCAACTCTATTGCACGATAGTAAAATTTGATCTCTAAGAAAAAGTAGCCGAATCTATGCAGCGGAAATAAAATTTCTACGGTCAGTAAAGTCAGTAAACAGATTTAGAAATGTCGTCGATTATTAAAAAAAAGGAAGTATATGTGCTTAGAATGGATAACATGTACCCAAACAAGCTCTACAATACAATCCTCTATAAAAGAGAGTTGTAGGACGTCCTAGAAGGTAGAACGTTAAATTGGAACAGGCCAGAAGACCTAATCTATAAAGTTGATACTAAGTATTGTTGGAAAGTCGTATTTGTTGTGTTTACACTAAATATTACAAACCAAGCATTTGGAGTTGTTATATGATAATGCGTGCATCTTCTTATCACTCGTCAATTGTCACTGACTTTTTTACCAAAAATCATTTTTTGTACTTTATTATCTCCATTTCACTCCCTGCAACTATTTTATATTTTCTAATCTGTACTTGGAGATGCAAGGGCATCGTTTTGCATCAATTGAATATAATCAACAATGAACGACGAACAATATCAACGCAGTCATTCAACGTCATAAAAATGCTTTGATGCATTTCTTATATATGCAAATCGTTCTTCTTCTCTTTATTTTTGACATACCCATACTACATCCTACTACAATCAAATCTCACAAATAGGACGTTTCAAGTCAAATATCCAGAGTAAATACTGAACTTTACCCCATTCGATCTGGAGTACCTCAGGGTAGCATCCTAGGCCCCATATTATATCTATTATACGTAGCAGACCTACCTCGATCTGAACAAACCATCACAGCCGTATATGCTGATGACAGCCTTATAATCGCCCTATAATCGCTTCTAGAAACTTACAAAATCATCTGCCCCTATTGGAAAAATGGTTAAAACGGTAGTGCATAAAAGTGAATGAGAACAAATCAGTCACATACACACTGAAGAAAGATACTTGTCCCCTAGTCACGCTGAATGGAAACATAATACCACAAGAAGCAGTACCCAAATACCTAGGCATCCGTATTGATCGACGACTATCCTGGCGCACTCACATTTTCACAAAAATAAAACATCTCGGACTTAAATTGCAGCACATGTATTGGATTCTAGGTCGAAAATTCGAATTATCAATAGAAAACAAACTTCTATTATATAAGGCTATACTAAAACCAATATGGTCATACGGTATATAGCTCTGGGGAACAGCCAGTAACTCAAACCTAGAAATAATGCAGCGCTTTCAAAATAAAGTTCTCCGAGCTGTAGTAAATGCGCCCTGGTACATCCCGAATAAACTCCTACATTCTGACCTGAAGATGCGAATCATTAAGGAAGAAATAACAAGACACATCATCAAATACAGAGATAGAATTACCACTCATCAAAACGATTTTGCATCCTCACTAGTCAACGAAGATGAAGACACCAGGCGACTGAAGAGATTTAAAGCCCCTGACCTTCCTACCAGATTTATATAAAAACAATGTACTCACCGGATTCAGTAGTAAATTAAGAGGCCTTCGCTGGATTGCTACTCTCCATGTCATGTATTATATTAGCTTTAAGTGTCTAGTTAATTCCGCCAATGCCGATCCCAAGCCCGGATAAAAAAGGAGGGATCGAGGAGTAATAATCTCGAAAAAAAACCTGGGTTCAGCTGGCCCGGTTGATAGCACCCAGTAAGGGCTCCTATCTAGGATTACAGACAAAAACCGGCCAACGACCTGGAAGGCAGAAGATGACAAATTAGTCACAATGGCGGAAAGGGCGGAAGAGCGTCTGATCCGGAGTGGACGGTTACGAACGGCGACTGTCTCAGATTGGGCGGCCGTATATAAAGGTCCAACATATAAGGGAGTTATGGCGTTAGGCATAAACAACCTAACACATGTAAAAATAAAGGAGTTTGGAAAGTCATGGGCAGAATGAAAAATCAGAATAGTAATCCACGGGGGGCAATTCAGCTTTGAAACTTCAAAATACAGTTGAAGATATCAACCAGGAAAACAAAACCAAGAGAAAGAAGAAAAGAAAGGATAGGAAAATAAATGTAGGAACTTGGAATGTACAAGGATGTAGGAATAACGATAAGGAAGTGATGGGAGAGTTCAAAAAAATGAATCTGAATATGTTAATTTTGAACGAAACAAAAAAGAAAGGTCATGGAATTCAGGAAATTGACAACAGCATACTTTTTTGGAGTGAAGTGCAAAAAGACAAGAGAGCAAAGGCAATAGGAATAGGAATAATAATAAAAAAAAGATATAGAAGAAACAAAAAGACCTGGGAAGCCATAAATGAAAGAATAATAAAATTAAATATGTCACTACACAGCAGAGACATAGTAATACTCGGTGTTTATGGACCAACAGATGACAGCGCAGTAGCAGAGAAGGAATCATTCATAGGAGCATTAAAAGAGGAAATAGAAAAAATTAAACGAACTTAAGAAATAATCATAGCAGGAGACCTGAATGGAAGAACAGGAAGGAAAGAAAAGGACGAGGTAATAGGAATTTATGGAGAGAACATCATAAATGACAATGGAGAAAGATTAACAGAGATATGTGAACTATATAATCTAAAGATCATGAATGGTTTTTACCCACACAAAGATATCCATAAATACACTTGGATACAAGAGACAAGGCAGCTGAGATCCATAATAGACTACGTAATACTAAAACGAAACAGTACAATGAGAGCGAAGGACGTAAGAGTCAAAAGAGGAGCAGAATGTGGAACGGATCATAAGCTGCTGATAGCAAAAATAGGCTTCCCATGGCAAAGAAAAATAACGAGTGAAAAAAGAAACACAGAGAAAACAAATGATATACCAAAAGAAAGACAACTCAAGTTACACCTACTGCAAGACACGACAGTGAGAGATTTATATAGGAGAAGATTAGACGATAAATTGACAGAATTCAGATACGAGAGCATAGAAGAGATCTACCAACATATAAAGGAAAGTTTAAAACAAGCGGGATTTGAAGCATTAGAGGAATAAGAAGAGAAAACCACACAATATAAACACAAACTCACAAGTAAAACCCACGAAGCAATTAAAAAAAAGGAACTATACAGCAAATGGTTAAGCACAAAAAAGGAAGAAGACTTAAGAGAGTATAAAAGTAAGACCAGAGAAGTGAAGAAAATGACAATAAAGGAAAAAAATGAGAACTGGCAAACAACCTGTACCAATATTGATCAATACCTGGGGGGCACTAGATGCTCCGAATCATGGAAGTTACTAAAAAATCTACGAACAGACAGGAAAGAACACCTGCAAATACAGTACATTGAAGACAAAGAGTGGGAAGCATACTATGCGAACCTGCTAACAGAAAACAGACAAGAGTACATGAAGGACATCGAAGAGAAGGCAGAGAAGGAAAAGGAAGAGAAGAAGGAGACAGATAAAGATAAAGATGAAGAAGAGGAGATGGTGTCACTGGAAGAAGTAAAAGCGGCAATTAAACATTAAAAAACAATAAGGCTGCGGGACCAGGAGGGATACCACCGAAACTCATAAAGTATGGAACGGAAAAATTGTTCAGAATGATAACGATAATGGTCCAGAAAGTGATGAGCAGAGAAGACATGCCTAAGGAATTGAAGGAAGCCTATCTTGTCTCCATATTTAAAAAGGGCGATAGACGGAAATGTGAAAATTATAGAAGAATCAGTGTGATTGCTATAATGGGAAGAATATACCGACGAATACTTAAAAACAAGTTAGAAAAACACATGCAAAACAAACTAGGGGAAGAACAGGCCGGGTTCACACAGGAAAATATGTATATATATATATATATATATATATATATATATATATATATATATATATATATAATAGAACAATTACTGGAAAAGAAAAGAGCTAAAAACAGAACGGTATATCTGGTGTTCGTGGATCTGGAAAAAGCATATGATACGGTTCCCAGACAAAGATTATGGACAGCAATGGAAAGGATAGAAACTTCCAACCACCTAATAAGGGCCGTTAAAAGTTTGTACAAGGAAAATGGGGTGTACATAAAAGCGGGACAGAAGATAATAGGTAACTTCCAGGCAACAAAGGGTTATTACAGGGATGCTCCACATCACCGACTTTATTTAAGATCTATCCAGAAGAAACACTGAAGAACTGGAAGCGTAAATGCGAGGGTATGGGAGTCCCAGTCAGAAACGAATATCTATACACGTTGTGCTACGCAGATGATCAAGTGGTTATAGCGCAAGATGAGGAAGATTTGAGCTTCATGATGAGAAGACTGGTCGAGAAGTACGAAAAAGCGGGGTTACAGATAAACTACAAGAAGACCATGTATTTAGCAACAACGGAAGAAAAGTTAGAAGACCTACAAATAGAGAAGGATATAAGAATAAAAGCCACAAACAAATTTAAATACTTAGGATTTATAATAACAGACAAGGCAACAACGGAAGAAGAAATTAAAAATAGATTGGGACAAACAAGATCGTATATTAGATACTTGCATCCAGTAATATGGGATAGACAAATTACGAAAAACACAAAAAACGAGAATATACACCACAATTGTACAAAGTATAATGGCGTATGAAGCGGAAGTCTGGGTAATAAACAAGGGAAATGAAATAAAAATAAGAGCGACAGAAATGGAATATTGGAGGAGGTGCTGTGGGGTCACCAAGATGGAAAGAACCAGGAATGAAGAAATAAGAAGAAGAATGGTAGTAGAGACAGACATAATTCATAGTATCGAAAACAAGAGACTCGCATGGTACGGACATGTAAGAAGATCGGATGACAACGGATGGATCAAACGAGTAACAGATTGGAGTCCCGCAGGAAGGAGAAAGAGAGGAAGACCGAGGAGATCGTGGAGGGATGAAGTGGATGAAGCGATGGAAAGGAGAGGTTTAGAGGAGAATGACTGGCAAGAACGAGAAGCGTGGAGAACCTGGCTGAAGGAAGGAAAACGGCGACAGCTGTAGAATCCTGGGCGTTTAAGGCCCACATATGTCATACTTATAGTTCTCCCTGGACTGATCGTATAAATTGCTATGGAGTCAAATAAAAAAGAAATTTTTTGGCATAGAGGATATGTACCAGCTGAGCTATTATTTTAACTAATCCGCAGAACAGTAACATTTATTTTCAGATCTAAATGTGTTAGAAATTTTGACAAAGTTACAGCGTGCATTTTTGACTTTAGCATCATCTTACCTAACTCGAAGAAATCTCTTTATCACGGTTTAACGAAACCGTAGCTACAGCCCAACTTCATTCCGCATTAAAAGCCGTTCCGTCGCACGTCTGCTTTGCGCGGAAAATTAATCAAACAGAGCTTTCCGTAAATTTCTGTTCGAAATTGTCTTAACCTGAACACAATGCGCAATCAGCGCCTAACATAATTAGTAGTTTTTAATTGTCTGGTTAAACTTTGTTCGCATTATCAGCGGCTGCTTAATTCGGCGATGTCGAAAACACCTGTTGCCCGCAAAATTCCAATCCAATACCGAAACAGTTCGCCGATAGTTCTGATCAATTAAAACTACGCGGCCGCCGCAACGGGCCCCCTCCGGCAGAGCCGATGCACCGAGACAGCCGCGCTCCGGACCCGAAATTAAATTAAAAATCAGAACACAGAAGTTGTATCCAATTATTGCTGTATCAATGCGAGTGACGTCTAAGTAATTGTCGTAGTGACATTTTGTCGGAGAGATTTAGCCTAACGAGATGCCCTGTCTCGAACAGACGCGGACTTCTCGATCTCAGATATCGCGATGCGCGCTCTTTTCTCCATCTGACGAGAAAAATGTTTAAGTGCGCAGATGTATCGATGATGCGGCCGGCTACCGTTTTACACGTCGGCGTTTCTACAAATTACAGGGCGCGCCTGATTGCTCCTACCGCTGCCAATTTATATCCGAGATATTGACCTTCGAATTGCAGTTTTTAGTGTGTTAGCTTAGTCGACGCCTTCTTGTTGCGTTCGATTCGGCCGCTGCGCGCCTCGGGTCCTCTATTTTTGCTAATAACCACGAAAGAAGTGCTCTCAGGCCAGACTGCTGGAGTGGCCAATAATTAGATCTTGCGCTTACTGAAGAAAACATCAAATACGCAAAAGAATATGAAAATACCCATTTATGCAATTATGGGATTTAAGGGCTTGAAAATACCTCACACAATTACAAATGTTTTTCGCGACTTCCCTGATACGCGAAGTTTTCCATAAAGCTTTTCTATAAATGCAACACTATTTCAGTAATTGCGCGTCTAATGTTTTCTTTGAGCCCTGAAATTGTAACAGTTTTTTAAGTATAAACCCTTCCGTTCGAATAGCCACGGAGGAAAAAGTCCAATGGGGTTCAATTGCAAACCGCGATGGCCAATCAATGTCACCGCTTTGCGCTATAACATAATTAGGAAATTTGGTCTTAAGTAAAATGAGGGTCTCATGTGATGTGTGACATATGGCTCCATCTTGTTGAAACTGCATGCTATTTAAGTTCAAACCATTGGTTTCATCGATAAAAATGTACACCAAATAGTGAATTTTAGAAGATGCATTAGCTTTCGTGAATAGAACGTGGATTTTCACTATCACAAATGCGACAATTTTGGCGATTCACAAAGCCACTGGAAGTTTTTTTCCAAAAAAAATCAGCATCAAATGCTGTGTTCTCTAAAACTCAGCTAACAAATGCATAGCGTTTTTGGTGATTTTTGGTGAACCTTGCTATGTGTTTAAATACCAACTGTACAAATGCAAACTTCCAACGTTCACAGAAAGCAACTGGCATACTATTTAAATCCTAAAGTTCCATTTGGTTCACCGTACATTTTTATTTTTATTCAAAATCTTTACTGCCACTGACTTTTGCAGTGTTTGTTCCTCTTAGGGCATGTCTTATGTAACAGTAGTTAAAATAAGTTTTCTATTATTTTTTATTTTGTTTAAAACTCTGTAGATTACTCGTTTAATCTGAGATACTTGATTCGTTTTATTGATAGATTATTTAGTTGAAAGATATTACGTTTAACCAAATATTTTCGTTTCACTTACATTGTTTGCCGAGAGATGCGATAAAGGAAGAACAATACATTCACTTTTTAGACATACTAGGTAATAGATTCATAGTGGGAGGTAATTTTAATGCAAAACACATACACTGGGGATTTGGACCGACAACAACTAAAAGTAAAGATCTTTTAGAAACACTAACTAAAGTGTAAAACATTTTCAACCTATTAACTCCCAGATACTATAGACTTCTTTGTAGCCAGAAACGTTTCATCAAATTACTTGCACACCCAATAAGCATGGGATGTAAACTTGGATTAGTTTCCAATACTCCTTACTTTAAGTGACAGTGTTATTCAAAAATAACTGCCTTACAAACTCGCTAATAGACTGATGGAAGGAAAAACCTTTCAAAATCAGTCTTGAAAAGTCTTGTAAAGACAGAAGAATTTTTAAATAATGAAGTAGAACTATTTGTCAAAAACGTCCAGTACGCAGTAGTGCAGGAAAATACCTCAGAGACCAAACCTAGAAAGAACAAAAATAATTATCTGAAAGAAATTAGAGAGCTAAAAATCGAAAAAAGGAAACTTAAAAGAAAATTCAACAGACTAAATCACCTGCAGATAAAAGCAGCTTTGAAAATGCTACTTCTTCTTCTTCTCCATCATGCTTTAGATGTAATCCGTTGCAACACTACAGTTCTGTATTTTTATACTTGCTCTTTCCATCTTTTTCGGTCTTCAAAAGCTTCGTCTTCCTTTTACTCTATATCTGTAGTATATTTGGGTAGTCTGTCGTTTTCCATTTGTTTTAAATGTTCTTTCCATTGCTGTTGCCTATAGTCTTTTGTTTTGTCTATAATGTTGAATATTTTTAGTTTTCCTAATTTCTTCTCTGAGATTGTATTCAGTAGTTTGTCGTAGAAATCGCATATTTGATGTAGTTATTCTGCGTTCGTTTTTGGTAATAGTCTAGCATTCACTACCGTATGTTAGGTAAGTATTTATAATATACTAAAGGTAAATATTTAACATAATTGCCACACTAGCTGCGACTCTCGTGTCTTGTCTTACTCTGCTGTCTATTAACGTATATTTTTTTAGTTTTTTTTTAGTTTATTTCTTGTTTCTGTTATTAGCAGTATATCTATCTTTTTCTTGTTAGTTCTTCTTGTAATTCATGCAGTTTCTTCTTTGATCTAAGTACAATCCAGGTTCCTATGTAGATAATTCGTAATAATAATGTAGGTAAGTAATATAAGTTCCGTCCTATCCGAGGCTATTCTTGGTTATGTGTCCATTATTTTTGTTTGTAATTTGTGATTTTCCAATTAGCAAAATGTATTTCCATTATTCCAAATCGTTGTCCATTTCATCGGCCAAAGTCGTAGTGCAAGTGTTTTTGGAGGGGAGACCACCCTTTCTAAGTATGCCGCTCTTGTTTGTTTCCGACCTTGTTTCCACAATGTCGCTCGGATTTCCGGTGCTCATCAACGGGGAGGTGAGAGTCGGGATTGAGTAGGAGAAGCTAAGTCGACGATAGATGGAAACTCGCAGTATGTTTCGCATCATATCCCTTTGAATCCTAACAATGCTACTCAGCATTTAAAACGAGAAACACATGATAAGAAGAATGAATCGATTAATGAACATTTGAGTAACCTTACTAACGAAAACAAAATAGACTGCCTTCTATAGAAAGCCGCCAAGAAATTAAAGAGACCTCTCGCAAAAAGCGAGCAGATTTGAAGAACATTTAGAGATGACTTTCTAACCAAACGATGGAAATGATCTCCAGGATTGGTCTGTACCAACACAAGACCTTGTCAGACCCACCTTCCCAAAAAAATCTAATAAAATTAAAACTCACATTGACTTAGAAAAGCTGCGGATTTGATCTAATTATCGGAGAAAGAAAGAAAACATATGTTTTAGAGATGTGGAAAATAGCAGAAGTTAAGATTACCCTCAAACCAGGAAAGCCTTCTTATAAAGTGACATTCTAGAGTTTCATCTCCTTGCTACCTGCTATCTCAAAACTATGAAAAATTGCTTATTAAGAGACTAAAACCGATAAAAAGATAAAGAATTGATTCCCTCTTATCAATTTGGATTTAAAGAAAAGCACTCTACAATTGATCAGATACATAGAATAACTGATATAATTAAAAATCGCTAGAAGAAAAGAAAGTTTACTACACAATTTTATTAGATTTTGCCTAGGCTTTCAATAAAATCTGCCGTGAAGGTTTGTTTCATAAACTGAACATACTTCTACCACGACAATATTCCTAACTCTTAAAATCCTATTTAACAGAAAGATACTTTAAAATTAAGCAAAAAGCCTACTCTAAAATAAAAAAAATTAAGGTTGAGTGCCGCAAGGAAATGTACGAGGCCCGATACTCTATTATACTACTAAAGACTTCCCTAACCTCTAACAGGAAAGAGCAACGTTCGCGGATGATACAGCAGTATCAACTGTTGGGAAAAAACATGAAGAGGCTTCTGTGAAGCTCCAAACCTCTATATATAGAATATATAATTGCACTAAAGCTTCCCGTATTAAGTGAAATAATAAGTCTGTACACATAAACTTCACTAACAAACAACAATATTCACATGCTAAAACTGCTAAATATTTGGGCTTGAATCTTGACGTAAGGCTACGCTTGAAAATCTACGTAAAAAAGAAAAAAGAGGAGCTTGAGAAAAATATAAAAATGTATTTGTTGTTTGGAAGAAGTTCCTAGTTGTCCACATATAATAAACTGCTACTATACATTGACCACAATCTTTCTGCATATGGTGTAACGCTCTCTCCACAATAGTGTTAAATATAATTTTGTTTGAATTCCGAGGTTTTGATTTCACATAAACCCATGGGGCATTTCTGTTACTCTTTCTTCTTTTATTATGTACTCATTTATGTTATTCGCAAATTATATAATTCAGCCTACGCGCTTGTATGTAGCCTAGCTTTTGTTTTCCCCCTCATGTTTAATTAAGGTGTTTCTCCTCCGACATACCTATCTGTATGGCGTTTTTCTAAAGTTTATAGCTAGCTCAATTTGGCATATTCCACTTTCAGCGTTTGTACCATGCATGTGATCGGCAAATATAAGTTAATTTAATGTCTCACCTGTTATGTATTCCCATTGCTCTGCCATTGTTTAATGCTTGCTTTTTTTATATATTGAGCAATGTAGGTGACAGTGTACAGCCTTGTCTCAACCCTTAGGACACAACCATTTCAGTTGTTTGCAAACTTTTGATTTTTCTGTTTTGGTGCCAAGTTTTAATTACGGTGATCTGTGATGCAAAGTGCGGTTGGTTCTCGAGTTACAAGGCCATGGTCGGAGTTCATAGACTCTTGACGTTTCAGCCACAACTGTGGCGACATCTTAAAAAAAATCTTTTAAAAATCAAGTGATTGTCCCGAGCGTTTTCGCTTTTACACTCGTGCTAGTATGGTAGATAATGTAATCTGGCTAGCTGCTGACGCCAGTCGGGTCGTTGCAGATAATATTTTGGCATTTTCTAACGTCACTCGCTCTTTAACCGTATCGCGATCTGTTTTTCGCATCTTAAGAGCGATAAACCAAGATTTAGGTAGATTGAATCCGTCGTCCCTGTTAAAGTTATTTTTATATTTATAAATCTCCACCACCTCTCTGTATAATCTAGGGTAATAATTCATGAAATTGGATAAAACTTATGTTGGCTTGGTTAAGATTTTCCAAAGCATGTTCAGCAACTGCTGATTTATCGGGTTGATTAAGCGGTAGATGACGTTTGCGTTCTTTTATCCTAGTGGTAACCGTTAGGCCCGTAGTCCCAATGCAAACAAGGTATGCAGTATATCGACGGTGTGTCATGTAGGTTTCTTGAATCTTTGGCTGGTCTAAGCAAACTCCCTATCTTAGTGATAGTAATATGAAGGGTTTCTGCCTTGTGTTTATTGAGAATTTTTTCTGTCCGTCCTGTAACTCGGTTGTGTTTTTTCGTGCACGTTTAGCTTAGTTTGCTCTATTTATCTTCGTCCTCGAGCAGCCATTTCTTTGTAAGGTTTATTCCAAATGTTTTAATTGCTTAACCAAAAACTCTGGTTGACATACATGTTGCGATCTATCCACCAATCACAACCGTTCTTTTTTGACTTGGGTGATGATTCGACTACTTATGAAGGTATCTGTCCGTATGCGTGGGTTTTCTATACACGATGTGTTGGATTCCAGTTTCATGATAAACTATATGCTTGGGTGTATAGAATTCAAGTGTATAAGAAATTGTGGTAGAAGTCTCCTTTTCGTGTCTCAATATTACAAAGGTGTCATCGACGTATCTTAGTCATATCGCGGGTTTTAAAGGTGCTGCGCCGATGGTAATCTCTTCAAATTTCTCCATGTAGTAATTGGCGATTACAGGGCTAAGTGGGCTACCCATTGTTACTCCGTCTTTTTGTTCGTAATCCTTGATGTAGTTGGTGGTATATCCAATATATAAGTATTTGGCCAGCTTTAGGTAGGACTACCGATGTCACTGACAATGGCTCGAAGCGGTACATCATCCTTATGTATTTCAGGAAGCCCGTATATTTTTGGGGGACAGCGCCTCTGATGTTATTAGTCTCTTTTTGAAAGTGTCATCCAGACAGAACCTCTTTATCAGTTTACTCGTGTCACGTAGTATTCGCGGTGTGGGGTCACGTATGAGCATTGTGTAAGTGTTCATATCGAGCAATTCGTGTAGTCCTCCTGTGCTAGTACAACTGTGGAATTTAGTACCTTTATCTGCTAGTAAAACAATGATGGTATCATCATTCGTGAGTTTGCGTATAGCATTTAATTCCGACCTGGATAAGTTCTTCTTAGGCGGCTTAGCACGGCGTACTTCCTATGCTTCGTCCGTTGGGAGGTTCCGTATGGCTGCTTCTATGTTATTTATAATGTCCCCAAGCAGAATGGATTTAGGTGCTACGGCAAACTTTGCTGAGAGCACCCATAGCTTCCTGGCTAAGCCCGTGTTTGGAAAGGTTTATTACAGTTTTCTGATAATCTAACTGTGTAGGAACGCTTTTATTCTGTGAACGCTGAAACTTAAAAAATTGTCTAATGGTGGCGGCCGCTCCTTGTTTCTCCGCAGAATGGAAATAAATGCGGTCGACAGTATCCCAGTCACCTTTATGGATTCTGCTGGCCTAGCTGACATGAACTTCGATCAGCTCTAGTGAACACAGAGCAAGAGTTTTTTAGTAGCGTGCACTTATTCTGTGACTAAGGCAGCTTCTGTTTTCCGATAAATTCGTTAGGTTTGGTGAGTACGCAGGTGATGTTTGACCTGTAAATACTTCAGAACTACCTTTTAATCTCAACAACGCAGTAAGAAAGCAAGGCTGGGCAGTAACTGAAATTTCTTCTTGCACAAGTTTTGAGTTGTCTCACAGACTTGTAAACCTCCTCCCGTAGAGGCGTATCAAATAGATATTTTTTAACATTGCCTTTCTTAGTTCACATCTTGCAACATTGCCGTATGTCTTCTCTACATCTGCAAATCTTAAAAGGATGTTAATACGTTTTCCTCGGTTTTTTCAATTACACCTCTCACTCTTTCTTTTTGAATCTGTTTTAATTATTATGAAGTCAGTAATTGTTCTGAGCCCACGTGATAAAAGTATCCGTGTGAACTTCTAAATGTCTTTATACGCAAAGAATCCAATTGGAAAAATTAGTCATGTTCCACTTCTATTCACGTCTGCTCTATACTTTTCCACTCTTGTACCATTTTCTTTCCTTTTAACTTTGTAGTTTGAGTCTCCAACTATGGTTAGTTTGATTGTTATTCATATTTTTTGTTTTCTCCCGAGGATACCAAAATTTTTCTTTTTTATGTACTCGTGCACCGTTGTTTACAGTATATACAGATATTATAGTCACGTTTTGTTTTTGTAATTTTATTTTAATTCTTAACACTTACTAAGAGTACAGCTTTTTTCTCAATCTTTTTTAATGAGTATTTAGTCTTTGCTTTTCGCTCCTTTATTTCTTAATTATATGACCTGTACCCTTTCTTCTAAAAAGCAGAAGTGCTTTCCTTTTCTGTATTCGATGAGGTTCCTTCTATGTAAGGGATTCTTGTGAGTGTTTTTTATTTTACAACATTTTTAGCTTTAACACTTAACATTTTACATGCGTTAGCATACTAAAACCTATTTCTATAACTCCGAATTTCGTAGGGCCTTGTAGCTTAGATGTCCACTCTGAGTCAGACATTGTTGGTTCTATTGCCTCTTCCTCCGTTGGAAAAAAACTTTATATGCCTTCCGAGCTATTGACCACGTTTTCACACCCTGAGTCAGGTTCATTACATAGTACCATCAACCTGGCCAGCTAAACAATAGTTTTCTAAAGAGTTATTACTCTTCTGCGTCTTACCTTTTTTCAACTTGATTTGGGATTTACGATTTTTAATTCAAAGTACTAAGAAAAGACACACCAGATAATATTAGAAGAAACCACATTAAAAAGGAAATAAAAAAATAGATTTAAGAACGAGGACAACGGAAAAACTTTAATGGAACAAAAAAGAATTTTTTGACAAAAATATACCAAAAGTTTAGAAATGAGGTTCATATAAAAATGAAGGAATATACTAAAAAAAGATAAAATAAAAACAACACTTTTAAAGAACTCTCAGAACAAAACCGATATATAAAATAAATTGAAGAAAGGAAGACGGAGAGGGTTCTTATACGTAATGAAGATGGGAGAAGAGTGTTTAAAGCAAAACCTTATAAAAAGAAGAGGAAATGAAGAACAAAAAGGACGTAGACAGAAGAAGTGAAAAGTGCAACGAAAAAACGCAACCTTAATACTAACATAGACTCTGCCTGCACCTTTGGCTACTTAGAGAAAAAATTAAAAATATTTTTGTTGGTTATCGCTTCTACGATTCATCAGAGCACGTGTCCTAAGCAGAACTAATTTTTTGTCCAGAAATTCAAGATATCAATTGGTGAGTTGCTGCTACTATTTGCTAAAATTTCGTTTATTATTATTCGAAATGAGCGTAAGTTAAATTCCTAAAAACATATTAATTTTCTTTTATATAAACCTAATGTAAAATATCTAGTTATTGATGTACCTCCGTTTATGATTGCAGTAAATTTCTCGCGTTTAATAGACAGGCAAAGATTTAACCTCTGACATTATAAACGAGCATTCACCATTTCCAAATAAAAGTTCTCATGCTCCGCATTAAATTGCATACAAAACAGAATTTTAATACTATTATTGATGTACCTCCGTTTATGATTTCAGTAAATTTCTTGCATAAAATGAAGGCTAAAGATTCTAACTCTGTGACATTCAACATCATCAAGTTCTCATGCTCGCATTTTGCATAAAAACATAAGGGTACATTGAGAGCAAATATAAAAATATTAAATTTCTAACCTGTGACATTAAACATCAAGTCTGCATTTGCTTAAAAAATAAGGGTACTTTGAGAGAATATTGTGCAAGGTAGCTAGCAAATATTAAACAATATGTAACTATGCAATCAAATTTCTTATTCTTCTACTAAAAAGTCCTTAATGTTTTAAATTACTTTTGAATTAAAAATAAATTTTTCTAACAAAAGTCAGGGTTGTATTTTATTCCCATTACTATTCAACGCATGCTCGGAGTATATTATAAGACAAGTTTTGGATTGGTAATCGAAAATAAATAATTTGAGAAGCTAAACTTAAAAACATGACAAAACTAGACACTGAAAACAAAGAATATGAACTAATGCTCAATAAAAACAAAATTAAGGTAATGGTAATTGATCACACTCGTAAAAATATCAAAGTAGCTAAATTTGAAATGGCAAAGAATTTCTTTATCTGGGATTAATAATAACAAACAAATAATAGAATACAAAACTCAAACGAAAAATAACTGTAGGTAGGAATCTGGAAGGATTCAGAGATATCTCAAAACAATAAGATTGTATTAATAAAAACATTAGTATTTTCTGCAGTCGTTAACACTGCCAATGAAAACTGGCGTACAACAAAAAATCTAAGTCTTCTCATCGATCTTGAATTAGGTTATCAATTTCAATGCTTTTGTTATATTTCCAGAAAAATAAATTGAAAGAACTAATAGTGGAAAAAAATAAACTGGACATGTCCAAGAAGAATTCCAAAAACCACTTATAAGACATGAAACCATCCAAGCAGTACAAGGCTGTGACTCATAAATAACTACAATTTATATAATTGAAAGATAATGTCACCACACTCTTATTAGAGTAAGAGGGTCAAAAAGAACATCATGAAGGTACTTGTAACACTGGTTAATGGCGCACAAGAGTTCCGACAACAACATCGTCGTCAAATCTCAACGTTTCAAGAATCTCTTAGAAATCCAAACAAATGATAATAATCGGATGATAAGCATGGAATTTAGGAAGGTGTTACAGTGTAGTTCAGAACAAATCCCCAATTTTTTGCAAAGGGTTAGATGTTGTAAAACAGAATAATGTCTCGAATCAGACATTTGCTTTTTTGGCGATATGTGAGTATTAATGGAACAAATTTCTCTGCGTTTTCTATTTTCTGGTAGGCTTAGAGCTCTCTTCAGCACGTACTCTTCATCTCGCCTCATTACGTGGCCGTACCACCTTAATCTGCTTTCCTTCAATTTGTCTTGTATAGGTACCACTTTTAAACTGCCCGAATGTACTCATTTCGGATCTTGTTGGAGTACAACCCCTAGAAAGCATGATGAGTACCGATTCAGCTTTCAGAGCATAAACAAGTGCCAGGAAGTGCAAGCTACAACGCTATCGGGAGTGATAAAATCGAGGTCGTCCGAATCAATTTTATATGGTAACGATATTTGCTGTTATTTATTTAGTTTAAAGCATAAATCTACTATTGAATAAAACAAAGACTTTACTAACAAGAATCCCAGGGTTCTTTATTCAAGATGAGCAATCTTAATCTTAAACGAACCAGTTCTGACCTTATCGCCACTTGTATCCGAACCGAATAGAAAATATTTATTTATACCCGAAAATCTAATAACCAAAAATAAATTTTACGTTACGGAGAAACAAATCGAGAATGTCGGTAAAATCATTCATCAAAGTAAACTTGCTGCAGCAATAAACGACATGGATACCTCTGATACCGCTCCGTCCCAATCTGTAAATACTAAGGAGAATAAAATAAAGATCCCGCCAATTTATCTGCATAATGCAGACAAATTAAAATTTCAAGAAATAATTACTGATCTTAAGGAAAAAGCTACGAGTGAATTTACCACGGTAGTTAGAAACAAACAATTAAGAATAAATCTCACCAGTATAGAGGATTACCGAGTAATGACTTAAGCATTACAGCGAGAACAATCTAGCCTACCACACATTTAAAAATCCAGAAGTTAGCAACTTATCTGTAATAATCCGCAATGCCCCTGTCTCCCTTACGGAAAATGAAATCAAAAACGAATTAATAACTCTAAAATATCCGGTACAAAAAGTAGCCAGATTATACAACAAAGACAGATATCCGATCCCACTATGCGCGGTGGATCTCGATGACGCCCAAGAAGGCAAGGAAATTTCCAAACTAACAAAACTAAACCACAGCATACTAGAAGTAGAGATACGAAGAAAGTCGAAGGAAATTCCCCAGTGCAAAAAATGCCAACTGTACGGCCACACACGTAACTATTGCCACTCGCATGCACGCTGTGTGAAGTGCACTGGCAATCACTTATTTACCGAATGCCCTAAACGACCTGGAAATGATCCTTAGTGCGGAAACTGCTTGGAAAAGCACCCAGCGAACTGCAAAGGTTGTAGTTATTACGCTAAGGTAACCCTGAACTAAACAAGAAACTCTAGCTCTAGAACTCAAAACAGATCATACGCCCAACCAGTAATAGACAAACAAGATACTACGACTAATGAGTCATCGCCCCCAAGACTTTTTGTATCCAAACCCAACGTTTCCACTCCCGACGAACAGCAACCATCAACCGACCTAATCTCCACAGTACTTAAGAAATTAATAGAACTGCTAATCCCAGATTTAGACAAAATAATGCCATTCCTAACAATGTTATTATCAACATTGTTAAATAATGGATCAAAATAATCCTCCGTTAATAAATAATATAACAGTGACAAATTGGAATGCCAATGGTCTTAAATCTCAACGCTCAACTTTTATAGAATTCATGACACGACACAACATTAATATCACAGAGATACACTTTGTTAGCACCGAAAAATTCAGAATTCCTGGGTATCACGTATATCGGAAAGACCGAAAAGCTGTAACTGCATCAAGCGGAGTTGCAATTATAATTAAAAAGAAATTCAGCCACCACCTCCTCCATATGGGTGTTCTTCAAAACATAGAAGCCATTTCTATCAAAATACACATGAAAACTAGTGGCTCTTTAACCCTTACATCTGCATACAAACCCCCAAATAAACGGCTTGTTGAAGACGAAATCGGTGAATTGTTCAGCAGCAACGAGCCTACGTTAGTTTTAGGAGACTTAAATGCAAAAAATACCATATGGGGATGCCGTGTTAATAATCCAAACGGGATGAAGTTGCATAACGTTATGGCCAAACACAGTATATTAATATCAGCCGATTACACTTACCATACCGAACAGACCATCAACCTGACATGTTAGATGTTATACTGCATAAAAATGTCACTTATCCAGTGTATCAAACAGTGGCATCTGAACTGAACTCTGATCATCTTCCTGTCATCATCAGCCTCCACAACACCCTTCAAATAATACCTCCACCGCCTAGCTTAGCGAATGGTAAAACTGATTGGGACAATTTTCAGTCGACCCTTGATCAAAAACTCCGTTGGGCGGGACCACCTACACTTCCCCCGGATATAGACAATGCCGTCCTACATTACACATCAGCCTTGCAAGCAAGTATACAAGAAACAACCACTCCATGGAAGCAAAGGAAAGTTGCCGAGCATATTAGATCTCCCAACTACATGCTTGATCTAATTAAGCGAAAGAATAGATACAGAAGGGATTGGCAAAGACGCCGGTTACCATACCTTAAAACACTGTACAACCGACTATGTCACTTAGTAAAGAATGAACTTGACAGTCTAAGAATCCAAAGATACAATTCTTACCTTGAAGACACTAAACCACCTTTGTGGTTAGCTATCAAACGCTTATTAAGACAACCGAGTATAATCTATCCCATGATATCAAATAACGCCAGATACTCCTCTGATGATGAAAAAGACAACTTATTAGCAACTTATCTTGAACAGACATTTACGCCCAATATTGTAGAACAAGACGAACACTTTGAAAGGCAGGTAACAAGCACAATCGCAAATATGCAATTACAGGATAACCACAAAATAGCTCCTACATCTGTCCAAGAAATTAAATCTTATATAACAATATTACCTAAGCATAAGACCCCTGGGCCCGACCTTATAACAAATGAAATGCTAAAGCACCTATCAAAAAAGGCTCTGGCTCACTTAACCTCAATATACAATGCCTGTCTCAGACTAGGATACTTTCCGACAGAATGGAAAACTGCAAATGTGCTCCCCATCTATAAAGTAGGAAAACCGAAGGAAAACCCTGACCTATCAGTCTCCTGTCAACCCTGGTCAAGCTCTTAGAAAAAGTGATACTTTCCAGATTACAAGATTACCTCCACCAAAATTATACTATTCCTCCTCTTCAATTTGGCTTCCGAACCCATCACTCGACTTCTCACCAGCTTCTCAGAATAAGTAAATCAGTTGAAAGAGGGTTTGAAAAGAAAGAATACACTGCGGTTGTATTTATAGACTTGGAAAGAGCTTTCGACAAGGTCTGGCATGATGGACTTCTATATAAAATGGGGCTTTTAAACATTCCAAATTACCTAACCAAAATCATTCACTCATTTCTCAATAACAGAACTTTTAGAGTCCGTATCAGCTCAACCTTATCTAGTTCTAAACCTATTCGGGCTGTTCGTTCACGACGTACCTACAGATCTCAACGATACTGCAATTATTACACAGAGCCTTAGTCTTGACACAGCAATCGTACTCCTACAAAACTCTATAAATATGTTATGTGCATGGTTTCAGAAATGGAAAATTAAAATAAATTCTGATAAATGTCAAACAAAAATTTTTACTTTCAAGAGATATGAGCAAATTACAAAAATAAAAATAAATAATAACGAAATAGATTGGAATCTAAAGGACTCAGCTGTTAAATATTTAGGCGTGCACTTAGACGCGAAACTGAACTGGGGGTTTCATATCAATAAAAAACTCAACGAGTGCCACAACAGACTGGGTGCATTACATCCCCATATAATCCGCAGCTCTTACCTTAGACCTGAGTGTGCTGTAGTTATCTACAAAGGAATCCTCAGACCAATTCTTACGTATGCATGTCCAATATGGTGCAACACATCAAAGACAAACATGAAGAAACTCCAAACAATCCAGAACAAAGTGCTCAGAATCGCCATCAACTGCCCTTGGTTTGTGGGTAATAATCAAGTTCACAGTGAATTAAGTGTTCCATTAATTACAGAGTTCATTAATAAATCCGCTGTAAAGTTTTTCCAAAATCTAACCTTGTGTTCAAGTGCTAGCAAATTAAATCTAGGCCAAAAAAAAGTTCACAGGCGCCTGAAGCGTAAACTACCACAGGACTTATTTAAATGTGGTATATAAACCCAACTCAATGTCAAATTAAGATAGAAATGTAATTTATAAGTTAATCCCCACTGGATTAAACCTCAATGTATGTAGTTTAGTTCTTATTTAATTGTACTATAACAACCAAGCCGTGTATTGCATTGTATATTGCAGAGCCAGCTACAATAAAATAAAAAAAGAAAAAAGAAAGCACAACATACCCTAAAATAGTTAAACAACTTGCAGATAAAAACATCGAATTGCATAGCTATAAGGCCAGGTAACAAAAAAGTTGTAGAGTAGTTCTAAAAATTCTAAAAATAAATAACATTACATAAAGTTTGCAAGAAAAACGGCACAAGATAACAAATTTATAGAATGGAAAGCAATGAGGAACAAAAAAAAAACATTTCATAAACATTATATCAAACAGTAACAAGGAATAAATATACAACATATATTTATTACCAAATAATAAAACGTAAAATTCCCCAGTTTATGTACTGTCAGAAGTTCGACAACACAAACAATTATTGTAAAAATAATCCTAGATGCATAAAGTACGCGGCAGATCATTAAAGTAGTATATGTGCCAGGAAAATAAAAGATAATAAAGTCAAGTGGGCAAACTGCAGTACAGAGGATGCATAATCTATAAACATATTCAACAAAACATGTACCCAAAGTTAAAGGAGCAAATGATAGGGACTAAATATGTTCGATCAGATATAGCATATGCTTGCCAAACTCAAGGACAAGAAAACTGCAAAAATGACAACACCAACCACGACTTAAAACAAATAGATCAAACAATAAGTCAATTATTGTTAACAAAAGCAAATAATGTCTCAACTATTAAAGCAATGTGGAACACCATTAGCCTGAGTGAACATGCCTAGGAAATATTTGACCTACCCATTCTTCTAGTTTCAGAAACGCTCTTTATTAACAGCAGTCTAATAACAAAACCAAATTCTATTATATACGAAACAAATTACCCACACGAAGTGATACAGTATTAGTTAGATAAAACACTCAACATTATAAAAGAACTGAATACAGGTATAACAGTATATAAGCCACTAATCGCATACAATATTAGCAACTTATTGTCTATTAGAACACATCAAATACAGTGATTACAATAATTTTTTTAAAAAAATAACAAACAGATTTATAATTGAAGATAACTATAATGCAAAAAACCCTTGATAGGGATCCAGGCTTGCAACAAAGGAATACAAAAAATAAAAAATTCTGGTAGGCATGCTTAGAGTTTATATCTCCACACTCACATATTGGCCTAACCAAAGAAACCATCGCTATATAATAGAACTATTTAAAAAAAAATTAGATAAACAGATAACCATGGAGTTACTGTTCAAAATCTGAATTTACATATATGAAGCCGTGAGGCATATAGAAAGTGATACAATTTAGGGCAAGTAACTCTAGACAAAATTAAAAAAAAAAACAAAAAGAATGTCCTAAAATAATAAAGGAAAAAATCACAAAAAAGGCAATAGGCAAAGAGAGGTACAGTGACTAGTCGAAAAACTGGAAACCTAGTACACAAGATAAGAAATTTATTCATCCAATGTCATTTTAAAAACTGAATATCCACTAAGGCGACAAACTATTCTCTATAGAAAGTTATTCATAAAATAAACCAATTTCACCATAAAATACCTCCAATAAGTAACAATCAAAATACCTGGGCAAATCGGAACATCTAAAGGCAACAACTTTTATCGAACAACTTGCTACAGTTTTCCAATGCCAAACTATCTCATCAAATTTCCGAAAAATGAATTTTGAGCACCACCAAAAATGTTTATCGCCAATACTTTCCATCCCAGTGGAAAATAGGACATATCATAATGATTGCTATACCAGAAAAAATCCAATTGAGGTGACCTCGCATTGTCTAATAAGCCTCTTCTCAACGATGTTAAAGATTCTAGAAGAAATTATACACAAACAATTGATTAAAATTGAACCATAGAACAAACTTATCAGACCGTCAAAAAAATTAGCAACGACATGTTCCGCATTTCTGCATTTAATAAAACATGACGCCGGGGATTACTATATAAACTCAAACACACAGCCATTCTACTCTTTTCTGAGATATCATCCTTCTGACAGAACTTTCCAAGTAAAGTACCAAGACCGTTCCATTTTACTCTACCCTATCTAATCCGAAGTACTACAAGGAAGTATTTTAAGGGCTACACTGTAGTTACTTTTTATAGTAGACCTACCACAAACTCACTCAACGATGATTGCGACATATGGTGACGATACGGCGATACGATGATACAAGAAGTTAAGTATCTTGGAATGCAGCTGGATCAAAATCTTAATTGAAAAGCTTATCTAAAAGCCAAAAGAAAACAAATCAAAAATTAAAAATATGAACCAGCTAATTCATAGAAAATCTCAATTACCTATAAAACTATCATAAAACCTATCTGCACATACGAATCAAACTCTGAAGATGCAGTAAACCATCCAACACCAAAATATTGCAAACATTTCAGTCTAAAACCCATCGAATGATAGCCGACGCCAATGGTATATTTCCAATCAAACACTCAAAAGTAATCAAACCAATTACCATTCATTACAAAAACAAAACATACTCATCAACTCATAGACGAACTATTTAAGCAACCACCTGTCGAGAGAAGACTTAAAAGATTATGGCCAGAAGATCTTCCAAATTGAATCCCAGCGAAC
Source organism: Sinelater perroti (assembly GCA_036346155.1). Taxonomy (NCBI): domain Eukaryota; kingdom Metazoa; phylum Arthropoda; class Insecta; order Coleoptera; family Elateridae; genus Sinelater; species Sinelater perroti. Next base: position 991,534 of record JARFIY010000336.1, read on the forward strand.
TGTTAAAGGATGGTTCCTGACGCAAACCAACTTATATGCTATTTACTTATTACTTTTGTTTTTGTCTTGAAGTAGATTGTAAATAAGCAATATTAAATAATTAAAAAAAACATGATACCATTTGCTCAATCAAGATTTTAGAAACTCACCCAAACCAGTTTGAACAATGGCTGAAACATTAAAGAATGCAACCATAAAAAAAATCGACACGCTACCTTCATTCTTAAAAAACCACTCTATTGTTACGTCACCATTATCATCCCCAGCCTTTAAATATTTCATATCTGGATCTTGGGGTCCAGATATGGAATATCTGGGGGGGTGTTCTCGGTTTTTCTCATTCCCTTCTTCCTGTTCTTGGCCTCCACTTTGTTACCTTTTTGCTCCACCTATCGTCTTCTCGCCGCATAAGATGAGCTGCCCATTGCCATTTCAAGTTTGCCATGTGTCGTGCCACGCCCTCAATGTTGGTTTTATCTCAAATCTATTCGATTAATTTTCTCTCCTGCAGTCGCACTCCACAGTCTATTGGGCGGCCGTACACAGCGTCTGACTCCAGAGAAGCAGCTGATTAAAAACTCGCCAATCCGCTTGGTAAGCGGGACGTTTTAATGCCAAAAATACTCACCAAGTAACTATTGTTACACTAAACGAAAATCATACTTATACCTCAATCGAACGTAGTCGAATATCTAGGTTTTCATCTAGATAGAAGATTAACCTTGTGTTCTCATAACTTCACGAAGAGAAAACAGGTAGAAGTTAAAATCTTACAAAAATTCTGGATGCTTGAAAAAATAAACTGCTAATTTACAAACAATTTTAAAGACCTGGGGTACAGCATGTACCACAAACATAGAGATAGATATTGCATAATTGTTAGTGGAAGATACCTGAAACGTTTAAATGCTTTCCTTGCTTTCATAATTAAGCAAGATGTAGCCCCAAAAATTAAAATACAATATCTAATGCTGTTAATAATTTTCTTTTGTTTATTTTATATGCTTAATTTACAACTAGAGCAAAGGCTAACGAGCAAATTTAATATAATACTTAATTACTAAAATAAACTAAAATACTGACATGTGGAGGGAGGGTCGCCCATTGGCGAGTCCCTCAATATACTAATATAACGAGTACTAGTTAGTAAGGTCTAGCGTTTTAAATATTTTTAATCTACGGGTGGTATTATTATATTCTAGTAAATTTAGCACTAACACATTGAGGTGAGTTCTTATTCGAATGACATAGGTGACTGTTCGTCTTATAACCTCATCTCTAATCCATGGAACTTTTTAGGTCGTCGTGAAGTGTTTTGTTGCTAATGAACCATTCAGTGTTGCTCATTACACGAAGAGTTTTGCTCTGGAATCTTTGCAGAATATCAATGTTTGATGTTTTAGCACTGCCCCATAGATGTATGCCGTATGTCTAAAACTAAAACTGTCTTGTACACTAACACTTTATTTTCTAGCGATAACTTGGATTTTTTCCCTAGACGCCAATACATCTTTTTCACCATAGCAACCAGTTGTCTTCTGTTTGTTTTTAATATGGGGTTTCCATGTTAATCACTTGTCGAGGGTCAAACCAAGATATTTTACTTCCTGTTGGATGGGGATTTGCATACCATTTAGTGTAACTGGTTGGTTTCATTAATTTGTATGCGCCACATGTGCAACCATTTTTGTATTATGTGGAGACTACTTTGTAGAATTATCGAAGCTTGTAGCGGATCTTGGTGACAAACTAATAACACCATATCGTCCGCGTAAGTGGCCATTATGGTATTGTCCTTGCATGGTAGATCAGCTGTAAATATCTGATATAGAGTTGGTCCCAGAACACTGGGTAGAGCCCAGACTGGCTGTCGCCGTACTTTAATTGATAATACCTCTCACTTAAGTATGATTTAAATAGAAGAAAGTATTGGTGTGGAAGCAACCGTTTAATTTTGTATAGAAGGCCGAGATGCCAGACGCGGTCAAAAGCCTGGCTTACATCAAGGAATACCGCAACACAGTATCTTTGTTCTTCAAAATGCTTTTCGATTACATCTACAACTCGGTGTATCTGTTCTAATGCAGAGTGTTGTTAGCGAAACCCAAATTGACGTTGTGGATAATTTCTTCTTCTTCAATTACTGTTGCCATTCTCTTTAGTATTAATCTCTCTAATACTTTTGAGAGTATAGGTAGGAGCGTTATCGACCTATATGAGGTAACCTCCATAACAATAGGAAGTACTGCAATCTCAAGACTGCATTGAATATTTATAGTATGCACATTATATCTTTATGTGGCAGTTCTTTCAGTAGTTCAGCAGTAATTAAGTCACACCCGGGCGCTTTCTTGTTGTTTAGATGATGGATTTCATTTATAATTTCTTCAGGGGTAAAAGACTGTATTGGGAGGCTTAAGTGTAAAGGAGCTTGCAGGTAGTCTTCAATCTCCTGTTCCTCTTCTGGGGTAGCAGCTGTGGGATGCGGTTGAAATATCGTAGATAGGTGTTCTGCAAAACGTGTTGCTTTCTTAGCTTCTGTTCGTGCCCAAGAGCCGTCTACCTTTCTTATTGGTGAAATAGGAGTACGACATTTTTTAAATTTTTCGTTGCCTTCCAAAGCGTGTAGTTGGTATCTGCCGAAGGAGATAAAGTGCTAACGTATTCGTTAAATGATTCGTTTTTCCACTCCCTCAGGGCTGTTTTTAACTCTCTTGTTAGCCTATTTAGGTTATTTTTGTCTATAGGATTCCTCGTTTTCTGTCAGATTCGCCTGGCCCTTCTTCTATCCTCGATTTTAGTTTTCATGTAGAATGGATAATTTTCGATAACTTCTGAATTTTTGTGAACAGTCGGTGTTGAGTAGTAGGCTGCATTCCAAATGTTTTTAGTTAGCTTTAATTGTTGTATTGTTCGTTAGGTACTCTCTGAATAGATCCCAGTTCGTGTGATGGTTGTGAAGGGAAGGCTTTTTTTGCTTTGTAATAATAGCAGTGCTAATTGTAGCTATTATAGCCGAATGATCTGAAAGAAGTCAAAGGACGTTTCTGCTTTACAGTATCTTGGAGATAATCCTTTGGTAACAAAGAAATCTACGGCAGCAGGTACTTTATGTGGGTCAGCCGGCCAGTATGTGGGTTCCCCGGTTTATATATAGTTGCAGTTGTTAGCCAGTGCAGCTTTGTGTAAGTTAATAAGTTGACAACAAAATTTTAGCCTTTACCATTAACTTTTTAAAAATAAAATATTTGTAATGGTGAGTGCATTTTGCCATCTTTCATAGTTACAAAAAATCGACATTAGTCCGCCCTGTGCATAAACTACACTTCAGGTATTTTAATTATTTTCCTTATGCAAAACAAAGCTTTTTGTTAACAGCAAAACACAGTTTTTTGGTGCTGTAAATAATTTTTCCGGGAAAAGGCAAACGCCGCTGCATGGCGGCGTGGGGAGAACGAGCCCCATCGATAGCCATCGATTGCTCTACAAGTTAATTTATTTTTTAATGGCCGTAATATGCACATACGTTAAACGACAACACACTTGCATGTTGCGAGCGTATTATTAAGCTAAATGTAACAGCGTCGGCCATAAATTCGTATAATAATAAAGCTCGATTAAATTCTGATATAACCGGCATTAATAACACACTTTATAAATATAAACTCTTTAAATTTACAACTCGGCAGCCGAGCCAGCTTTGCGCCCGCTTGGGCAGCGCACGCTCTTATCTGGTCGACACTGCATTAATAATTGCGGCCGAAAATTCTTGCTGTCCATAAGGCTTGCATATTCCCTTCATTTAAGATTATTTTAATGAAACTAATATATGAAACTTAACCTATGATTGCTCAACATTCAGTTACCTTTATTTTGAACGCCTTGTATGCAGAAATAGGTCAGAATTTACTGCTCGTCAAGTTGAAAACACTCCCAGCCATATTCCGATCCCGCGAGCATTCGAAGGATGCTCTCGGGATGATAAGGCGTAAGCACTTCTATATGCAAAGTGCATGCGGCATCAAATATTCCACCGGCTTCAGTTTTTCTTCCTATACATACATCAGAAGCTACTGAATTTTAAAATATCGCCGCTACAAAGTAGAGCGTCTGCAGCCGGCCGCCGCTCCGCGGCGCCCCGATAAATATTTGCAATAACAATGGCGATGGCGGTAATGGTTCGAAATTACCCACACGTGAGCTTTATGAGGTCAGAGCTGCGTCGCGGGCATGTATTTATAGCAGCAGCTGATAAGGGAGTTTTATAGCACCCCTTGCACCGGCTCGGTTATCATAATTTACCTGTTAAGAAATTTATTAATCGTTTATTTATAAAGTTACCGGGTATTAACGACAGCGCTAGAAGGCTGGCTGTTGTAAAGCGGCTCGTTATCAGGAAAGCTGTTTCGTAGCTCTCCGTACCTTTTTATGGCCACATGCGTGTAAATGTCGCGAGCGGAAGTGGGCCCAGAGCTCGGAGGTGGATAGAAAGCAGCCCTGTTGACTCAAAGTGATTAAATAGGTGCTCACACAATATGGCAGTAAATCTGATACTTAAATATTAAAAACGTTTACGGTGCTCTGATGTGTGCACACCCTGTATTTATTCACAGATGCCCGCTCGCGGCCCCACAATTGCCATACAAAATTCTATAATGCTTAATTTTCCATGATTTTGCGGCAAATTGACTTGCAGAAGTCTCTTGAGTGATCAAGAAAAAAATATTGGAAAAGTTATAAAATAAAATGCAAATATGGCTCGCTCCGATTTTGTAGAAAGTGGAGAAATTGGAAAATAAAATCTTCTCTTTTTGTTTTAACAGAATATTTTGTTGTGATTAAATTGTTTTGGCCCAAACGATTTTAATTTAGGTCATTGTTTTAAATCACTAGGTTCAGAAATTAATTCTCGATAAATAAAAATATAAATCTATAGCTAACCCTCCTGAATTCAAAATCCACCTTTGATTTAGTACCTTGATATGTACTTAGAGAATTTCAAATTACCCCTAAATTGAGGAAAGTAATACGAAACAATATAATAAGCAAATTAAGACCAAATAAACAAAAAATCAGAAGATTTCTACTGACAATTTGTCATACATATACATAATTATGTCTACAAGAACAGCAAAAACGAGTTAAAGAAGACTTCTACAGGATATTACAACCTGTATCTTATATTTGCTCAAGTTTTGCTCTACAAGGGTGGAGTGAAGAACCACAAAATTTTTGAGAGGTTGTCGAATGCAAATGCACTACCCATTAAAAGTTGTGCATTGTCTAATATATTAGCCGTAAATTTTGTCAACATTTTCTACTTTATTCCCCGCAAGACCCTTGAAATTTTGCAATTTTGTAATGGTACGGTACGATTGAGAATTTTTAGTAAATTTAACTTTTTTTAATTAACGATACTTTATAAAAAAGCTTTTTGTTCCACCCACGAGGAGGTGGTTGCATAGCGAGTTCCGCCGGTGCTCAACCTTACCTTTGGACACTGTGTCCTTATTATCATAATGTTCTTAGTCTTTACTTTGTAGCCCTAAATTTGGACCTGTGCAAAATTGTTCAACAATCGCCTGGGTATGGTATAAAAAGTAGAAAGTTCGTGGAAGAAGCCTTTCTTGATACACTGCTTCCAGTCTTCGCTCGATAGATGGGATGTAAGAGGTGACTCTCATTGATGTTGATTGCTGAAATCTTAACCTTGCGTACTAGCAGGAGTGGCTCCTTTGGCGTGAGCTTGCAGAAAAAATTCTTCGCACACCTAACCTTCGAACGTATTTCTGTTCGCAGGCGAGCATAGCTACCAGCAAATTCTACAGATGTATAGCGTAACCATTTCGTTAAATGGAACCATCGACGATGATCTTCAGGTTATCACTGAGGCACCAAGAGAACAAAAGCATCCTTAATGGTTGAATCACATTTAAAGTAAATCTTTATTAAAGTACATACTATAATGATAACAGAAGCCACCTCCTTCAAGGTGGCAGATGGATCAGTAGTGCTTATGTAAACTCAAAAGGTTCTGTTGATCATAGTAAACTATCTTGCATTAGAAAGTTTTCCAGTACTGTACGTTGCCATATTCGGTGGGCATTCGTCTGAAAAATAGCTCGACTTATATGTCACAGATATTTTTAATTTGTATTGAGATTTACGTCATTTTCTTCCAGGGCTGGCAAATTTCTTTCAATTGGTTGGAAATCAACTATTGGAAGATGCCCTTAGTTGACTAAACCCTTTTCTATAGGTCCTCTTGAATTTTCTGTATTCATCAATGTTTTCATCATTCAGAACACTCAACACTCTTTGATACTAGGTGCTGAAGGAGCTAATGGAGAAAACCTGCTCAAGCTACACACTGTCTGGTTCTAGAATCATCGATATATGTTTTTCTACTTTAGATCTATATTAGCAACTGCCATCTTTCGTCTCCTCTATGACCAATGTCTTGTCTTTTCTCCCATCAAAGTACAAACCTTGAAGCTTGGTTTCTTCTCCAATTACTTGGTTTTGCACATTTTATCCCAGGTTTTCTTTACTTAGAATTTTACATCTATCTAGGATAATTAGTGAATCTACACATTTCTTAACTTTTTCCTCACTTTCCGCCACTTTCTTTCTATTACTCTCTCTCTCTGCTACTCTGCAAATTTTATAGCAATGCTAACGCGAAAGCAACAGAAGGCCTGTCAAGGATTTCATATCTGTTTCATACTTTAGCAAACGTTGTAAGCTTGATTCTAATTTGGGGAGCTGCTGAAGTTGACGGTGGAGAGTCCAAGACGCCTGGTTCTTCTTCTTTGGCATGGGATCAGAAATTTTCAAATTTCTCTTCTACGACTTCGTCTTTATCTTCAACTAAAACGCATGTACTTTGCTTACTTTTTGAAATTAGGCAATTCGTGCTTTCCCCAAAACTAACACCGTAACACATCTTCCGTAGGCAGTACTTTACTACTAAAGTCTCTTGAACTACCAGTAATGGAGAATTTCACTTTGTCTTTAGTTAAAGATATATTTCGCCTGACGTGCGTCGTGTAGAAGGGCAGACAATGAACTGAGCTATTGAGCACCGCCATAGGGGCTAACGCCGTCTTCCTACACAACAGGAAACCGGATGATGCAATTTCTACGTGTGCTGATGTAATCTATAGTTAGAGTGCCAGCTCGGTTTCCACAAACGGGACACAATTTTATAAGAAAATTTAAGTCATATATATTTTACAGTTTTGTTAGTTTAAAAGAGGAATGTCTACAGTACTTCGCACAATCCATTGCCGTCTTACTGCTGTACGCCTACAATGTTATTGTGAAAAACAACATACTGCAATATCTTGCTATAATATGGAAATTTAATATAAAATAGCAAATTTCTTGAGGAATGAAGATAAAATTAAAAAATTTAAAAATTTTACAAGTGGTATATTAGCCAATACACAACTTTTGAGGGAGAGTGTGTTTCAATTATACAATTTCTATTCTTTCACTCTATGCTACTGTACACGGACAGTAAATTAATTAATCCCCCATAACTGCAAGAAAATATGGACACATCAAAAAACTATCTGGAAAAAAACAAATAATCATAAATACAAAAAAAAATAATATGGAGAATGAAGGGAGCTAGATATAAATATAAATGGAAACATTCCAGGGCAAGTAGATCTATAAATATTTAGCTACTTTAATTACTAAGGCAAATATATAAAAAATTATAACCAGCAAGGCCAACAAAGTTTACTATTAAATAAACAATACTCTAATAGGGAAAAGAAAACTGAGCACAAAAACAAAAATGGACTCGTATAAGACGATCTACACTCCCACGTTATTAAATGCAGAAGAGTCGTGATCAAATATAAATCTGAATTAACGCCATTTGAAGTCAGATACGTAAGACGGATGGTATAAATGAGAAGAAGCGATAGGATAAGAAACAGATGTATAAAAGAGGATCTAGAATAAGACCCTAAGACACTATAGTATAAGTCTTAAAATAACAACTACAATGATGTGGTCACATGATCTATATAAGAACCGACAAATATCCAAAGAAGACGTTTGAAATCAAAAGTGAAGGCCAAAGGCCGAACGGAAAATCTCGAATAGAATGGGGAGAATATCAAAGACATTACCAGAAGAATACAAAAATAAAATATTCAGAATCCTAACAAGAGATGGAAGAACGAAAGAAAAGAAACATCAAAACAAGGAAAATGAATGTGGTACTTACGAAATCTAAAAACACATTACAGCACTTTAAACTTAAGAAACAAAGAAATGTTTTTTTAAAATTTTCACAAGGATATATATTTTTAATTTGTCTTTAACTTATTAATAGTAAAATATGATGTAGCCAACAATGTATTTCTTTGTTTTGTAATACTTAATAACATTTCTACTTTGTTAATGTTTATTTTATGTCTTTTAGAACTTGAATAGTTTTTAAGACTTGTAATATCTATTAATAAGGTACATCCAAAAATATTTTAAGTCTGCTTTTGAAAAATCCCAGGAAAAGAACAGTCGAGAAGCTTAGGCTATTATACAACCAATTTTAAGCTAATTTTGCTATCTTGTATTCATTAAAACTCAAAATTTGGAATAAATTAAAATCTCACCAAAGCGACTAATTCTAAAAGTGAGTAAAGCACCTCCAGTTTGCTAACTCTTCTGAAAATGGCATTGAAAACTCATATCCACACTGACAAGATTCATAATGAAGCTCTATTTTTACCATAATTTATCATAAAATGTTTTTTTAAAAAATTTGGTAGTTTGCAGCACAATGTTTTTCAGTTGCCCAGCATAATCAGCCAAGTTCTTATAAAAAGATAGACCGTAACTATAAGCAAATCTTTGGTGCGACAGGTGGAGGATCAGGATCAACCCATAGAAGAGTGCGGCGATCCTGTTCTCCACCAAAACAAGCTACGATGGCGCGATGACATCAAGAACATCAGGATCTTCGGACAGGATATACCCTGGAGAGAAGAAGCACGATACCTCGGAGTGACTATTGACAAAAAACTTACCTGGAGAGTTCACGTGGACACCATGGTGACGCGAGTCAAGGCAGCCCACCAAGCCTTGGGCAGCTTGCTGCACCCCAACAGCAAAATGTCCATCAAAAACAAGCTACTACTGTACAAAACAGTAATACGACCAACTATGACGTAAGCTTGTGCTGTTTGGGGTTATGCAGCCAAGATACGTAAACAAATTCCAGATGGTCAAGAACCGGGCCCTTCGGACCATCTTTGGCGCTCCGTGGTATGTACGCAATACCACCCTCCAAAGCGATGCCGACGTGCCAACCATCCAGGAGTATATCTCCCAGTGCGCCCTACAACTCCATGCCAGCGTCCAAGACAGGGGCGCCCGCCACAAGCGCCCGAAGATCCTGATTCCCCCGTAAGGCGGAGCGGGGGCGGCCTGCTTTCTTGCAGGCCAACCAATGACCACCAGATGTCACCGCAGCGTTGGGGGTTAGGGGCTGGGATCCCAGGAACCCCCAAACCCGTGATGAAGATGAAGTGAAGTATAAGCAAATCTTCCATTGTCCATAAAGAAACACTGTGACATTGACCTCACTGGAGAAATTAGGGGTCCCTGAGTCCATCTCCTAGCCTCAGTTCTCTTGATATGACCTGGTATATATCCGTTTCATCTCACGGAAGGATTAGATCTCTCATGGTTTTATAAGCCGTGGACGGTGGAGTTGTCGTTAAAATGTTGGCATTTTAATGAGAATTGTAGTTTTTTACGACCCAAAGGGTAAAATAGACGAATCATAAGGCTAATATCACCCTTCATGGTATATAAGCCTATAACCCTTCCCATAACCCTTTTTTATCTGTCTCTATCGTCTGGTTTGTGTAACCAGCCGTAACCACTTATTTTTTTATATCGTACTTTTATGTTGCCTACAGTCTGCATCTGATTCTTTTATTTTTTCGGAATCTCGATTCTTTCACTTTACCAGTCCATCTATTTTTTCTTGTTTTCTTAATATGTCCAGACTAATTCCATCGTAGAATGATCTTTGCAATTTTAAATCTTTTTCTGATTTCCATGCTGAGTAAATGAAGTTTTTGTAATTTATTTTTTGCTCTTATTAAATGACCAAGGTTCTGTTCTGTATGTCAGGGCCGGTAACAGATATTGGTCAAAAACTCTTGTTCCTATTGTTTTCCAGATCTGTCTTTAAGCTCAAATTCTTGCCCTGGTTACATGCATAATTTAACTTCTTCAATCTTTTTTTTATTGTTATTTGTCAGTTGTGATTTTGATCTGCTTGTCAGATATTTTAGTTTACTTAAGTTTACCTTAAGTCTCATCTTCCTTGACTTTTCATTTAGTCAGGAAGTTTAAAAGGAAACGTCAAGTCTCTTTGAGCTACTTTACGTTGTACTCTGATTTTGTTTATTTTTGCTCTTTACTTGTATGGAAATATTTTTGCATATCTATTAAATTAAATTCATTTCATATTTGTTATCTACCCGATTATTGCCTATTTAATACTGGTTATATGTTTAGGGTCGACTGCTGCTACCCATAAGGGCACATTATACACGTTTACTTCTCTCTTTATATTTCCATTACTTATAGATGGTCCAAAATACCGAGCTGGTATTTGTCAAGTTTGTTTTGCGAAACTTGGTGTTTTGAGCTTTTGTGCAGAATCAATAAGATTAGTACCACGTATGAAAGTGTCGTGTCGTTTGCTATCATTTTATTTTGATTTTCGTCCTCCGCAGTGTTGACAAAAATATTTACAATTTACATTTTGTCAATTTATTAATTGTTTGTAAAGGAATTTCTTCTACTTAGCTGCACTTCTAGAGAGACGAGATGGTATAATTTCTATGTCTCCTGTAAGTGTGATCAATGGTCATTACTTTTCATTTTTGATTGCAAGCCGCAATTCCTGCTTTTCTTTTCAGTTATGTTTTAGAAGCCCTGTCAATTTGTTTTGTGTTTACTGCAGTTGAAACTATCGGCATAATAAGTAAAATTTGTAGACCATCTGCCCCTAATGTAGATTTTGCAATTTATTTGTTCAGCGTTCTAATTTTCTTTTGCTTAATTGTTGTATTTTAATTGTTTCCTGTAGTTTATGTTGCACCTAGTGCAATAATATTTTTTTATTTTGTAACTATAATAGAGGTTTATAGTCCTTACAATTTTTATTTTCTTTTGATTAAATATTATTCAGCAACATTGAATTGCCTTAAAAATTTTTGTAATATATAATTTGCAGCAAAGTTATAAATTTACAATAAAGTGTTATAATGTACCAAAATACAATTTCCATTAACAATGTTTGCAAAATAAACTTGTTGTCGGATATTCAAATATTTAAAGTTTAATTTTCAATAAATTAAAAGATAATTTGTGATAATTTACGTAATGGACTTTCGACTTCATTTTTAGTAAGATAAATAGTAAATAGAAGAATAAATTGACTAGTAGCATATGCTATAAAGAAAGTTTATTATTGTTTACAATATACCAATATTTTATTATTATTTACACTTATCACATGATATTACACAAAAGCCAAAAAAATAATACTAATTAAAGTTGTAATTTCCAATTACTGGATATGATTAACCAGTTTGCAGTATCTTTGCTCCGTTTTACCGATGTTCCCATTAGTTTTTTGTATTAAAAATTAAATAATCCTAGAAGGTAATGAGGTTCTTAGAATCTGGTGTTTATGCACTAATTTTTTTGTGTGGCGTGAGGTTTATAGGGTTGCCGCAGTGTTCCGTGTAGCTAAAAAGAATTCAATGGCAGTTGGGTTACCATACAGAGGCAGTTAACTGTTGATTGCGACGAGCATGCGACAAGTCCTCAACGAGTCTGACTGTTAACTTCAAAATGTCTTCCAGTAGTTCATCGTACAGGAGGAACGTGCCAGCTAAATTCCCATATGCCTTACCTTTTTGATTTAAACTTGTAAATCGTAACTCTCAAAACAATACCCAACCTTTGCTGGATTATGTTTTCCGTCCAAATTGTCTTCTTGTATTTTCGTGATATTAAAAGTTCAGTACCGACATAACGTACGTCAAATATAATTTCAGAAGCGTTATCCATCCAAGCTAATAGTTAGTAGTCTAATATTTTTGACTTCGAGATACATAGTACGTGTTTACACTTTTTTCATATGTTTTATGATTTCAGATGTGCGAGTCACTCTCGGTTGTTAGTTGCAAACTGATAAAAATTGTATTGATAATAAACATTTCTTTATACTCCAAAAACGCTTGAAGACAGGTGTTGGTCCTCTAATTGATCCGAAATATTAATTTGATTTTCGCTCCACCCACTTTACTATCTACCGGTGTAATCAAAGGTGTGGGACAACGGGTTAATGTACAAAATGGCATTTACTTTAAAACAGCTTCTCTGAGTCTTCCTCTTCGGAATAAAGTTTCGAATCAAATCGGCGGCCAAAGTCATCGGAGAAGCGACTTCGAGCCAGCGTCTCCCAAGGCTTTATCCTGTCCCCGAGATCATACAAACTCTAAATCCGGGATATACCAACTACACCTTTATTACACTGGCCCAATCTGCAGACTACACGATAATGCTGTACAGCTCACAAAAACCATTTCTAGTCAAGTGGCGACTCCAGGAAAAACTGGACTTCCTGAGATACTAGTACGAACAATGAAGAGTGAGAAGCAACCCAGAAAAGAGCTCGGTGATTCTGTTGTTCTCTAAAACTGGTCAGATCTTTGAGAGGAAGGTACCTTAAAAAGACCAACCGCCTCACACTACCACTTACAAAAACCATATTTTGTAAATAAAAAAGTATCTATCATTAAGCGCCAGTTAGTCTAAACACGTAAGTTGTCAAAAACAAATTTTAAAAAATTATGAAACAGTAAATGACTTATGCAGCAGATAAAGATTAACTAAGAAGAAAATACTTATTGTTACCTAATATTCATATTAGTATTATTTATAAATTGATCATCAGTTATAAAATTATGGGATGCAGAAAGAGAACCAATGAACTAAGATGTACAGGACTGACTAAAAAATTATAACACATTCTGGAAGGCAACAAGGCATTTTATGAGAATAACAGATACATATACAGTACTACTACGTGAGAGCGCGACAGCCGCGACGTAAAGGCTTCGGCCTGCCAGACTAACGCGCGGCGGGCCCTGGGTTCGACTCCCAGGTCAAAATAACGGCATACATCGAGTGCTCTTCGACCATCATACAAACACCTTTGGCGGTCGTAAAGTAAATTCTCCTTCTTCTAACGGGTCAGACTAGCCACCTGCCCGGGGTACGTCCAATATGGCTCATAGTACTACACGAAATGTGTAGTTAGAAACAGGCTAATAGCCTATATATAAGAGTAGAAGAAGAAGAAGATATACTACTACGTGCCAAAAGCAGGTCAAAAATAAATAATTTTATATCTGCTTCTTCTTTAGGTGCCGTATCCTATCGGATGTTGGCAATCAGCATTGCTATTCTAACTTTGGATATTGCTGCTCTAAACAATTCTCTTGACGTGCAGTCGTACCACTAGCGCAGGTTTTTAAGCCAGGATATTCTTCTTCTTCCCACGTCTCGTTTTCCATGTATCTTTCCTTGTATTACTAGTTTTAGAATTTGGTATTTGTTCCCTCTCATTACGTGGCCTAAATATTCCAGCTTTCTTTTCTTTATTGTATACAGGAGTTCTTTGTTCTTGTTCATTCGTCGTAGCACCTCCTCGTTTGTCACTCTATCCATCCATGATATTTTCAATATTCGCCGGTATATCCAGAGTTCGAATGCTTCTATTTTTCTGCTAATTTCTTTATTTAGGGTCCATGCCTCCATTTCATATAAGAGAACACTGAAAACATAGCATCTGGTTGTCCTCATCCGTATTTCCAAGCTTAAATCCCTGTTGGTTAGAATTTGTTTCATTTTTACAAACGTGGCTCTAGCCATTTCAATACGTGTCCTTATTTCATTTGTGTATTCCCAATTATCATTCACCCATGTTCCCAGGTATTTATATTTGTTTACTCTCTCTATACTCACATTATCTATTCTAATGTCAGGAATGTTCACTGGTGTTTTGTGATTGCCATGTATTTAGTTTTATTTAAATTCATTCGGAGACCATATTTTCTGCCGATGTCATTTGTCCGTTCAATAAGTCTCTGTAAATCTGGAATATTATCTGCTAAAAGTACAGTATCATCAGCATAACGTATGTTGTTAATTATCTTTCCGTTTACTACTAGACCACCGTTTTCTTCCATTAGTGCTTCTTGAAATATTGCTTCCGAGTATAGGTTGAACAGCATGGGCGAAAGAATACAACATTGCCGAACTCCTCTCTGTATTTTTATTTCTTCTGTCAGCTGATTTTCTACTTTTACTGTTGTTTTTTGTTGCCAATATAAGTTTGCAATTATCCGCTTGTCTTCTACGTATATGTTCTTTTGTTTTAGGAGTTTCATTAGTTTATCGTGTCTAACTTTATCGAACGCTTTTTCGTAGTCTATGAAGCATGCGTATACTTCTTTATTAATATCTCTGCATCTCTGTATTAGTATGTTTAGTGTGAACAATGCTTCTCTTGTTCCAAAACCATTTCTAAAGCCAAACTGTGTCTCACTAATATCTACTTCTAGTTTTTTATATATTCTTGCGTGTATGATCTTTAGAAAGGCTTTAAGCGTGTGGCTCATTAAGCTTATCGTTCTATGTTCACAACATTCCTTTGCGTTGTTTTTCTTTGGTATTGTAATAAACGTTGAATTCAGCCATTATTTCGGTATTATACCAGTTAAGTATATGGTGTTGTATAAATCTACAAGAATATTTACTTGGTCGTCGTCTATTAGTTTAATTAGTTCAATTGGAACTTCGTCTGGTCCAGTTGCTTTACCGCATTTTGATGTTTCAAATGCTTTAATGACTTCTTCTTTTGCTATTTTGGGTCCATGTTCTCCTTCAATAGTTTTATAGTCTTCCTTTCTGTCATCGGCGAATAGTTCTTCAATATATTCTTTCCATCTTTCTATTTTTGTTTTACATCTAGTATAATTATTCCTTGTTTGTCTTTTAAAATGTTTGATTGTCTCTTCTTGTATGTACCTGTGACATCTTTGATCTTTCTGTGTACGTTGAACATATCGTGTTTCTGTAGTGCCTTTTCTATTTCTTCACATTCTTGTTTCATCCAATTTTCTTTTTCCGTTTTAATTTTTTCCTTATCAATTTGTGGATTTCACTGTATTTACCGTCCTCTTTTATCTTACTTTTTCTTCTCTCTTCCATCAGCTCTAAGATTTCGTCTGTCATCCACCTTTTTTCTTTGTTGGTTTTCTTTCGGTGAGTATTTCTTTCGCTGGTTTCATTATCGCATCTTTTATGGTATGCCATCTTGAGTCTATGTTGTCGTTGTTATCCAAGGAGTGTCTTCCCATGTTGCTTAAATTGTTATTTATTTCATTTTTAACTTGTGTTCTTATGTTTTCTTCCTTCAGGTGTTGCACTTCTATTCTACTTGTCTTCTTTGTTGTTTGTATCTTCTTAAGTTTTATATGAATTTTTTTAACAGGATTGTGATCAGACGCTATATCTGTCCCTGGATATGTTTTTGCCGACTTTATACTATTTCTGTATCGTTTTCTAATTAAAACATAGTCAATTTGATTTCGGCAAATATTCTGTGGTGTGTCTTGTGGTGATTTCCAAGTCCATAATCTTCTATCTGGCAGTTTAAAGAATGTGTTGGTTAATATAAATTCTCTTTCTTGGCAAAATTGGATCAGTCTATAACCCCTTTCATTTCGCATTCCAAGACCGAACTCTCCACTTCTTCCTTTTCCAATTTTGGCATTAAAGTCTCCTATTATTAATGTCACATCGCTCTTTTTGGTTAGGGATAGAATGGTGTCTATTTTTTCATAGAATTCTTCTACTTCATCCGCGTTTTTCTCATTGGTAGGTGCATAGACTTGGATTATATTTATTTTACCTACTGTGGCACATAGTTGTATTAACATTGCTCTTTCAGATAGTGTTGTGAAATTAGTGACGCTTTTGTTTGTTTCTTTGGTGACTATTATTCCAACTCCATGTTGGTGTTTTGCTTCATTACTGCCTGAGTAGTACATTACTCCATTATCTGTTTTTATTTTACCAGATCCTGGCCACCGTACTTCACTAATTCCGAGAATTTCCAGCTGTAGTCGACTCATCTCTTTGGTTACATTTTGCAGTCTTCCTGCTCCAAATATACTTCGCGCATTCCATGTTGCAATTTTCATAGCTGACCCGGGGATTCTTCGCACCCTCTGACCATTGAAGGTCTGCCGGGAACTGAGGGCCGTGGTTTGTATGTTCTCAGCCATGATGATTGTACTAGGAAATAAGTAATGAGGTGGTTTTCCGTTGCCTTCCTCATCGCAGTATCATAACCGGTAGGGCCATTATGTGGCTGTCGCCTATGACTATCTGGGGGTAAGCCGTTCCAGAGTCCATCTCCTCCGCCTTAGTCCAGTTGTGGTACTTGCTGCTTCCCAATACCTACTAGTTTTGGCCCGCCCCTGGTATTTTATTTCCCCGGTACCCGCCATATCTGGGAGGCATTCCTCTATCCGCCACCTGGGGAGGCGCCCGATGGGGGACTAGTTACCCCTCACGGGAATTTATAATTTTATATCAGAGTTGCAATTGTACTAGCGGCAACAATGTTGTAGAGACTCACCTTAGAGCAAATAAACTCTTTTCTGTCGCGTTACAGCCCTGTGTTAATTGACGGTTATTATAGTGTTACCACCATGTTTTCAAAACAAGGACAACAAAATTTGATTTGAAATAATTAAAATAAATAAGACTATTTTCTATCTACCTTAAATAAGTTGTTGCCACTTTCATACATGTATATATTTATATATTTTCTCTTCTGCTTCTTTTGCTCCTGTGTATTTTGTTTGTAATGATATTTATTGATCTTCGTCCTTTGTTAATATTTCTACATTTATAATATTTAATGACCCCTTGGACCAAATAAAATATAAACTTATTGATTTTTGTCTTGTTTATGTCTCAGTAAAACGGATAATAAAAACCACCTATAATTCAAGGTTAGTATGAACATTCGTATAACTTTGTCAATAAAAAAGAGTACATAAATAAGCTAAAGGAGAGGAGGGCATTATGGAATACCATTTACATTTCTAAAAATAACTTTACTGGTTTTTGAATAAAATTCCCGAAAATCATAAGTACATAGTGTAACTAATTGTAATGAACTGTCACTTGTAACAAAATACTATTTATTTTATAGTTCTAAAAAATATATTCAAAAAAGTTACAAATGGAGGTTAATATGAAATAGTCGACTAATATGGAATAAGTGGTTTAAACCATTGAAAAACTAATTATACTTTATAAAACAGTTATTTTTTACTATAAAAACCATATTTTTAAGATAATTATGTGCAAGTTATTTCTGCTTCGAGTCTATTTAAAACAGTCAGAGGTATAATCTTCTTCCTCTGCTGCGGTACGGTCAAGGTGAGCTCACAAACAACAGTCAAAGCATTGAATCTAAATTTCTCATTGATCTTCGGAGAATTTTCCGTTACAGAAGATACATTCAGCGTCTTTGTTTTCCGGCTCTTTAGTTGATCATCAGAATGGAACGATTTATCGCTGCTAACACTGGAGTCATCTCTAGAAGGTCGGTCTAAATTTGATTTATTAACAGGGGTCTTTGAATGTTATCTTGAAGCTTCTAGTTTCTTCTTTTTGTCTTTTTCTTTCAGTTCATATTCTAACACTTTTTTATGTAGGGAATATGTTATTATACAGAAAGATCTAGATTTCCTGCCTCTATTTGACTTTTGCTTTTTTGGAGGCGATGATGATAGTTCTATGGGTAGGAGAAAAATTTGTGAACTTAGACGTATCAGGAACAACCACATCAGGACTTTTGGAAGAACAGGGTTGAGGTGAATCAAAACTTGTAGACGAACATGGAAGAAAGTCATTTTTTGGGCTCATAGCCTGAGGCCTAGAAACAGTGAGCGTAGAAGCAATAAAATATTCGCTGCTAAAAACATTTCTATTGACAGGATAAATACCAATCACCTTAAAGAAGTTTACTGCTATGTTCCCATGTTGTAATTTTAATGTAGGTCCTGCCAAACAGTTACATCATATCAAAAGTACTCAAAAGCCTTGAGCTACGCCTTAAAAAATCTGACTTCTTCACTATAATGAGATTTTATCCAAGGGTGGGATTTTATGCGAACAGTGGAGAGGTAGACATGATTTTTCCTTGCTAAATTAATTACGTCAATGTTACGCTTATGGATTGTGTGCCCGTCAATGAAAAACAGCAATAAAATATTTAAACTATTTAATAAAAATGCTTGTCTGTACCCAACCAGAGGGGTGGCACTATGCGAGGGTCCCTGGTGGAGCACATCTAAAAAGTTGTTCTTCCTCGGGAATATCACAAGAGCGGGACAAAGTTACCTCCTGCACTCATGCGGGGAATAATGGTAACGAGAGGACCTCTTTCAGCTGAAGTAAAGGGCCTAATTTGTTTATTTTCTTTTATGCCTACTACAAGGGGAACTTTACTTTGAACCACAGACAAACCATCTTCGTCTACATTAAATATCCTATTAGGAGAATAGTTGTATTTTTTAAAAACAACATCGATCAGGTCAAAAAACTCTACTTCTTCTTTATTAAATCCCCTGGCTCTAGCAAAAGATGTACCCATGGGTTTACGTGCTAAAAGTTTTGGGTTCCTTTTCATAAATGCGTAAAACTAGTCTTTGCAAGCAGTTTCGTCTTTAAATGGATGGGGTACGTTATTGCGAATCGCAAGTTCATAAGCGAGACTGCGGACATCCCTTTTTGTGAGCTCATAAAACATGGCTTTCATCTCAATTCAATATTTTTGTAACTCGTCTTCTAGTTCTTTAGGAAAAACTGGCTTACGGCCAAGAGTAGTTGAGGCTGCTACCTTTGCATTTTTCTCCTTACTGTTGGCGTAAGAGAGACTCTGGAAACCTGGAATTTTTTGGACGCCTTAAGGTACTCCATCTTCTTCTCACGAACAGCTTCTATAGCCTTAGCCATCTGCGTCTGACACCAAAGCTTTCGCTTCTTTCCCTCATCTTCCTACTTTTTAGGCATATCTGAAAAAACACAGACTTTTTAAAACTCTTGCACCTAAGAGGAAAAAGCGTTTAGGTTTAAATAAACAAAACAAATGATTTGCAGGTCTAGATTGTAGACTAATTTTCAAATTACAGAAAAATTATGTTTTGTTTCCATTCCAATGGATTTAGCTTTTAAAAAAATCTGCTTTGGTTTTAAATGAGACTGTATTTCTCTTTTTATAATTAATAATTATAACTTTTTTTATTAATTATAAATTTTTGTTCAGTATATTTTGTCGTGTTATATGGAATACTAGACTCTTACATCGGGTATTATAAAATATCTACCCGATATGCCATCTTGAAAAATGAACCTTTAAACTGATTAAAATAAAAAAAATTGTTAAATAATCTATTCGAAAACTTACCTGCAAAAACTCTTGAAAATCGCAAAAAAACAATTTGTTCTGTAACGAGTGATATGACAACAAGCGGTCACTCTCACTGTACTGTATTATGAGAGTCCTTGAGTATTCCATAATACCCTTCTCTCCTTTGTATATTTTCTATAGGTCTATTTTCTAAAATGTCCTTAACAAGAGGCATAATTACTTTTCCACGAGATTACCAGCCTTATCGACACACATCAGACAACACTGAACAAATTGCTTCATTCGGTTGAAGAAGAAATCAAGCGTTTTACTGCACCATCTCGTCGCTAATTGTAAGAAGTGTAACGCTGTGCTTTTAAATTTTCTTTCTGCTTCAAAGCAAAAGAGCTTTAATGCTTCCCGCGTTTGTCTACTGCAGTAAAAACGTAAAAAAGTCACTGCAATTTATCAAAGGGTCCACGTATTAGCTAAAATTAATAGAATAGCTTTCGAAAATTTAACGTCAGCTGTATCGTTCCAATTTTAAAAAACACTCATCAACAGTTTTATTGGCAAAGTAAGAGCTTTGTATTTTTTTAATTGAGAGATCTCTTGTACCCCTATATAGGTCGTACTTTTATATCCAAGACTCCACATTAGTGATAATATACTGGATGAAGGCAATACCTTTCTATTTAAATCGATCTAAAAGTTGATAGTAAACCTCTTTTCCAGTGTGTTTCATTTCAAGGGTCAACATACTACCACTATCTTATATACTTTAAATCTTAGTTATATACCATTTCGTTTACATGTTATTGATTGTTAAGAACCGACCATATAAGACATGGTAGTGCAAATTTGTTATGGCTGGGTATTTTTTTAAACTTCTCAACCATCACCATGCTGTTGTAAACAGAAACCATGTGTTAAAGAATATCAATAGACACACAACACTCAGTCAGTAGGAACTCAATTACAGTGCATTGTTTTAACTGGATTTTAGCTAGTAGAGTCACCTTCAAGGAAACATTTAATTGGTGTAATAATAATTAATGAGTTAGAGGATATTATAGTATCTATTTCTCGTGTTCCTCAGTAAGTAACATAACTGACCTACCGGATAGAAGGCAAACGTTTTTTAAGCGCCATAGTGATATCTGCACGAAACGGAAGCAATAATTAAATACACTCAACAACAAGTAAGATCGCCTTTATTTTTTCTGCTTAACTCTGTTCCGTTTGATTACATTCTCCGGTTAAAAACAGCTTTTGATGCAAAAGTATAAAGTTTGTGCATTATTTATTTTGCCATTTATTTCTGCACTTAAGGCATTATTGAAGAAACTGCTGCGAATTTTTATTGAGCGTAGATTTATCGGCTGCAGAAGTGAGTGATTGCTCGTTATGGGCAATTAACAAAAGACTAAAATAATCACATAAAGCCGTTTAGACAACCTGTAAAGAAATTTATGCAAAATGCGATACTGTTTACTAAACATCTCGGAAAAGCTTTCCAACCACTATATAAAATAAGCAAAAATAGTAAACAAGTTACCTATAAAAAATCACCCGGTGTGACTAGGATAAATTCCAAAGGAACTTCCGCCCAAGAGATTCGCATATTTTCATCACAATGAAAAGTTGCAGCAATCGCTTTCATTAAAAAGATTGGTAAGCCACCTAAGTCAGCAGCCATACAGCCCTATAAAATTAACCTAAATGTTATTTGACAACTTATTATTCAAGAGACTAAACCTATTTTAGACGAATTACACCTCATACGAGACGCATCCTACAATTTCCAATTTTTTTTAAGTATATTGAAACGTCTGTTACGTTTTAACATAATCTCCATCAAGACGCACACATTTTTCATAAAGGGCCATCGCCATGATTTCACGGCTGCTAAGAACGCTTTTTTTTGGGGGGGGGGGGTTGTTTAGCCAACTGTAAAATCGCTGGTGCAACAAATGAGCGGCAACGATGAGTGTTCTTTACATTTGAAATTTATGGCGGCATCACGCAAATTGTACTAGATTCTACGCAAATGCCAAGTTTAGAGGCAATACCACGCACACTTAACCGATGGTCTTTCATAACAACTTGCCCCACTCGCGCAATCATAGTTTCGGTTCCGGTTGGTTTGTGGCCGAGGTTGCTTATATTTATTGTTGCACAGATCTGGATCTTTGTTAAACTTTCGTACGCACAAACACATTTTTAACATCCATAACGCTTTCACCGCATGTCTCATTTAACTGAAGATGAATATCGATGGCCTTTTTGTCACGCAAGAGAAGAAATGGCTGACTACACAATAAATACTGAAATGGCGGTAATTCAACCTGTGCACACCTTCGTCTTTTAAAATTAACCGCATTTTTCTATTTACTCAGTCTTCTTGCTGAAAAAATAATGTGGAGACTTCTGAACTTGAACGCACCTCGTACAAGATTATTTATTTGGTTTTAGTGGGACAAAACTACCCAATAGGGCAAGTTTATGCGAGAAATTATCAATGTATCTTTTTAACCCAAAAATGGTACAAAGCAGTCTTTAGACGCCCAAAAGCGTATTGTATAAGTTAAAAAAGTGACTTTTGATAACTTTAACCTTATATTGCAATCCTACCTACGTGACAGATTCTTCCAAATAAAATACGAAGAATTACTTGCCAAAGCTAATTCCCATAGCCTTTGTAATACTCCAAGAGGGTTTCTTAGCGCTATTATTGTCTCTATAGTACACGCCAGATCTGCCAATCTGTAAGGAAGTTTGAGTCGTAATATTTGTAGGTGACACAACACCTTTGGATACCGAGTGAAATCTAACAAGGACCTTTACATAATTAGAAGCACGACACAATCTCATCCAACATAGGTTTAAAAAGTGGCGAATGAAAATTAATTAAACCAAGTCTGTACACGCCATCCTTACTAAAGTAAAGATAGCTGTACATTGATAACCCTTAGTAGGGCTTTGGTACTACCTTGATCGAGCCCTGATCTATAGCTTCAGATCTATAGAGTAATTTCCAAACCAACAATTTGGGCTTTTTTCCATTTGACGAATGCACAGTCTAAATTATGAATAAAAATGAGTAATCGGCTTATTATTGACAAACGGATAGCCATTTTATGGCGTCTACAGGGGGCGCCAGTAACGTCGACTACCTGAAACCGGCCACACACTCCGTTTTCGGGGGCACGTCGATTTATAATCCGCGCTTTGATTAGCGATCGCAAGTAAGCCACTATCGAATTAAAGTCTACTGCACTCGGAGCCTTTTGTAGCGCTGCACTCCAAACAGAAATTTTAATAACACAGGCTTCACGCAACCGTGACGCTGAAACGGCGCTAGTCTCCGTTCACTACTGCTGTGTACACAAAAATAAACAAAAGAATGGCAAATAACTTTGATATTTGCGATTTTACGGGATTCCCCCATTTCGACGCAGCTCGGCGGCGGCGGCGGCCGGAGCCCGCGCCCGGAGCCGGCCGGCTCCGGGCGTTTGCCGCTAGCGCGCCGCGGCCCCGCACTAGATGCGTCTATAACGAATTGCATATTACAATTTCAAATGTACGATTTATTTCAGACTGTGACCGTCTTCCGTGCGCAGCCCGCGGCCGGGGGCCCCGTCACAGTCTCATCTTAGGTTACGTATTCCGATTTTAATACCCATATTCCTGTGTGGTCCCGCTATAAGTTTAATCAATTAACAGCGGAAATGATTTTATGCTCCCGAGACGTGGACAGTCCGGCGCTGAATTCGCCGGCGGCTCTAAAAATGTGGGCCAGCGGGTCAGGCGATGGCCGCCGCCGCCGCCGTAAAAGGCCCCCCGATAGGCCCCCGTCGCAGCAAATTGTGCATTTTATGAATGTATTGATTTTACGGCGCGCTGTATAACCTGATACCCACCTTTCCCAATAAAAAGAAACTGCAATTTAATATCAGCGAGCATTTGACAGGGCTTTATTATTAAATACTTTATTAACTGGCGGAGGAGGTACATTCCGGCGTCATGTTGAACGCGAACGAAACATCGCATTGGTGAGGCAAGAACTGTTACACAAACTTAATGCTTGTCTTTAGTGCGATCATGGATCAAGAGTAATTTACTTATCAGTCAGAAGTAACTCAGGAAAAGAAGCAAAGTGTCGGTTAGGAATTTGGCATTTTGATAATCTTTTACACTGACTATACACATTATCTCTTTAGTAATATTATGTAGTTCTTTTATGCTCCCGATACTTAGATATTGCTTTTCAATTTTTTAAAGGCTACATGTCTACACGTTGATATATTCTAATAATTCAGTAGTTTGACTTGTGAACAAGGCAATGGAGAAATCATTATAAACATTACCCATTTTTATCCAACTGTTCTTCAATACTTAAAAAGACAAAAGCATCAGAAAATGACATGAATATCTCAGGAGGGAAACCAAACTAATCACGTACTTGAGGGCAGTAAACATTTTGAAGTCAGATATTGTAGAAGTTATAGCAGAAGAGATCAGAGATGGTTACCATATCCTTATTACTGGTAAAATTAAAAAGTATAGTTAGGAGGAAACGACGCCAATGCAATGTAAACAAACTATAGGAAGTGGGGGGTGCTATAAAAAACTACAAAAAATAGAAAGTAGGTTAACAGAAAAACATAGTAGACTGCAGCCTCGGGGGAGCCTATAAACCCTAAAGGTAATCCTCAGGTGGCAGATCGTGAAATGCTCCCCAGATATAGAGGGTAGGAAGGAAATAGACATCTCCCGCGGACCAACAGACAAAATAGTGTCTGACCTATAATAGGCGGCTAGGTGCAGGTCGTAGAAGAATATCATGGCTACAGAACCTAAAGAAATGGTTCTCTTTAACAACAACTGAACTTTTCCGTACAGCAGCCAATAAAGCTAGGATAGCCATGTTAATAGCCAACATTCGAAACGGATAGGCACTGCCAGAAGAAGGCGCAGGCCTAACTAGCCTGTTCAGGTATCAAAAGTTGAGAAACTTGGAAGAGAGACCATGGTCTTAGAAAGACCGTCAGGGCCAAGGAGTAAGTAAGTATTAACGGCGTCTGGGCCAAAATAGACGGCTGAATAGATAGGTCTTTCTAAAAGAATGTTATGACGTTAGACCTAACCATTCTAACTCATGTAAAACAAAGTGTCAGAGATCTGAATAGCAAAATAAAAAATTTATACATTAATCCTCGTGCAGTAGTCCATACCTCTAACAAGAGGAAGCCCAGAAGATATGAGGGCAGCAGTTTGGCTAATAATTTTCAAAAATCAATCAAAAAAACAGAAGAAAAGGAAAAGGCGCATAGAAAACTCAAGTTAGACACGTGGAATACACAAGGTTGAAAAAATAAGGTTAAAAAAGTCATAAAAGAATTTAAGAAGATAAACCTTGATATACTGATTATAAATGGGATGAAAAAGAAATAACAGGGAACTAAAAACATCGATAATATCCTACATATTTAGAGTGGCATTAACATAGAGGAACGAGCCAGAGATTTCTAATGAAGAAGAAATACAAAAAGAACATTGAAGCATGAGAACCAATAAGTAAATGAACGATACAGATGAACCTAGCAATGTATGGAAGAAAAACAGTCATGTTAAGCTTATATAAATTAATGGAAGAATAGGACGCAAAGAAAAGGACGAGACAGTTGGGAAATACGGTGAACAAATAGGTGAACAACAGCGAAGGTAGCATAATAGAGTTGTGTCATTTATATTAAGTTCTTGTAGTACAGACACAGCATGTATCTCCAGCACCGCATCTCAAAAGCGTCAATTCCTTTGCGTTCTTCTTCTTTTACTGTCGACGATTCAGCTCCATATAATAATATGGAAAAACCAAAGTTCTTACTAGTAATACTTTTGTGTTACTTGTTATTTGTCGACCTTTCCATAGTTTTTGAAACTTACAATTAGACATAGCATTTTTGCTTATTTGTCTTCGTCTGATTATTTTCGCTGAGCAGTCTCCCATGATATTGATAAGTGTGTTCCAAGTATATGTAATGGTTGACCACTTCATAATCACCGATTTCTTTTAAATCAGACCTGTTATTGTTTGTTCTACCGACTATGAGGACTTTTGTTTTGTTTTGTTTAAGTTTAAGCCATATTTTGCACTGTGGTGGTGTAATTTTAGAAGGAATTCTATTATCTCATCTTTGGCAGAAACGAGAATAGCAGTGTCATCGGCATATTGGCGGTTGGTACTTCTCTCATTACATACTCGCCGTATATATTATATAGTCGCGGAGACAGGATGCATCTCTGTCGAACACCTTTTCTTATGTTAAATCCCTTTGACCGATGGTTGTCAATTTTTATTACTCCATGTACATTGTTATATAACTTTTGGATCAATGTGATAATACCCTGTGGTACCCCCATTTTCTTGAAAATGTCCCATAGCTTCTCCCAGTTTAAGCTATCAAAAGCCTTATCGCATGATGTAAGGTTTTTTCTCCCCTATTTGCCCCATTAAGGTTAAATCTTTGTAATGTTAATCATTTTCTCATCTTGTTCGTTTAAGAGATTTCAGTTTTGAGGCTTGAATTCTATTGTGATATGTTTGATTGTCTGGAAGAGTTGTTTGGTGTTTTTTTTAGTCAGCATAGTATCGGAGATCTTGGCATAGTTCCTTATTTTTTTATCGATTTTGCAGGAGTGTTGAATGTTTCTATTTATTTACTGATACAACTCTTGTTCCTGGGTCTTCGTCTAGATGTACACGTTTTTACAATGTCGCCCCCATAATTCCATGTTTGGTGAGAATACTTCTTTAGATGTGTGTGGAAAATTGTTGATGCAACAGTGACTTTATTGGAATATGAGAGGCCATGGGGAGTGTCCTTTATGGTCGGAAATTCATGACGGTATCATGTCTTGAGACATTACCACCTTGAGACCCATCTTGAAAAATTTTCCGCACTTTCAAGTCATCGTGCGTTTAAAGGCAATATTACGCACACCTAATTGACGCTCTTCCATAACAACTTGCTCCACTCGCGCAATAATGGTTTTGGTCCGGTTGATTTGTGGCAGAGGATGGTTAGGTTCATTGTCGCACAACTCTCGATATTCTTTAAACTTCTGCACTTACGAACGCACATTTTTAACATGCATAAGGCCTTTATCGCATGTCTCACTTAATTGACGATGAATTTTGATGGGCGTTTCACCACGCAAGAGAAGAAAATGGATGACTGCACCTTTCTCAATGCTGAGGAAAAAAGAACTTGAATGGACCTCGTAGATTCGTAATTCAACTGCAACCGTCACAAATGTTATTTCTAAATTGCCCTTTTTGCAAAAATCCCATAATTGATAATCAGATTAGCTACAGAAAGGTAACGTTGCTTCTGAGCACTGCAGTTTACATCGCGCTCCTTTCATCTTGAAAAATATTTAATTATTTTTAGCCCTTTGGGTTACAGAAACTCCGTCCGCGCTGTGCGTCAAACGTACTTTCGGCAACCTCCTCAGCACCGCGTTTGCATAATTAGATTTTGTCGCCGGCATAAGCGGCGCGGCCGCGATTAATTAAAACCAAAACCGGCGGCTATTGTTCAGATACACATCGCGGCCGCTGGACACATTCAGAAACAAAAATAGCTGAAATCATTGAACTAAGTACAACTCCATTACGCGGGCCGCGCGAGTCTGGCCCTTGGGGCGCGCGGCGCAAGGACCAGCGCCGAAAGCGCGCGACCTCTGACCCCGCATATGACCACGAGTCCTTCCAAGAAGTAGCAGCTTGTCATCGGCGTGATGTTCTCAGGTGATACTTCCCTGCTTAGAGGCTGCCATAAATCACCGCGGAGAATGTCGCGCCGTTTGAATTATTGTGGAGAGCGTGAACGGTTGTGGAATCTTCTGATGAATTTTCCCTTGGTTTCCTTGTAGCCGCTGCTGGCTAACAGAAAGTGTAAATTCACTCCGCTAAGCAACTGCCATTACCGTACGCCGGCTCTCATGTATTGTGGTGGTATAAAAACTTGAGAGAAGTTAAATTTACTTTTACCAATTATATTTCAGTTATTGGTGTCCCTTGGTTCACAGGTAGCTAGTCACAATACTTTCACAGCAGAAACTATTAAAAGTTCCATACATCGTTCCAAAATTATATAAACTACGTGAGAAAAACTGAAATCTAAGCTATTATTAATATTTATACCCCTTGTTTTTGATACTAATTTCATATCCACTTAACATAAAAATCATCAATTTTTTAGTTCCTTTTTTTGTAATACAGTAATACCGAATTTGAACTATAAGTTTGGTTAATTCCGTTTTCTTTCTTTTCCATGATGCTTGCTGGATATGAAAATGAAGAGGCAAACAAAGAAAAATTATAGCACTAATTCTTAATTAATAAAAGCCGTAATTTTATCTTACAGCAAAAGTTATTATTGTTCTTTTCTTTTCTTGAGACCGCAGCCGTTAAGAAGCTTTGGTTTTCTCTACATTTTGCTTTTTCAACACCTCCCTCCTTTGGCCCCAAGCTGCTACTTTTAAGATATTTTCCAAACTTTCTTCACTTTTTTTGATCTCACTTCTCCGCATCTATTGCAAGCGCTTTAAATGGAGATCTAGGAATACTTTGTTGTTTTGGATGGATCTAAAAATCCATCTACAAAACTTTTTTTACGTTTTCCACATCTACATTTTTTAGCCTTCTAGGTTACGTTTAACGTTTTCTTATCGTTTGCAAGTACTGAATCTAAAATTGGTTTGCTAGATTGGTATCTAGACATTTTGAAACAACTTTTTTAACGACTATTTATGCTTTGATTTATATTAACATAATTCTGTTCTATGCAAGTTATTAGAGTGGTCTAATTGCCTCAAGGTGTTCCCTTCAATGTTAACTGTGGTAGATTTGGATGGAATTATATTTAGTTCCTCCGCATCTGTCCAGTCTGTAACCACATATAGCGCCTTTTGCATAATTTTTTCAGCTCTCAGACTTTTGCCTTAGTTCTTGTCCAAATCTAAAATGTTGTAACAGGCTACTCCATATATGGATATTTCCTTCATTATCATATTTATAAAATCCACGTTTTTGACATTTCATATTTTGACACAATTTTGTGCAATTGGTCTTAATTAATTATGTTTTATGGTAGATCTGTCTAAAGACTGTAAAATACTAGTGCAAAGTGGTGTTAAATTTTTTGCAATTATTAAATCATCCGCACTACTTTGGTGATCCCTCAATACCTTCTCTATAAAAGAAATCAACTGTTAGCTGATAATTCTGCTTAGTAGCTTATGGTCCATACTAAAATTAAACTTTCTTATAATTACCACATACCAGCTTGTCTTCCTTCTTGTAGATAAGGCATATAAACACAAAGTTGCAGTGTTTTAAGATTTCTTTGTTCTCCCTGTCTCCCTCAAAAATTGACAAAACGGCTACAAGTCTAATAAATTCTGCATAGATGTTGCCAACATCGCAACTTTGTTTTTATTTAGCATCTTAATCGCCTTCTTTTTGGTCTTGCATAAAAATCTCCATTACGAATTCTCATCTATAGTACATAGGACTGTCTCTCCCCAGAGCTCTCACTATGTGTATCAACTTCAACTTAAATACTCCGCCCGTTTCTGTAAAACTTTCCCCATATTGTCCATCAGGCCACGGCTCTTGTAAAAGGCCATTTTAGGTTAAAAACATATAATGGAATTTATTGTTCTCCGAGCTCTTCCAGCCTTTTCTCTTCCCACGCTCTAGTCGTCACCTGGATTATTTTTTTGCAACTCTGCAGAACTTTCTTAATAAATAACTAAAAAATTTACTACATACCTATTTATTCTTCTTTTCTTAAATGTTTTTTTATAATAAACTTTTAGTTAAAAAGTCAAATTTATTTAGTTTAAATACTATTTTTTACATTAATATTTTATCTTGAAGCTATGCAAGATATTTTTAGTTGATCTTAACTATTTTTAGTGTTTATTAAATATTTTCTACTGACTTTTAATTTATACGTATAGTATGTTATTTCATAGCTTTTATCTAGTAGACTTCATTTGATTACTTAACTGCAATTTATGTTACTTAAATTTAAAAATAAATAAAGAACATTAGACATTCTTGTGCTTTGGAGTGTTTGATGAGAAGAAATCGCAAAAACACAAAAAGAAAAGGAAGAAACATGAGAATGTGTTGACTTAATTCGTACAACACAGAGTTCGTCTACAGAAAGTATCAAATCTAGAAAGTCAAAAACTTTTAAATTATATATATATATATATATATATATATATATATATATATATATATATATATATATTATATATTCTACAGCTGTCGCCGTTTTCCTTACTTCAACCAGATTCTCCACGCTTCTCGTTCTTGCCAGTCATTCTCCTCTAAACCTCTCCTTTCCATCGCTTCATCCATTTCATCCCTCCACGATCTCCTCGGTCTTCCTCTCTTTCTCCTTCTTGCGGGACTCTAATCTGTTACTCGTTTGATCCATCTGTTGTCATCCGATCTTCTTACATGTCCGTACCATGCGAGTATCTTGTTTTCGATACTATGAATTATGTCTGTCTCTACTCCCATTCTTCTTCTTATTTCTTCATTTTTGGTTCTTTCCATCTTGGTTACCCCACAGCACCTCCTCCAATATTCCATTTCTGTCGCTCTTATTTTTCTTACATTTCCCTTGTTTATTACCCAGACTTCCGCTCCATACGTCATTATACTTTGTACAATGGCGGTGTATATTCTCGTTTTCGTTTTTTTCGTAATTTGTCTATCCCATATTACTGGATGCAACTGTCTAATACACGATCTTGTTTGTCCCAGTCTATTTTTAATTTCCTCTTCCGTTGTTGCCTTGTCTATTATTGTAAATCCTAAGTATTTAAATTTGTTTGTGGTTTTTATTCTTATATCCTTCTCTATTTGTAGGTCTTCTAACTTTTCTTCCGTTGTTGCTAAATACATGGTCTTCTTGTAGTTTATCTGTAACCCCGCTTTTTCGTACTCCTCGCTCAGTCTTCTCATTATGAAGCTCAAATCTTCCTCGTCTTGCGCTATAACCACTTGACCATTTGCGTAGCACAACGTGTATAGATATTCGTTTCTGACTGGAACTCCCATACCCTCGCATTTACGCTTCCAGTTTTCCAGTTTAAATAAAGTCGGTGATGTGGATCATCCCTGTAATAACCCCGTTGTAGAAGTTACCTATTATCTCCTGTCCCGCTTTTATTTACACCCTATTTCCCTTGTACAAACTTTTAACGACCTTATTAGGTGGTTGGGAATTCCTATCCTCTCCATTGCTGTCCTTAATCTTTGTCTGGGAACCGTATCATATGCTTTTTCCAGATCCACGAACGCCAGATATATCGTTTTGTTTTTAGCTCTTTTCTTTTCAAGTAATTGTTCTATTATATATAGATGGTCCACGCATGATTTTCCTGCTGTGAACCCGGCCTATTCTTCCCCTATTTTCTTTTGTATGTGTTTTTCTAACTTGTTTTTAAGTATTCGTCCGTATATTCTTCCCATTATAGCAATCACACTGATTCCTCTGTAATTCTCACTTTTCCGTCTATGACCCTTTTTAAATATGGAGACAAGATAGGCTTCCTTCCATTCCTTAGGCATGTCTTCTTCACTCATCACTTTCTAGACCATTATCGTTATCATTCTGAACAATTTTTTCGTTCCATACTTTATGAGTTCCGGTGGTATCCCTCCTGGTCCCGCAGCCTTATTGTTTTTTAATGATTTAATTGCCGCTTTTACTTCTTCCAGTGACACCATCTCCTCTTCTTCATCTTTATCTTTATCTGTCTCCTTCTTCTCTTCCTTTTCCTTCTCTGCCTTCTCTTTGATGTCCTTCATGTACTCTTGTCTGTTTTCTGTTAGCAGGTTCGCATATTATGTTTTCCAACTTTGTCTTTAATGTACTGTATTTGCAGGTGTTCTTTCCTGTCTGTTCGTAGATTTTTTAGTAACTTCCATGATTCAGAGCATCTAGTGCCCCCCAGGTATTGATCAATATTGGTACAGGTTGTTTGCCAGTTGTCATTTTTTTCCTTTATTGTCATTTTATTCACTTCTCTGGGCTTACTTTTATACTCTCTTAAGTCTTCTTCCTTTTTTTGTGCTTAACCATTTGCTGTATAGTTCCTTTTTTTGTTTAATTGCTTTCTGGGTTTCACTTGTGAGTTTGTGTTTATATTGTGTGGTTTTCTCTTTTTTCCCCCTAATGCTTCGAATCCCGCTTGTTTTAAACTTTCTTTTATGTGTTGGTAGATATCTTCTATGCTCTCGTGTCTGAATTCTGTTAATTTATCGTCTAATCTTTTCCTATACAAATCTCTCACTGTCGTGTCTTGGAGTAGGTGTAACTTGAGCTGTCTTTCTTCCGGTATATCATTTGTTTTCTCTGTGTTTCTTTTTTCACTTGTTATTTTTCTTTGCCATGGGAACCCTATTTTTGCTATCAGCAGCTTATGATCCGTTCCACATTCTGCCCCTCTTTTGACTCTTACGTCCTTCGTTCTCATTGTACAGTTTCGTTTTAGTATTACGTAGTCTATTATGGATCTCAGCTGCCTTGTCTCTTGTGTATTTGTGGATATCTTTGTGTGGGTAAAAACCATTCATGATCTTTAGATTATATAGTTAACATACCTCTGTTAATTTTTCTCCATTGTCATTTACGTTCTCTCCGTACGTTCCTACTACCTCGTCCTTTTCTTTCCTTCCGGTTCTTCCATTCAGGTCTCCTGCTATGACTATTTCTTGAGTTCGTTTAATTTTTTCTATTTCCTCTTTTAGTGTTCCTATGAATGATTCCTTCTCTGCTACTGCGCTGTCATCTGTTGGTCCGTAAACACCGAGTATTACTATGTCTCTGCCGTGTAGTGACATATTTAATTTTATTATTCTTTCATTTATGGGTTCCCAGGTCTTTATGTTTCTTCTATATCTTTTTTTTACTATTATTCCTATTCCTGCCTTTGCTCTCTTGTCTTTTTGCACTCCACTCCAACAAAGTATGTTGTTGTCAATTTCCTGAATTCCATGACCTTTCTTTTGTTTCGCTCAAAATTAACATATCCCGATTCATTTTTTTGAACTCTCCCATCACTTCCTTATCTTTATTCCTCCATCCTTGTACATTCCATGTTCCTACAGTTATTTTCTATCCTTTCTTCTCTTCTTTCTCCTGGTTTTGTTTTCCTGGTTGATATCTTCAACTGGATTTTGAAATTTGAACGCAGAATTGCCTCCCCCCATATCCTATAGGGCTCCCTCTTTTCGAGGTGTGGATTACCACCCGGGGAATATTACTCTGATTTTTCATTCTGCCCATGACTTTTCAAACTTCTTTATTTTTACATGCGTTAGGTTTTTTATGCCTAACGCCATAACCCCCTTATATGGTGGACCTTTATATGCGGCCGCCCAATCTGAGACAGTCGCCGTTCGTAGCCGTCCACTCTGGATCAGACGCTACTAGTTTTAGTTATTCCGCCCTTTCCGCCATTGTGACTAATTTGTCATCTTCTGCCTTCCAGATCGTTGGCCGGTTTTTGCCTGTAATCCCAGGTAAGAGCCCTTACTGGGTGCTATCAGCATATATAATTTATATATAATTTTAAATTAACTAATCGTAATAAATTCTAAAACTTTTGTTCAAACCAGTCATTTTAAGGTCATCAACCAGCTTTCGAAGATGCAAACTAAGTTAAACATTAAATATTCACTAATTATTTGGTTAATCATTTGATTAATAAGCTATGTGATATTTTGTTTGTTGAAAGCCGTTCGGCTTAAATTTTAAGTAGCGTGCATCCCCATAAACCTTATTGTACTTCTCTTTAACCAGCCTCTACAATTTTTACTGGAGAATTACTATATACTTTTGGGTTATTAGTGGTTTTCCATAAGTAGAATGCTTTCTATAAAGTAAAGCCTCACACTTTTACAAGATGTGGACAGCTATCTGTGGTTCCCTGCCATATTGCCTACAGTTCAAGTTTCGTATAGTTTATAGCTGATTCCTGCTTTATATTAGCAGTTCTTCAGTTCGTTTACGAGGTGATTTCTTTATAAAAGTTTTTCCATGTCTTTCCTGATCAGTTTTCTCACCCGATTTTGTATTGTACTTTTTTGGTTACTCCCAAAGCAAAGGTCCATATATGTAGTTTATGATTTTTCTTGTACTGGCTTAACTTTTTGTTGCCTGAAATTCTGCAGTGTCTTGGTACCACATTAGTTAGCGGCATTCCTATACCGACCCAGTCCGTGAATATATTGATTCATCTAGTTCAATAATCCCTTAAATTATTTTGCTTGTCGTGGTACAGTATAACAAATATATCCGCTTAAAAAGCAGATGTATATTTTAATAGTAAAAGTTTTACTACAATTGTCCTTTATTTCCAGTATATGCCTACTCCCATTCTAAACTCGGCCTTCGATTCATCTGTACACCAAATAATTTTGTTGCTTATTTTATTTATACATTTATTTCGATCCATAATATTAACCTCGACATTTCTGTTAAATGTATATGTTGCTGTCATGTGGATCCTCATATCCAGTATATCTCTAGCCATACGTCCAATTTTTAGATGTCCCATTTCCATACTTTTTGGGAATGGGTACGTTGCGCACTCTATGAAGAGGTATTATTTCCTCTCCATTATTTCAAGATTTGTCGCTGTTGGTATTATTTTTATAGCATCTGTTATTTCCAGGTAAACAAGCCTTTATATGTTAATACGATTCTAGCGGTTCTTTGCGTCATCTTTGTCCACCATACCAAAGTTGCACATGTTATCACAAGTTTAACCACCGTGTTAGCTCCTCTAGCCAACGCTAGTGTGACCTCTGTCTTCTTTTTGACTTTAGATACGTTGATTCCCGCTGAGTTTTGAGTCTAAAATCAGTTTAAAATATTCTACTTTACCTTTGCTTCTACAACTCGGAGCTTTAGAAGTCCTAGTTTTTTTCGTAAATTCTATCGTGGTAGATTTGGAGAGATTTATATGTAGTTCCTCCTCATTTATCCAGTTTGTAACCTTTGCATGTGCCCCCTAATTGTACGATTTAATCTTCTCTAAAATAATGTAACCAAGTCATTTGCATATTCCAGTACTCTGTGTTCGTTCTTTTTCAGTAACTTTAACAGCTCTTTTGCAACCCTTTGATTGATTCTAATGATGTATAATTATTCGTTCCTTCAATGCCCAAAAAAGCAGCTAAAGTACCAATTTGCTGTTTTAGTAAATAGTCTCGTATGAATACTGGTTTTGATGTACAGATTGAGTGACTAATACCGCCATCTCTGATATGCCTGCCAAGCAATTTTTCTGGAGTTCTCAGTACAAAATTCATTAGACTCATTGTTTATAGAGCCTTAGCCTTATTCTTATTCCTATGTTTTAATAACTTTAATTAGTCTTTAGGATCTCGGTATGTACCCCCGAGCAAGGCTTGGCCTGAGCATATTGCATATACAGTGCGTACAGAAGGCCACTTTCTTTCTGTAACAAAATATGAAAAGTACCATCCTGAATGTTTTGAATTAGTCTTGTCTTATAGAAAAATCATTATCTTTTTCTTTTATTTTAAGACTGTAGCCTTTAAGGTGCTTTTGTATTCTCTACAATTTTTATTCAGCTATTTCCAACACGTTTTTTTCCAGTCTCAAACATTCACATTTTAAGATTTTTGCCAATCCCTTGATTTTTTAATCTCCCCGTGAGAATTTCTAACATACATTTTGAAGTTTCTCTTATTTAGTCTTTCACTTTTTCAACCCTTTGCAAGCGCTGAATTTTCAAGTTCGTGTCAATTTCCGGTTCCCGATAGAGATCTTTCAACACCCTGCTAGTCAACATGCGCTATATTTCGTTTTTCTAGACATACCTGAGCATCTGTTTGCAGAACTTTTTTATCCGCCTCTGAAAGCACTTCTTATCTTTTTAGGTTGCGCGTTACGTTTTTCTGTGTGTGATTTCTGGTTGTAGTAATTATTATATACCCAGATACACTTGAAACAATTATTTTATAGAAACTATTGTAGTGTAAAAAAATATTTTCCATCGCCCGTGCACACCCCAGTCTACTAAACTGTAAAATTCGCAGATTCAAAGTAAGAAGAAATAAGGATAGAAGAGTTTTATGTTTATTAAAATAAATAAAGAAGTTGATTTCAAATAATTTCTACAAAGCCATTCACAAGCTTGCTAAGGACATTTAAAAATAGCAAGTAGTAAAGGGTGCAGGAGCATAATGCTACAACCATTTCTACAAAACAGCTGCTTTGAGTACATCAACTAAACAATTATTTTGGTTTTATAGTCATTCGGTGAATTTGTACTTAAAAATGTTTAGACCACTTAGAAAATCTTAACAGCAATAAAACAAAGTGACGACTGTTCTATTCTGTGAGAATCAAACGTAGGTTATTAAAGTGGTCTACTCACTGTAAAGTTTTTCTTCCAATGTAGTTTGCCTAGTTTCTTCGTTCTGTCTGTATATCATATGTTTTGGTTTTGCTGGTTGATAACCAGCCTTTTTTTGTTTTTACTTTTAAATGCCCTAAGCGATCTTTCTATCAGGTCCATATTATCGGCGTACTCAAGAAACACACATTCAAGAAATATTTCTTCAGGTTAATCTTTATATTACACACAACTTTCATCAAGTACAAATAGAAAAAACTATATTTTTAGTCCTGCAGGTAGCCGTTGTCTGCCCTTAAACTTTTGTGGCAGGTTTTAAGAAGTACAAACTCTTTATCCAAAGTCTGTCTGAAGTCAATAAAGAGCTAGTGCATGTTGGTAATAAATTTGTAGTAAAATTGTTTCTACAATTATTCTGATGAAGATTTTGTCCATCACGGCCGCTCCCAAAACCGCTTTTGTAATTTCGCAACATTACCTCTATATAGGGAGTGATATTTTGTTTATCAACTTGATTTTCTTCTTGTAAATAAAACATATGACAGAAAAAGTTATTCCTTTATTGTCTTGCCTCTATAATAAATTAAGGCAACTCCTCTGAGCATGGTAAATTATGCTAAGGTGTTATGTTTTATGCTTTGTTTTTAATACATTTTGATCGCATTCTGCATCGCACCTTTAGAGCCTTACTAAGATACTATCTGTTCTCAGAATGTTGGGTTCAACAACTTGCTGAAATACTCCGCATATCTCAAAAAAACTTGATACTGATTTCCAACCAAAATTACGGCCTTTTGCAAAGCGTGATTATAACTCGCACGTTTGGTATAATTTTTTTATTTTTGTTTAATATTTGTTAGTCTGCAATTATTATCCGAATTAGTAAATAGCACATAAATCACCAAAAAATTTACTACATATTTAGAGTTATAAAATTTTTCTGTTTATTGTTTTTTTGATACAAAAAGCTCTTAAATCAAGAGAATCAAATCTGTTTTAGCTCAATTCCATTTTCTGTATTAATATTTTATATAAGAGAAGCGCGACCTACATAAAAAGTTATGTTAATATTAACTTATTTATTATTAGCGTCCCTACTGGAGCGAAGTTGTGAATGATTCTTATAAATATCCTACACAACTTTGTCATTTCTTATTTGAAATTAGAGAAAAACTAGTTGAAACTGTTGATTGGCGCTTTTGTATGTTTATTAGAAACAGAAGATAGAAGCAAAACAAAGTAAAAGAAAAAGCATGTAAATGTTTTGTCTATATACGAGCAGCACATTAATTAAAAAGATCAACAACAAAGAGACTAAAAAATGAAGTTTATGAAGCAGTTTTAAGATTACTAGTTAAGTTAAACGTCGCACACTTACTAGTCATTAGGCACTTTTACGCTCTTGAATAAGAATAATAAGGACTATAATAAAAAAGCGCATTGACTGACTGCTGCTCAAGCTCAACTATAGGTGGACATTAGTCAAAAGCTGCTCTAACGTAATTTTAAGTAGCGATTTCTTTGCCAAGGTTTAAAATAAAATAAAAAAACCTTATCTAAACATAAAAGACTAATAGTTAGGTTTCCTTGGAAACACTTAGTATAACTATTTTTTTCATTAAGACATGGATAGATCGATGTGTTGTTTTCATTGTTCTTTCTGCAATGTTTTTTCTTATTTTTTAACTATAACTTATTTCATTTTGTAATCAAGCGATTGATCACACTAAAGTAAACTAATTGTATTGAAAATAAAGAAATAACTACCAAGATTTTAATTGTTAATAATTTATTTTTCTGAATGGGGGATAAAGGTTAGTAAAGATTCTCAAAGGCTGTTTAGGTTGCCGATGCCTCTATAACACTAAAACTTTGAAAAATATCCTCTGAATTGTCAGCTATACTAACAAATCTGGCCTCCAGGTTACATGGCGTACAACAGGTGTACGTTATGCAGCAGAAGGAAGTAAAGGCAAATCTCCGACACCTCAAAGCTGGAAGATATCGTCTAAAATAATAAATCTGTACAAAAAATTCTGATCTTCCAGTTTTGGGGTTGGTGGATCAGCTTAAAGCCTACCCACGGTAACAAACATTAAGCTCAAATTACCGGTAGAAGGCCTCCTGAAATTGATGGATTAAATTTTGAGGGCCCACGCGGAAAAACGGTTAAAGAATTGGAAGAAAAACGAAATACTGAGACTGACGACATGGAACATTAAGCCAGTGAACAATAGAGACCAAGATTATACTAGTAATGGAAAAAGATTCCATAAACTCTATAAAGAGTTACCATTATAAGTCACAAAGGATAATAATGGTTACAATAAAGCCAAATACAAAGAAAACTTACTTTATTGAAGTATATGCACCAGAAAACTGCAAAACGGAAAATAAAAGAAAATATTTTGATAGAGAACTGCAGAATCTAATTGATGGTGCACCAAATAACAAGATAATAATTGTTATGAGTGACTTCAATGCCAGAATAAGAAACACATAGATAGGAGGGGTGAAACGAAGATTTTGTACAAGAAACGAAAACGGTAACCTCATAGCAGACTGTTGCATTGCAAATGAGATAAGAATTAATAACACATTTTCTAAGCATAACAAACAATCTACATACACGATTAGAACTACAAAAGGTCACAGATCCATGATAGATTACGTACTGACAAATAGAGAAGTACTTCTACAAGAAATACTGTATGTAGAATTTGGAAATCACCTAATGTGAAGAGCAATCACTATTTATTACTCTATAAATTACGAATAAAAATAAAAGATCCTGATAAACAATCAATGAAAAAACTGGAAACAAAAATAAAATTAGACAGTTTACAAGACAAATCAATCAAAGGACTTTATCAAAGAAGAGTAAAAGAGAAAATAATAGCCAATCCAATAAACTACGAAGATAATGTAGAAAACAATTGAATCAAGATATTATAAAACATTAACAGAGTACTAGGAGAGATTTAAATAAATAAAACTTTAAAGGATAAAGTAATAAGTAAAGATATAAGTCGTATATGTAAGATAGACAGTGTTGATTGGATAGAAGAAAGAAAAACAGAATGTATCGAACATATAGAAAAAATAAAGATAAAAGAGTAGTGAGAGTAGCAAAAAACAAGTTGCCAGTCGGTAGAAAAGCAATAATATGCCCCAAAAATCAACGGTGCAATGATCTAAAAAGGAACAGGCGGTTGTGCCTATTTATGAGAAAAATGAGATAATTTATTTTAAATATTTTACAGTACCTTTATTTTGTTTTACAAACCTACAAATTTTACCAGTGAAACTTGATAGATCTCAATTAAAGCATCAAACTTATTATAAGCCTCGACTAATTTAACCTCTCTTCTTGTATTGTTGCTAAAAGAAATAAAAAAATCGAGGAAAAATTATAACAATGTGAAGTCACCTTTTGCTAAGTGCCATGCAAGTTTTGCAACTTCACGTCGCATAAATTTGGCCGTCACGTTCGGCGGCGAAAGAGCCACTCGCCGTCAACTGGCCATCGAAGAGGTGCATCGGCATCAGAGCTGAGATGCGATGCAGATAATACATCACTCCTGTCTATACAGCACGCGGCCACCGCAATCGCCGCGCCGACACTCAGGTGAGAAGCCATTTGTTACGTGGCTGCCTATGACTGACAGGATGACGCTACTGCATGACTTTATGGTATCTCGAGAAAAAGCCGTGATAAATGGCCGCGCCGCCGGATCGGATCTTAATATTTTATCGATTGTTGTTACCGGCTAATGATCGTGTAGACGCCAGGAGATAAATCGGGAGCGAAAGACTTATTTATTATTGTTGCGGGCGAGGAGCTGACGTGCGGATGCCTGGGTCGAGCTAGGAGCCGTTCTATTGTAGCGTACAAGGGCCCATCAGAAATTAAATGTAAACTTATCGTTGCTAACTATCAGTCAATTAAATCCGTTCTTCTTCTTCTTTTTACTATTAGGCTGGCATACTGTTTCTTCTAGATCATCTGTCTAACGTTAATAGAAGCGTATTAGACTTTTCTTCCCTCTTCTCGTGTAGTTCTTGTATTTGAAATGATTTCCTTCTTTTATTTCTTATGTGGTCTAATGTTTCTCTATACTATTTCTTCTGTTTTTTTTAAATGTTACCTATATCACTCGTTGGGGAAACTATCGGAGTGTCCGTCGCCAATTTCAATGAAACTCAGATATATTATAGAAGGCAAAAAAATAAATGTGGCAAAGTGATCTGGTTAAAGTTACTATGGAGAATAAATGTGGTATGAGTTGATTTAGATTCATTTGTTTTTTTGGCAATTTTCAGATGCTCTTATAGGTAGGATGAGACTAAATTAGAGTCTTCTTTCGTTGAGGTGATGGCCGTGGCAATTTCTATGTGTCTAGTGCTGGTATGTCAGCTGTGTACGGTATGTATATTAGGGAGCCAAGAACGCTTCCCTGAATAAATATACAAAGTGACTGGACACCTCTTCGTTGACTTTTGAATTAATTTTGCGTTTTTGTAGGTAAGATTTTAACAGACTACAGTATTTTTCAGGCGTGTTATTTTTGATTTTATACAGCAAGTCCTTATGTTAACTAATGCAGCCGTATAGTACTTTTTTACTATGAAATGCTTTGTTGATTATGCGATGGCATTGCTGTATTATTAAGTGGGCTTGTCTGAAACCAAATTGATGATCTGGTATACTATCAAGTAGTAAAAGATTTTTCATTCTCTTGAGGATAAGCTTTTCTAAGATTTTTGCTATTATTGGTAACAGGCTTGCAACATCTATTTTATTCTTACCGGGTTTTAGGATCATAATGATTTGTGCTATTTTTAAATCTTTGAGGCTTTATACTATATACTGCGTTGAAAATGTACATTAGCTTGACAAAACCTTTTTTTTGAACACTTGTGAAGTGATAAGATCAACTCATAGAGTTTTCTTCAAATGCAGAGATTTGATTTCATTACAAACCTCCTTTGGGTAATTGATCTGATGCTCTCTTGTACATGACTTGGTGTAGTTAAGTTTTGTTCTACTTCTTGATTATGCACAATATTGGCTTGCATTTGATGTGGGGTGAAGACTTCTGAAAAGTACTTTCCAAATAGGTCTGATTTTTTCTTTAAGCTCTTTATCCAAAGGCTTGGTGGCATTGTATATTTATGTTTTGGGTTTCTTATTATTTTTCGGTTTTCATATGTAGTTGTCCTGTCTTTTTAAGCTGGTGACATATGTTTTGATGGAGCCCTTTCTAATTGCTTGCAGTTAGGCTTTTAGCTTATTACTCAAGTGGTTGTATTGCCTTCTGCTGTCTGGTGAGTACGTCCGTTCCATATTGATCCAACTCTCTCTTTCAGCTATTAACTTTTAATTTCGAGAAATGTGATTAGTCATTTTTTGATGTACGACGTGTGGAGTGACTCGTTCTGCTGTTTGTTGAAGCAAAATAATGCTGTTATTTGCCTTCATTTTTATGGCTTCTGAAATCCGCAGTTTTACATGTAAGTTAGTATCACATTAGCTTGGATTATTTGTCGATATGCATCCCAGTTAGTTTTAAAGATGTGTAGTTTAGGAATCCGGTTTTTAATAATAACAGCTGTGTTCATTATAACTGTTACGGGGCTGTGATCTGACGAAAGGTTGTAGCTCAAAAAGATCTCCGTATATGCCTGGGAGATGCCGCTGCTGATGAAGAAGTGTAACATTTCTAGAGCTTTGTTTGCGTTAGTAGGCCAGTACGTTGGAGCACCTGTCGATATGAAGGAATAATTCTCCTGTAGAGTTTTTGCTAATTCCCTACCTTTTTTGACGTCAGTATGGACCCCCATAAAGTGTGTTTGCTGTTGAAATCACCGCCAGCTATAAAGTTTGAGCCTCAGTATTTGAAAACATGCTTTAAAGTCAATGGATTTGATATTATGTCGCGGCGGGCAGTAGACTGCTGTAACTATAATTGCATATGTGAAACATTTCACTTTTACTGATGTAGGTTGAATGCGATTGATGAACGAACATAATTTTCGGCTGTCTGTACTGTATAACTATTTTTCTACTAAAAAGTCGGTCATTTGTAAGGGGTGATTTACTGAGCACAATTATTTGTTCCTTAGTTTTTTTCTGAATAGCTTAAAACACGCCAATTTTGGTTTATAAAAAAATACGTTTAAAAAATTCTAACCGGCTTCCTACTTGCTAGAATAAAAATCAAGATCAGTTCTTATAAAGACGAAGGGGTGAAATTACTACGATTTTGTTCATTTTCAATAACAATTAATTTACATTTTGTTTTGTGAAAATATTTCTAATAGAACTTGAAATATTCTGGAAACATTGTCTTTAGGGAGGAACTTTAGAGGTCGTTTTTACCCCTTTAAAGTGCTTATAAGAAGATAAAAAATACTTGCTTCTTACTTTTGCGTTTTGCGATATAGCTAAGTTTTATTATAATCGATGGTATTGCTTCTTATTGACTTAATAGTATTGTAACCGGTCTTAAATCAGAACGAGTCGCCAAGTGTAGTTCGTTACATAGCAGATACATACAAATAATACTACAATAGAAACTGCATAACAAAAAGAAAAAGCATAATTGACTTGATATTGTAGAATAATAATAATAATGGTAGGATTTAGGCTCATCGGACCCATAGCCTGAGAATTGAGAGGCTAAGGGTCTCATGTGTTGGCTTTCTTTTGCCCGCACCATCTCTGGTACGGGGTGATGTGGCAAGCACCGCGCCTTAGACGACCGCCAGGTACTCAATTATTTATAGTGACTGAGTAGGTTACCCTCCAGGAATCAGAGAGCCCCGGAATGGTACCCAGGTTCGTCCGCATCGCAACCGGCGCTTCAACGGCTTGGACCATCGATATTGTAGAAGCTATTTGGAAAATATTTAAAATAAATAGACAGTGTGCGGTTGGCCAATTATTTAGCGAAATTTCAGGTGAATGCAAAAAAAAATCTTTATATTTTCAAAATCATTGTTTTTACCTCAATATATGCTCGTATACTTCACTGAACTTGGTCTCTTATTAACTACCAAAAGTGGGCTAACGCTTAAGATGTAGTTAATGACATTACAATCCCGTCTGTGTGTGTCTGTCATCACGATAACTCAAAAGTAAAGTCCCTGATTGACTACCGATTGACCAAAGCATGAGTTAGATTTCAGCCGAATCCAATTTTCACAACTAAGCAGTTGCAAATTTTGGTTTACACCCTTCTCGTTTGCTTTTAAACTGCTCACTGTGCTACAATATTTTTTCTCAACAAGACTACATGATAAATTTTATAATTTTTTGCAAATTAGACTTTTGTTTTAGATCTCCCACATGTCTAGAAGTGTATCGAGTTGCATCCTGTCTAATATGACCTTAATGCTTTTAAGATCTCCCTGAAATTAGATTCTGTTAGTGATCAAAAATCATATGAAACAAATGTAACGTAAAAGTACTGAAACTACTAATAAAAGTTTACCTCATGTTTATCTTAGATCAAGCAAAAGTAATGCTATATAAGGGAGCCATACTCAGCCATAATGTAAATAAATAATTTTCTGATTATTTTCAGTAATGCTCTATTTCGTGAATATCCTCTAAATATTTGAAATCAAATTGACCAAAAATCAACATAGTTATGGAATGTCTAGTAACTATAAGATAGCAGAGGTGCAGAGATACACTAGCGATTGTTGTTTTTTTTTTTGTTTGAAAGCTTAAAAACTGTGGTTTTAAATGATACCACTTTAATTGTAGTCAGACCTGTTCTGACAAAGTTCTGGGCCTAAGAATATGCATAACACAAAAAAGTTGAAAAGGAAAAGGTGATTATAAAAAGGTGTTGCCACCTCTACCTTTAATTGCACTTTCCAAGCGATTACGTATGGATCTGATAATTTTTCTTATGTTGACTTGTGGGTTGGTTTCCAATCTTCAATAAACGCCTCTCTCAATTCTACTACGCTTCCTAGCCCAGACTCTCAATTGACATGCTCAATTGATTCAAGTCTGGGCTACACGAAGGCCAGCCCGTTTTTGGTATACCGCCGTCAGCCATGTAGGTAGTAGTGACTTGCGCGGTGTAGCATCGTTCATTGTACATTAGCATGAAGTCCTTGCCAACAAATCCCGCAAACGGAACAATGTGTTCCTCCAGAATGTCCCTGGTGTAACAGACCGTTGTTAACTTCTGCGTCCTCCATTAGACACAAAAACTAACTCAGTTTTTCCATGCATGGAAATACCCGCTCAGAACATACAAGAGCCACTTCCATATGCGATAGTTTCTTGAATACACTAATGAGCAAATCGCTCCCTTGGTCTTCTACCGTTGCCTTGTAGGCATTTCTTGGACTAGTCGGTGAACATTATCTGACTCCAATGGCCAAGATCCTAATTGAGTTAATCAATATATGCTAACCTGACCAAAAACAGTTTTTATCAAGCTAATAATAAAAGCCGTATCTAATTGATATGAAACTGTATGGTACCTTCAGAATTAGAATTTCTGTTTTTAAGTTTAATGGTCACTTCAAAGCATTATTACAAATATTCGAAACTATAGCCACACACTATAGCTCTAAAAAATATCAATATGTAATGAGAGCTAATTAAGCTCGTATCATCAGAGCTAATTATTGTGCTGAACAGTATAATTGCGAGAAAAGAATGCTGCGTCATCAACAAGTCGAACTATTAAAGGTTTCAGTGTCTATTGCGGGAACAATCTACAGATAATTGACCTCAAGAACGAAATCTGCCATATTATCGATAAAAATAATTAGAACGCGTACGAAATCGCAATC
Source organism: Sinelater perroti (assembly GCA_036346155.1). NCBI lineage: Eukaryota > Metazoa > Arthropoda > Insecta > Coleoptera > Elateridae > Sinelater > Sinelater perroti. Next base: position 1,036,394 of record JARFIY010000336.1, read on the forward strand.
AATTTTCAGCCGAAGACGAGCCATTTTCCATACATTTAACCAAATAACTTCAATACTCCATACAAATCCAATTATGTAATCAATTCAAAAGTCGTTTTAGTCAATGTTTAAATTGGGAATTCAAGTTAAACCACTCCTATTAATTTGCTTTTGAATATTTCTTAACTTCTGTCGGACGTTTTTACGTTGCTACTTACAATATTTATTTCACTTCTGTTATTTACAAGAATGTTATATGTTTTATAACAAAAAACTGTCATGCTTTTTATTTTTTGCGATTTTAATCCGAAATATGCCTTTACATTTATTTTTATTTAAATATTACATGAGTAACAGTATATTTTATTCATTTATGTTATACGCATCTCCTTATCGGTAGGTATAATTCTTAGTTGCAATTATTCTGACCCGTAAAGCTTTATGGTCTCAATTACATTAGACAGTAACTAACATCTGATTAAATAATGACAGAAAGAGCGACATGCCACAAAGCTCCCCATTAAATTACAATGTATTTAAATAACTCAAACTTTTCTAGGCCAAAATCTGGAATATTTTTGAGGTGATTCATATGCAAAGTTAATTAAAATGAAAGCACAAAATTAAATAACTAATTAAATTAACCCACCTGTGACAAAAAATCAAAGTAATTTGCCAGTGGCAATTACAATTCTTGCGTTGAGATAAATAACTAAGAAAGTAGTATATTAATAATGGGTACGTCTTAATATTTAAAGTCAACCAAAAAAGTGGCGTCATTCGACCTTTAGACCAGTATTTTCATATTTATCTTGTTATTATTGATTCGTTAAATTTTTTTCTTAATACAATGAATATATAATTGGAAACAGAATGAGAGACTGATAAAGTTCCAAGTAAGTTTCACCCAGAAAGACGATGGTACAGTTTGATTGAAATAAAAGAGCCTCAACATACAATTATAAAACTTCGTGCCCAAAGTTCTAGTTATATGCTAATGAGATTAAATACGGTTGGATGAGATGTTTTTAAAAGATGCATAAGCCTATGCAAATTATTAATCTAACCTTACACATCGTAATTCAAAGGACACCATCGTAATTTAAACAACTGTGTTCGGATTTTCGTTTTAGATATAAAACGTAAATCGTTGATTTTTTTATCATTGGGATCACCATCTAGTTGCCAACTTTACTTTTCGCATATTAGCGATATATCTATAACATAGACTAGAATTTTGTAAGAAATAGCTTTAAAAAATAGTTTGGCACCCACTACAGGCTATCAGAGACGAACAGAGTGGAAAGCGATACATTAAAGTAAGATATAATAATAAATAAGTTATTCCAAGAAATACAAATCTATTATCGTTGACCAAATGTCTATAAAAGTTGGAATTTCTGGAAGAGGACAAATAGCAAAAACAAAAATAGAAATAATCTAAAACTCAGAAGAAAGATTATGCGAAATACTAAAGCATGAGACTTGATGTACTCGGACTTTGGAAAAGTGTCTTAAGAAGCAGGCATGAAATGAAAACTACAACATAATTAACACTACAGCAAATAAAAAAGTAAAAAGATATGTTACACATAGAAAAAAATCTTAATAAAAATAGGTACAGCTATAAAGACAGTGTTGATTGTATGTGTAAATATGACAACTACAACATAAATAAAGTGTACGAAGAAATAAACAAATGTTTAAATATATACATGACAAAAAAACTAAAATTCAATAGCTTTAAGAGACTAGAGTGCCATAATAGGAGAAAGAAGAGAAAGAAATGTCGTACACAATTTTGGATTACGCATAAGAAATTATAGCTTAGCAGAGTTGTTTATAGGACGCATGCAGGAGACTACATACCACCAGAAATAATTACGAATATTGGAAAGCCAAGTCATAATATACTGTATAAAATAATGTTCGCAATGTATAAAACATTAAAATACTTGGAATTGTTTATATAGGGTGTCCCAAAATTCACACAAGATGTAATTTTGATAGAAAACACGGGGTTTTAATTAAAAATTGTAATTTTTTATTGATTCATAAAGTATACAGTATAGGGTTGCGTATGGAATAGAATACCGGGTAAGTGGCCTCCACGTCTTTGCTGGCACATGCGCACTCTTATGTTGAAATGTTGCATAAATATGGCTGAATATTGTTAATGCAACACTTAATTTTCTTCTTCAAGGCGTGGGTGGTTGTGGTCTTGTTGACATAAACCTAGGACTTTAAAAACCCCAACAGCGTCAAATTGCACGATCTGGGCGGCCAATTCTGATCACTAAAACGACCAGGAAATGACTGATGCAGTAATTAAATTGTTTCGTGGGATGTATAGCATGTGGAATTGTCTTGTTGAAACCACATGTCGTCTAGATCCATATCTTGCAATTTAGGCACAAAAAAATGGATTATCATGTCACGATAGCGAGTACCATTAACTGTTATTGCCTGACCAGCCGCATTTTCAAAAAGATTGTTCCGATGATGCCTCCAGTTTAAAATCCGCACCAAACAGTGACACTTTGTGGATGCATTTGTTGCTCAACAATTACTCATGGATTTTCTGAAACCCAAACGCGACAACTTTGACGATTACCGAAGCCTTCAAGATGAAAATAAGCCTCATAGATGAAAATGATTTTGTCCGAAAAATCAGCTTCTACTTGTTATTAATCCATAATCCAACGAAGTCTCTTTGCTGTGCGTGGTCAGTATGCTTCAGTTCTTGAGTCAATTGAGCTTTGTAAGCATGAAGATGCAAATGAGAATATACTGAATTAATGTTCCTGGACTCTCAGTAACACTCTCACGAATTGCTTCGATGTTTTATGTTGAACGATTTGATGAAGGGCGCTCAGAATGTCTATTATCAATAATTTATCCAGTCTCCCTGAATTTTTTAATTAATCTCTGTACAGTTGATCAATTTAAATCACTATTCCGACCATATTTTGTACAAAAATTGCAAACTGTAGCTGCCAAACTTTCATTATTTTTAAAATATTGCTCAACAAGGAAAACGCGTTGTTCTATTGTGTAGCGCTCCATTTTTAATAACTCTTAACTGTCAGCAGTTTAGAGAGTTTGTTCAAGTTAAAATTTGTCATAAGAAAAAACATTTTCCAAACCTTTAGCCATCTATGCAACAGCTTCGCAGCTATCATCACCTGCATGTTACGCTATACTTAAACGAAAAGAAAGTACTAATTAAATTATGTAAAAAGAAGCACTAAGTTTGGGTCGCTAAAAATTTTATTATGTTGGAGCACACCATTAGATTTAAGGAAGTACTTTATACTACTCTGATCAAATTTGACCCGGACTGGTTAAAAAAACAACATTTTTATGCATTTTAATATAAATCTTTATTACCGCCTTCAAAATAGGCTCCTTTTGAGCCAATACAAGCATGCTAACGGTTAATCCAATTTTCTTATAGGCCTCGCCCGGGACGGTCTTTAGTTGCTTCGGCGAATTTCTTTTTATGGCCTTAATCGGCTCGTGGTGCGTTTCCCCGAACGAATATTTGAGTTTCGAAAATGGAAAAAAGTCACAGGGAGCCAAATCTGGCAAATACGATCCAGAGCGATGACTTTTGTTTCGTGTTTGGCCAAAAATTCAGTCACAATCGGGCTGGAATGTGACGGCGCATTATCCTGGTGAAAAATCCATGGATTGTCTGCCCACAAATCCGGCCGTTTACGACGAATTGCCTCACGTAGACGCCTCAAAACGGCCAAGTAGTATTCCCTATTGACCGTTTGACCCTCTGAAACAAACTCATGGCAAACCATACCACGATACTCGAAGAAAATGATGAGCATCACCTCGATTTTCGACCGATGTTGACGTAGTTTTTTCGGTTTCGGCTCATTTTTGGCGCCCCATTCTCTAGATTGTTGGGTAGTTCCCATGTCATATTCATAAACCTACGTCTCGTCACCAGTAATAATGCGTTTGATGAATATAGGGTCATCAGCTACGTTGGCAAGCATCTCTTTTCGACCTCTATTAGACGTTGCAAAGAATTCAGACTTTTGGTACGAGTCTAGCAGCGATGCGCTTCAAAACCAAAATGTGTTGAGTCGATCCATAAACGATGTTGAGAGCCTGTGCTATTTTTCTAATGCCAACACGACGCTTTTCGAGCACAATTTCCTTCACTTTTTCGATGTTATCGTCGTTAACAGAGGTGGATGGACGACTCACACGAGGCAAGTTTTCTACGACCTCACGACCCTGACTGAATACTTTATGCCACTAAAATACTTGTGTTCTCGATAGAGTAGATTCCCCAAAACACTTCTGCAACATTTTCAATGATTCCGTAGCCGTAATTCCATTGAAAACACAAAATTTAAAGCAAACTCGTTGTTCAATTCTTTTTACATGGTAAAAATAGCCAGACAAACTTTTCGCGTCGTAAACAAATGGCTCCCAAACACATACCAATTGACGTATTCTATTCGAACTTCACACGAATGTCAAAGAAGGGTGAATTTTACCTATTCAGTTTACGCGCGCGGTTTAAATGGACTAGTCCGGGTCAAATTTGATCAGATGATAATATACTTGCCTTAATAGAAATTTAAATCTCAATCTTTTCTAATTGTGTACAAGCTAACCATGTTATACTAAGGACTACATTATAAGCAAAATAACAGTCCAGATTATGCACAAATGTCTGAAATATTTTCAAAGTGGCCTAAGGTGATACTAAATTGAAATAAATAATTAAAAAAAAATATTAAATAATAAATTTTAACTGCCTCATTTATACATACCTATGATAAAAGTAGTCTAAAACTTATTTTTAATAAGATGACATTATATGCTTAACATGCACGACTGTTTATTGAAATTGCAGCATCAAGGAAAAATGCAAATTAGCAATTAAAACTAGTCAGATTTATTTAATAGTGTGAGACCGATAATTGACTAAATTTACAAAACATTTGTCAGTAAATATTTATATTTATTCAATAAGTATAGCCGCGCTTTGCGCTCCAGTGACCACATTCTTCTTGGGATAAAGTCAAACAATGGCGCTTGGTATACACGCTCCCATAGTATTACCAGATTCCTTAAATGTCGTGAATACCGCTGTACCTTTTGTTCAACAATATCCCAGACATTTTCCATTGGTAAAAAGTTAGGTGATCGGGTCGGGAATGGCAGATATTCTACTCTGTCTTTTGGTTAGAGGAAGTTTAATATATTACATAACACATACAGTCGAGCATTGTCTTATTAAAAAATTGCTTAGAGCACCCTCTAAAGAAAAGGAATTACCACGACCTATAAGACTACGTTGATATAAGTTTTACAGGTAATGTTGGTGTTTTACTCTGATTAAAGGTGACTTGCTTTTATAACTATTAATAATTAGCGTTTGAATGCCTCATATATATACAGTCTTCTTACTTCCTTTTTCCAGATCTACGACACATTGATATCTGACCATTGTTTCCACTTGAACAAAAATTTTTTTAGGTAGGTTGTAGTCAGGGCTACTAACGTGAGGTTTCAGTGAAAACTGCTTTGGCTAATAAAACCAATAATCATCGTCCATTGTAGCGCTGTTCCATTGCTGTAGATTCACCCCCACACCACCGGATCACGAAAAGATTAACTCGCCAAAATTTTAATGCCATTTATCGATGATAGTGCTAACTTCGCTTTCCCGCACAGCCTTTTCTCGCCCGGCTTTCTTCGTCAATCGGTAGCGCCGATATTTCTCCGAATTTTCGATCGGGTCCGCGTTAATCCGACGCATCTTACGCTGATTCTGCTCCTGCTTTCTTTCCATGTACCGCAAAATTTTTAATTTTATGTGCCACAGTTTTCTGAAATTTAATAGCACATAGCTCTCTGAATGACCTTGAAATTTCCCGCTGTATTTGATTCTACATAAAACAGTTATTTAGTTTACTCAAACCACACTGCAAGCAATAACACGCGCTCCAAAACCAGTCGGCGTGCACTGACTCTTCTTTGCGTCGTGCGCGGAGTGGGAAAAATTTCGGTTTCTTTGTCGAATGCTGCCCTCCGTCCAGTAAGAAGACTACTGTACGGTATTAGTCGTTTCAAACTCGGCCCTTTTGATGTCGCTCATAATTTTGGAATGACACTCAGTAGTCGTGCCGGTTTTAAAGACGTTTTCACATCAAAATCTGAATTTATTAGAACAGACGATTCTGTGCCACTTGTGTGTTCATTGCTCACCGTAGCCTTCGTTGCCCATGCATAGAAATTAGTGAAGTGATGATCTACCGTTTGGCTATCCTGAATACTGCTCCAGACATCGGTAGTGCTATGATTGTCCAATTTTTTTGGTCTATTTTTCAAAAATATCATTTTCTTCATGTGGATCAACAATAGATACTCTTCTTTCGAACTAGCTAACTTAATAATGTGTCCCACGTTGACGACGAGGCATTCTTATCCCATATAAATTAAACGCGCTAAATGTGAACAGCCAAAAACACTTTTATGTCTATTTTACACGTGAGATTCCTACTTCCTCTAAAAAACGATATAACCAAATCTTTGACAGACATAACCAAGTGGTTCTCAAACTTTAATCGTTTTCTGATTATGATATACTTAATTTAATATGCTCTATTTTTAATGTCAATGAATAGTAAAGAACACCAGCAAAAGTAATAATATATTTAAAATGAAATAAAGAAATTAGTTTTTAAATTACAATTTTGACATTTAATGGACAACATCTGCTAGAAGCCTAAAAAACGTGTTTCTTTGGGAATTTTTCTTGACTTAACTAAAAAAGCAATCAAAAATCTTTTGGATTTATCAATCACATTTTTGAGCATACAAAAAATTTTTATGTTTATTTTAAAAACAAAATGGCGACTGCAGGCGCTACAGTCTGAGCCCCCTCCCTTTTTATGCCTTTGTGACAGGCAGTAGAATTGCTGTCTATCTTGACTTAAATGAATACAATTTTTTTAGTATCTATATCTGTTTTTAAAAAAATGTTGCATTTTTGACAATAAAATCGACCTTTAAAATTCAAAAAAAGCTATGCATGAGGTCGAAGCTTTTTCTATGCTTCGGAGTGTTCAGAGGAGCTTCAAAATATACCTTAAAAATTTTTTTAAATTTTTATGAATATAATTTTTGAGATGTTTATACATCAATGAAGCCAATAAAAAATAGCCAATTTTTTTAAACAGATGTCCAAGAACAAGAACTAAAAACTACAAATTAATGACTTACTTTAAATTTGGCCAAATATTGGTTTAATTAAAATACTAAAATTTAAAAAATAAGATACATAAACAAAAATAACTTAAAAAGTTACTTAAAGCAGCAGCCAGATTTATAAGGTAGCAATTCAACGTCTCTAAGTCTTCTTAAACCTTGATTTGTTCTAATTCTTGTTTAATTACAATCAGAATTACTATAACTCACTTAGCCAGCAATAACTAAATCCGATAATCTTTGAGAAAAGTTATGCCCCATTTTCAATAAATAAAAATTAATGCAATTTTTCGATTAACCAAAAAATAATTGTGGGAAAATGAAAAAGCAATTTCGATGGAAGGGTGCGCTGCGGAAAGTGAGAGGCGCAGGAAAACGAACGCTGACATCGCTTATTGTCAGACAAATCCCTCGACATGTTCGAATACATGGCAAGCATATGCCTAACTGAAATTCAGCGTAACACTGCAGCGGCTGTCCTTAATCTAAGAAATGACATTGACGTTATAAGTCCGGGGATTAAGCAATCTGACTGGAACGGACTAGCGCTAAGGACTGCGCGTTATCCTGCGACGTGCCGCTCCAGGGTTTATTTATAGTTGCACATCCTTCTGGGATAAGTGGCAGATCGACAAATTTCTTGAGTCGCCGCCTGCGACCTGCGAGCGCGGATTAAAAACTCTCGAATTGCGCTGCAGCGCAAGAAAGCGCCGGCGGGCCCAAATTAGCCCCATTTACGGCGTTCAATACGGGAATTTCGCGCCGGAGTGCAACAAAGCGGCTCATTTGCTGCTTGTTTGAAGGAAAAATGTATGTAAATTCGTGCGAACTTCGGCGGTGCATCGCGGAAATCCGCGGGCGGCGTTTTTCTGGGCGCGCGCGGATTCCTCGTGGGTCGCCAACCCACGGCGCGTTATTTATTTTCGCCGCGCGGTTTCGTAATTCGCGCTTCGCCGTTGCATGTGTATGGTTGCATTATCGGGGAAACACATTTATAAATGTTCGATCCCATGCAAGGACGCCGGCTAATTGATTGGCGCGTGGGCGACGACATAGCTGGGAATTGTCGAAGGTGTGTGCGGCGATGTTCGAATTAAACTCTGAATTTTAGGTCAGAGGAGTTACAATGCGCGTCTGCGGCCGTTCACTTAATTTTATATGTTCTGACCTCTTTTATTTATATATTAAGTTAGCTCACAAACAATGGATTCCGAATTTAACAGTCCATTATGCCACTGGATTTCATTAATAAGTTCGGTTGGAAGGACCAACTGAAAATGAGCGCATTGAAAATGGAAAAACAAATAAATAGTACCAATAGTTTAATCAGATATATACCAAACTCAAAAAAAAACAAATTTGATTACTTAGAGAACGATCATTACAAATTCAACATAATGTATCGTTCTTACCATGTCACACTATCGAATATTGTTAAAAATCCTACTTTTCCAATGTTTGTTTTTATAAAAAATTTTGAATTTTTGTTTTTCTTGTAAACTGGCTAACACATGCACAAATCAGACTGCGAATAAATGGGAGAAATAACTACAGATAGGCAATATTGGGGAAAGATCAAAGATCAGAGACCAAAGATCAAAGATCAAGGTTACGGTAGTTTGTGGAAATGTTAGCCAGCCTCTCTGAGCTATCTATAAAGTCAATTTGAGATGAATGGGACAAGATTTGGGCCTCTGTTGGCGCGGGAGAGGGAGGGGGAGGGAGAGGCGTCGTGTATGCAGCGCGCGCACTTCCGCACCGGGCGCGCCTCAGTTGGTCGACTGTCGCTAAGAGGAGAAAAATGCTGTGCCCACCAAACTTTGGGAATCCATTCTCGTATAGTATCGGCTCATTTTTGCTTAAGAATCATATTTTACAAAAATTCTCTCATAAAGTTGTACACCCTCAAAGTCAGACCATGGGAAAAAGTGACTTTTCGATGCCGAAAAATCAAATGTTATCTTATGTTCTTTGGGATGTCATAAGGATCATTTTGAGCCCTTGGACGGGTCTCTAGCTTGTCTGGGAGCTGAGATCTGGATTTGCAGCATTGATTTTGCAGCAACCGTGCTGCAAAGGAGAAAAATCGTAGAGACTTGAAAAAATTCACATGCGTAGTCCATGGGCAACTCCTGTTATTGAATTGTACTGGAAAAAATCGTCCTAGGAAATAAAAATCCGCAAAAAACAGCGCCATGATTACGTCATAGCAATGCAATATTTTTTCAAAAATCGAATGACGGCAATAACTGCATCTTGTTGCCCGTCAAAAACTGCACTTATAATCCAATTTTTGTGCAAATTCATCTACTGGCTCACGAGATATTAAAAAAAGAAATTATGCGCAAATACTTTTGTCCGCTACTGTACATTTAGATGAGTGTTAACAACATACTGACACATGGCAGGAAAACTAAAATTTTTCTAACTGTCCGTCACAGCTGTCTGACATCATTTTTACATGCTCAGTGTAAAGATATGACATAATGTACTTAAATATACAAGTATTTCTGTGCTCAGACATCGAGGTCCCGTGATTGAGGGGCGGACTGCGATGTTGACGGACCCGGGTTAATTTACGGTGCTTTCTGATGCCTGGCGGGTGACCTACTCAGTTATTAAAAATAATTGAGTACCTGGGTTCACTCTAATATGGAGTAATAGTGGCGGTCGTCTAAGGCCCCGCATCAGAAATAGTGCGCAACGACCGAGCAGAGAGAGAAAACATATGAGAGCTTTAACCTCTCAGTTTCCATGCCGTGCTCTCATGAGGGACGTTAGAATTTTACCATTCTTCATTATGATTTCTGTGCTCCATCTTTTTCCTTCGGTTTCATCCCACATAAAACACTCTACACCTGAGATATTAAAATTGTAGATAGGAAGTTTTCTCGAATAAAAAAATTAAATGACAATATCTTTTTATTTTCCAAAGCCGAATGTTTGTCATCGTTCCTTTTTACTCTTGCAACCTCTTTCATTTCCTTGTGTTTGTGAAATTTTAATTTGTTTTTTTTTGGTAAGTTTCTTAGCTCTTTGTTTTTTCCTTATATAGGTGATACATTTTTTATGTTTAAACGAGACTCTAATTACCTAAAATAACGTGACTATAAAACTGGAAATAAAAAGATGTGCTTTTTAACAAAATTTACGTCGTCATTATCAAGTTGATCGTCATCTACGATTTGCTTTTTTGATCTTCTCCCGCCCTTCCTATCAGGCTCTATAATTCCTGCCAAGTAAAATTTTTTAAAGGTCCCCTTGATTACCTCCCAGTAATGCCAAGGGCATTAAGAAAACACTGTCTGCATACTACATACTTTTTATTGACGCGGGTAATTGCATATTTTTTTGTCGTGCACATTCTTGATATTCCACTGACAACCTTTCTTTTAGGGTTTTCTTAAGTGATATGCTTAACAAAATACTCCCGCTGCTTAGGAAGTGAATACAACGAATATGCTCAAATATAATTTTTCTTTTCCGAAATTTTCGCGTATTACTGGTGTTTTTGTTAGTAATACACGCGGATGATCTCATAAACTTGGCGGAAAAATGTTTACCTCTTTAGTTTTGTAACTCTCCCCTTTTAGACGAAGGACTTTGTTTATATTTCTTTTAACAGCTAAGATTGGATTTATAATGCTTTTAGGTTTATTATGAGCACTAAAAGTACTACTTACAGCTTTTACTTGACTGCAATCGGTTAATTCTCCACAAGAGCTATGATTAAATTCTGTTCGTTGCTTTCCTGTCTGCCGGACATAGAGAGATTCCATTTAAAAAGAGCTTTTTGAATATCTTTGACTGTGGCCTAGTGTTTCTTATGTTTAGTGGTTTTATAATTATCAATGCTTAAAATAAAAAAATTATTAATAAAAAGACTAAAACAATACTTAACATAATTATATTTATTTTTTTGTGAGGCATTAGCCAGAGAAAAAAAAAAGAAAAGTTGGTGAGATTTTAAGTAGGGCGTGGCACAACAAGTAGTTTTCGATACATGCAAATAATTATTAGGTATTATCATTTATAACCCTGTATCCCAGTTTATACGCAAGTTTGATAAATTATCAAAAATTAAAAGAATACCTTGCTAAAAGAAGAAATCGTATATATAGATATAAATTTAAAAAAAAAGTTTGCTTACAACTATATTTGGTGTCACTAAAATTTTCAGCACTTATATATAATGTAATATTATACTTAAAACCTATTTAAATGGTAAATGGTAAATGGAAACAATGCCAAAGTCATAGATTAAAACAGTGATTTTACCAATATATAAAAAGAGCGACAAGACGAATGTCAAAATTACAGAGAAATTGCACTGCTAGATGTTACATATAAAATACTAATCACCTTAATAAAACAAAGACTAGAAAACTATACAGGAACAACTCTTGAATATTAGCAAGGAGGCTACAGGAAGAACAGATCTACAACAGATCGTATCTTCATGTTAAAGCAGATCTTTTGAATGTAACATTGTAACTTATATGCTTTTCATCGATTATAAGGGGGCATATAATATAAATAGGAAACAGTTAATTAAGGCGTTAAAAGAATTAAAAATCCCATCAAAATTAACAAGATTAGTAAGAACTACAGCAGTACAAAACGAAACTTAGCGATGAGCTTAAAATAAGAAAAGGGCTAAGACAGGGCGACCCGTTATCATGCGTATTATTTATTCTATGTCTGAAAATTATAATTAGAATCAGCGAGGTAATTAAAAAAAACTTTATTTACTAAGTGTCACCAGTGCTTCGTATACGCAGATGATGTGATGTTTCTGGCAAGAAGCAAAAAAGAACTCTAGGAACTCGCAAAACATGTACTGGAATCTGCAATAAAAATAGATCTCCAATTCATGGAACTCAAGAACATAAAACGTAACTTAGAAAACAATATCTCAAAATTAAGAAACTAGATGAAAATGAATTCAAAGGAATAGAGAAGTTTTGGAAGTCTTGATAATAAATAAGTGCAAAAATGAGCGAAATTGATTTAAGGATAGCAAAAATTAACAATTGTGCAAAAAGTTCAACAAAATATTAATAGCAAAAGAGGTATCCAAACACTTAGGATATATAAATCAATGCTAAGGCCAATATTAATCTACAGATGCGAAACCTGGATTATAAATCAGAAAAAGCAATTGAAAATAAAGACATATGGAAGAAAAATATTAAGAAAAATATTTGGCAAAACAAGTACAGTACTAGATAAGGAGAGAAGAACGAACATAAAATTATATAAACTGTATGAAGAAAAGTCAGTGGGAAAATTTGTTAAAAGTGGAAGATTGCAATGGCTAGGTCATCTGGAAAGAATGAAAGGCAGAAGAAATGTTAAATGTGTAGCTTAGAGGGTACTAGAAGGAAAAAGCAAGAAAGAAAGACCGAGGAAAAGATAAATCAAGCAGTAGAGCAAGAATTGATCGAAAAAACCGAAAAAAATGGAAAAAGTGGAAATAAATTACACAGCTCGAGATTGAAATGGTCTACTTCTATATACGAGGGTTATTTTTTTCAAGGTCCGATTGGTCGCTAAATGAAAATCACAGTCAAAATCAAGAAAATTTTATATGTAACAATGTGATACAACCTTAAGCTACTTTTCAACGTAATCGCTGTTCCGATTCATATATTTGTCGTAGCGTGGTACACATTTTCCAATACCTTCATCATAGAAAGCAGCCGCCTGTGTTTTCAGCCAATTCTGTACGCTGGTCTGCAGCTCGTTGTCTGTGCCGAAATCACTCAACCCAGAAATCCACGCGCTGAACAAGATCATCGGTTGACACTGGCTTCCTTCCCTGGCCGCCTGCATCATGAACATCTGTGCGTCCAGCACCAAAATTTCTGCACCATTCCCGCACTTTGCTGTCACTCATGAACGTTTCTCCGTACACTTTACTCATTCGTCTATGAATTTCAGCTGCATTGCTTCCTTCAGCATGCAGAAATCGAATGACTGAACGCAATTCACATTTGACGGGCTACTCTATTTTTCGAAGCATGTTAATGTGGTCCCTACGTACTCAGAAATGACAACCGCAAATCAACGCGTTACCCGGGCCAACTACAGACACAACGCAAGACGTCTGCGCACAGACCTAGCGGATTTTCTCCGACCTTGAAAAAAAATAGCCCTCGTATATAGTCTATTAAACCTCTAACTTATTAATAATTTAGAACAATTTTGAAACACAAATTTAAAACACTAATAATTTTTTGGTTGGAACTACCCCATATTTTTCTATAGATATATAAATCTACTTAGATACAAAAAAAATAGTTTAGGGTATTATATATGATATACTACATCCTACTTTAAAAGTATAAATTTCTATTTTCAAACGACGTTATTTCTATTCATATGGAAAACATTAATAAAATATTCATTTATTATGGCTTAACAATAAGATATAATAATGCAGAAGAAAATAAATATAGAAATGTATTTCAAAAATTTAAATAACAAAAGCTTGCTAATGTTTTCAAAGCTACTAAACCAATTTATAAATAATTGATTGTCGAGGAATAGTGAACGAGACGGGTAGGAGGATTAATTCCAAACAGTAATAAAAGTTTTAATACAACTGTATAGTCAGTTGCTCTAAAATCATATTTGCCTAATAAACTTATCTAGCTTATGAAGCACACCAGGTCCGAAAAGTTTTATTACTGTTTTTGAAAAACTATAACTTTATGACACCAGCATACCAAATTAAAGCGAATTAAAAAAAATTTTTTCTCTCCAAAATAAAGATGCAAATATCACTATAATAAATATAAACAGTATTCTACACACAACTGAAAATTTTTGTATGAAGCTTTTAAAAAGCAAAATAGTAAGTAATTACGAGGTTCAAAAATCTTTAAAATCTTTTATATGGATAAGTCAAACAATAATTTTCAAATTGTTAATAACAAGCTTATTAAGAGAGCTTAAAGAGAAACAAATCCCTATAATTATGCAATAAAATACAAAAATAATACTACACCAATTTAGTGTTTGATAACAAAATAGAGAATTTAAAACAAATTCCTAATCCTAGCCCGTTTTTTCTTAAGAACATTATATATTTGATCTTGGAATAAGTTTATCACCGATAGTGACACAGAAAAATAAAGAAAAACAGAAAAATTGACCAACTATGTCTAGATCTGGTAAAGAAAAATCAGACACACTTTCTACACACATTAAAAACATTTTTACAGCTCTACTACCAACACAATGATGATGTTTCCAATATTGAAGCATTTCTTGACGCCCCCTGCCAACTGTCACTTCCTGTGACGGCGTTTTTACCAACTGAAGTCCGAACCCAAATAAGATTAACTGATACTCATAAGGTACTAGGCTACGATCTCATAGTATCTTCTTAGAAAGACAGGAGTTCTACAAACTACCATATATAACAGCATATTGAGACTATGTTATTACCCTTACTATGAAAGTTTGCTCAAGTTATTATGTTAGTTAACCCTGGGAAACCTCCCACACAATCCTCATCTTATAAACCAATAAATTTTTCCCTCTTTATGTCCAAAATCTTCCAGAAATTACTCCTTAAGAGAACCTATGATACACTTGACCTAAATGATATGCTTAATAATATACCCTCTCAGGTTGGGTTTTGAGAAAGCCATTCAACATTTCAAAAGTCATCGCATAGTTACCAAAATCATGGAAAGCTTTGAGATAAGAAGGATTTGTGCAGCTACGTTTTTGAACGTACAACAGGCTTTCGATGAGATATACGAGTCTTCTTTATAAATTAAAACAAACTTCCTTAGTCAACTTCGCCTGCACAGTGGCTGGGTGGATTGAGTCCTAAGCCCGGATAAAGTAGGAGAGTTGTCTAGTAAGGTCAGCACCCTGCCTGGTGTAAAAATCAACATGCTCCTGGAAACGAAACCTTGTCATCAAAGAAATAGAAAAAGAAAGATGTATTATGATTAGATCACTTAATAATAAAGTACAAGAAACACTAAAAGAGCTAAAAGAACATAACATTGATATATGTGTTCTACAAGAAACAAAAAAAGCGGACAGGACAAAAACAATATAACGATTACGTAGTGATATACAGCGGAGTGGAAAGCAAGAAGAAGGAGTAGCCATAGCAATTCGAGCCAAATATGTGGCTAACATAGAAGACTGCCGTTATAAATTGTTACGTATCTTAACTGTTATACTGCATACGGAAAATCAAAAAATAAATTTAATATCTATATGTGCACCAAAAATAATAAATCAAAACACGAGTGAGAACACTTCTGCAATCAACTTCAAGATATAACTGAGTAACTATCATCAAGACTTACCGATGGTAATTTTGGAAGACTTTAACGCCTATATTGGCAGTAAAATAATACCAGGGATCAAACAACGATTCAGTGAAGATGTTATGTTTAACAACATGTGCTTCTTAAATAAATTAAAAATAAATAACACCTACTTCAACCATAAAAACCAATACAAATTCACTTTCGAAACACAAGAGGGCAGAGATCAACAATTGATTACATACTCACTAATAGGCGTGTACATCTAACACAAATACGAGATATAAGAACATCAAACTCAGCTAACGTTGATAGTGACCATAATATATTACTTGGAAAGATAAAAATGACAATGAAACTAAAAAAATTAGAAACAAAACAAAAGAACAAAAACTAAATATCGGATCATTATGGGATGAATAAGCAAAGACACTATATCAGAACAGGCTTAAAGAGAAAATAGCTAAAAACTCGATAAACGAAGAAGAAGACATCAACAGCTGCTGGGAGTAACTAAAACAAATATTACAGAAGCAGCAATAAAACCATCGGAACCCAAACCGTGAATAAGACAAACAGTGCAACACTAAATAGAATACCATGGTTCTGTAAATCAGTTAAAGAAAAATAAAGCCTATTAGAGATACCGAACTGCAAGAACCTCTGAAGCATATGAAAGATACAAGGATGTACGTAACGAAACAACAACATTAGTAAGACAAGTTAAATATAACTACTAGGAAGTATTTTCTAAACGAATGGAAAGTGACTTCTACGGACTGCAAAAACAAATATGGTGACTAATTAGAGCCCAAAGAAAGAAGGTAAATGAACATGTTGAAGTTAAGCATATAGACAAAGAAACCTGAACCACGTAAAAAACTTTACGGTTAAGAGGAGGGCACAATTGAACAGAATGCACCAGAAAAAAACTTGCAAGTTGATGTAACAAATATACAATTAGTGCTACGGTAGCTAACGAATAGAAAAAGTCCCGACAAGACAGCATTCACAATAAACTTCTTAAATTTGGCGGACAACGCCTCAATCAACAACTACTCATCCTAATCAATAAAATTTTTATCGCCCCAGAATACCCGATGGAATAGAGAACAAGCACTACAATTACTATGTTCAAGAAGGGAGACAAGAAGGTACCCGATAATTACAGAGCTATAAATCTCCTGATCACATGTTTAAAATTACTTACGAAAATAATAAAAAAATAGAATAATTAACACAATATCATTATCAGATAAACAACAAGGATTCAGATCTGGAAGATCGTGCACGGATGCCGTTTTTGTCATACGACAAATAGTAGAAAAATCCATTGAATACAATAGGTCGGCTTATAAGTGCTTCGTGGAAAGAAAAATTGTTTGATCGTGTCCAACTTAAGCATGTAATACACATTTTCTGTGATAAAGGAATATCCTACAACCTAATCAAAATAATTTACAAATAAATACAAGCTAAAATAAACTGAGAACTCAGCGACCCGATTCCAGTACAAAATTGAATAAAGCAAGAGGACCCCTTAACGCTGCTCCTTTTCAACATCATAATGGACGAGATAATAAAGGAAATACGCAACTTAAAAGGATATAAAATGGGTGATTGCAATATGGCAATCCTGTGCTATGCAGATGATGCTGTGTTGATAGCGGAAAACAAAGATGGTCTTCAGAGACTACTGTGTCGATTTAATTGCACAGCTAAGTCATTCAACATGAAGATATTTGCATCAAAAACAAAATGTGTCACCACATCTAAAATACCAGATGCAAACTAGTTGTTGACGAACAAATAATACAACAGAAATGAAATTTCAATACTTAGGCATAGAAATCTCTGGATATGGTGATGTAGAAACAGAAGTAAGACAACAAACGACGAAAGCAATAAGATTAGCAGCCTGCCTAAATAACACATTGTGGAAAAATAAACACATAGGAATAGAAGCCAAGTCAAAATTTACAAATCCACGATAAGACCAATAATGACATACACTGCGGACACATCAAAAACAAAAAGAATATTAGAAATAAGCGAAATGAAGATGCTAGAAAGAATTTCTGGAAAGATATTATTGGACAGAGAAAGGAGCGAAGATATGAGAAGAACGTGTAAAGTGGAAAACATTAATGAATGGGTATTACATAGAAAACACGAATGGAACGAACACATTAACCGGAAGGTTGAACAACAAATCGTCAAAGCAGCAAGAGACAGATCACCAGTGGGCAAAAGAAGTACAGAAAGACCGCGAAAGAGGGGAAGAAGACTTCCCTAGTCAACTCTACTTAGTACTAAAGTCATATCTCAGTGAACGAATGTTTAAAGTCAAATTGAGCAGTTCTGTATCAACCTATTGCCAAATTAACTCCGGAGTGGCACAGGGAAGCGTGTTGAGACCACTTCTGTAGCTCGTATATACAGCAGATGCTGAATACCTTAATATCAACATTTTCCGATTAACTTGGGAGTCAATGACTGGTTCAGAATGTGGAGAACTACTGCTAATTACGATAAATCGACTCAGGTGGCTTTTACAAACTTGCAGTATGTCAACTAACACTACTCAACAATGTACTAATCTCAGTGAGGACCGAAATTAAATATATCTGACAGTCTGCTTGTTGACCCCCAATCCAAACATGACCAATCCTTAGTCGTTTAAATTAGACGTGGGCACATTTTTAATTCACGTCTTCCATTCCATGATGTGCATCACGATTTCATACCGGTCCGTCGTTGTTTCTCCTAACTTTACTAACCGAGCTCGAATACTAACAGTGAATTTACCCTGACTGTCACGTGTACTGCACACTAGACGGTGCTTTTCAAAATGACTTTGGATTTTTTAGGCATGCTTTGTACAGGGTTGTATCCAGAAGTAGTAGGACTGTTTTTTTCCGCGCGCGCGGAGGGATGGAGGGAGGTCTGCAAGGCTGGATGTTATGGAGGGGAGCCTTGGGAACAGGTTTCGACCTGCGGCAGTCGCCTGAGTGCGTTAGTTGAGTGTGGACCACTGTTTTAGTGACCTCCTGTTGTCACGCCTCCTCGTCAGTTGCGATGGAGCGAAATTTGGAGCAGCGGTACGCCATCAAGTTTTGCTTCAAACTTGGAAAATCAGCGATCGAAACCAAGGACATGCTTACGCAGGCATACAAGAAGGATACCATGAGCCGTTCCACGATATTTGAGTGGCACAAGTTGTTTCGGGAGGGGAGGGAGCTCGTAGAGGACGACCAACGCGCCGGGCGTCCGTCAACCTCGCGAACGGACGACAATGTGCTGAACGTTAAGCAACTTTTGAACTTTGACCGACGGTTGGGCATTAAATTAATTAGTGATGAGCTGAATCTTTTGTACGGGACAGTCCAACGTCGATGAGAAAAGTGCCACGGCACGTGGATTGTGAGGAATCTCCTGGCCAAATTCGGCGTTTCCACGTTACTCAACCCCCCCCCCCCCCCGTTCAGCCCTGATGTGGCAACGCCGGACTTCTTCCTGTTCCCCCGGATCAAGAGGCAGCTCAAGGGGCATCGTTTCGACTCGGTGGAAGCCGTCCAAGCTGCAACGACGAGGGCGCTGAGCAGCATCCCGGAACACGGCTTCCAGAACGCCTTCGCGACCTGGAAGGCTCGCTACCAGAATTGTGTCGGTGCCCATTTTGAAGAGTATTAAGTCGATGTACCAAAATGTTTAATAAATTTTTTTTTTAAATCAGTCCTACTACTTTTGGATACCACCCTGTATTATCTTATGTAAATTGGCATAACATTTATCTGATACTGTTTGCAGAATTTTTTTATTTTTATATCTCTAACGAAAAACAGAGAAAAACTTACATAAATAAACGCCTGCCTTTTAGGTTACTCAAGCATTATTTATAAAACAGTCCGCTAGATTTGCAAGAGCTGAAACGGTTTCACATCCTAAAGCAGTTTCTTAATTAATTGTTGAGTAACTGTGTCAAACCTCGATCATTAATATCGGAGAGGCATTCAAGAGTCAAATTCGAAGAGCTGCGTGTTTGGATGCCTCCTTTCTAATTACAGACGTTTTAGGTACAGGGTGTGCCGAATGATAACAAGACTAGGTTGCGAAGTGTAAAACTGAAATAAAATTAATAACAGATTAACAATTTTTATTGTTAAAAAGCTCATAAATTGATTGTTAACTTCCAAATGTGCAAAACGTATTGATGTTCTCCTTGAAATTGATTGCTAAAGTACGTTATGAGATGTTAACTTAATATTGATCGTATGTTATGTAAATAATTTTCAGGTGCCCATCAGCGTAAAACATAATTTTTTTCTCATTTTTGGAATTGCAAAATATGCAAAGAGTAAATTATTGTATCTCAACTCTTGCTGTTCTTTTAAATTTTACTTTAATTTAAAATGAAATGATTTTTTTGTAATACAAAATAGAGTTCAGAGTGTTTTTCCTCAATAAAACACAAAACACACAAATACCTACACGAATTCTCTAACATGCAATGATTTTTTTACCAACGTTTTCCCTAATATCATAGCAGGTAAATATAAACACTTTCTTTCAAATAGTCCTAGAAAAAAATCTAAAAGCATTAGTAGCCAATCGATGTCACTCCTCCGCGTGATGATACGACCAGGATAAAGTGAGTGTTTCACAAACCGTATCACATGTAGCTCCATCTTGTTGAAACCACATGTCATTTAAGTTCAAATCGTTGGGTTAATTAAAAAGAAAGTTGTATGGTATTTCCTCATTTACAGTACTAGCGTTATCAGCTTCGTATAAACCAATTATTCTCCCAGCCCAATCCACACCAAACAGTGTTTTTTGTAAGACCATTGGCTTTTCGTGAATAGCAGGTAGATTTCCACTACCCTAGATATGACGATTTTGACGATTTATAGAGTCACTTAAAGAAAAATTAGCTTTATCGCTAAATATAAATTTTTTTTCTCTAATTCTCCAGATTACAAATGTATGGCGTTTTTGGTGGTGTTTGGTAGATTTTGACTGTACCAACTGTACAAATGCAAACTTCACGCTCACAGAACTAAATTCTAAAGTTTAATTTAAATCACTGCGTATCTTATTAGAGAAACAAATCAAAATTTTAAATTTCCTTCCGTGAAATGTGTAAAGGAGCTTTATAATTTTGGTAATTAAATTTTAATGCTGTTTGCTTTAAATTCGCAAGTTGATCAGATATGCAGTTAATGATCTGGAACTCTTACGAATGTTACGTGCTAACCTATCACGTCCTACTGCAATGAAGCGTTAACTTCTAGGACTAACTTCGCCAACGATTTTATTGAGAACAAATTAAAATTAAGTTTTTATATCATATAATTCGTAGGCACATCTTAGTTTCTAAATATAAGCACATTTTTTTCCTTATTGCAGTATAAATTAAAAAATATGTATTTCTTAAAATGTTCAATCTTTATAGGGGGTGAAAAACTGCATAATATATTTGTTTTAACTGTTTTCTATAGAAGCTTTTGTTGGGAATGAAATAACTAAATAAGGTGTAATGTATAAGGCTAATTACATAGCACCGATGTTTATGTAATATTAGTCCTATTATTTAAATGCTAAACCTTGTATGTGATATTTCTAAAAGTATACGTGGTCTGTTCCAAAAATACAAAGCCACACATTACAAAAAATCACAACTACAATAACAAAAAGTTGAAATTGAAGATTTAGTTAGGTAATATGAATTAGTTGCCCCAAACTTTGGCGATCTAAAGCTCATTTTAGTGCTTTTGCAAATTTAATAAAAGTGATATAAAATACAAGAAACATTTGATGTAGTTGCAGTACCCTTTAAAGTAAACATTTTAAGATTTAAAAGTTTTTGTGTCCGGACTGTGTACGCACTTATATCTTCAGCTATGAGCTTTCTGAGAAAACCTTGTTTACTGGTAGCAGTTTCAATATTTCTTCTAGTAGCATGCTACAGAACTAAGTTTATTTCTTCAAAATTTTAGACACTTCATTTTGTTCTTAAACTGTCAGCCACCGATCCTTGTAGTTGAACATTTCCGTTATTCTGCTCGTTACTGATCTCCCAAGATGTCGTTCACGTTCAAAAGATTCCTAACCACTTCTAAATCATTTCCAGTGCACTCACTGAATTGTTCCCTAAAGCTTTCTCAATGGTTTGCAAATAATTTGATACAGATCCGTTGCTCTAGTCGCTCAATCATTACAACTGCATTGCACATTAGATGTGCTCACTCACCGACATCTAGCCCCCAACTGTGTGTAGTGGTCCTCATTTACGCATGCGCATTACAGTCCGCTCTAATTGGCTGCTAGTTTACACCAGGGGTGCGCAAATAGTTTTTGTTAAATTAATAATAAATAATAATTCTGTTCAATTTGATGCTGATATCTCAATCTACGCATCAATTTCTCTTTATATTACATAATCGATGCAATGCAATTGACGTGTAACGCGTTTGCTTTGCGCGAAAGAGGCAAAAAGTATTTTGATGCGCCGTAAACGCCTATTAATTCCGTTTGACACCTTTGCGCTTTGTCCGGCAATAAAAAGAGTGAGACAGGGCGAGAAAGAAAGGGCTTAGCGGGCTTACACGTTACAGAATTTATTCAATGCATGAAAGGCGCTCGCTTAATATTATTAATAATGGTAACAGGGAAAATTAACGGACACTGGTGAGCGTGGATGACGGTGGCGTCTTTACATATCATTAGTTATCCTCAGAAGGCTACTGTCCGACACTTCCAATCCTTTCTCTTTGCACCCTTTGCCGCTAGAACACCTCCCCCCTTAACCGACCCAACTAATTAATTAATCATATCTATAATACATCATGTATAGGTTTATATACGTGCAGTGTATTTTCGCTGCGACGCCAACTGCGAGCGCTCCCCGCAGCTGCGAGGGTGGTTTTGTGCGCGTTTACGGCCGGCATTCGAAGTGAAAGCCCAAATTGTCCGTGGTGTTCATATCATGCTACGGGCGCGCCAAAGCGCTTTCAACTAATTCTTACCAGCACATCAGGATTGCAATTAACTTTCAGCAAGTCAACTTTAAAATTATTCATGTAGTGCCGTCAAATTGCGCAAATTGGCGTGCAAGCACCACAACTTCCTTTGATAATTCCCTGAAGAATGGACTGTAAAAACTTTAACGGGTGAAAATAAAATGTCGAAGTCGCATTCCTGGCCATACGTTGGTTATCTATTTACGTAGTGTTTAGAAACTATTCCGCGACTTACGATCGTTCACACGTTTAATCAGCACAGATAAGGCACGTCCAGGTACTGTTTCATTTAGTTGGCACTAATCTGTCATAAATCCTATGGGAATTGCAACTTAGATGTATTTTCCTATTAAAAATTCCTCGGCTACTCTATTAACACACACGTAGCAATTGAAGGCGGCCGCGTAACTTTTAGTTTTCTAAGCCAGAACAAATTCTGGCATCCTTGCTTTTCATATACGTAGTAGGCAATTAGAAAACCTTTAAAAATAAATTTCTACCTAATTTTTTTAACTTTATCTCGAATTAAATTTGCATAGCTACATATGCATCTTTTATATACAAATGTTAGTTATCTTTACGATTTTTTCTAGATTTTTATTTATATGTGATTATATGTCCTTTCTTAATTACATAAATTGATAATTAATTCAAACGCCTCAAGAAAATTTCAAGTTCACCCCAAATTTCAGCGAATTGTCAGTTAATTGCGTAATCGCTGTTAAATTAATTAGTGGCACAATATTTTTTTTAAGTTATGTAGTGTATCTAAAATATACTGGTCTTTATAAATACGTTTTTTGGTTGAATTTTCGTGATTATCACACTACGACAGTACCTAATTTCTAGACCATTTAGTTTATTGCCAAATTGGTGGCGCAGGATATTCAGAATAAGTTAAACAATAACAAAACGCTCCATGTGGAATGCATTATCTGCGATCGAATTTTGGGAGAAATATGTTCGAGCACATCCTGAAGTTTATGACTTCTTAATTTCAGCTTCTTCCTTGTAGGCTCCTGACCAGCATGAGCTTTAAATTATGAAGCAAAGAGGTCCTGCTTTGTTTGACATTTATTCATCTTGTATAATAAGCTGACCCTAGAATTCTAATTTCCTTTTTTAATGGTAAGGAGAGTTTCTAGTCAGAACTTGTTGATTTGTGATTCTATCCATTCAAGAGATTTTCAGTAGTCGTTTGTACAGCCATAACTCAAATGATTTAAATTTCTTTGAAGTTTCCTTATTTAAGGTTCAACCTTCCAGACCATACAAAAGTACAGGGAATGTATAACAACGAGCCATTCTTGTTCTAAAAGTTAATAATATATTCTAAGCAGTCATTGCCATGAAAACCACCCTTTCTTGTTCTCTTTTCCTTTATATCGCACTGAGGTATCGTAGTTGACCGTCAGTGTTATTTATTTCAGATATTACTACATTTTTATTTTAGTAATGTTTACATTAAACCCAAATTTTTTGCTTTTTTAAGATTCTTTGTCTACTAACCTTTGTAGGTCTTTTAAGCAGCTTGTTCAAAACGGTGTCGTCAACGTATCGAAAATTGTTAATAGGTCTTCCATTTATTCTTAATCCTGCACTTTCATCTTCTAGTGCTTTTGCGGAATATAGGTTCTGAGTAAATGTTAAGTGAAGAGTAATTTCCTCAAAAACTTGACTATTATCTGTACGTCGTGATGATCTATACTCGACGTCGTCAAACGCCGTAATGTAATCTGTGAAGCAAGCGTAAATATCCTAGTTTAGATGTTGAGAGCGAAGATAACCCATGCCGTTGCGGAAGTGGAACTGCGTGTTTAAAGCTTTAGCTTCACATTTGCTATTTATTCTGGTGTGTTTAACGCTTAGAAAAAACCGACCTAAGTCGTTGATTATAGCTTTTAAATGCTCAAGGCTTTTTGGGACAAGAAGAGGGGATGAAGCTTGTTTAGTACGTATCGTTAAATAGGTTTACAATTGAATGTTTATCTAAAAGTTTTAACAGCTTGCCGTACACTCCATCAGGCCCTGCTGCTTTGCCAGATGTTGCAGTTTTTATATTCGATCTTTTCTTCTTCTTTTTTTTCGCCCCTTTCTTTTACCATCTTGAGTGTCAAATTTGGGCTAGTTGTCCTAGTCTTTAATCACCTTTTCCTTCCGCTTCTTCCTAGGTGCTGCCATTATCTTTAACTCCTCTAGTGTTTTTTCCCTCGTATCCATTTTTACTTGGTGTTTCACCTCTTTCTTTTTGTAATTCTTATCTTCCCATTTTTTTACTAACTTATTAAGGTTTTATCTTTGCCAAATGATGGTACCAATTTAGTTGTCTCTTTTTCATTTTATTTATTATGGGTTTTTGTTTGATTATTTCCTTTGTTAATTTTTTTGGTGACTCTTTCCCATATTCGATCTCGCTAAATGTTATTTTTGAAGCATTTTTGGGTGTGATTATATTAAATTTATCTGATCCTTAATTCTTATACTACACTCATTTGCCGTTTATGTGCAATACCAGTGACTTCCTTTGTTTTCTTGTCGTACTTATGTTTATACTTTTCTTTGCACTTATCATTCATTCAGAATTATTTTACTGGCCGTATCTTCGTTTTAACAGTAGTATGTATTTCTCTATATTTTACTTTATTTTTATTTTTGTATGTTCTTTTTCGTCCATCAGTGCATATGTTTTTTGTGTAATTAATTTTTGTATTTTTATTATTGTTTCTTATCTAAAATACTGATAATGGCTTCTTGCAGTTTGTGGAATTATTATATATGCTTGTTGTAACGTTCGTGTGTTTATACTGATGTTTTGATTTTATCGTTGTCGTCTTCTTCGCATTTATTTGGCATTTTCGCTATCTTCTAACATACGTATTTATGATTACAGGGTTGTGGTCTAAATTATCATTAGTACCTGAGTACGTTTTTACCGTTTTAGGCTATTTCTTGCTCTTTTGTAAACTGCAATGTAATTTATTTAATTTCTGATTATTTCTTCCTCTATTCTGTTTGCTGATCTGTTTATTTCTTTCAGTCCTTCTTTCTTTTGCAATATTTACGTTATAGTTCACATTACTATTGTGATGTCTGATTTTGTAATTAGTTTTAATACATTTTGGGTTTCTTCGTAATAAGGTTTTATTTCTTCGTGGTTTTTCTTCTTGGTAGTGGGGCATATACTAGGGTTAAGTTCATTTTACCTATATTTCTTTGCAGCTAAATTCTATTAGAATATGGCACAAAGTTAATTACTGATTTTCTTAAAGCTTTATCTAGTATAATTTTAACTCCATTGTAATGCTCTGTTTCAGTACTTTCTGAATAGCAAGGCCGACTTTGGCCATCAAACTTTATTTAACCCCAATATATTTGTATTTAACCTACTAATCTTTTAGACTGTTTTGTCTAATTTTTCTGCTTGAAATACACTGCCTACATTTCTTGTCCTTCTATATGTTGAAACAATTCTTTTGATCGGTCGACGGGAGATTTTTAGCGCCGTTCTACCACTGAAGGGCTGCCCTGGACTGATTGCCATTTTTATTTTTTGTTATGTGATTATACTGGAAACATTAAAATAATTAGTGCGGTAGTTTTCGGTTACATTCTGCACCGCATCCCAGCTGGTTAGAATCAAAATGTGACCCACCCCTGAGATTTCTCCAACAGAGCCTTAAGAAGCCAATCTTTAGTAGCTCCAAATTGGTAATAGTTTATGTAAAGCGTGGCAATGGTTTGTAATTGTACTGCCAGGTGGCAGACAAAAGACGAGTTTTAAAATAACTGAGTGGCGAGGAAAGGGCATTTTGCGTTTACACGCGTAGGTTAGTGTTGACAATCCAAGATTAGTATCATGCACGATTTTGTAAAAAACACCAGCATGGCTTATGCCATAACTGAAAGATGACAGTACTGACTATCTTGCAGTTTGATGGAGCCCATAGAAGTATCATAATTCTGCAAAGAACTTCTTTAACAAGAAACTGTCACATCCATGAATAGGGCGTGTAAGTAACAATGATTTAGATTTTCTACGCTGGTCAAGACGTAATTTTTTGAAGGATTTATAAGCCACCACTCCCTCAAGATGTGCGTGAATTGCAAGATCGCATTACCGCACCAATGCAGATTGATGATGAAAACATGCTGTAGCTTCTGGCAAGAGTTAGATTACCGCATTGACATTTGTAGAGTAACAAAGGTGGCTCACTATTGAGAACTGAACTTGGACAGCCATATAATATATGGGTGAAATTACAACTTTGTGTGACAACACATGAATGAAATACAGCAATCTCAAATTGTTTACGTCATTTTATTTTTCAAAAGCTAGCAAAAATTACTGTCAAATATTTTTTCTGCTAGTACATTTGGATTAATGAGGTCTATAGGAATGGGGAGCTGCAGTTTTCCTTCTAAGCTAAATAAATTTTGAGAAAGTTAAACTTGCCGTTACATTTTTAAGAAGCTTAGGTGTATAAACTTATTTAACTCATCCACCTTCACATTTGTAGTCACAGATTTGTTTAGTTTATTGTGCGTCTTAATTAGTACTCTATCGAATGCAGTAGTCAAAAGTTTCCTTTTCCATTTATGACACATGAGGTTGCTTCATTAGTATTATGTTATTCAAAGAATATTTAACATAAATCATGCAAATTTTAATTTATTTTAAAGCAATATGGGTGATTCCAGGAGCGATCGAGGGAATTTGGAAAAATTATTAGCAATCTCAACCAAAATTTGTTATGGCTAGCACATAGACCAAGTTTTATCTTGCTTTTTTAGTGCATTACATTTATTTTAATTTTTAGATGTTGAAAAATCAATATTTTTATTTTTGCTGTCTGTGCCAAGTGACCCAGGTTAGACATTTAATGTGTCACAATTATCTTAAGACGTGAGTTATTTGCCATGCTTTTGGGGGACTTTTACGTTCACGAGGAGTTGCTTAAAGAGTTCACAAGCTTTATAAGGAATTAAATATTTATTATTTAATTTCTCAACACAGCATATGGTAGAGGATATTGTAGACTTGTACGCTCTTAATACACTAGTGTACCTAAGTTGTATTTGACCCATTGGTTAGACCAGAGGGTGTTCAATTAGCCGAGCGTGTCAAATCGTGATAAATTTGTGAAAACTAGTCGTAAAAGAAAATTTTAATTTTTGGTTCATTGCCTAAGCCGGCAAATGAACCAAATACAATTCCGATAAACTCGTTTATTAAGGCCGTTTCGGTCTATAATATGGTCAACGGTTGTTGAAAAATTAAATAGCAAATATATAACTTTTCATAGATTAACTAACCTCTTGTACATGTAAATATTTTAATCCAATTATGAAATATTAAATTTCTAACTTAGACTACTTGGTATAATCAGAAAAACATTTCCAAAATCGATTTAACACTTAAAAATTTAAAACAATTTATTCTCACGAGAAGGGCAAAACCAAAAATCTCCTTTTTCTACTCGACCTATAAGCTAGCCACCCATAAATTTGGATTAAAATTACTAACAATTTTCCCAAATTTGGTCGATTTCTCCTGAAATCGCCCACATAACTGTTCAGTTTAGAATCGAGAAAAATAAAAAAATTAAGCTTATGACAATCATCAAGGACATTAATTACTGGTAATTTTAAATAGTAAGCAAAGTCATGTACATCATATTTTTGTGAATTATATTCAATAAACGTGAATTAACTCACTACTTTGTCGATCTAAAGCTCCGTTTAGTGCTTTTGCGAATTTAAAGGCGTTTTTAGCTCGAGTTTAATAACTTCATCGCGCCTAACAAACTTGATGCGTAGTTCAAGCATAAAAATACAAAATTACTCATGACGAACGATTTTCTCCGCCTGCCGAATCCCCACCTGAAGTTAGAGCGGCGCCCAAAGCTCCGCTTTGCTTTTTGGGAGCAAAGCTCGCGCTTTCCTCGGAATCTCCCGACGATTCCGAAATATCTTGCCCCAAAACTATAACTTAGTAATTTTCAACGCTCCAAAACTTTCCTCTTAATACATAATACATATGGTCCAAATTGATCTGTTTTCCGTTTTGCTCCGCCGCACGTTCGAGCGGGGGCCGGAGAGAGAGCGACCCACGCTTCCTGCCATAATTTTCCGCAGTATGCCTGTGGATATATCGTTTATTTCAGATTAAGTAATCTTGATTGATTGTAATTACTTATAGGAAGTTTGTTTCTGATCTCTTGTCTAAAATCTACACGTTCACGGCGCGCCGGGCGCGGGGCCCGCGCCAGCCGGCGTCCTTCTCGCGAGTCCTGCCGCGGCAGACCCGGAAAAGGATGGCGCTACGGTGCCGGTGCTCGGTTTAATTAGACCAAGTTTCGTTCTAAAGTTTTGTTATGCTTTAATACTTCGAGAGTTCAGTCATGCAGCGAATAACAAATTTGCGATTATGAAGGTTTGATTTTCTTAAGTAATTATCCTTAATCGCGGCAGAGGTTGCAGCGGGCAGCCGCGATTTCGGCGCCCATGTGTCACCGGCGCAGGGAAGCGGCGGCCTCATTAGGCCCCATTAGCAATTAAGGATCGGCCGGCGCCAATTTTTACTGCCCGCAATTTGTAGCTGTAAAATCGCGGCCGCCGTAAAAATCATTATCGGCCAATTATCGGCCAGTCAAATGGCTGGCTGCGGGCCTTCGCCCGGAACCGCGTTCTTAAAATCGCCAGTCTCGAATTGACAGGATAATTAATGAATTCCGCCGAGGCCCGAGGATCGGTCTTGACTTGCATATTCATGGCGTGTTTGCCAAACTTATATTATCTTTGTTAAAGTTGCGCGCAACTATACTCTGAAAATTACACCCATTACGGCTTCTTTCGGCCCCTGCTGCTCGGTAATTAATAAACTGCAGCGCCGCGGCCGCGCGGCCTGCACTTCTCGGCCACCCCGTGCCGCCGGACGCTGCTACAGATGGCCCAAAAGTAAACATGCAATTTGGATTTAATTAAGCCGCCGCGATCGCGGAAATAATAGGGAATTACGGAGCCACCGCGTACGTAAGCGCAGCCGAGGTTCGATCACGATCGGCTGCATCGCCGGCTGGCGCAGGGCCGGACTGTGGCGGTTTTCATATTAGCAAAATACTGGAAACACTTGTTAATAAGCTCCTTCTTGCATGATATAATCGATTCCTTTCTTACAGCTAATTAAACAAACATCTACCTCTTTTTAACTTTTTTAGCCATGTGACCTTTTTTCCGTTAAACATCCATCCTTTCTAACTAAATATTTTTTTGTAAAAATTTGGGTAATGATAAAATATGCAGCAAATAATAAGACGTTTGCTCAATGCATTCCATTAGTTCATACATAAATTTAAAATTATCTCTAAGTATTTGAATAAAAGTGATGTTTGGATATTTATGATCTTCACCGTTTTTTCTAGTACTTAGGTATTGACTACAAATGTAATCAAAGAATATTAATAAAAAAGTTACTTATTAAATCGTGTCTGTGTACAGAAAGTACCAAAATTAGTATACTAACATATACAACATTTCAATACATTTTAGAAAAGAATGATATTTCTATAAAAACAAAGATTATGTCCACAAAACCAAAAATCTTAAAAGTAATAATAGAGTCTATACTCTTTATCCACTATTACTGATGACTAACCATCATGATAGAGGAATTGAGCCACATTTAAAAAGAAGGTCTAAAATAGTCGTTGAAGAAATAAATCAAAGATCAAAAAAAAAAACACAGAACGATATATCTGGCGTTCGTAGATCTGGAAAAAGCATATGATACTGTTCCCAGACAAAGATTATAGCCTGCAATGGAGAGGATAGGAACTTCCAACCACCTAATAAGGGCCGTTAAAACTTTGTACGAGGGAAATAGAGTGTACATAAAAGCGGGACAGAAGATAATAGATAACTTCCAGACAACAAAGGGGTTATTACAGGGATGCTCCACATCACCAACTTTATTTAAAATCTATCTAGAAGAAACACTGAAAAACTGGAAGCGTAAATGCGAGGGTATGGGAGTCCCAGTCAGAAACGAATATCTATACACGTTGTGCTACGCAGATGATCAAGTGGTTATAGCGCAAGATGAGGAAGATTTGAGCTTCATGATGAGAAGACTGAGTGAGGAGTACGAAAAAGCGGGGTTGCAGATAAACTACAAGAAGACCATGTATTTAGCAACAACGGAAAAAAAGTTAGAAGCCCTACAAATAGAGAAGGATATAAGAATAAAAGCCACAAAAAAATTTAAAGTACTTAGGATTTACAATAACAAGACAAGGCAACAACGGAAGAGGAAATTAAAAATAGACTGGGACAAACAAGATCGTGTATTAGACAGTTGCATCCAGTAATATGAGATAGACAAATCACGAAAAACACAAAAACGAGAATACACACCACAATTGTACAAAGTATAATGACGTATGGAGCGGAAGTCTGGGTAATAAACAAGGGAAATGAAAGAAAAATAAGAGCGACAGAAATGGAATATTGGAGGAGGTGCTGTGGGGTAACCAAGATGGAAAGAACCAGGAATGAAGAAGTAAGAAAAAGAATGGAAGTAGAGACAGGCATAATTCATAGTATCGAAAACAAGAGACTCGCATGGTACGGACGTGTAAGAAGATCGGATGACAACAGATGGATCAAACGAGTAACAGATTGGAGTCCCGCAGGAAGGGGAAAGAGAGGAAGACCGAGGAGATCGTGGAGGGATGAAGTGGATGAAACGATGGAAAGGAGAGGTTTAGAGGAGAATGACTGGAAAGAACGAGAAGCGTGGAGAACCTGGTTGAAGGAAGGAAAACGGCGACAGCTGTAGAATCCTTATATATATATATATGGTGCAACACCGTCGTCAATTGTCTGCCCTCTTAGTGCATCTATTAATTAGTAGTCCAACTAAATGACTATAACAAGGCTATATCCGAATTGTAGAGAGAGTAGTCTAGTCCAGAACAAAATTTTCGATATTCTGCTGAGTTTGAACAGCTGTATAGGGACGGCTTTGTTGAAAGATTGCAGTACTGCAGTAGTTTATACCGACCTTAGAAGCAATTACATCCTCAAGAAAAAAACAGTTCGAATATTATCTTCACTCACGCTAGTGCTTGGACGATGTCGGCGATCCTCATTTCCAATCGCTTTTCGTCCCTCCAAAACATTTTATGCCACATAGATCTGGAACTTTTTTGGATTGTATTGTAGTACAGCCGTCAGCAATTATTACTTGGCTACTAAAAGACCAAAATTTACGACGTAACCAAGAAGTACAGGAAATCTGACAACCCAGAGTATATAACTGCTGGCAGATTAACTCATTCGAGATTTAAAAAAAGATTGGCGGTCCTGGCGAAAGAAATTGGAGCGGCGGGGTCGACTGTCACTCTAGCAGCGCTTCAGGATATACACTACAAGTTTTTTTCCCGGCGAACCATCAACTGTTGACTTAGAAAAACAAGATGGACAGAAAATTAGGGAGCAAAACACTGTTGACACTAAGGACGATAGCTATGGCTTCCTGAGATTTTTTCGGACAAAAGTAACTTTATCCAAGACAGCCAGGTAAATCGCCAAAATAACCATTTGAGCTGCCAAGGTGCCTTCATGGTGAATACCGTCGTGCATACCGCCTCTGTCTTTATGATTGTGATGTGGCTTGTGAACAACGAAGTGGATATTACGGCGCCGCACTTCTTTAAGGAAAATCTGAAACTGACGGTCGGCAGCTAAATCGGCGCTGGAAGCAGTTGTTAAAGTCTATATGGAGTAGGTGGTCGCTGTACGGGAGTACGGAAGATTTTCATACAATTTGTATTACTATTGGTATCCCGACTTGTGGCCACCCGCCAATTAAAAGGTGTAGGGAATCTGAGCACTATGAGAAGGTTGCTAGAAGGGCAACTCACAACAAGCTTATCGTAATAGAAGTGATGAATTTGTTTGCAAATTGAAAGAGAAGATTAATGGAATCCTGCACAGAGAATGGCGACCTGGCAAAAGAAAGTGGGAATGTCACTTTTTTAAGGAAGGCTTGAAGGTGACTGCGAATAGCTATATCAACGTGGTGGTCGATGGGCGGAAATACGTGTTCCAGCCCACAAGGCAAGAACCCCCGACTTGTGAGTACTCTCTAACCCGACTTTGATTCTTTTGATCACCACGTGTGGATCGTGGTTAAGACAATACTCAATGAAAGGCTTCACAATACCACGGACAGCCTAAGGTAATGACACATATGGACAAGGGAGAAGTTCTCTTGGTTCAGGGCTACATTGAGTAATATGATTCTTAAGACTGCTTACTTTAACTGTACTAAGTTTCATGTAAATAAATTTAATTTTTCTTTTACTTTAATGTTATTTGCATTGCTTATTTATTTTCCGGATTTACCTAGACAATTCTGTACTTGAGTCTTCTTAAGGGTGTTGTCTTTAAAATGTGCTTCTCAAAATTTCTAACGGTATTACTTCTTTTGTTGTAAGAAAGTTGATAATAATCCGGACGAATGTACCTCTTGTGCTGATAGCATAATACTGACTAAGAGGCGTCCATATCACCCTTAAACTACAATTGAAGCATGCTCTTGGCTTGTTCTACAATTGTGGAATGTTCAAAGAACTTTAGTTCATCTAGTTAGTAACCCATTAATTTTACAGCCAATTTCTTCCAATCTGGCGCAATAGCCTTGCTGATAGCCTCCAGCTAAGCAGGAGTGACGGAGGGTGTTTCAGTTCTTAGATTATGATCATTACCAAATTTTTCAAGCTCTTGTTTTATAGGCTCATCTACCTTAAAAAGATTATTCTCTTCCAATTTTGCATCATTTTACTCGCTTGTGACTGGAACTCTGCCTGGATGATCGGCAGTAATTTTGCACACCATCATGCCCAAGTAATCTGGCAGTTCAAATAATTGGGTTGTTGCTGTATGTGAAGAAATGAGGGCTTCGTCTCGCCATTAATCTCAAAGCTCGCAATCCAAAGTTGTGTCCTTCAGCAGGGAATCCTCATTTTTAAAATTTGGGGAATCTAACTGTGCAATGTCTTTTCTCTTGCACGCCTCCAAGTTGTCTGGACAGAAATCTCACAGCCTTGTGAGTTCTGGGCTTCCCATCTGCCTGTTGCGTTAGCTTCCTTCAGCAAGTCCCCAACAAGAGATCGCTGGCTGATCCACATTCGATATGGCCTTTTTAAATTCAGGATATTTATTATTTTTCCACATGTTCCAATGCTCTTTACGCCGCAAGATATTTTTAATTATCACAGCAAATTGCTCTCCATTTGGTGGCGCCTCTTTTAATAAAATGTGCACCTTCTCCGTAACCGATTGGACTTACTCTTTCTGTTCTGTCTTCATCTCATACGAATCAGATTTCAACTTAACATGTGAATTGAGGTACTGAAAAAGTATTAGAAATTGAGGCAAATATAACGTCTAAAATTAACGTAATAAATTTGCAAATCCAACAGCTTCTGATTTGCTAGATATTTTGAAAAGTAGGGAGTCTCTTCTAAATTTGCTTTGTCGATTTTCTTACTGACGTAGTCCAATTTCAAATTTTTAAATGTGCTCTATATGCTAGTTGCATGAGAACAAAAAATTTTCCACTGCGTTTTATTGTAGCTCTGATTCGGGTTTTGGAAAAAGTCTTGCAGTGACCAAAACTTGCAATAAAAACTGTAGTCAATTAGAATATCTTTCTTGGAACCCATGACTTCTACCTCGGTCATTATCTAAGTTAAACTTACTCACAATGTTTAGGCCTGATCGTTCGGAAACGGAAAGAACTTGGCCAAAAACAGAAGCGTTCTGCCGCAAAACGCAGTTGCGCTGGGCCGTGACAGGCGTCGCAACAAGCCGTTGCACATCCGCAGTAGGTTGTTTTTGCAGAACTCTTTCTTCCAAACGTTTACCTCCTCCAGAATCGTAAACATCTCTTCGCATGCCTCCAGTGTTAGCGTATCAAAGATGTCAGCAAGTAGCAGCACCGGGATAGTAGGAGACGCCTTTCCTTTGCGGCACACTGCAATAGACAGGTTCACGAAAACCTTTAGAATCTTGATTTTGCATTCTTGCTCTAGCAGCTCGAGGCCGTAGTCGCAGAATGCTTGGTTGAGTGCTGATGTGGTGTCAAAATGGACTTGTTCTTATTTTCCAGTAAATAAGTACATCGTGCAACAAATTTTTATACTCGTTCTTCAAAGTTTGATAATCAACGGCCATTCTCTTTAACTACTATTTCATTTAGTTCTTTAATAACAATTCTTAAAAAATCAACTTAATAATGCTCGAATAACAACATTAATTAAATAGTTGAAATGTCAAACATCTTATCGGTAGAAAGAAAATAATCTAACTAATATAACAAGCATTACTGAAAGATAACCTACGAGAGAAAATCCCAGAAAACACGCTTTTTTCTGTTTTATTATTTTACCTTAAATTACTTTAATTCAAACAACTCTACTGGAAAACATTTTTCCTTTTAACCTTCTTCATGAATTAAATTTTAGTAGTCCGATACGTCGCCTCTTCTTTTACTTTTTTATTGTGTATTGCTTTATCATTTTTTCCTAAAACAACTTACGTCGTATGTTGATCTAGGTAGGTCTGTATTGGTACACATGTTGTGGTTGTAATTTACATTTGTCCCTATTGTTCTATTCTCTCACTCAAGGTAGGAATATTTGGTTAATTAAGTGTTTTAGTGCTTGTTGTCTATGTTCTTTGGATGTCGACCAGACGTTTTAAAGAATTACATATATAAACTTTTTATTCACTTTTGGTTTATTATGAAGGATACTGAGTTAAAAACCTATAATTTTAAAATGCTCCCCGAGCCTTTTCGGCTTATTTTTCAAACAATTATTTTTATTGTGTCTTTGCTATTACATATTTTCTATCTCTTTGTTTGCTTTCTTAAATTTGGTAAAATAATTAGCATTTACAATCCAGAAATTACATTTCCTGTTACAACGGCTCACTGGCGCTTCTAAATTACATATAAAATTAGAAAATAACCGAGTAAATGTAATGCAGCCGTAAACATTATTTGCAAAGAACAACAGATAAACAAAAATTCTTCTCATAACGTCAGGAAGTTAACTCTAAACCGTGATGGAAGCTCTGCTTTCGCGGAGCTTTCTATACCCTTCCCTGCTACAGAATAGTTTCCTATTGGGAAACTTGAACAGGTTTAATTTACGCTAACTAAACTTCGGGTGCGCTTTAATGTATATTTTAAAACCTTAACCATAAAACAGGTGGGCAAAATAATTGCTTTATATGTTTACAAAAACAAACTAATCTTATTACAGACCACAACTTGTATCGTACACATACGTAGTCAAGTCTTTCGAGTGATCAATTAAAACAAGAAAAATTATCTTGTCTTGTTTATATAAGAGTCTTACTCTTCTAGATACTTTAATTTCCACTACTACAAATTTGTTGGCTTAAGCCGCCCAACTAAAAATTAAGGTTATCTTTTAATTACACCAAAATTCCGAAATATCTATCTTAGACCCTCTATAGCTCTATAGAGCTGCTCAGTAGAAAGATCACATGGTTGATTAAATATCTTGTTGTTCGATTCAGAAAAACTGAAAAATGATTTATTAAACAGTCGCGACCTTTGGTGATCTTAAATATAAAAAAGCCTCTCTCAAACTCCTTCAAAGGTAGCAAAGTAACCAAAACCACTTTTTGGATTTAGAAGACCTATACAGCAGATATATCTTGACAATAAACAATTTTTTCTCTAACAGTAGCTCCCTTGTGTTCCTAAACTTTAATTTTGCTATAATGATACTTTTTTGCACTACTCAGAACATGTCAGTCATACTCATTTGGATATTTCTGTTGTACTTAGTTTATAGGCTTTTTCCGCCATTTTAGTTTTTGCTTAGGCTGATTTATACAATTGCTAAATAATCTACTCCAAACATTTGAAGATTATAACTATTAAAAGACTATGATTTTTTCACCCTATAAAACGCTCACAAAGCTTGTAAACTCCATATCGTACTATGAAGGTTACTTACAGATAGCTATTCGTTTGAGGAAATTTTTCGTATTATTTTTGTCCAAATATGGCTCTGTTTAGTAAAATATTGACTATGGGTGCTTAAATCGTTGCTATAGCATTTAGCCCTAACTAAAAAAGTACGTCATATAATCAATGAAAGTGTCAATTTCTAGAAATTACTCGACCAGAAAATTTTTGGCATAATAATGCAATTGCTTTGCGACTTAAGTGGCCTGTAGTGCCGTTCTGTTGACAATAAAGGTCTCCCTTGTCTATGCCACCCACTTTAAGCTAAAAAAGTCAGACAACATTACATGACAATGCAGACTATTTAATGAAGTGGTCTCATCAGCTGCGCTCCCAAAAATATGGATTAATGACACCACCAACCCAAAAAGCGCCAAACTATAACTCGTTGGACGTGATAAGATTCCTCTACTATTTTTCTTTGATCTTTAGACCCTCAGATGCAACAGTTTTGCTTATTTACGTACCCACTGACGGGCTTCACTAGTCGCCCGTTCACCATTCAACGTAGAGATCGGGTTTTGCATCTCTAACACCCAGTTAACGAATGTGCGACCTTGTTCATGATTTCTTAACATAAGTTCTTGTGTCTGCTGGACTTGGTGAACCTTTAAGCTCAGATCCTTAAGCAAAACTACATGCAAGCTAGTTTGTGAGTTGGCTAATTGTTGCGAAGTCTTGAAATCAATAAATTAGTATCTCCAGCAACACTTTAGCTAGATAAGGGATACATGTGTCTAACAGATTTGGTTGGCTTTGGGTCCTTTCGTTTCATTTTTTAAAACCCTATGGTTTTTACTACCTACCTAATTTTTTAATTGTAACAGGATAACTAATAACCCGATATTTCTTAATCAAATGCCCCTTATAATACAATAAAAAATAATTTACACTAAATTTTTGTAACGTCTATATTTCTTGATTTAATGCAAACTTTTTATACTGCTTTGTGTTAAGTGAAATTTTATTATGCATGTCCATACTTTCGCCAATTATTGTTTTAAGTTTTTCTAGGCACACTCGATATTAATTATTATTAATTATTTGAGTTGCTAATTCATAAATCAATTATTGACTTGTCCTACCTAATTTTTTCTGATTGATATATTAATCTGTACTTACTGAAAATTTCACAACTTGGTTTATAAAAAGCCAATTAAATATTTAAATATTTATATTTATTAATTTAGTTTATTTAGTAATGTTGTTTTGTTTTCAGTTAGTTAAAACATAAAGCATATTATTCTAAGGCGGCGGATCCACTCCCATAGTAAATCATAACAAGTCGTTTTCATCGCCGCCTTCAGCTGAACGAAACTCATAAGCGCGGACTGGGAGAGAATCCGCCATCAGGCGGTGAATTTGTCTTAATTCAACTTTATGTAGAAAATATTCTTCCTAATTAACAGAATGAACATCGGTTTGTTAAATATTAATTTATGGGGCCCACAATTACTGCGGCTAATTGACAAAAGACATAATCGTTATTAAGCGTCAATTTTGGCCTCAACAGCGGAATAACAAAATATTTACGTAACGCTGCTGGGAAAGGCCCTACATCGAATTTATTTTCTTAAGCGCGTAACTTGCTTGTGCGGGGCGTTCCAGAAAATAGGTAAGTTGCAAATCCAAGGTTTGTCAAGGTGCTCAATGTTAGACATTCGAGTGAAGGGGATAAAAGTAGAGTTTTTTATTCTCTTCATTTGTTAGCTTTGTGCCGTAATTATTATTTTTAACAAATTTTCTAAATTAAAAATTAATGTGACACATAGATACACAAGGGTACTTATTCTCCAATCCAGATTTTTTTAAGGCAGAACAACATACAACGATGTTTGATGTTACTGATAAACAACAGCAAAAAAGTAATTATTTCACAACATAAGGTTTTTTTATTTAGACTAATAAAGTAATTATGTACATTTCGTTATTTTTGTGTGGCCTGCTTTATTATTATCGCGGCTGCAAATGGTTTGTTGTGCCTACCAATATAGAACTTAGACCTAAGCTAAATATCTAAAAGATTTTAGGAAAATTAAATTTCTCTACGCGAGGCTTGTCACAATATCATTTCTTGATCATCTGACAACAGCAACGCCTCAAGCTCTACTTACTAAGCTTAATAAAACCAAACGTTTTGCATCTTGGTGGTGTTTTCTTATCTCCACCTCGCTTTTACTATTTTTTTTTGTTGGGGGCACTTACCAGTATTATAGTGCCCATTAACACACACTTAATTATCTTAATACCCACGGGTTTCCAGCGAGACTCGAATTCGCCCGCGCCGGCTTGCGGACAGAGGATGCTCGTGCCCATTGAATTGACTAAATTATGTTACTAAGACAGCAACGTTAGTGTGTGTGCTTGTAGATTATAAAACAAAAATTGATTACTTGTGGATTAAGAAGATGTAGGTCACGGAAGACGCCACTTGTAACTAAGAAGCAGACATTTATTTGTAGTGAATTAAATAGTATAAAACATAGTAGTGCCATTTAGCAACTAATGGAATATTAGTAAGTTTTATAGAAGAGAATATTTACAAAAGTTAAACTTTTAACTACTTTTATGGAATTGGGATACATATAAACCCAAGGAATTTGTAGATTGCATATTATATCTGAAATAATAGATGCTACAAGGTCTCTTGAAGTACTGCAGAATGGCTTGTTGTTTACTGAGAGAGATAAAATGAACTTACTGAATTGTTTAATGTAATCCCTGGATTTAGATTCTATAGAAAATAATAACAAAAATGACATCTAAAAGAAAACTCACAATAAAGACGGAATTAATCAAATGTCTAATTCGAGCTTGGTGTCACTGTATTTCAAAGTAGGAGTTATAAAAACTGGTGAATGATTATTAAGGCCAAAAGTTCATCTCTCACCTATTAATATTAGTTTAGACTTCAACAATTTATTAAGTAATTTTTTCTTTCTATTCTACCATATAATTTATATAATCTAATAAACTATCGTTCGTTGCAATTGCAGCAGTAGATTACTAGCTTTCCAGTAACATTACGTACAACTTACATGGTATAAAAATGTGTCGAAGTTGATGAAGTGTACGTTGTCGACAAGACAGAGAATTTGAAAGAAGACGTATTATTGATTCACATAAAGGGGGTGTCCACGTGAAGGAATATTTCTGTACAAGAAATAAGCCGAATAATTGGTCACCAAAACGATGCTATAGCGCAAATGTGAAACTAGAGGTCAAAGAACAACTAACTCACGGGATCATCTTCAGAGACTTACGATTACAAACAAAATATCGCATCACAACAAACAATATTAAATATAACACGGTACGAATTCTGCTCGATGCCAATTTTTCTTGTGACACTAACTGATTTATCTCCATCAACAACGAAGATTACAATAAGCAACGGAAAAGCGTCTGTTGGGATACGAGTGGCATAGAATCGTCTTTTCTAATGAATTCAGATTTTATTTAAACCAAAACAATTGGTGGATAATAATACGCCCTAGACGCTGTGAAAAGGAGCAAGGAGTTTATATTCGTAGATGACATGTAACGCTAGCTGTAGGTGTTACAGCATGGTAAGTTATCAGTTGCGATAGCATAGTTAGAGGTGACATTATCAGTCGGGCCTACATCGACGCGATATTACATTCCTTGGAGCTTCCTTCCATCTTTCAACCATATAAAATTTCCTCCAACACAAGAGTGAAAATTATCTTATGGCCTGCCTGATCACCTGATCTTTCACCGATCAAAAATGACTAAAATCTGATTGCGAGAGCGTAACGATCACTCGTTCGTTTATTGACTCGATGCCAAGAAGAACGTAGGGGTAACAAAAGTCCGAGGTTAGATCACATTACTCAATAAATGCAAATAATTATAGACAGATGTTTTGTAAATTCTGCATACACCAATAAATACTATACAAAAGAATGGTTCTCTAACTAAGATAACAGTAAGTTAAATGGCATTTTTTGAAGGAAGTCCATTAAATTTCTAATTTTTGCAATCTACAGGAAAAATACCTTTCAAAAGAACCTTCAACAGCGCGATGGCATCATCAATAGACAAAGAGTTTCCAAGAAGTCGCTGAAGCTATGGATAATAAGGGGAATGAACAATTAGTTTAAATGCTAACTCACTTAATTTTGCAACAGCAAACTTGTGAGATGGAGCGTTGATTTAGCGAAAGAACATATTTTCAAGCGACAATTTTCGCCATTGTTGGTTCAGTTCTTTCTTCAACTGGTCTCTTTTGCAAGTAATCAGTTGAGTTGTTCTTTCGTAAATTTCCACTACTTTTTCAGCAGATAACGCATCTTGTGCCTTCTTGGGCGCTCTGACATCTCTTGCTATTTGCCTATATAACTGCTGCTCCATCTCTGGAATGCATTGGTAAGTCCAAGTTAAATGTTGCCAAACTCTGGGTTGATTTAAACAATAATTAAAAGTCTCAGCACTCATCTTTGCACATAGCTTTTAAACACAATTCCTCTTGTTAGCTGAGACTATTGTCAGATCGGCAAATTCATTTTCTTTTATTCGACGATCTTCCATAATATCATGTGCTTTATCTGCTATTTTGACTTAGAAACACTAACATATAGATAGTTGCTTGATTGATAAAATGAAGTTGGTTGGGATATTAATTAATTGTGCACGAAAGAACATTATTACCAAATATTTGTCCATCAAATACTTCTTTTAATAATCCAAACAAATAATGACAACTCGGACTTTAAGTGTGTTTAATGTTTTGTCAAGTTTGGAGAGCTGAACAGGACCGGGTGTTGTTGTGAGGTAGAATAACGTACTGCTGTAGTTTATCTCGACTTTAAAAATAATTTCAGTGGTGCTTCTTCTAAAAGAAAACAAATGTGCGAATAGTCTTTTTAATCACTCTACTATTTGAGAGACACAGATGATCTTTAGTTCAACAGATTTGCCCTTTAAAAATTATTTGTACCTCATGTAAATTTGATGTTATCTCCATATTATGTCAAAATTTGAAACGATTCTGCACCCTCTTCTGTAAGAAAATTAATAATAATTTGTAGCATAATGGTACAACGTCGTGATGCTGACCAAAAGAACAGTAGTGCGAGGTAAGCTAGGTAGCCCTTCAAGTTCTTCAAGTCTCCTTACCTACATTGCTCAAAACAACCCCCTCTCTGGTTAAAATATATATTTGCTTGACTCATTTATTATTTGTAATTACTCCAATTGAGGCATTTAGAGCGGGTAGCATATTTTGCACATATTCAGCCACGCTTAAATTTATTTATGCAAACATAGTTTTAACGATGGTGCATGACCCCCATTCATTTCGTCCAATTTCATCTTAATCTGGATAGTCTACTTGGTGTAGCGGCCTTTTCGCCCTTGAACCGCTTGTGTATCATGGCGGCGCATGCTGGTGGCTTTGATATCTGCCGCCACGTTTTGCTATCGCACACAAAACGGCATATGGGCTTTTGCCCAGCCGGCAAATCTGCATACGCCGGCGGCACCATTTGAGACGAAAAGTGCTGTCGAATTAAAATTTCCCGCAAATAATCTACCGCTAAGCCAGGCGCGAAGCCTGGCGACATACTCACACCGCATCGCAACACGGCCAGTGCGGTCGCATTTAACCAACCCGCAATATATACTCGATCCGCAACGCGCCCAATTCGGTCGCATTTAACCAACCCGCAGATAACTACCCCGCAAGACATACTCGATCCGCATCGCATCTCGGACAGTGCGGTCGTGTTCCAGGCACGAAGACATCGCAACAAGGTGGCCACCGTGAAACCATCGCCGCCGAAGCCGAAGCCGATTACATATATCGATTTGGCTTTACTTATCGGTTGATATCGGTAGCCGCCCCCATCCACTTTCGCG
This sequence comes from Sinelater perroti, assembly GCA_036346155.1. Lineage (NCBI taxonomy): Eukaryota > Metazoa > Arthropoda > Insecta > Coleoptera > Elateridae > Sinelater > Sinelater perroti. The sequence goes on from JARFIY010000336.1 coordinate 1,078,891, forward strand.
CCGACCGTTTAAGGGACGATTTGGGCTTCAGCGTTTTACCTTTCAAAACGGGCCGTACTTAGTTCCCCACACCGCACCACGAGGGCACGGCTATTTACACGCCTGCCTCTCCACTACTAGTGCTGCATCATCGCACTAAACTCTTTTTAATTTTGCTGGTAGCTTCTACATTTAAAATGTATGTAGAATAATATCAAGGGGTTGTTTGTGACCCCAATTTAGTCTACTTTGGTCTGAAGAGTGGTGTTTGCAGTAAAATTATTTTTATCAAATGACCCTCAAAAGTAAGCAAAAAAATTAGCATTTTTGTGATAAAATTGAATAAGCAGCAAACGGGATTTTACGTTCTATAAATTAATTTTAAAATCTACGGGTTATCTTGACAAGATGTGACCTTCAACAAATTTAATATCTGGAATCGCCTGGCAACATATTTTTAATTCGCAGTTTCCTTGCTGTTCTCTTAGTGGTACCACTAAGAGATTACCCTAAGATTGTAGTCTGAAATGACGCTGTTACTGTGTTCTTGAATGACATCTTTTACAAATGGAATGCTCAGGTCAACGTAAAGCGTTTGGTGTGTTGGCCATTGCACAAAGAATCTTCAACTGGCATCTTTGGAGCGTTGCTTTGTTGGACTTGATAACTTCCCTGTAGATCGGATATTTTTAAGAAACCGTTGAAGTGTTCTTTTAAGAAACCAGCACAACTCGTTGAATCTGGGGTCTATTTGTTTTTCTTTCTTGGATGTGTTTCTTCCAATTGGGTTTTCCATTCAAGCGTAATCCTTGACATCGCATTACTATCGATATAGGAATGATTGTGTAATTAATAAAAACTGGATTGTAAAAGTGTGTCTTTAGTAGAAAGGTTACCTGCATTTTCTTTATCTCGATTTTCCACTATTAAGATATTTGCGTATGAAGTTGCATTTGTGGAATTTGCGGGCTTGCAAGGATGACTATGACATCAGCGAAGGTCTTAGTTAAAGAGTTAGTTATAGTAAGTTAGATGTATATAAAGTAATAGGCTAATACACTACCCTGAGGCCCTTCAACTTTAATTATGGAGGCGTTCGAGTATTCGCCTTTAATCTTGGTTTTGAATTGTTAGTCGCTTAAGTGCGGCTTTAAAAAGTTTAAATATGATGGAAACAGTTTAGATATGAGATTTAAAAGCCTTATAGACCTCTAAAACGATACGTAGTTTGTATTTTTACAGGTTTAACAAAAATTATTATTTTGCTGTCTTTAATTGTTGAAGCCAGTAACGGAAACGAAAATAGCATTAAATAAATAGATTACCATTACAATAGCGTTCCTTGAAACTCCCTTTAGCGTTTTTGGTGTTATGTAATCAAGTTCTGGATATTTTTTGACGTTTAGGAGATTCGTTTTATCTTTGATCTTTTTAGAGGTTGATAGTTTGATGAGATCAATAAAATGAAGTATTGTTCAGATATTCTAATTTTGTTGGCCTGGTACGGCAATTTTTGGAGTGAAAACTCCAGCAATATGTTCAGTAAAGAGACAAATCTTTCTTTATGTACTGGCTCTAGGAATTTCCATCTGGATTTGAAGACTAGTTTCCACTGTTTGCTATGATCCTTCTTTAACTCGAGTTTAATTTGTTGGTTAGTCCTTTTTAAGTTGTATTATCTGCTGGTGTGCGACTCCAGTCCCATTGCGTCCTGGATGTCCTTTTTCAGCAATAAGTTTTTTGATCTCTAAAGATATGGTTGTGGTACTTTTGAAAAATTCTAGTTGAGGAGGAGGGGTAGTATGAGTGATCATAATTGATCTGATCATAGCTTTTGAGACTAATTTTTAGGTTTATAGATTCGTTAACTTTATTTCTGTATTTGTCTCAGTTGGTTTTTGAGTTGCACGGTCTTGGTACTTTTTTACTGTTTGTTACTGTTGGGCTTAATATAACAATTATTGGAGTGCTCTAAAATTGCACTGCCAACAGAGTAATTCGGGAGGTCTGGTATCTGGTATTTTTGGAGTACCCGTGAATAAGTAATTTTTGACTTGTAGTACTCTGGCTAATCCCTTACCTTTTGTAGTAATAGGCCTTAAGTTTGATATCATGTTTTTAATGTTGTAGCCACCTCCTGATATGAACCTTGTTTTAAGTTTTAAAAAGAAATTTTCGAAATCTCATGGTTTAAGTTATAATAAGGTATGGGGTATACCGAGCAGATTGTTAAACCGTAGGGAAAAGTTGTGACTTAGATACTGTGACTTGCAGATGGTCTCTTGCGTATTCATCTAATTTGTAATAATATATTTTATTTTTGATTAGTATGGCACTTCCGGCATAAACTGTGTTGTCTGCATGATTAGCGTGGTAAAATTTCGGTGTGGTGTGGTACTAGTGTGGTCTCCAGTGAAGTGAGTTTCACTGATTAATAAAAAGATTTTAATTGGCGTTTCGAAAAGGCAATTTTTAGAAGTTTAACCGTCATTTTTCGCTGTCAGCGTTGTAACCAAGTTTAATATTCTGATGAATAATCTGATTAAATATATTTTTGAATTGACTAAGAACTAGAATGAGGAGAGCATTAATGTTTACTTTGCTGTCAACGTTGGTAGAAATGTATTCATGTTGTTTGTTGGTGGATGAAGTTTGTGTTCGTATTTTATGATAAAGGCGGTTGATGTCTAAGTTTTCTGTAGGTTTTGTTACTTCTATAAAGACGGTGATAATATTCGGAGCATCTGTAATTTGCTGGATACGAACCTTTGCATAAGGCACACGTGACAAGTGTATTTCTTGCTCTTTTTGCACCCTAGCAATGCTATGTGAGCCTGAGCATTTTACACACAAATGGCCAGTGGCAGTAAATTTTTTTGTTGCCCGTGTAATGCACCGAATTATGTTATTATCTTTTCTGGGTGACTCCACTTGCACCAAGCAAGTTTTTTTTTTTATTTCAACTAAATTTACAATCTGTTTCTATAAAACAATAAGTAAATGTTATGACAAGACTTACATTCTAAATAAATATAATCTAAATATAATGTAAGGTTGACATGGTAAGGATAATCCACTGATAATCCTCTTGCTTGTAGAAATTAGCCAAAAGATAGGTAATTCGTATAACAAACCAACAAGAACATTACAAACACAACGCGTGAAGTATTTAGTAGAGCGACAGTACTTAATTAAATCGATTTTCTAAATCCGATGGTTTAAAGCGTTTTAGTCTTCGTATTTCATCACTATCGTCCAATAGTTCGTTGGCTACCTCGTTAGGTGTACCCAATCGATCACGATATTTAATATATTTTTGTTTAATTTCTTCCCGCACTGTTTTAATTTTAAAATCACTGTGTAACACAAAATTAGGCACATAGTAGGGAGCGTCAGCTATAGTTCTGAGCGTTTTATTTTGGAATCGCTGCAAGATCTCGATATTGGAGATACTAGCAGTACCCCATAGTTGCAAGCCGTAAGTCCATATAGGTTTTAGAATAGACTTGTAGAGTAATAACTTGTTCTCGAGCGTAAGTTGGGATTGTCTACCTATCAGCCAGTACATTTGACGAAATTTGAGGCCCAGTTGTTTCCTTTTAGTAAATATGTGTTTACGCCACGTGAGTCGTCGGTCTAGATGGATTCCTAGATATTTAACGTCTAGGGTTTGCGGAATTTCAATATTATTTAAGGTTACTGCTGGGCAAGTGCTTCTATTGGTAGTAAATGTGACGTGTGAGGATTTAGATTCATTAATTTGGATTCTCCATTTGTGCAGCCAATTTTCAATTAGTGTGAGAGCTTGTTGCAAATTTTCAGATGCCATGATAGGATCAGTGTGCGACGCTAAGACTGCCGTATCATCAGCAAAAGTTGCCATTGTCGTGAGTGCTGTGGTTGGTATATCAGCTGTGAAGAGTAAGTAGAGCACAGGTCCCAATACGCTACCCTGGGGAACGCCGGATTGGATAGGATGGAGATTCGAGTATTCGTCACACAGTTTGACCGTAAACCATCTGTATTCAAGAAAAGATCGCAAGACTTCGTAGAAGTGATGTGGTAACACTTGCTTGAGTTTGTAGTATAAGCCTATGTGCCAAACCTTGTCAAAGGCTTGTTTGACATCGAGAAATACCGCAGAGCAGTAGCGTTTTCGTTCAAAATCATTGCTTACTTTTTTAACAATTCGATGTACTTGTTCGATGGTGCTATGGTGGATTCGAAAGCCAAATTTATGGTTTGGTATAAGCTGTTCGTTTTCCAGTATTGGCTTAAGTCGTTTAAGGAGTAGCTTTTCAAACACTTTAGACAGTACAGGCAATAAGCTGATAGGTCGGTAGGAGTCTATTACAGTTGGGGCTTTTACTGGTTTCAGTATCATGGTGATTTGGGCTAATTTCCAGGAGATGGGGAAGTAACTGAGATGAAGGATAGCGTTATATATATAGGTCAGGAGTTTGATGCATCTCGGGGTTATTTCTTGTAACACCTTGCCAGTGATGAGGTCCCAACCTGGTGCTTTCTTCGGATTAAGTTCGGAGGAGATCACGTTCTGGACTTCAGTAGATGTGAACTTCTTTACGGGTAAGTGCATTTGAAATTGCGCTTCAAGGAAGCTGTGGATATCAGCTTCTTCTTCCGCGGCTATTTGTGCCGGATATGGTTGGAAAACATTTGCAAGATGCTCAGCAAATGCAGTGGCCTTTGCTGTATTACTTCTTGTCCATTTGTCAGTTGCATCTTTAATTGGTGGCATAGGTTGTTGTGGGCATTTGAGCTTGCGTGTGGCCTTCCATAAGGAATAATCAGAGGCTTCCGTGGGAGATAGATTGCTGAGGTATTCTTGGATAGACTGATTTTTATGGTTAAGCAGTAATTGTTTAAGGTTTCTGGCAGCTTTGTTAAAGATTCTTTTATCTTCTGCTGTTCTTGTCAGTTGCCATCTTTTGCGTAGTTTACGTTTTGTTGCTATCTGATCTCTGATTACTATAGGACATGTGTCTTTTATTTGCGTTTTATTACTATTAGGAGTGGCTTGCCAGGCAGAATTTTGTATAGCACTTGTAAGCGCCTCAACCACATTATCTAGTTCTTGGGCAGATTTTAAGGATACATTGAGCTGGATCGACGCATCTAGGTGTCCTCGGAACATATCCCAGTTAGTAGCAGAGCTAAATAAAGAGGGTTGTCGTTGCTTGTGGATAATATCGGTGTGTATAGTGATTAGTACAGCAGAATGATCTGAAGAGAGATCGAACAATGATGCGGCTTTACAGTGTTTATTGTTAATATTCTTTATAATAGCAAAGTCTAGAGCGTCAGGTAATCTCCTCGGATCGGTTGGCCAATAGGTCGGTTCTCCCGTTGCGACGGAATTTAGGTTACTGCGTCTCATTGCATCCATCAGTTCTCTTCCCTTTGCTGTCGTAGTTCGTGAGCCCCACTGTGGGTGTTTAGCATTATAGTCGCCACCAGCTAGGAACCTGTTTCCTAGGGTTCTGAAAAAGTGCTCGAACTTATCTCTTTTGTTATTATGCTTAGGGGGGCAGTATACAGAAGACACCACAAACGTTCCTAGATTATCTTCTATGGCGACGCTTGTAGCTTGGAGATAATCGTGGCAGTAGGCTTGTAATTCGAAGTGTTTAATGTTTTGTCTTATGATTATCGCTGTTCCACCATGCGCATTACCAGATGGATGTTTAGTACAATAAACGTAATAGTTCGGTATTTTAATGTAAGTTCTCTCAGTGCAGTGCGCTTCGGAAATTAACAGGACATCTATTTTATGTATTTGTAAGAAATATTTAAGTTCTTCTGTGTGTTGGCTGAGGCCATTGGCATTCCATAGGCTAATGTAAGTGCGATAGCCATTAATTTAGTTTAGCGACGACGGTAGTTAAAAGGTTTAGCATTGTACCTATTTGTTCAACTAACTTTTTCATCATGTCTTTTAATTCGCGCATCTCATTTGATTGTTGATCATGGGTACTAGGAGCAGTTTGAGCGAAGTTATTTGTGTCTTGCGAACTTTGCACATTACCTGTTATTTGTTGGGAGTATAAGAGGCCAGGTTGAACAAATCTTGTGGGTGGTTTACTGTGATTGTTTCGTAAGGTTGGGTAAAGTTTTTGCTGGAGTTGTTTATACACAAAACAACCCTTATAGTTAGCGGTGATTTCCGCTACAGTTTGTGCATTTCACGTCATTACTTTTTCTTTACGTAAGCACTCTGCTGTTGAATGACTTCCCGTACACTTGACGCATCTGGGGGGTTGGAAGCAGTAGTTTTTGGTGTGCCCAAATCGTTGGCACTTGGCACATTGCGGAATTTCTCGTTTAGCTCGTACTGGTTCAAATTGTATGATAGAGTTTTGGAGCTGTTTGATATTGTAGATTTCTTTGTTGTTCTCTTTAACTTGTAGATCGATAAAGAATAGGGGTAATGGTAGTTTTGTCACTCGATGTTTAATGTTCCACACATTGACGGCTGTGCGCCCAAGGGCAAGTAGCTCATTTTTTATTAGCTCTTCGCTAGTCGAATAATGCAAGTTTTTCAGGACTACTCGGAAATTCCTGTCTTTTTTGCGCTTGTAAGTGTGGAACTCGGTGCCTCATTTCTGAAGGGCTTTTACGATAGCTACATATTTTTCGCTAGTTTTTGGTTGTATTTTGACTTGCTCAGAGCTGAGTGTTTTTAATAAGTAATTGTTAGGTGCAATGTTTTCAAGCACTTCCGTTAGCGGTTTGATATTTGTTACTCGAGATACAAAGATCGGTGGAGGTTTATTTTCGTTTGGATGGGTTTCATTTTGTTCACCTTCCATTGCTGCATTTTCTGATAATGGATCATATCTATTTGAAGTGGACACGGGATTACTTAGCCAGTAATGCGATTTAGATTGGTCTGTATTAGTATCTATTATCACTTCAGAAGTTCTTATTCTTTTTCTACTATTATTGGTTACTAATCGCCAATCATTATCGATAGGTTGCGATAACGATGGAAATTGCATGTTTACTGGTTGTTGCTGATTATAAAAAGGTACGTTAGGTGTAGGGAGTTGGTTGTAATACATACCATTTTACATTGGTATATGTTGTGAGTACGCCCCTGGTTGTTGACCCATTTGGAAATGTGATGTTTGATTATAGGCTGCAGGTTGCTGCATAGATCCCATTTGCAGGTTTGTATAATTTTGCGAGAACGCCATGTGAATGTGTGCAGTTAAATGTGGTTAGTGATAACACTTATAAATACACAAGTGAAAAAGTAGATAGGCCTTACGGCCTTCACTTCAAGTCGATTCCGATACCACAGCGCTAGACACTTCTTTACGCTTCGGAAATCAAACGCGGACAGCTGTTGGTAGCACTAAATTGACTTGAAGGTTGCGTAATACGAGATAAGGTGGCCGCAGCCGCGTTATCGAACAACGCACCTGACCTGAACTCGCAACGCATGAGATAAATAAATGCGGTCAACTTTTCCTTAAGGCGATAGCGCAGGTAATAAGTCCGAATCGTTATATTTATAAATTTGACAGGAATAGCAAATTCCTGTTAGTTGACACGGGATAAAGTCTGTTTTACCCCGACTCTGCTCCGATGGCAAGGAACCCGGTGCAGTACTCCTTCCCCTCAGAGCGGCGGCAGTGGCGGCAAGAAGGGCGGTGAAAGGCTGCAGGCTAGGCGGCCTAAGCCACACTGATGACGAGTCCTGGGCCTCATTCACATCTTGGTGTGTCGCAAGTCCAATCCCGGAAATTGTTTATGTTCTCACAAGGCTTGAACACTAGCAAATTAACACTTGTCACACATAGCGCGAGCTGGCTGCATAACACATCCGCTCGGTTTGAATGCTCGAACCGAACTCCCAAGCAAGTTAAAAGATGAGTTGTTTTATAAATGTTATTGTTATTGGTGGCCAATTCCAGGTCTACAAGAAACATATTTAGTGGCACTTTATATTGTTTTCTTATTACCTATGCCAATGGTGTGCTTTCTTCTTTCATTTTTAGGTTGGTATGTACCACGTTTCATTTCTTGTTCTTGCATAAACTTTACCACGTTTTTGTATGTGTTAGGGAGATTAAAATTCTTCTGGTAGTTTAGTGACCTTCTTCCACTACTTCATGCAGTTTTATGATCATTGTGGGTAATTGGTCATTACCTATACGAATATAGGGTTGTTGGTGCTTGAAGATTCCACTGGTGCGCTAAATTTGTTGTTCAGGTTTATTTTGCAGTTGTGGGTTTATACAAAAAAAATTGATTAGCAAAAATGTTCTTTAGATGTGTTATCGATCTCCTTGTCGCTAGTTGATAACATCATTTTTAATTAAGTGTTGTCGTTATATTGTTGAGATTTTTGAATATTGTACCAATTGACTTTATGTGTAAGTTCTATTTATGTACGAGAACTCTTTGAATCAATTTTAACATTATTTTTAACTGATTCGTTCATTATTCTTTGAAATTGGTCACACGTAACACGTTGATTAATTTTGTTGTTAATTTAAATAAAAGTTTATTTTTGGTAATATCGTCGTTTTATTTCTTTACTTTTTCCCTATCTTTAAAGCTACAGTTGCCAATGTTCTTATTGTTAGTTAATTTGAGCAGATGTGGGTTTTAACGGAAGCCGGGATCTTTTTGAGCTTTGTATTTTTTAATTAATTGGTGAAGGGTAACTATCTTATATATTAATTTTAATTATATTTTATTTATTTTGAATGTTTGAGATCGCTTCTGTAAATAACTGAATTTTTTCAGATCAATTTTATTTAGTTGAGCCTTGAAACTGTAATCCCTAGACAATTTTTTCTTTTTATTATTTTCTCTATTTAATTTAACATTTGTAACCCAGAATTTGTTTAGATATACTGATTTTTTATCAGACTTAATTAATTTTACTTAAAATATATGACATTTCTGTGTGTTACATAGATATTTAAAATAATTGCTTTTTCATTTCTTAATTACAAAAATTAGTAGTCAGAATAAGATACTCTATGAGCTAGGAGCTTAAAAGTAAATGTCGCTATAAGGCATGAATAAAATCCAGCGAGAGCTTTCATACTTGCCACCTGGGATCGACTGGGCACTATCGTTTCAGTCTTCTGTTGTGTTGTATGAGGGATTAATGTAGGCTGCAAATCTTCTATATTATTTTTTGATGCGGTTTTGGATTACTTCAGCGATACAAAAATGTGGAGGTCGGTATGGATCATTTGATTTGAAATATGCTACGGAGTGTTTGCTGTTCTACAAAAAAGTTTAGACTGTACTTGTTGGAAGTCAGATTTGCTAGCATAACCCCACAATTCGGTTCCATACGTCTATATGGAAATTACAATTATTTTGTATAGTAGAAGCTTGTCTTCGGTTGGCAAATGTATCTTTGTCCAAGTAGTTAGTATAACTTTAAATCTCAAGTCAATTTGCTTCTCTTTTTTATGATATGTTTCTTCCAGGTGAGTTTTATTATTATTATTTGCATTATTTAGAAATACTGATGGACAATGGCTTTTTCGTAAGGTGAAAGATACCTGCGTTGATCTGAAGTAGTTAATTTTAGTTTTATACTTTTCAGTCCAGTTATGTAAAACATTTAGATGATCTTGTGGGTAAGAAGACGCACTTACAGGATTTCTCTGACTAACAATTATTTATGTGTCGTCGTCAAGGTTTTTTACTATTGTAGGTATGTCAGCTGTATATGTTAGATAAAGCACATTACATTAAAGTACTACAGATTGCAATGGGAAGAAATCTGAGGCTTCACTATTGACTTTGGTTCTAAACTGGCGATCGCTTAAAGAATTGAAGTACGATATCAGAAAAAGATTAATTCTTTACAGAAAACCATTGTACCACATCTTGTCAAAAGCTTGATCTATATCCAGGAAAACTAAAATACAGTGCTTTTTACTGTTATGGGCGATGCGGTATCACTGTTGAGTAGTAGAATTTGTTGCTGGAATGCAAATTGATGTATTTTATTTAACAATGGACTAATTCTGTAGAGCAGGGGTTTTCTAATAATTTGGAGATGCTTGATAATACACTTATAGGTCTATACGATCGGCGTTATTTGAACTTTTACTGAGCTTGTAAATCATAATTGTTTCCGCAAGCTTTAATTACATCAACTAGTGCTGTAGTTAATACAGGATTAAAAATATAACAATTCACTACAATTTATGCTTTGATAGAATGTTATTTACCGTTAAAATCACATTTTTTATGAAATTATGGAGTAAACTCAAAATTTTTACCAAAATAGATATTCTAGCAAATTTTTTTATCAAGCAAAAATGGTATTAATTTATTTTCACAGCTCCAAAAAAATTAAAATCAAATTATAGCTGTGAGCTGCGCCAAACCGAAAGAAAGCAAACCTACTAGAACGTCGCTGGACATTCGAATAACCCCAGCTCTGCAACGGGACATTTAAAGGATTAATGGCTTTCAGAATCGGATCCTCCGACCAAGATTTGCCTCACAACATTTTTGATTTGCATACTTTTGCTCAAATCCAAATACCACCTTTGTTAGATATGTTACCTTCTGCTAATTTACTTTCTTTTCATAAATCCGTTATTTGTCTTACTAACGATTTTTGTGTTCAAAGTATTCATTCTTCATGTACTTTGTAAGTTAGCGTTTTAATTAAAAAATTAAAATCAACTATAAATCAGGTCACAAGAGCACGCTAAAGCATCTCAATGCGGCCCTGCAGATAAGGCGCGATGTGGTAGCAGAGAGCCTCGATTGTTCGGCATCACTCTGTAATCTTGATTCCTAATAGCGTCATTACTGCACCTGACCACCTTGGTGGCCCACACAGTATGCATCCCTGCTTTTATCGCTTCCCTCGGAATTTCCCTCGTTCCGGTACGACATGCCCCTTCGGCGAAAGTCCAAAAACGATCTTTGGAAAATATTCCGGCGCCTACCATTAAATCGAAAAAACGCGGACGGAAACGCAGCCGCGAAATGGGCAATTTAAATATCACAGCGGTTCCCACTCAGCGCGCTCGAGTTTCCAAAAAGGAAATACGGGTGTCGGCAATAAAGAATCAATTACGATATCGGGTAATCCGTAATTAAACTAATTGGTATTGATGAGAGTTCAATTAGCGACGGCCCGGCTGCTTTTCCTCGACGCGCGGAAGAGAGGCGCGGCTACGCGCGCCGTTGTGGCCAAAAAAGGACGCCCGATCCTGTTTTGGCCGAATTGGTCCGGCCGCCCGAGGGAACGATTCCTGTTCCAGATAATTTATATGGACAATCGGCAACATAATTAATAAAGGCTTAATCTTAATTATACTTTTATGTTTGTATTTATTATTGGCCCTTTGGCCGCGCCGCCTAATGCACTCCGCCGTCTCTCGCCGCGAATCGCCGCAAATTAGTAAACAATATACCAGGGGGTAAGGCATGCACCTCTGGACGTAATTCCTCGAGAGGAATGCAACCACTTTGATGTTCACCATAAGATACGGTGTATTCCGTATAATTCATTTAAGCCGACTAATGTGTCAAACTGATTACCGGCCAGCGCGGCCCGTCTTACTTTTACTGCACGTCCCCGTCCAGGTGTCGGCCGAATCTGCTCCCATGCAGCCGACAGGTTGATCTATCGGCCGCCTCTCGATCGCAAAACCGATCGGTCAAAGAAATATCGCCCAAATCGGCGCAACTTGCGATCCGCGCCCCAGAAAGGAGACCGCGACGAGGACGGGAGGTCCGGCAGCTGATGCAGTTTTATGCCGAGACGGAAAATGACGACTTTTAATAGCACCATCCGTAAAATCCAGTCGATGCTGTAGCCATAAATAAATAAACCTGATCCGAGTCAGGGAACATAAAGAAAGCTTCGGTCCATAATTCACCTTAGATCTTACATATTTACGGGTTTCTGCGCCGCGTTCACCCGGTGAGGATCTCTGCGGAAAGCTGGGCTGCCCTGCGTAGAGGCAGGTCAAGATCGGCGGCTGTGCCTTTCACATTAGACAACTTCGGCTGGCTTCCCACGCTAAGCGATAGAAACCAAGCTATTTAGGTATTGACTAAGGAAGGCACACACAACGCGAAATACTTCACATGTTAGCAGTAAAGGAATCGCAACAGTTGCTCTTACCAATCCGTAAACAGATAATGGAACAAAAATATTTAATAGGTCAGATATATGTTAAAAGTAATAACGTCTTTGAACGACTTTGAATATGCGCACGTTGCAAAGAAAAACAAAATTGTATTTTTATACTGCAACTCGGCTATAACAAACCTGATTATAGCAACCTTCGGTTATTATGTACAAAATATTCTAAAATTTTTGTTAGCGCGTACTCACAAATGAAACAACCAAACCTTAAAAATGCTTAACAGTTAAACCTAATGTCATAATTAAAAAACATTTGTGTATAAGTACCTGACCTTTTTAAATCAAGTCATGCTACATAGGTTATTACTTAGTTTGTATATTCGTTTCTTAGAATTATAAAATAATATACTACTCCAAAGAGTCTTATTGTAATTGTTACTTTATTATTTAGTATTGATGCTTTTTTTTTTAATTTAGACATAGCAACAAGTTGGACATTATCCACATGTTAAAAGAAAACTCAGGTTCAGAGAAAATATGGAAAGATTAAGAACGATTTTAAAGACACATCTTGGTATTTTCTTGACAGAGGAGTCGTAATCGTTTTCTTACGAGTCTTGTGTGTCGCCTGATGTGCCTAAATGTTAGATTATTCTTTTCTTCAGGCAATCAATTGCTTAGGCGACCTTCCCCTTAATCTAGGACTTTCAATTGCCCAGTTTCTTTGAACTATCGCTATATCTACATTGTCAAAATATTTGAGAATACGACTTTGTACTATTTAGAATAATCGCTGAAGATCTGCGATTTCTCTTAAGATTGACACATTAGTTTTTCTGGTGGACCAGAGAATTTGCCACCTCTCCAGCACATCGTTTCCTTTTATGTCCTGAGCTTTCATTGTCCAAGACTCTGCACCATTCAATAAGACTGAAAACCTTAGCGCTTTTGTAACTTCTTTTTTTGTTTACAATTATGCTCATGTTAGCTGATGTTTTGTATAGGTTCTTAACTGCCTTCTTCGGTATCTGATATCTTCTTTAATTTCAGGGGGACTGTCGCCATTATTAGTAAGAAATAAAAGCTCTTAAATACATGGACTGGTTTAATACTTGGAATTTTCCCACTTTTTGTCTTTTGATAGCTGATATTTAGTCTGTAGTGGTTGCTTTCTTTCTCCAAAAGTGTTAATAGTGCAGGTTCTTCTACAAGTAATGCGGTGGCGTCATTATAACATAGGATACTGATTTTCTTTCCACCTATGATAATCTCCCCATCCAATTTTAACGGGTTCTTCGCTTAATATATTCTCCATATACGCTAAATAGTAGCGGCGATATTATACATCCATGCCTAGAGATTTTTTTAATCTTGCACAAGCTGGACAACTGTTCTTCTAAGTCAACTATTGCGCTACTACTTGCATATGATTTTTGAACAATATAAATAAGGTAGCTAGATACCTCCATTTCCAACATAATAGCCCACAATTTCTCACAATGTAGGCTTTTGAAAGCTTTGCTTTGGTCTACAAAAATAAACATCTGTTTAGTAACTTTTTTACATGTTTTCTCAAGTTCATTATAAGTTCAAGCATCCTTCTCTCTTTTACAACATCTATTCGTCGATATTTTTTGAATAACCTTGTGGAAAACGTCTACTCCTCTTTTCTCTATAGATTTAACTATTTTTAGTGATGTATTGTCTATAACATGTAATTTGTTAGGTCTGAGCTTCCTTATTGCTAATCAGACTTCTTTTTTTAAGACAAATGGTTCTTCTTTTCCCATTTTAACATTCCCAGAGTGTGTGTTGCCATTAAACAATTCTTTGCAGTAGCTTCTCCAGACTTCTATAACTCTCTGAATATTTATTATTTTCCCACCTAATTTATTTACCTAATTAGTCTACACATGCCTTCAATATTATTGTCTTTGGCATCCTTTTGTGCGCTTTATAGGAGATTGTTTTTATAATATTATTTTAGTCGTTATAGCTGCACGTATCTGCTATCTTTGTCCAATGTAATTCTTCAAGTCCGATATTAATGATTTTCTGGTTGTTGGCTTTTCAAAAATTTAATTATAGTTTTCGGAGTATCATGTGAAGGTTCTAGATTAGATTCTTTTGTCAGTTTGTCTTTTAATATGGTGAAAAATTGCAGTTTTTAATTTTAGATGAAACCAAGCCACAAGTAGTTTATAGTTGCTTTTACATTCAGCCCCAGAAAAGATTTTTAAGTTGCTTATGGATGTTCTCCAGTAATCAGATAGAGGCGAAAAACTAATAGACATACATAAAATTGCCAAAAATCTCAAAATATAGTAAGAAATGGATTAAAAAGACATTCGGAATTCTTTTTCAAAATGGTTTAAACACCGAAAGAACGCCAACAGAGCTCAAAATGAACAAATCTTAAAAGCCAAACCTAAGAAGTATAGTCAGATGTTTAGGTTATAGAAGTATAACTGCTCTGAATCAATAGATTTTAAAAGCACTATGATATTATTTTAAAAAATTATTTAAAAGGCAGCTTTCGTGGACAGAAACTTCTTGGGTAACTACCCAACTAAAGAGTAAGTAGCCAAAAATAGGAGTAAAGTTAACGATAATGATATTTTTAATTTAATGAATTTGGATTTTTCTTCAAAACTCCCTAAAAATTTAAAATCCTGCTGGGTTAGGAGTATATTATCAATGCTGCATATTATTTATACAGATAAATTATGAAATGGACAAATGTGCTGCAAATATTTAAAAAAATTGAACACAAGAACTTCTTGTGTAGAAAAACTTAAATCACCAATATATGTCATTATAAAATAGCTATATAATGATATCTTCAAACTTTTTTCTTAACATGTTTAATGCTTAAGGTACTGTTATTAAATTTAAAAAGTATTAACATAAAGCTTTAAAATTTTTCTTTCTCTTAGAGAGCGTTTCAGAAACCTGAAAAATCAGAAATAAATCAATAGATGGTAAGAAACGAAACCTATAGCTCTTGCAAAATTTTTCCAGGGTATTAGAAGAGAGTACAAGAAGATGGCATATGGAGAATAAGGTACAATTTTGAACTGAGACAACTACATAAGGAGGCAAATATAGTAGAATTTGCAAAACTACTAAGACTGAAATGGACAGGACATGTAGAACGAATGGAAGAACAAAGAATACCAAAGAGAATATTCCAAGGGCGAATTGAAGGCAGAAGAGGTAGGGGCCGTCCAAGACAAAGATGGCCCGATAACATAGAAGAGGATGCACAACAAATATTTGACATCCAAAACTGGAGAATTAGTGCACAAAACAGGGAAGATTGGAGGCAAAAAATACGGGAGGCCCAGGTCCAGATGGGACTGTAGCGCCATGAAGAGAGAGAGAGAGAGAGAGAGAGAGATTAGAAGAGATGGGGTGTAGGGATATGTCGGAGAGGTAGTACCTTTTATTTCGAACGGTCACTCCAAACGAGACACCCAACTCTCACTTGATGGCTCCAAGCGCCACACCCTGGGACACTGTGTTGACCCACAGGCTGAACCAAGTAAGAGTAACCAGATATGGTGAACTAGCAGCGTCTGACCCAGAGTGGGCGGCTGCAAACAGCGTCTGTATCCAGAGTGGACTGCTGTCACTAATACTTACTAACCCGTCTGGCTAGCGTGATAAGTTATGGCCAAAAACCCCCGTTTTAAAAAACAAAGGGAGGCTTATGTCCAGGAGTGGACCGAGAAAATCTGATGAAGAAGAAGAAGATTAGAAGAGATATCCTATATTGTCAGTACGAAACAAATCTTTTGTTTTCAGTTCAAGCAGCTGTATGTGACTGGGAGTTGTAACATCTCGGATTGTCGAAGTCTGCTGCAGCTTATAAACAATTTCAGCAATCTTTAAGTAGCCAGCATCCTAGAAAATGCTAATATTCTTCTCGGTCACTGTCGTCCTCAGTTGACGTCTGTCATATTCATTTTCAATTGCTTTTCGTCCTTGTACAAATTGCTTATTCTGCTCATACGTTTGAGTCTTCTTAAAGATGTCACGAAAAACTTGATAATAATTCGTTATCTTTTGCTCAGATATTATAATATTGGCCAGGGAATAAGATCTTCAATTGTAGCAATATCTACAAATAAATAAATTTCAAAAGTTAGAATCATTTGCTATAGGACACTGCTTCAAAAATCATTTTGCAATTTCGTATAGCTATACACGTCATAACTGGTTTATGGATAAGATTGTGTCAAGAAAGAATTTTTTTGCCTAGCACTTTTCACAAGTTAATGAAAAACTCACTCTCCGTTATGCTCGTGGAATTTTTTACCCAAAAAATAAAAAGCATTGTTTCTGTAACAGGAAATATATATATTGGTATATATAGACATTTACTTAAAATCAATTTGCAATTGGCAGATTGTTGTAACTGAAGACCTGGAGTACGTTCATTTAGTTGTACTTTTCCTTCGATTGCATGTCAATAAAATGTATGTAAATGATGTTATGCAACGAAAAGATTATAGTTTGCTCTAGATCATAGATATGGTACGGTTCTTCCTACGATATTACTTACAATTAATGTATGTTATCTCCACTTTGATCTTAACTGATCTTACCAATCATACTGATTTTTATTGCCTAATCGTCTTTGGATATTTTTTATTTTTAACGAGTTAATTGCTTTTAAGAAAATTTTAATATTAGTCTTTTATTAAATAAAATCAATATTAAAATCATTGTTTTTAAATAGACTAATTTACGATTCCCTTTGAAAAATGTGATAACAAAAATAAAGTCATAACGGTTTGTATTTTAATGTTTAATTATTAATAATTTTATGAATCAACTGTATAACTGCATTATAATGTCGCAGATGAGGTACTGAAATGCCAAGAATTTAGCACAGCTGCAAATAACCATTCAGTTACTTTCAAAAATTTTTACCGTTACTTCAGCATTTCTTTATTTTTAAATGTTATTTTTACAAGCTCAAAACTTAAACCACTGAAATAGTGTTAAACATGTGAATCAAATTAATCAAAAAAGATAACTCTAATTAAGCTAATAATAGTTGAACCAAATAATAATTAAAAGTTAAATCAAAATTACTGCCAGGAAATTACACTTCAAAGAATTCTTATTTTTTTTAACTTCTATATACTGTAACGTTTCTACTCTTCGTAGCGGTGAATAAAACATATTTAACATAACTTACTTTAAACTACTTATCTATTGTACTTGCAAGTATGCAAATTTATAACACTATTAATGTATACACGCACTATATACAACTAACTCCACATTATTTATATATAAACACCCCTCGCCAGGATTTGCCCGCTTGCTCCACTTAAAACCAGGCGTCTGAATTTGGAATTTCCTTGGCGGTCCGCCTTGATGTACCTGAATGGCCTTGAACCTTCGGGAAATGAGACACTCGAACCTTGTAGAAGGTTCGCGAACCCGGGCTCGCCAGCTGCATTCATATGAGGGCAAGAGAAACTAATCGTGACGCAATGCAGATATTAATCGGCAGCGCTACGGGGGCGTTTGGAAATTCGTTACAATACTGAACATTATAAAATAAAATTTAAATTTTTAAAATATACCATACTTTTCATTTAATAATATTATAAGCATGCATTGCTAAAGGATAAATAATTAAGAAGAAGACAAAACGTTAATTAAATACAACAGAATATATAGAAAGTAAGTTGCCAGTCTGGATTTAATATCAATAAAGTACAACGCAGCCGATTGAGTTTATCTATTTGATTGGATATAGAAAAACAACCCAACTTAGTTTAATAGACATTTAAATTAAAAAAAGTTTTTTTATAATACAGCTACTGTACATTTCTCATAATCCGTCTTCATAAGACTGGACAGCCAGCAAAAGTTTGGATCGTTGCGGTCACCAGATTAGAAGGCATGCGATCTTTATTTGTAAATGTAATGAAGGGAATAGTGTACGACCAGAATAACCATGCTGTTAAAAAACTCAAGGATAGCATCGCGAATGACATTCGAAGTATCGAGACCACGGGTTTAACACGCGTACAAAAGAATTTAGATGCACTTATTGTAGAAAGTACCACAGAAGACACCTTTAATTACTTTGATTAATTGAGAATAAATTTTATAATTAAGATATTAGGCTAAGTGAAATGAAGAAACCGATTATTTGGTCTGCTAATATTATATGTTCTTTGTTATATATAGAATTGACCAACTCATGCAGGTTATCATAAAATGCTTTTTTTATGTAAATATTTGTGTGTTAAAAGATCATATATAAATACACAATGACAGATCAAAATATAAGATATGTTTGTAGTATTACAGATAAAATAATTTCTCTTCTACTGTTGCTTTTCAGCCTCTCAGCAGCAGCGCTGCAGATCGCCGTGTTGTCTAACACTAAATCAACAAAATATCAAAACATACGTGAACTGTGAACATTAACGTCATTTTGAGTGAGTGTCACCACTTTGGTTTTCTCAAACAAGATTCATGGAGCAAACGTTACAGATGCTCAAATAAACGTAGATAAACTAATCTTGCGTTACAAGAAGTTTGTCAAAAAGTCTTAGTGGCCAAAAATCCATTAACGCACCCTGTTTTTGCAAATTTCGATACAAGGCCATCTTATTTTTTTATAGAGCAGGAACTGCTTATTTATAGTCATTTCTCTCATTTTAAAAGATGTGATAATAATATTAAATCTCATGAAATGGACGAAAATAAAGTTCTCGGCTTCAACCGACTATAACAAATAAACTATGCTCTAAACGAAATATAAAATTAGTAAATAATTAAAATAACTCTACTCCTTGGTTACATGACCATTTGTATCAATCATTGCTTGTTGCCTTCGAGGCACTGACGAGGGTGTCGTTGACATTCTGCTGGATACCCTTCTAAATCAATTTCAACTAGTAGAACTTCTCGTCCACATTCAGTGCCTGTGGATCCAGTGGATTCCTCTCCAGCTCACTCTACAAGTTGTCGATGACGTTTAGAATAGGACTTCGGCTCGGTCAGTCATGAGATCCACATGGCAATGGCGGAACTAATTTATAACACTTTTGCTCCGATGATTTGAGTCACTGCTTTGGTGGTTTGTGAAGGCCCTGCCGTGAGTCAGGCAGCATCGGGTTCTAAAGAGTTTCTTCGTACACTTGACGGCCTATGATGCCCTGTGTACGTACCGGATGGGGTTTATTTCAGATCGTACAAAATACCCTCGGGGCGCCTTACATACTTTACTTGATTCATGCCAAACATAAGAAATTTTGGTTCGTCGCTCTATATGATCTACCAGTCTACGCGGGTCCGCTCCACTTCTACAGCTCCATACTTAGGAAAAACTTGCAGCACAGTGGAATAAGTGCTTTCGCACGACATGTAAATGACGTTTCAATCAGTAAGTCGAGTAATGATTTTGGTTCTCCCAGGGACGGTACTTCTTGATTCCTTCACTTGCTGCTCAGACATTGTGGCGACGGCCTCTTCGTTTGCTCGTATAATGTCTGTTAGACTTCTGAGTTTTAACTCATTCTCTAAATTAGCTTTAAGTTGAGAAAATAGTAAAATAAACAAAAAGAAAATATAATTTAACAAAAAAAAATACTGAATTGGGCAATTATCACCATTGTGTACTTAGGCGTCTGAAATTTATTAGATCATATTCAGATAGTGTAAAAGTCTTGAAAGACATAGCAAAATTCTCATAAAAAATTCGTGTAAATTACGAGAGATACGAAGAAAATATCGGATGTCAATGGGCTATTGGCCGTCACTGCATGTCAAAAATAGTCGAAGGTTTATATTTTCTGTTTAGTAAATATTTTTAACTTTGAATGTGTAGCTGCTTTACGAAGTGGAGGTTTTCTTAATTTACCTTGTACAATTACTAAAGTCATACAAACACCTTTGGCGGTCGTAAAAAGTACATTCACTATCCACTCGCCAACCCGCCCGGCAAGCGTGGCGTTTAATTGCCAAATCCCCCCCAAAAAGGGAGGCCTATGCTCAATACTAGGCGCTACAAGGCTGAAGAAAAAAAAATTACTAAAATCGATGGTACCTCATATTTCTTTCTTATTTTTTTAGATTTAACAACATAGTGGGGTGATATGTTGCATCAGTTAAAAAATATATAGGATAATTTAAAAAAACAAACCCCTGACATTTAAAAGAATAAAAAAAGTTGCAATATAGTACAAAAATGAAAATTTAAAGACAAAACAGTAAAAGTAGTCTAAAATAAGATTGAAAATTTTTTAGTTTGTATTCTTACATGTACTGACTTTATTTCAAAATTATATGCGATTGCTGTTTCTTTGCTACAAAACAATAGTCTTCTTACATGTACTCAGCTCTAACACTAATGATTAATACTGTTAATCTAATTGTTTGTCAAATATGGAATTTACTGTTAACTAAAACTATAAAACCACAATGGTTTTGTTAAATAATATGTGTATTGTATGCTGAACCGTATAAACGTATGTTAGTAGAAAAAAACTTTAGTATGGAACAAAGTTAAAAGCAACAAAATAAAAAGGGTACAATAAACGTGGCATATCCACAGAAAGAATGAACAATGGTGATACTAAACATGTAGATCTTAAATAATTTTATTACCAACTTATTCTATTTATCACCCAGCCTCTCTTGTCCGCTCCTTTAGTGTCTTCCATATTTTTCTATCTTGACCAGTTACTATACAATTGGTGGTCATTCGTCCATCGGCTTGGTGGTCTGCCTCTACTTCGTTTGTATTGTCTAGGGCGCCATTCTACTATCCGCTTTGTCCACCTGTTGTTCTTAAATCGCGCGACATGTCCGGCCCATCTCCACTTTAATTCCGCAATATGTTTTTGATGTCTTTTAACCCTGTTCTTAAGCGTATGGTGTTATTCGGGATCCTGTCTCCTCTTGTGACTTCTAGCATAGCCTCTCTATTGCAAGTTGAGCTACTTTCAATTTATGGGTTACTCTTCTAGTGAGAGTCATGGTTTCGGCACCATAGGTGTGATCATTGGTACCACACATTGCTCAAACACTCGTCGTTTTAAGCAAATCGGTATTTTGTTGTTCTTAAATGTTTCGCGAAGCTTGCCGAAGGCAGCCCATCCCAGACCTATTTGTCTTTGGATCTCGCAGGTTTGATTATCTCTGCCCAGTCTGATTTCATGGCCTAAGTATTTATAGTTAAAACTTGAGTTATATTTTGTCCCAAAATATTGATTTTCCTGCTAATACAAGATTAGTCATGAATTTAGTTTTGTCCATATTATTCTATTGGATGGTCCAAATTGTACTTTAGTATTCCATATGTGCGTTGTGTGAAAGTTGGAAGTTCGGATTTGTACAGCTGATATCTAAACGCACGACAAAATTCACTAGAAATGCCATTTATTTGTGAACTGGGTTTTAGAGAACCAGAATTGATGACGATATAACTTATATTGAGCAGTACAACTCACTTTTCTTTAAATGACTTTGTAAATAGTCAAATTTGTTGCGTCTGGGGCAATGAATATCCAAGCACTATTCACGAACCTTTAATGCATCCACAAAATGTACTATTTGATGTGTATTGTCGGTTGGGGAAATAATTGGCTATCAGAAAATGATTTTTTTTTTTTAATTAAACCAACTATATGAACTTTGATTTATATGTGTTCTTAACAAGAATAATATAAAACCCTCACTTCAATTCAAACCAAATTTCCTGATCGAGTTATCTCACATAGGGCGATCTCGATTGGTCATCACAGCCTTGCGTTCTAACCCCATTAGACTTTTTCCTCTGAGGCTATTTGAAGAAAAGGGTTTAACAAACCTGCTACGATTTTAGGGCTAAAAGAAAACATCAGAAGTGTAAGTGCTGAAATAAAGCCCATTTATGGGAAAGCATAATGGAAAACTTTTGCTAAAAGAATCATTTGGTCAACATCATATTTCATACGTTTCTTAGTTCTAATGGAATCTTGCAATGTTCCTTGACATTTGATGCGGCTAGCCTCCTTCCAGTACAACAATATAAAAGTCGATCGTCGATCATCAGAGGAGTGGCCCAAAATATCCGTAAGGCGATCTCCAGGTGAAGTCACACAGCGCAACATTCCATTGTCACTGCAGCTTCTTGTTCCTCTCACTAAATTTCCCGTTTGCACCTCGATCCCGACAAGGACGGCCTGCGTGATCGATAGGTGTGCCACAGATATCTCCGATACATCGCGGCCGCTCCAGCAGCCGTCCGGCGGAGGAGGCGATAAAAAATTGATTCGGCGGCGGCGGCCGGCCGGGGGGCCGCGCGAAACGGACGCAGTATTTCAGAAACCTAAGCCGCCGCCGCCTCTCATCTTTTTGTACTTGTGGGTGTCCGGGTTTGATGCATGCGCCGGGACCTGTCGCGCGACGTTTTCGTTAAGTTATGGCCGCTGATCGGCGGATGAAGAAGTCGCCGTGTTTTCGGGCACGTCGTATTTCGTGGGCGCCGAGATTTATTTCGGTTCGATCGCGCCGCGCCCGTATCTGGCCCATCCGTCATATTCGCCGAACAGGAAGCCGCGCGGGGCGATCGGGGCTCGATCTTGATTGAGTCGATGAATCAAGAGCGGCCGTCGGTTTTTGTGCCGCGCCGAAGACCATTACGCGGACTTGCGGGATTACCGCTCGCGCGGCGCCCATTACGTCTAAATCATGACGCGACTTATCGAACCATTGATTGATCAGTGGCCATTACCATGATGGCCTTCGCCTCCGCTCCGCGCGCCCGCGACTTCGCCGGCGGAATTGCGAGAGGATGGCTAGCCTCTGCCAGGAATGAGCTTGCCCCCCTGTTCTCCAAGTGGGAAAAGGCACTGCGAACAATTTTAAATGGAAGCGTGTGGGGTCCATTGGGCATTAGAAAAAATTAACACGTAGCTTTGCATTTAGAGAATTAATTCTGTGCATAATGTATAAAAGGAGCTAATTAACCAAAAATGGAAGAACGCAAAAAGTGGTCGACGCTGAGAACACCCAATTTAGTTTAATGTGCTCAAAACTTGTTTATTTATATTTTTGCAAGAGACCAGTATTTTTAGTTTTGTGGCCAATAACATACGAATATTTAAGTTATTGATTGAAATTGCTGAATTTTGCTGCAAATAACTGTTGATTTCAATTTTGGTACAAAGAACTTCACGGAAGAACAGAGCCACTAATGTTAGATATACTCAAAACCATTACAATTTCAATATTTTACAATATTAATATTGGTTATAAGACCTTAAATGGAGCATGTCTGTAAACTGAAAGGTCGAGGCTCTCATGTGTTTGCTCTCTCTGCACCACCTCTGATGCGGGACGATGTGACAAGCATCACTTCTTAGACGACCGCGATTATTACCCTTTGTTCCAAAGTGAACGTGGCTACTGAATTACTTTTAGACTTAATACATCACCCGCGTGCATCAGACAACTCCAGGAACAAATCTGGGTTCGTCCGCACTGCAGCCTTAAAAAATCCAGCCAACCTGATCCAAGAATTGGACTCAGGTTCCGTCTTACAAGCCTGGATAAATGGGGACTGATCGGAGGATTAACACCTTCTAAATAAAGCAAGGTTTAGTTAGCCCGCCTGATAGCACGGTCTTTAAGGGTTACAAGTGAAAATCGACCAGCTTTTCCTGAGGTGGGAGAGAATTAAAGAAACCCCAAAAGCAAAATATGCAGAAAGACCAGAAACAGGGTAGATAGTTCTTTAGAGTGGTAAAGTAGACTATCTAGGGCAAAAACACCTCCAGGTTGGGGGTTGAGGTCATGGGCTAACTCTTCGTGACTTCTAAAATCAAACAAACTGTTAAAATATTAAAGCACAAGTCTTGGATTACACATGAAAATTAAGATAACAAAAATGTTGGCACAGAATATTCAGAGTATAAACACAAAAAAAGGTGAAGCTTTTGAACTTTTCAAATATAAAACTAACGGAGACAAAAAAAGGTAACAGAAAATAAAGAATATACAAACTACATATTGTTTTATAGCGAAGTGCCCAAAATAAAAATAGCAAAGTGGGTAGTAGCTATGGTCATATAAAACAAGTATAAAAGCACATTAAATACTGGGAAGAGATAAATAAAAGATTTATGACGTAATAGCGGCATATGCTCCTAAAGATAACGTAAACAAAAACCCAGAGGACAAATTGAAGAATAACTTAACTTCTATATTAGAAAAAATTGAAAAAAGCAAAAAATTTGTACTTTTAGGAGATTTAAATGCGAGAATATGACGCTAAAGCACGAGGCGCATTCATAAAGTAAGGGCCGTTTGGTCACAGAAAAAAATGTACTCATAAGAAACAAATTTTATTGTCATATTTAGTTAGGTACAATCTTACTTTACTTCTCTACATAATCGCCGTTCACTTCTAAGCATTTTTCGTACCGCTGCACCAGCTTCTTTAACCCCTCTGCATAGAAGCTTGCCGCTTGAGAGTTGAACCAGTTAACAACGGCGTTTTTGAGTCCGTCTTCGGTTTCAAAACGTTGTCCACCCAGCCACCGTTTAAAATGCAAGAAGAGGAAGTAGTCGCTAGGTGCAAGGTCGGGACTGTACGGTGGGTGGTCAAAAAGTTCCCAACGAAAATCTTGAATTTTCTCAATGGTTTTGGCAGCAGTGTGAGGACGCGCGTTATCGTGAAGGAGGATAATGCCAGATGACAGTTTCCGCGGCGTTTGTTTTGATCGCACGTCTCAAGTGTTTGAGCGTTTCGCAGTACACGTCAGCTGTAATTGTTGTCCCACGTTCCATGAAATCAACCAAAAGAACACCGTCTTTGTCCCAAAAACTGTAGCCATCAATTTTCGACTTGTGTACTGAGTTTGTTTAAATTTTTCGGTTTTGGTGAGGATGAGTGTCGCCACTGCATCGATTGCAGTTTTGTTTCTCGGTTGGCGTAGGATACCCACGTCTCGTCCCCAGTAACAATGTGAGAAAACAAATCATCTCCATTTTGTTGATAACGGGCCAAAAACTTTCGTCCACTAGACATTCTTTGCTCTTTGTGGTGGTCGGTGAGCATTTTTGGTACCCACCTTGCACACAATTGTAAACAGTAGTGCGTCCAAGTTGAGGAAATTTGTCAGCCAGGCCACTAATCGTCAATCGACGATCAGATCGCAGTGCTTGGTCCACTTGTGAAACGATTTCATCAGTCTGGATACTGGGCCTGCCACTCCGCTCTTCGTCATGGACATTTGTTCGGCCATTTGTAAAATAACGGCACCATTGTCTAACCTTTCCTTCACTCATAACTGTAGGTCCGTAAACCAGGCATAACTCCCGATGAATTTCAGCAGCCGACGATCCTTTTGCACATAAGAAACGAATCACAGAACGCACTTCACACTTGGCGGGATCAACGATTTTCGCGGCCATTGTTCTTTGCATTCACTGACAACAATACAATTTCAGAATCAAAACAAATGACGCTGTAGCTTCGCAATGAGTCAGTAGATGGCGCTGCAGTGGTAAAACTGTGCTTCGAAGCGCCACTATTTATATACATGCAAACGGCCCTTACTTTATGAATGCGCCTCGTAATAGGAAAATTTGGTAAAGACACGATAAACGATAGTGGGATTAGATTAATAGAAACATGTAAGAGATTTAACCCAAAAATAATAAATAGTCATTTTCAACATCTAGATAAGCATAAATACATATGGTATCAACCAACATTTGGATTGAAGTCTATAATCGATCACTTAATACAAAGACCATAAACAAACATGGAAACACATCATGTAAAAGCTCTAAGACAACATAAATGTGGGACAGATCGTAAGCTATTTAAAGCAAAAATATAGTTTAAGATAAAGAAAAATACACCAAACAAAGAGAGAAAAAAAAAACGAATTTAAAAAGTACAAAATAAAATAAACAAATTAACTGAAGATGTACAAGGCAGTGCAGAATACAATAATAAAAAAATATAACAAGCAGAATCGCTAGGAGAGATGAGAACGAAAGTAAAAACAAATAAAGACCTAGCAAAAAGACAAAGAAAAACGCTTTCTAAAAGTGGATGGCAATACAAGAACAAAAAGACAAAAAGGAAAGCATAAGAATACGAAGACAAGTAAAAAAGATGTAATCAAGGCAAAAAATAAAGAATAGAATAATACATGTAGAGAAGTGAAAAATACTAAAGAACAAACTTGATCCTTGAAGTAGGGAGGTTTGGCAAGTATTAAAAATTGTTGGTGGCCGTTTAGCTGGAGCGTTTGTAAGCAAAACTGCGACTTTATGAGATTTAACGTAAAGCACAAGGCTTAAACAAAATAAACCAAGATGTAGCAACAACATTAACTACCTCCAAATTAGATCTCCATTCAAATAAAGTCATGCATGTACCTGGAATGGAGGATTCAAAAAGAATCCTGTATTGTGAGTTTCTACCAAATGACCAATCGATAAATTCAAAGCACTATTTACAACCAGGCGCATTAAAATAGTGGTTTAGGAAAAACTTTCAGAATTAGCTAATAGGGAAGGCGTCGTGTTCTATCAAGATAATGTTAAACAACATGTCACTTTGACTACCTGATAAAAATTGTTAGAACTTAGCTAGGATATGCTACCCCAGTTACCATATTTACCAACCAGTGCACCTTCAGGTTTTTATTTCTTTAGGTCTCTGCAAAATTCTCTTAACGGCAAGAACTTCAACATTTTGGAAGCCATAACAAATTACCTTGAGAAGCTTTTCACCTAGAAACCTGAGGAGTTTTAGAGTTCGAAGAAATGTATTACTTTTACTTTAGTGGCATTTACAGAAAAACTTAAATCACATAAATATGATGAGTTCGCATTGTATATTCGCGGCGGTATAAAGACGTCTGCGAGCGGTCTGCTAGATTACAAGTGCCGAGCGATAAAGCGACTTGAGGTCAACTTGTGATATCAACTTAAATTTCTAAAAATTGCGTTGTAGAATGCCAACAGGCTGCTTCAACGAAAGTTAGAAGTTGAGATTGTTTTACATACCAATACCACAGATATTTTGTTAATCTCAGAAACCCATTATACCACAAGGTCACATTTAAGAATATCTCATTTTACCATGTATCATACAGAACACCCGGACAACGCAGCCCATGGTGGTTCTGCTATAATAATTCGCAATCCTATCAAACATCATGAATTACCAAGCTTTCAATCAGACTACTTGCAAGGTACTATAATACAAGTAGAAAAACTTCCGATGCTAATAGTAATTGTCGTCGCTTATTGCCCGCCACGCCACAACATAACCAAACAAATATTCCAACCTTATTTTGAGCAACTAGGATATAGATTCTTAGCAGGAAGCTTGCGTTTAACAACTACAAAAGTTAGAGGACTATACAAACTCATGTCAGATAACAATTATAGTTTCCTATCAACGGGCAGCCCAACATATTGTTGGCCAACTGACTCCAATAAAATACCAGATCTGCTTGACTTTTTCGTCACTTACAGTATGTCCTCAAACTACATGGACATCGTTCCCAGTTACGACATTTTATCTGACCGTACTCCTGTAGTAGTCTCAGTAAGTGCAACTATACTTTACAAAGAACCCACACCTACTCTCTAAAATGTGTATATATATATATATATACACACGTTAGACATTTCGACAACCAGAACGAAAAAAATGGCCACTTATGCTTATGATAACGCTATATTGATGTCCCATACCAATCTAGTAGCTGCTTCTCGTAATCTACAACAAAATACACTTCAATATTGGTTCAAAAGGTGGAAACGAAGTCAGCGCACGTTACTTTCACTATGAAAAGAGATAGTTGTCTTTCAGTAACTATAAATAGAATACCGGCACCACAAGTGAACGATATTCAATACTCAATACACCTAAATAGGAGACTTAAAAATTTCGACAGATGTATTAGCTACTTGGTAAACAATCGCGACTAGAGCTAGGAAATAAGCTCTTACTCTATAAAGTGATGCTGAAACCGATATGAACTTACGGAATCCCTTTATGTGAGCCAGTTAGCAACTGTAACATTAAAATATTGCAGCGTTTTTAGAAGAAGGTGTCAAGAATATTAGTGAACGCTCCGTGGTATTTGCCAAATGTAGTGATTAAAGCCCTACATATTCAATTGTGCGTAAAGTAATCACAAAACAAAGTGTACAAAGTGTAGACTTTAAACTCATCCCAATGAATTAACAAAATCGACACTGCAATGAAAATCTCACTCGTAACATACAATATGCAGTCTGGTTTTCAACTCCATGCAAACCTGAAAAATGTCATTATTAAGAATTATCGTTTAGACATCACAATAAAAATAGCTGACAAAAGAAAAACCAGAAAAATCTGGCAAACCAGGCATCCCAATGATAAAGATAGATTAAATAGGTTAACCAGAAAACTAAGCAATTTACTAAAAGATTGGAAATGTAAAACGTTCAACGAATATGTAAATCATTTATCGCCATATCTACACAATGACTATGTTTTATGGGGAGCAACAAAAAAGCTAGAAACCCTAAAAACCTACCTTCCCAATTCGGAAAGTCGAAGGCATGTGGGCAGACCTTTTTTCTGAACAATTCTAAATATTTTACAACCACAAATATTCAACAGCAACACCTCAAGAAGAAGAACTATTAGAATATCTAAATGTTCCATTTCAATTAAGTCCACCCCTACAACATTTTAAGCTTAAAGAAATAAAATCGGAAATTAAAAATCTCAATAATAAAAAAATTTTGCCTTAACAACCATCCATAATTCCTGTCGGTCGATAAGCCAGCTGTATCTGCTATCTAAAATTTTTGAACGATTACTGTTATACAGTACTTCCAGCGGAGTTAATTTCCATTTCCCAGTTTAGCTTTCGCGAAGGACATTTAATCATCCAGCAATGTCATAGAATAGTTGTGTGCCTTGGAGTTTTTGGATCCAATAGGCTTTCGTTAAGGTATAGCATTGTAGGCTCTTATATAAAATTAAAAGAAAGCTACATCACCAAATCTTCCTCATATAAAATCATATCTAACTCAAAGACATTTCCAAGTTTAGTTCAAGGGTACGCTATTAAACTACCATACTATCAGCCCCGGTATTATGCAAAAAAGTGTCCTCGGTCCTCTTCTCTATCTTCTCTATATTGAAGACATTCCAACCACAGACAATACTTTAATTAGTACCTTCGCAGATGACTGCTATAATATCATCTGATACTAACGCTAATTACGCATATGGAAAGTTCCAGTCACACCTAAATCTTCTGCAAAGCTGGTTCGATCGGTGGCGGATCAAAGTAGCAACACTAAATTACACTCTACTTACCTTTAAGTCACCAATTACAATCACTTCATCCCCATAATAACTGAGGAGAAATATTTAAGACTTTACCTTGACCAAAGACTAACTTATAAAACTCACTTAAAAACTAAAAGATAGAAACAACTGACTATAAAAAGCAAGCTATTGCTATACAAAGTCATCTTAACATCTGTATGGCCTACGGGATTGTGGGGTTGTGGGGTTGCAGTAAGCCATCTTACACAAAAATCTTGCAGTCCTTGTAATCAAAGGCATTGCGTATATCTAACTAATAAACATTAGTATGTCAGCAACAAAACCCTCCATGATAACCTCAAAATTTCATTCATTTTTGAAGTTATCAAATGTTATGCCACCAGAAGCAGAATGCACAGCTTACCTCATTACTGTGGATAGAAGGCTAAATAGACAATATTCAAAGACCTCATTGAGTAAATCATGGAGACCCGTCAGTGGATCATATTAAATAACTTCCATGCCGACTAATTTACTTATCACCCTATGTTAAAGTAGATTCTAAATTGTTAATTAAAATTAAAAATATATATAAGGCGATGTTACTCCTGCTAGTATTACCAAAACTGCTGGAAAAGCTTATATTGAAAAGACAAATTCCCATATCAGATAAACAAGAACTCACCCCTAAACATCAATTTGTATTTAGACGCAAATATATACACCAGAACAAATTCACAGAGTTGTGAATTTGATCGAAATGGATCATAAGAACACCAATATTGTGTGGCAGTGTTTTTAGATCTAAGCCAGCTATATTACAGTCTAGTACCTTGGCCTACTATCCCAAGCAGTTCTTACTTATAAATTATACTTAAGTGACAAGTATTATCAGGTAAAATATGGTGACAGCCATTCTAACCTATATACAATCAAATGGTGTTCCACAAGAAAGCGTTCATGGACCCACTCTACACCAAATATTTATAGCATATCTACCATGCAACGAGAATGTAGTTACAGCCATATTCTCAGATGATACTGCGATACTAGCTTTGCATACGGATTCCACACAAGCTGCGGTACACTACAAAACTCACTTAATAACTTGCAAATGTGGCTATACAAGTGGCTCAAAAAAATCAATGAGAGCAAATCGACAGCAATAACATTTACTACAAAGTGCGATACTTCACCACCGATCACACTAAATGACATAAAAATTCCAAACAAACAAGAAACTAAGTACCTCGTCATGTATTTAGACAGAAGACTCGTGTAGAAAACGCACTACAAAAAAGAGAAAAGAGTTGGACATTAGAATGAAAAACAAGCATTGGCTCTTGGGCAGAAGTTATAAATTGTCGCTTAATAACAAAGTGCTAGTGTTAACTTGCAGAATTTAATTCTGGGGTTGCGCGAAAACATTCAATTGAATTTATACAAAGATTTCAAAGGAAGACTTCGCAGTTGAGCAAACGCGGAATGGTACGTCAGCTATAAAACGCTTCACGCGGATCTCGAGGTGCTATGGGTCAGAGATCAAATCAAAATATATGCAACTCACTATATGAACAGACTAAAAGTCGTCTTGGTGTGTTAAAAAAATATTACTCGACGTTTTAATAAGTGAAAAACACAAAATCTTACTAATTAGTGATTAGTAAATACAGGGATCGCCGCTAGGCGACATTTTCCTCTCATGTTATTATAGCGGGGATTTCAACGCCAAGAACACGCACTGGGGCTCGCGCTTGACTACAACTAAAGGTAGAACATTACTTAAACTCGCTACAGATAACAACTATGACTTCCTATCAACCGGTAGCCCAACATATTGGCCATCAGACCCTAACAAAATTCCAGACGTTCTGGGCTTCTTTGTAACAAACGGCTTTTCATCCAACTATATAAGTGTCATCTCCAATTATGATCTGATGTCTGACCACTTACCGATCATCGCCACCATAAGCAGTACCATTATCTACAAAATACCTAGTCCCTCTCTCAGTAACAACAAAAACTAATTGGGAAATCTTCAAGGCTCATATTGAACAGCATCTTACTACAAGTATTAGCCTAAAAACCGCAGCTGGAAAGCCACACAGCAGCCAAATAATAAAAAATAATGAGTCCCAACATACCAAACGAGGTCATGGAAATAGTAAAAGAAAAGAGACGAGCGAGAGCTAGATGACAACGCACCCACAACGTTGAAGACAATAGAATATATAATCAACTAAATAACCAACTCAAACACAAATTAAAATCTATCAAGAATGAATCCTTTCAAACCTACATGAAGTCTTTAAATGTCCATGACAATTCAATTTGGAAAGCCGCTGAAGGTATAAAAAACCACAAATTCATATTCCTCCATTGAGAGACCAAAGGGGATCATGGTTAAGATCAGACAAAGAGAAGGCAGAATCGCTTGCAGACCATCTAGCTGAAATATTTCAACCAAACTTTCTTGAGGTTGATCTAGAAATAGAAGAATTACAATCTCCAATACAAATGTCCTTACCAAAACGGAAATTTACAGCCCAATAAATAAAGAAAGATACAATGGTTAAAAGATGGAAAAGCAGCAGGCCAAGATCCGAATCCGAATAAAATATTTACAAATTTATTCAACGGAATCCTAAGACTTACGTACTGGCCGCTGGATTTAAAATTCGCGCAGATCATTCTGATTTCAAAACCCCGTAAACCTTCCAACGAAATCAGTTCCTACCGCCCCATTAGCCTGCTTCCTATATTATTCAAGTTGCTTGAGAAAGTAGTTCTGAAGCGTATTAATTAAAACCCATTGCAAGAAGAATGGTTGCCTAACCACCAATTTGGGTTTAGGCACCAACACTCCACTATTCAACAATGACACTGACTAACCAACTTCATACAAACTACGCTACAAAATAAAGCATTCTGTACTGCTGCTTTCCTAGATGTTAAACAGGCGTTCGATCGAGTATGGCACAGAGGATTATTGCACAAAATCAAAAAAACTTTTCCTTCTGACTATTATCTACTATTACGCTCGTATCTTACACACAGAACCTTTCAAACAAGGATTGGTCAAGATGTCTCTCAAATTAAAGAAATAAAGGCAGGTATACCGCAGGGGAGTGTCCTGGGACCTTTGTTATACCTGCTATTTACATCTGACCTACCCACATCGAAATCCACTGAAATAGGCACATTTGCAGACGACACGGCGGTGCTCGCGTGTAACGAAGACCCAATAGCAGCATCAGCTGCACTGCAAATCCATTTAAATCAAATCGAAGAATGGTTACTTAAGTGGAGAATTAAAGTAAATGAGACTAAGTCGGTACATGTCACATTTACAACAAAGCACCAAGAATGTCCACCAGTAACCCTTAATGGTACTACTCTCCCACAGTCAACTGAAGTTAAATATTTGGGGTTCCATCTTCACAAAAATTAACCTGGAAAACGCATATCAATAAAAAGCGGGGATGTATGGGAGTCTAACTAGAGGTAGTACCTCTACACTCAGGGTTGCCGGACCTTCGGGTCACTCTGAGATATTGGTCCTCAGTTAGATTCTCACTCTCATTTATGGCTCCTAGAAGCTTCATAAGCGGCCACATCCCGGTAACTGTGTCGGCACACAGGCTAAACTAAATGAGAGGCTATGGGAGGCAACTTCTAAATCCTAGATTTAATGGCTCCATAGTAAGCAGCGTCTGACCGGACGGGCGGCTGCAAACAGCGTCTGTTCCCATAGTGGGCGGCTGAAAATAAACTCGCCAACACGTTCGGCAAGCGCGGCGAGAAATGCCAAACCCTCTCTTTAAACCATGATGAAAACGTCGAATTCACAAACAGGAATACCCCAGGTGGGTAGAGATGCACTCTCACAATCCCACACTGATCAACGATCAGTCAGCCCAAGGATTCTGGGGGCAAGAACTCGACAAACCTCAAAGCTAGACCATAGCAAAGAAGACATACAAACACGAAAAAATTTATAATAGCAACATACAACATTAAAACAATGCGAACAGAAGAATACAGAGAAGAGCTAGAACTGGAACTATCGAAAATAAAGTGGGATATCGTTGGATTATGCGAAACACGTCTACCTGGGAAAGGAACTCAATATTGAAATCAGGACACGTCCTATACCAGAACAACTCAGACACAGACCATAAATATGGTAGCTTTTATCATCAACCGTAAGATAAAACACCTAGTAACGAAATTCCAAGCAGTGTCAAAAAGAGTCATATACCTTACTCTGAAAATTAACAAACGATATAATATGCAACTCATACACGTATATGCACCGACGACAAACTCAGACGATGAAGAAGTGGAGCAACTATACGAAGATATTACACGCGCTAGGAGACAAGAAAAAACATACTACACCGTTATCACAGGAGACTTCAATTCAATAATAGGAGGCAAGCTGTCTGAAGACGACCAATACATTGGAAGATATGGTTTGGGAATTAGGAATCCCAGAGGCGAAATGTTAGCAAACTTCCTCAGTAGCGAAAAGCTATACTGTTTAAACACATTCTTCAAAAAACAAAGACAAAGAAAATGGACATGGAGAAGTCCCGACCAAAAAACAAAAAACGAAATAGACTACATCATGTCGAACGACAAAACACTATGTACGGACGTAGCAGTGCTAAATAGATTTAATACAGGCAGTGACCATAGATTAGTCAGGTCGGTGCTAGAAATAAAACCGAAACTGGAAAGGAAAAAGTTACAACACCAACAAAACTTTCCAACCATACAAGAATTGAGCCTCAATCAAGAAAAATACCAATTACAACTACAGCGAAAACTAGAACCTACAGATAAGCTAAAGAACCTATACATAGATGCGCTAAATGAAAAATTAAAATAGTATCCACGAATCAGTTAAAAAATATGTGGCAATAAGAAACCTAGCGATAGCAAACTAAAACAAGAAACCCTGAATTTAATAGAAGAAAGAAGACGAACAAATAGAGAAGCCCAAAATTTTCAAGAAATTAACAAGGTCAAAGTGATGATTAGGAAGGACGTAAGAGCACATAGAAATAAACAAATTGAAGAAGCAATAGAGGACAACAGAAATATGAAGGTATTAAGATCGAAACTATCACAGAGTAAACAGAAAATAATAAAAATAAAGAATCAAGAAGGTACTGTAGTAGCAAACAGAAGAGATATAGTACATACAATAGAAAACTTCTACACAAAGCTATATTCATCTAACATATCTATACAGAGCTCGGTTAATAAAACTATTTCTAACGTGGGTTCCGAGGAAATACCCGAGATAACTAGACTTGAGGTTAAACAAACCCTAAAGCAACTGAAAAATAGAAAAGCGCCAGGAGAAGACCGGATAACAGCCGAAATGCTGAAAATGGGGAGTGAAATAGTAGAAAATATTGTCACGGTGCTACTAAACAAATGTTTGATTGAGGGAAAGATACCAAAGGCGTGGAATAATGCCGAGGTAATTCTTCTCTTCAAAAAAGGGGACACATCAAATATTGAAAACTACCGCCCCATAAGTTTACTCTCGTGCATATATAAAGTATTGACTAAAATCATCACAAATCGCCTCACTCAAAAATTAGACTTCTACCAGCCAGTAGAGCAGGCGGGCTTTAGAAAAGGGTTTAGTACCATGGATCACATTCAAACCATCAGAACATTAATTGAAAAGACAACGGAATACAACACCCCCATTCACTTGGCGTTCGTGGACTATCGAAAGGCGTTTGACTCAATTGAAATACACGCCGTCCTCCAAGCACTAAATAACGCAAGAGTTGACTCCAGATACTCGCAGCTAATTAAACACATCTACGAAGAGGCTACATTTCACGTAAAGGTAGATGAAGACCTTCAAACTAACAAAATAAAGGTTGAAAAGGGAGTCCGCCAAGGAGACACAATGTCTCCAAAATTGTTCACGTCGGCGATGGAGGATGTGTTCAAGCAAATGAATTGGGAAGGGATGGGTATTAACATTGACGGATGTCTGCTAAACCACCTGAGATTTGCGGACGACATCGTACTGATTTCTAGCAATATTGACGAACTTGAAGCTATGCTAATACAATTGAATGAGGCATCCAAGTTTTTATTGATAATCAACCGGTGGAAAGAGTGGACGAATATATTTATCTGGGTCATTCAATTAGGATTGGAAAGGAAAACCAAACATCTGAAATTAGAAGAAGAATAAGAGTCACCTGGTCAGCCTTTGGGAGGCTACAGCATATTCTCAAAAATTCCGATATTCCCAATAGCCTGAAAAGAAAGGTGTATGAAACATGTATACTGCCCGTGGCAACCTATGGTTTAGAGACGGTGACGTTAACCCAGAAGAGCGCCGAGCGATAGAGCGCAGAATGTTGGGAGTGAGTCTAAGAGATAGACTGAAAAACGAGGAAATAAGGCGTAGAACGAAAATACCCGATATAATGCAGAGAGTAGCTCAAGCAAAGTGGCAATGGGCGGGACATATAGCACGGCATGAACCAAACCGCTGGACCTCAAAGCTCTTGAGATGGAGGCCCCGTTTAACGAAAAGAGGTGTAGGAAGACCACCAAAAAGATGAAGCGACGATATCCGAGACTTTGTGGGAAGAGATTGGATCCAGAGGGCTCAAGACAGAAATGCATGGAAACAAATGAGAGAGGCCTACGTCCAACGATGGACGGTTGCAGGCTGATGATGATGATGAATAAAAAGCGGAAACCAATGAACTTAAAAATGAAGCAGATGTACTGGCTCATTGGGAAAAAATCCATACTATCCTTAGAAAACAAACTGCTGTTATACAAGGCTGTTATCAGAGCAATCTGGACCTATGGATGCCAGCTCTGGGGTTGTGCAAGTCGATCCAATGTCGAAATTATTCAACGTTTCCAGTCGAAAACTAGCCGCAGCATAGTAGCCGCACCCTGGTATGTGACAAACCAGACACTCCACGCAGACCTTGACATCCCCTATGTGAAAGACCTAATTAAAGAATGTGCCATCAAACATCAAACCACACTGGAACATCACCCAAACGAAATCCTGACACCATTGACAGTAAATCCGCAAAATCGACGTCTTTGGAAGAAATGACCAAAAGACTTAACCGTCTAAAGAATGGATAAGTCTAATGGGAGTCTACCCATCAAGTCTCGTAAACACATACTATTAGCTCATAGAATGTACATAGATTCTGATTGCTTATTATAAATAAATTAAAAAATGTTATTATAGTATTACAAACTATGTGTTAGCATTAGAACTAGTTGTAAATATAACAGTGAATAATAATTTAAAAAATATAAAAATCCCATTGTAATAATACGTCAAACATTAACTTATTACCCCCTAAACTGTGGAGATGTTACAAATATTGGAAATATAAAAATCTTTATTTTTTTGGTTTAATTATTTACCGTAGAACTTATGAAAGTTCAAGTTTTGTAAATTAAAAATTGTTAGTTAAAATTATTAACCATTAATTAAAGAAAATATATACAAAGAAGTTAAAAAAATGTTAAAATTATATCAAAAAAATAAAAAACTCGTCAACTTTAAATTCCCAGCATGATATTAAAAATGCTTTACAACTGTGACAGTACGTTTATTAGATAATAAGATAAGATAAACTTATAACGATTATTTATAGTCATTTAATGATTTTATTTTTTGTTTTGCTAGAAATAAAAAAATGATGTAATGAAGTCAAACTAAAACTCGCTGTTGATTGTGGCCTTCTATGGCCATTTTTCTGTTGTGTGCTAGGAATTACATTTGTTTAAATTAAAATAGCACCCCGTTTCGTTAAATTACGTTTCTGGGAATGCAAGTGTCATTCGAGCGCGGCTCGCTCGCTGCAAACGCGTATTCACCGGTAAAACGATTAGCTAATTAATTACGCATATCGCCAGCGCCAGATCGCCGATAAAGCCATATTTATTAGCAACTGATGACCCACATGTTTCGCAAACAACACCTTTCTGCGCTCGTCACCCGACAAGCTCCAAGGGAGCCGCCGCCTCGCGCGCCCAACAGCCGACACGAACCTCCATCGAGAGCCCTATAAATTCCGCTTCGTTCGAAACGGCTGTCCGCTAATGATTATTGCACCTTGCTTCGATACAATCGTCGTATCTGCAAGTGTATCGGCAGCTAATGGCGCCTTTGCGGCTGATGGCGCAATTTCGCCCCGAGAGCGAACAGCTGAGCTTCGCTGCTCGCTGCGTCTTGCCCGCTCCTCCCTGCGGCGGATCCGGCTCGAAGGACCGCGCGTACCTGAGCTGCCGGGTTTAATAAAGCATATCTAATCGATACACGTTCTTTAACGCCGGCGAAACCACAAAATATTGTCTCGGGATAAATCCGAAACAACGGGCTTCTGCGTCGAAGTGACACACTTACTAATATATTTGAAGCTCAATACTCCTGCGTTCCACCACGGTGGCGGCCTATCGAAACCGAATTATTTATTTCGCCGGCGAGCGATAATGTACGCCGAGAAGTCTAAGAATATTTTTGTTGCGCCAGGCCGGCCGCAGCTATTTTTAAGGCAGGCCCGTGGTGGAACGGCCGCGCGCTCAGAATGCAATAGTAGCTCTTATCTGCGATCGGAACACCTGTAGTAGGCCATGATGCTGATTTAGCCCGGCCACGGAAAAATGTGTCACCTTTCCGAGAAGTCGGCGGCCGTTTTTATTTATGGACTCCCAGAAATATCCAAAAATTATTGAAGGCCGGCCGGGACGGGCGGAGATCAATGCTTCGATTGCGGAGATCGGGACCGGTTTTTCTAAATATTGGGCTATGCGCCATCGGATCGATTATGAAATGCAGGCATCCGAAATAAATCGGGCGCCTACGCGGCGCCCACCTTCAATAACCGTTGTCATTCAGATTCTTGCATATCTCCCCATCTATTTATTGCGCTATACATATCCCATATCTGATAAACTGGCAAGCAATCAAAGGTGGATTGAGCTTAGAGCTCTCGCAGGCATGCCAGAACAATTTTCTGGGTAAGTCCCTCGAATGCGCATTTCAGAGTTTCTTTTTAGTTTGTTTGCTGCCATGCATCCTTTCTCTCCTATATTGGTTATAAAGATGTAAAATGATAATGAGCAATTGGCATTCTTAGTTTCTTTTTTTATATGATTTTCCAATGTTACACAAGCCTGCAAAATTTGTTGTCATGTTTTTCAAATTTTGATAATTGATTCGTATGTATTTTTTAGATCTTCACAAATTTCAAAATTTAAAAAAAGTTGAAAAATCTGAGACTTCAAAATACACTTAAAACGTTTTATTCTTTTTTTGGCTTATACTATGCATTCTTACAGCTAAACAGACGAGGGTCTGAAAAGAAGAGCAGCCTAAATTTCTGTTTTAGTGCATTTTAAAATTTATGTTTAATTAATTTTTATGAAGTACGTCATGCCTTTGGAAACGGCTCCCCCTCTTCTTCTTCTCCAAGTGCCGCGCTCTCCGAGAACATTGGCGAGCCGTGGTATTGAATCCATACCACTGACGTAAATGTTCGAGCCACGATATTTTGGGTGTTCTTGGGCCGCGTTTGCCTTCAATTTTTTTTTATAATGTTATAAGCAGATTGTATTTATCATTCCCTATAACATGGCCCAGATATGTATGTCTCATTCTTTTGATGGTATTAAGAATTTTACGTTGTTTGCTTATACGTCGTAGTACTTCCTCATTTGTGACCTTGTATTCTTCAAAATCCTGCGGTAGGTCCATATTTTAAAAGCTTCTAGTCTTTTGCACATTGCCTCCGTAAGCGTCTATGCGTCAACGCCATACAAGAGGATACTGAAGACATAACATCTTAATAATCGAATACTTAACTAAATGGACAAGGCTCTACAGGTCAAAATTTTCTTCATCTTTTGATGGCTTGTCTTGATTGTTCTACCCTACATTTAATTTTCTGTGTTAAGTCCCAATTTTCGTTGACACAGCAGCTAAGATATTTATACGATGTTACTCTTTCTATTAACTCCTCCCCTACAAGCACATTATTTTGTATGTCATTATGCTGGAAATTTGCCCAAATCATAATGGTACCCAAACGAGGAAAGCCTGCCAATGAAACAAACTCATATCGGCCGATTAGCCTACTCCCTAGTTTATCTAAGATTTTTGAAAAACTGCTCATAAAAAGAATTAAATCTGATTTAGACCTATCAACAATTATTCCAGACTACCGCGAAAGTCACTCAACAGTATAGCAAACACATAGGATTGTAAACAATATAATCAAAAGCCTCGAGGTGATGCACTGCTGTTTTTCTAGATCTTGCCCAGGCTTTTGACAAAGTTTGGCACATCGGCCTCTTACATAAAATCAAAGGAGTATTCCCTACCCCGTATTACCATCTGTTAAAGTCTTACATATCAGATATTTCAAGTAAAATACAACTCCAGTTACTCCAGCTATCGGCGA
This sequence comes from Sinelater perroti, assembly GCA_036346155.1. NCBI lineage: Eukaryota > Metazoa > Arthropoda > Insecta > Coleoptera > Elateridae > Sinelater > Sinelater perroti. The sequence continues at coordinate 1,118,792 of JARFIY010000336.1, forward strand.
GTTAAATCGAGAGTGCCTCAGGGCAGCGTGTTGGGACCACTGCTTTTCTTGATCTATACCTCAGACTTACCAACAACACCCAACACTATCATAGCTACATTCGCGGATGATACCGCCTTGCTGCCAGTTAACAGGGACAAAGTAGTTGCAACACAGAACCTTCAAAATCTTGGATCTATTACGAAACTGGATTGATAAATGGGACAAAATCAGCGCAAGTCACATTTACTGCAAATTAAGTTAAATACTTAGGGTTATATCTAGACCAAAAACTTACTTGTAAAAAGCATGTCAAAACAAAAAGTCAGCAAATTCACTTAAAATTTAAAACGATGACATGGTTAATGGGAAGTAGATCCAAACTATCACTAGATAACAAATTATTATTATATAAATGTATCCTTAAACCCATATGGACGTATGGGATCCAATTATGGGGATGAACTAAACCTTAAAACCAAAAAATAATTCAAAAAATCCAGTCTGAAATTCTACGTTCTATCACCAATGCACCATGGTATGTATTGAACTATACCCTACACAATGACCTGAACATACCATTTGTCACCGAGGAAATCGAGAGACTTTCGACGATATACTTTGAAAGAACTGAAGGACACGAAAATGATCTAGTAGTAGAAATAAAAAATCCCCCAACGATAGAGAGAAGGCTCAGAAGAACATGGCCAACAGACCTGAGACAAGAAATGCACGACGTAAATTAGTCGAACCTAACCTATTCGAGGTATTTTAGAGAATGATCAGTGGACGATTACTTTACTCATAATATATTCTTGTATCAAATTTACTTATTACGTTGTTGACAGTTGTAGATTGTAAATAACCAATAAATTTATGTTAGAAAAAATTATGTTGTTTACTAACAATTAGCCATTTGGTTTTTTGACGTTGAGTTTTAATCATATTTGTCTACTATGGTTAATAATAAAAGTAGGAGTATTTGTAGATTTTTCATGCTTATGGCTAGCAGGACAATGTCGTCAACGTATCTCAAATTGTTTACTACAACTCCGTTGATTATGACCCCTTCTGTTTTTTCTTCGAGAGTCTTCGAAGGTTTTACGAAATATATTTTTAGAGTATAAGTTGAACAACAGGGGAAGAAAACACACTTTTGCCTTACTCCTCTTAGTATGGGCATGTTTTGTGGTAGCTGACCATCTACACCAACAACTAACTAACATACTAACTGACCCCAATATATCTCTGCCGTCTAGACCAATTTTTCTAAGAACTTGGAGTAATTTATCACAGTGAACGGTGTCAAATGCTTTTTCATAGTCCACGAAGCACATATACACATTCACATCTCGACAGTGTTGAATAAGCCGCTGTATGTTAAGTTGAGAGTTACTAATATTGTGCTCACATTTCTGATATATTCTGGCATGCATAATTTTGAGAAATTCTTTTAGGACGTGATTCATCAAGTTGATAGTTCTATTGTCTGCAGTATTTTGTAGGTTTTCAGGCAAGATTACAAAGATAGATTGCGGAATCATACCAGTTTTATAAATGCAGTTGAAGAGTTTCAGAAGTAGGGTAATAGCATTGTCCTCCTTCAATACTTTCAGGACGTCAACACGTATGTTATCTGGTACTGCTGCCTTTCCCCTTTTGGCTCCAGTTAGAGCACATTCAATTTCTGCTCTGTTAATATCAAGGCCATCGTCTGAATCTACACCGTGAGTTAAGTTTCTCGTGTCATTATATAATTTGTCTATTCAACTAGTTTTTCTTATATATTTGTTAACAGTTGTTTACTTTCATTCATTTGACTGTTTTTATTTGGGAATATACCTTTTGCACGTTTGACTTTATTATACATATTAAAAGAGTTATGCTTTGCTTCAAGTTCTTCTATCTTTTCACACTGTTCTCGTAACCATTTTTCATGCGCCTCTCTTATTTTTCTTCTAACGTTTTTCTGAATTTCGAGGTATTTCTCTGGTTGTTGGTTTTGTAGGTTTTTCTGTGATTCATTAATCTTAGTATTTCCTCGGTCATCCATTTTTTGTGCTTGCATTTGTTGGGTTGTGCTAAATCGTTGCTTATCTCTCTGTATTACAGTTTTCATTGAATTTCGGGTCTCTTCAATATTATATATCCCCCTCTTCGTTTACTCTTAATGACGAAGTTTGTCAAATACTTAACAATTTTATTTTAAGGTTATTTGGACGGCCCATGATCTGCTTCGTGCTTTTCCTTGTATGTTCTCTATGGAGTCCACTTTGATGTCACATCCAGCAATAGTTGGCCATCATTGTACCAGTCTACTTTCCTTTTCGTTTCTTTGATGTCGTGATGAAATTTCTAACCCATCTCTTTGCAAACGGCACCCAGATTTTCATAAATATAGTCTAAATATGAATTTACGATAGTGAATCTTCAAGCTCATAGAACAGCCTAAATTTTTGTACTTGCGCAGTATGTTCCCAACGATTGATTTGAAGTTCGGATTTTTCTTATTGCCCAGAAACCTTTGCTACTACGCCTTTAAAGGCTCCCCAGGCTTTATTTTCCGCAACTTCCATTTGTTTCTAAAAATCATCGCTTTCGAAAGGTTTTCTAATGCCAAGACTAGCAAAGGCAGCCTCTTTTAGTTTGGCGGTTGATAAGGCTGGAAATTTGTCGCAGATGCATTTAAAACATTTACTTCCTTTTAGTAAGGCTTTGAGAAATTGCGCCATCAAGCCTAACTTGATACGCAGAGGTGAAAGAAAAACTTCATTCGGATCTATGAGAGCTTTTCGGATCACATTTTTGGTTCCAGGTTCTAATGAAGCTTTTTTTGGCCAATATTTATTTATCTAATGATTTTTATGTCTCTGCTATTCCATTCACACAAAATGCTAGGAAACTTTGTGTATCCTCTTACCTGCTGTCCTAGGAGCATCAGTATTATTTTGAGATCGCCGCACGTAATCCACTTATGATTGTCGTATTTAATTTTATCGAGAACTCTTTTAAATGGACAGAATGTCCGACGAGTATTGACGCATATGTATCATTGTGATGAAGAACAACTTTGAGGCTTCTTTTGGACAAATTTATGAAAGTCTTTAATCGATACTTTCGTACAGAATGTTACATTGAGTTAAAAGTTCACGTGCATTGGTACAGAAGCTTTATTCCCCTTCTTTCAAAAATATGGAAGAAAATCATTTTCTCTGTACCTGAACCAGGAATATAAAGTGCCATTTGCTGGCAGGTTCTTGTCTTTAAGTCTCTAATCAAGCATTCTATTTTAGTCACATGTAAGTCTCGAACAAGATCTGTGAAAAACTCTAGTGCACAGCTATCTCCAGGTTCTCGATGTTATCTTCATTTGGATCACATGTGGAACCGTTTATTTCAGGTAAATTTTCTGGTGCAATTGGTATTGGAACTGGGCATAAAGCGGATTGCATATTTGGATAAACAATTCTTTTTTTACACCAATCGAAGAAGTTACTATCATTACTGTGATTTTGTGGTCATCGTTACACCACTGAAATTTCAAATCTGAACGCTTCTTCTTGACCATTTAACCACCATCTAAGTCCTTCGATACGCGTTTGACCACGGAGAAGAGCAAAAAAATTCGATGTACGTGCGAAAATGGCTGATATCTTGAAACAGCACTGAAAGTTGCACGATGCATGAGTGGCGCGGATAGCTGCCAATAAACATTACATTACATCTTGTTAAGTCTTATCACAACCTGTCGATTCTCAGTTACTCATATTTTTTCGTCCAAGCTGTCGACTCCACGCATTCACGAGCAATGGAGAGCCAACTCTCCCACCGTCTCGTCATTTTTAACCCAAACAACTTTGTACATTCTCTAAGGGACATTTAGAGAGAAGGGGGGAGAAGGGGAGGTTGAGAACCCAATATACCTCTTAAAAATGAAAAAAATAAAGAACACCACAAGTTAGCCTCATATAATCAGCAACCTACGAGTATTGAAAACATGAGTCGATAATACGATTGTATAGTTGCTATATTCGAATTCCTTCGTGCTGAAAAATATTTGAAAGAAACTATAGCGTGGTTTAGCTACAAAATGGACTAAAGCTTACGACGTGATCAAGAACTATAGGAAATCTGACCACCAAGAGGTGCTACTTCACAGAAACCACCAACAGTTGACTGAAAAAAACGTAATTTTTTCCAATTTTATCTCCAATCAGATACATATTATTTATAGAAAATATATAACCTTTATATTAATGCGTTAATTATTACACTTGAAAATTCAAGTTTAATTAATGACATAAAGGGAATCCATACAGCGACGTCTCCTCTCAATCTTCAAATATCTGTGGGCCGTCATCTCCTCAATTTTCTGTTGATTTCAGGTTGCAGAAGTAGTACAATCCATGAATTGGGGCAAACATTTAATTTTAAGAGGTGTTTAATGGCTGTGCCGTGGATTACTTTATTTGCATAGGGAATTTTGAGGTCTTTATAGAGTTTATAATTTGAAACATTCCAGAGTGAGTTGGCTATGTTTGATAATTCGGTATGCTTGTCCCATGGTGGAGTAATGATTCTTCTAGTAAAGATCTTTTCTAGAAGTTTTAAAATTATTGATAGAAGATTTATTTGGCGATAACTTCCAACATCCATATGATTCTTACAGGCTTTGCGCTATTTTAAAGCTTTGGGCCAGTAATCAAGTCTTAATGCAGCATTAAAGATGTATATTAATTTTATTTTTTTTTCGGAGTGACGAGGTCAATTCTTGACTTTTCTTCGAGTTTGGTGTTTTGATTCTTTCGATTATCTCTTTGGTGGTGAATGGTCTAATGTTGTTTTCCTACTTGAATTGAAATAGATATGTCTTGTCTCATTTTCTGGTTATAAAAAATAAAGTTACAATTGGTGTAAGAGCTGTATAGAGTATTGGAGAGATAGTTGTTTTAGGTTTTGTTATTATTTTTGATCGGTTTCCACATAAAGTCATTTTATAAGTTGGTGACGTATGTTTTGAAGAAGTCGTTTCTAATTGATTTTAATTTGTTGCTCTGATAATTATATTTTTGTCTGCTGTTTGGTGTATGCGTCCGTTACCAATGTGATTTAGCTCTTTCCTTTCGGTTATTAATTTTTCAATTCTTTCTAAGGTTTCGCATGGGGAGCGGCTTGTTTGGATGCTTGTTTAAGTAAATTAATTGTCTTATTTGTCTCGAGCTTTATATCTTCTGATGATTACAGTCGGATTCGTAGGTTGGTGTTGTCTTAAATCTTCTAAGATAACAGTTGTAAATATAGTTGCTATTATGGGACTATGATCTGATGCGAAGTCGTAACTCAAAGAGATATCTATGTATACTGGGGAGATACCGTTAGTGATAAAAAAATCTAACAAATTTGGGACCATCTTTGTGTCAGTAGGCAAACATGTTGGAGAGCCTTTGTTTATTTTCCGTCTTTCTGTGTTAACACTCTTGTCCAAGTAAGGTGTGCTTGCCTCCTTCTATAAGTTTTGTTCCCGATATCTGGAAGAACGCTGCAAAATGTCCTGATTTAAGGTTATGTCTTGGCGGGTAGTAGACGGCTGTGTTTTATACAGAAAAATTTCAACTTTAACGGATGTAGTCTGAGTGTGCTTTTTTATATTTGGGTAGTTCCTGGTGTTGAATTATGTTTTTTATTAAGATTGCTGAGCCTCCATGGGCAGTTCCCTCATGGTGGTTCGTGTAGTACAAGTTATAGTTAGCAATATTAAAATAGCTTCTATTCATAAAATGTTTTCCAGTGAGAAGTAATAAGTCTACAAAGTTGTGCTGTAGAACACGCCATTGGTGTTCTATTGGGCTATTTTCAGGAGATTAACCATTTCAATTTATTTTGTTTGCTACCATAGTGAGAACCATGGTGTTTTGTTGCATTTATTGAAGGAACAGCGCTTTAAATTAATTTAAAATTTAGTTAGATATGTCTTTTGTGTGTAGTATTTTTCCTGGTATTGTCGGCGTAATTAGGTTGGTTTGAGTGTAGTGTGCGAGTAATGTTTTACATAAGCGTTGGTGTGTATTGGTAGAACATTTGGGTAGTACATAAAGAGGGTATTGCTTTGGGCTAGGGTGTAGCAAGAGGCACAGCCCTTTTAGTTAGCAGGGTGGCTTCATCCGCATAAAGTGTATTTGACAGATGTTTATTTTGTCTTTTTACATCTTTATTGCTGCTGTCTCGTTCTAGATCAGCAAAGAACATGTTTATCAATTTTTTGGAAATTTTGTGCTGTGCGTTTGTGAGGTTTCTTACATGGTGTCTGTTTAAGTAATTTTTGCTCTATGTATTTTAGTTTTATGGTGTGATGTATGTATTTTATGACTACTCGTTCCTCTTTAACTGGCATGTGACAAATATTTTGCTTTTTTAAGTTTTTGATTAATTTGCAATAAGAGTCGGGTGACTGACAATTTACTTTAATTACATTGTATGTTGTGAATTCCTAATCTGAGACATTACCCTCATTCTTGACAAAAAATTGAGGATTTTTTCTGCTATACAGTAGTTTTTTTTCAATTTACGTTTGTTTGCATCACTAAAAAAGTACTTGAAGTACAAAAATTCAACAAGATGTTGCTGTTGAAGCATTTGTGCGCAATAAGCATTTTTTTACTACTCCAATAAATTTAAAATAATGATTCCATTTTATATTTAATTTACTTACATACTTCAAGTTAATTAAAGCAAACCGTCGTTAAAATCGACATTTTCACAAAATAAGAACTTGTGTTTGGTAAAACGTGCAGGAGATGCTCTAGAGGAATAAAACCATCACTGATAAGGCATCTTATCAAAAACTTGGCGTTTGGTAAAATTAATTTGTGAAAAGCTACAAAGTGGTCAATATAAAGTGCACTTTTAACATAACAATAATATTTATCTACAAACTCAGTAGAAAAGTTCTACTGTATCCGCCGCACACTTTGGAAAATTTTATTCACTAACAATTAAGAGTTACAGAATTTTATGCAGAGCAATAGTCGACAACTAAGGGAAACATCTAAATTATTAATTATTATTGATATCTGTTACAAAAATTAGTAATTTTACCGAGGGGTGAACATTGAAAAACTTAACAAATTAAACGTTAATGGATACTACTTATATAAGATCTTATTTTTTTCTAAATTACTAGGAAATTATCGATACAATCGAAATACCGTCAGTTTGCGATAGAGATATCTTCTTAGCACAATACTATATGATTCCGCTTAGAATTACTAAAATTGTTGAGCGTGAATATTGATTTACATTCATTTCCTGTCGATTCTGATCCACCTACAGATCAATGCATAATAAATGAACAACCAACAAGTTTTAAATAGAAAAAAAGCTCAAAAATAAGTATTGAAAGAACTAGAAAAATAAAAAAATTAATCTCCTTTAACAGTTCAACACAATTCTAGAAAAATTTTGTCTGGGCGACGATTCATCAAATCAATCATAGTCGTATATACAGAGACAAAATCGCAAGAATTTGCGATTATACAACTAAAATATCAAAGCTTTTTTTGATTCTGATTTTTAATGACAATCATTTAAGAAGATGAGCCTTGCATACACAGAAATTAATTGGAAACGAGGATATACAATTTAAAGCTTCCAGTTATTGGGTTTTCAATTTAAATAACCCCATAGACATTTATTACAAAGGAAGCTATAGAAAATAGAGAAGATTAATCATTAAGTAGAATTGAAAATACATTTAAGTCTGATTAAAATGGTTTCCAACTACAGATGCATTACAAAAATATCAATATTGTAATTATAAAAGATGTATTTAAAAAGAAATGTATAGATCACCTTAAAACACGGTTAAAAGAAATTTATTTTTTAAAAAACGTTGGCTCTACGAGCAGGTTGTTGATAGATTTGTAGAGTAGTCACTCTCCCACAGTTGTTTAAAAAGCTACACCATCTGATAAGGCAAAACGACTGGAACTATCCATCCACTAGATGTATATAGTTTTCGTATATGAAAAATGTTGTTTAATATTTTTTAAACATTACATATGAGAAATAATATAATTCATCTACAGTCACTAACTCACAATCAGTTCCTATCTTCACGTTATCAAACTCTTTTCAAATATTCATAGCACAAGAGTGGTCATTTTGTCGATAGATTAGGAGATTTCGAAAACCGTGAACATTTCGGTAAAGGTGAATCATGTGAAACATATTGTGAGATCAATAGTTGTGACAATGTTGCTATAATTCGATATTCTTGGCACAAAAAATGTTGTTTTAAACACTTTTTTAATTCATCCTTTTTCTGCTTACAATCCATAAGGCTTTAACATATATTTCAAAATATTCTATAAGAATGAATTGTCTTTTACAATTATTTGTAGCATTATAAACTTTTTACTGATTACATAAACATACGACTAGATAACTGTGTAATAATTATAAAGGTTTGCACTTATAAAAATAAGAGATAGGGTGTAAGGAGTGCCACGATAACTAAGGACCCAAATGTCAACCCTATCTGCACGAGAGGCGAATACCGCCCGGTACATACTGGTAGAAAAGGAAGAGGACTCTGGAGACCCAGCATCGTGTGTTGTCCCAAGGTGACTAGGCTCTTGCGGCTCGGCTAATCACCCGCCGAAGGTAAGAAGATTCAAAGACGGAATACTGAAAATCAAACTCGGCGAGTAACAGGAACAATTGAAACAGAATATAAATGGCGCAAATGGAAAGAAGTAAAAATTTTAGAAGAAATTGCCAAATATAATATGAAAATACTGGGTATAAACGAAATTTAAAAGCAAGGAAACGAATGGCAACTATTAGATTAATATTACCAACTTATATATTTAGGATCTAAAGAGGGGATAGAAAGTAATACTTAGTGCACAAATCGCCCACAAATAAAACAGTTAAAATCAGTGGAATTAGAAGAAGAAATAACCATAATATAGATCTATACCCCTACTTAAAACTCTACAGAAGAGGAGAAAAAAGCATTCCACTAAAAACTTCAAGTACAAGTGGATAAAGTTAGAGAAAGAAACAGATACGTACTAATAAATGGGGGCTGAAATGTCAGGGAAGGATATAGCATACGGAACAATAAGTAAATACGAAGGATAAGCTGTCCTTAACAATAATGGAAGAAGAAATATAATACACAAAATTACTTTTGAGACAGCAGGAAGAGAAGCGAAAAGCATTAACGTATACGCATACAACAGAAAAGCAATACTAGATGTAAAAGCCATAAAGGGCGCAGAACTCCATACGACCACAAACTGCTAATAACAGACACCAGATTTTACGGTAAAAAAATAAAGATAGCCAAATTAAAAAGACCGGAAAAGCGGACGAATTTAAGGTCGAGCTAGAAAAGACTAAAAAGATGGGAAACGAAACAAGCAAAAGAAAGAAATAATTGGCCTATAGAAAAGAACTGGACAATACTAAAAACAGAAATAGTAGAACAGGCAGTAAAAACTTGCGGCAAAGTGGTACTAAAGAAAAACCATAAAAACTCGGTTCTAAAATGACCTAGCAAAAGAAAAATTAAATATCGAAAAGAAAGCTTGGAATAGATATTTACAAAGTAAAAAAGATTGCTATAAACAGCACTATGTAAATGAAAGAAACAAAGCCAAAGAAGTCGTTCAAAAAGCAAAACAAGGAACAAGGGAAGAATTTGAGAGAATAAATTTAACGGGGACAATGGAAAAGAGTTTTGAAAAGTCATCAAAAGACTAAGAGGGAAATATAAAAGACAGGTATAGAGCATAAGGAATAATAAAGGCATCGTGGAAACAGAAGGAGACAAAATCCTAGAGTTTTAAGGAAAACAATAATATTAGAAGTATAAGAAGAAGAGAATTATGAAGAGGAAGATGAAGAAGAACAAGGCATAGAAATAGAAGAGTTGATAGCAGCTGTGGAACATATGAAACTATTAAAGGCAGAAGGCAGAGATAGCATTACTACAGAAATGAGAAAGTATGGTGAAGAACGAGTACTAAAATAGATAAAAGGCGTATGTCATAAAGCCTGAAAATGGAAAAATACCAAATAACTGGAAAAAAATATAATAATACCCCCACATAGGAAAGGAGACACAAATGATTGCAACAATTACAGGGCAATACGCCTCTTTATAGTACAGAAAATGTATACAAGAATCCTAGAAAAAGAATACGAGAAAAAAACTATGTGAAAAATAAGCCGCTTACAGACCACAAAATGAACGGTCATAGAAAGAAGATTAAAAAGGGGAAATTAGTTGTACCTGGTATTCATACATCTAAACTCAGCTTTCGACAAGGTGTTCAAACAAACAATATGGAATGCATAAAAAGAGTATAAGCAAAAGCAAGAGCGTCCATTGAAGGAAGGAACCTCAAAGCTTTGAAATGGAAAAGGGGAGTAAACAAGGCGATTTACTAGGCCCTCTGCTGTTACTAGTAGTAATAAATCAGATTATTTAAAAAGCAAAAGAACACGATTTAATGTAAAAGTAGGGAACTGGAATTTAGAGCTTTAAGCCTTATATATGTAGATGACATAGTACTGCTAACAGAAACCTACAACAAGCAATAGACAAATGTAAAAGAATTATAGAAAGAAGAGAATGAAAATAAACACAAAAAATGGTAAAATAATGAAAATGGAAAAAATAATACGAACGACAACACAAGAATAATATGCAACGGCAAAGAGCTCGAATAGGTCAACAACTATAAATATTTAGAGACTACAATAAACAAAACTGGAATGATAGAACAGGATATTCTAAACAGAAGGGATAAAGCAAGCAAAGTATATTATACGATAAATAAATTAATAATAACGAAAAAGAAAATAAGCACCCAAACAAAGCTTAGAGTATATAAAAGCGTATATAAAAAAGTATTTACGTAAAAGCTGGACAATGCAGAACAAAACCAGAAGTAAAATAACGGCGAGTGAAATGAAATTCTAAGAAGACTAATCGGAGAACCAAAAGGGACCGCATAAGAAACACAGTAACTAGAGAAAAACTAGGCCAAAAACTGCTAGTCCAGGAAGTGGAGAAAAACAATTTTAGTGATATGAGCACATAGGATGTCAAGAAATAGAGACCCAAGACGAATATTGGAAGCAAAACCAGAGGGAACAAAAAGGAGAAGAAAACCAAGGGAAACGTGGGAGTTAGGTCTAGAAAGGAGAGAGAAGCAACTAAAACAAATACAAAGAATGGAAGTCAACCTAGAAACGGAAACGGATGGAAAATCCGACGCTCTAGGGCTTGAAAGAGGGAAAAACGAAGAAAAGTAAGAAATAAATCTTTTAAAGGTTCTGCTTTTTTCAAAAATTAATTTTCATTTTGTTTTGTAAAGATATCTCAAATAAAACTTGAGATATTCTGGAAAAATGTTTTTAGGGGGAAGGCAGAGGAATAATTTTACCCCTTTAAAGTGAAGTTGAAATAGGTGACGGACACTTCAATGGTGTTCCTTGTTAATATTAGTTGATTACAACTTCAAAAAATTAGTTTAAGCCAAGACTGATAAATTAGCAAATTTAGTATTCCTAAAGGAATTGTTAATGCACGTTAAATTTGTTTTAAAAGTAAACCAGTGCAAAAACACTACCGAAATAACTACTGCAATGTTAATAAACTTTCAACAAGGCGGTGGTACCACATCATAGAGAAAAATTTTGAGTAAATTTATGTACAATGTGGAAGTCATAGGAAATTTTTTTGGTACTTAATAAATCTTATTTCTCTGGAAACTGAACCAGAAGTCTATTTTTATATATGGCATCAATTACACGTGTCTACTGGTGAAGGCCCATAGAATTAATAACCAGCCCGAAACCGAGAGCGTTCCAGAAGCACACGCCGCCACTTTCGCCGAGGCGGATGTTTTGCGAGGGCCGAATAAAAACTGGAAATAACGGCGAGGAAAGTTAATAAATCTAATAAGGCAAGTCTGCTAGTGTTAGACAATGACGTATGGGCCAATAAGCCGGCAATGTTCGAGTGGGCCATGACCGATCGTCAGCTGTTCCCTGCAGCGAGCCCATGCAGAGCCTCCTCTAATCGAAGATCTGTTATCTGGCGAGCCCCGATAGAGACGCGGTCCCGAGCCTGGCCAGCGAAAGCGATCGCGTCCCGAGCATTAACGCGATTATCTGGAGCGCGCCCGCAAAGCCAATTATTTGCCCATTATTGAGTATTAATGGCCGCGCCAGGAAGCAGGTGAGAAAATAACTTTATCGCTGTCGGTCCCGGAATTCGGAATTACTCCGCCGGCTTGCGCTGCACCTGTTATGAGCGTTTTCAAACATGGATCCGATTCATTTGTAAATGAACGCGCTATCGTGGCTTGAATTTATAGAGCCGGCCCGTGTCGGCGCAATTTGTTTCGCCTTCTTTCAAAATACATCAAACGCGGAAACCACGGACCTACGGAGCTCTGGAACAGATTTGGTCTGACAATTTAGTGGCGAATGAAAAGTAGGCTCACAGTGGTGATGTATGGTAGTCTGAAAATGCACAACTTTAAGAGAATTTTTTTGTTTAGTTAAGTTTGTTAAATACAATGCGTGATCGATTAGGGAACATAACACGTTAAAAAAGGATGTTGGCTATCCGAACTGTTCGTACTCCATCATCGATTGATTTACTATAGATTTTTACAGAAACTTGGCTAACTTCTTTCGGAGAACCAAAATAAACAAATAAACAAGGTGAATGCGAAGCCATTATCCATTCCACAAGGTCTTTTATCGAACTAAATCGCAACACAAACAAAGTAATCCTAAAAATTGATTTTTCCTGAAATATATAAGTTCCTTACGCAATGCTACCAGGATCCAAGCTTTCTGTTCTTTGAAAAGTACCGTATTTTATCGTCCGTTGGTGCACAGCAAGGTAGCCCTTGTGGACCCCTCCTATTCTGCTTAATAATTTAATCAATAATTAGTAGTTTTTCTTCTGAGTTCAATTCATATTACTTGAACGATGGAACGAGTGGTGGAAAACCTGAAGTTGTTTTGGATGACCTTGAATTTATTATCAAAGAATGGCATAAATTGGTTTGGAGGTGAATCAATCCAAGTGTGAGCTATACTTCTGTTCAGACCCTGATAGTAAAGTTATCTCTAACTTCTACCGGGACTTCAAAATATTATTGACAATCTAACTCTACTTGGTGCTCCACTGCTCCCTTCAGCCATTCCATTTTGTTTTTCAAAAAAAGAAGAAGAAATCAAACTCCTATTCTCACGTCTTCTCAGCCTAAGCACCCACACAGCATATTTTCTTCTGAAACATTCAGTCGGGATACCCAGACTAACGTTTTTGCTCAGGACAACCCCCTCCAAAACTCTATTACACTACTGAATGGTATTGACGAAAACATCTCAAAATCTCTTGAAGAAATAATCAATATTCAGCTTGACGCTCAGACATCAAGAGTTGCTTCACTTCTCGTATCCTAAGGAGGCATCGGAGTTAGAAAATTATCTACGTCCCAGCCTTTTAGTCGTCTGTGAATTCTGTATTAGAGCTGATTTATTCCATGATGTTATTACCCGAGAATAACAGCCCATGTTTCAGGATACTTAGACTACATCAGAATCTGCAACAGTTTATTAGATGAAACACCTCCCATTCCTTCATGTCAAAAAAGTTGGGACATCCTGAATATGAACAGAATAATTCGAACCTTCAATTTCAGTTCTGAAAGAGATCAGGAGAGATGTCTTGCCTCCACTAAACCCGAACTTTTCTGAATGACAATACTTTCCGAATATCAGTTGCTCTCACATTGGGATGTAACATTTGCGAGCCCCACAACTGCATCTGTGAGATAAAGTGGACAAGTCAGGGTTTCATGGTCTCTCATGTAAGAACAGTAGTAGTCGTCACTCTCGCCACCAGGAACTAAATCATTCAACAAGCCTTATCATCCATTAACATCCCATCTAAACTGGAACCATGTGAACTCTTTCGTAATGATGACAAAAGAGTGGACGGTTTAACTTTAACCCCGTGGTCCTACAGTATTGCTTGGGATGCTACCTGTACTGACACCCTAGCCCTATCGTACATCAAACAATCTAGTGTAACTGCTGGCCTTATCGCAAAGAATGCTGCCAATAACAAGAAGAGGAAATACAAAGAGCTCATCGTCCAAGGATACATTCCTTTTGCAGTAGAGACTTTGGGACCTTGGTGTGATGAAGCAACGGATTTTATCACAAAGCTTGGAAACTACCTTCACCTACTAACTGGAGAGTCCAGATCGAAATCATACCTAAGACAAAGAATTAGTTTAGCTATCCAACGTGGAAATGCAGCTAGCATTATTGGAACATTTCCTAAAACTATTGATCTAGACGAAATTTTTATTTTATAAATTTGTTTTTCTTAACTTATGATGTTATTAGCAAAGATAGTTCAATAACATTTAAAATTGTTAAAAAAGTAAATAAATAAAAAATTATACAATTTTTTATTATACAGTCTTGCAATTTTACCAGCCTTATTTTTACCGTTTTTTTCGATTGTTTTTCTATCTTTTTCGAAAATTTAAGAAATGATTAGTAGCATAGCCGTTGTAGAGATCTGCAAACTTATTGACCTCACCCTGGTTTGAGCCTCACTTTTCCAAAAGATCTTTAATTGCAGATGTCGGCATTGATCCTTTGTCGGCTTGCTTTCTTTCGGAAAACACTTCTTGGTGAGTTTCTTGGTATTCATCATTTAAGAATTTTCTGTCGTCAGATTATGTTCCATTTTGAGCTCTTCTTCTCTTCTATCTCCCTGAATGCAGAACGGACACAGCTTTTGCCAAGCAAAATTCAATTGCAAATGAGCCAGGTAGCTTCAAGAGTATAAAATTTTCTTTCCAAAACGTTTTTAATGTTATAGTTGAGGAGTACCGCTATACTCCAGAACACCGGGGAAACGGCATACGATAATAGAATTTCTTTGAAACCCGCAAATATTCTCTTGATCCATTGGTTGAATCAACAAAGTGGTATTTGGAGGGGGAAACTGAACTGTTAGCCAGGAAAAGTCTTCCAACAAATTATCTTTAGATTCTTTTTGGTGTCCTAGTGCATTATCCAATACCAACAGTGCTTTCATTAGCAATTAGTTGGTCTGAACGTAATAGTTGATGCTTGACGCATAAACATTAAACAGCCATTCTTTGAAAAGAATCTACGTAACACATGTCCTTTCATTTGATCTCCACATCAACGACAGCCTTTCTCTAATTATTTTCTTCTTGAGTGCCTCTACCACTAATGCTATTTTCACTTTCAATACCGCAGCCCGAAATAGGGATCTCGTACTCTTTCCAAACCAAGTTCGCAAATTCTTAAGCCAGGTTATTCGTCTTCTTCCACCACTTCTTCTACCTTTAGATTTTTCTTTTTTTTGGATTATTAGTTGCAGCAACTGGTACTTTTTATTTCGCATTATGTGTCCTCGATATTCAATTTTCTTTTCTTTATTGTATTTAGAATTTCTCTGACCTTCCCCATTCTTTGTAAAACTGTTTCATTTTGTATAAGTGAACCCAAGATAGTTTATGTACATCTACATTTCAAAGGATTATATCTTTTTAATCGATGCTTGAGTGAGCGTCTATGTTTCAACACCATAACATTGGACCATTCTCATACACAGTTGTAAATTTATATCGTGACAGCATAGGATGATGCTCTGGCTTGTTCTATTCAACTCTTGATTTCTCATTGACACTGCATCCCAGGTATATATACTTTTCCACTTGTTCCAGCCGTTTTCCGTCAATTAAAATATTAGTTAGCACATTGTTGGCCTTACTTATTACCATGACTTTAGTTTTTTGTTTATTTATGTTTGCGATTACTAGAGTTATGTACATTACTTAGAGTTTGTAAATTGGTCTCGTTATCGTGCATATCGTGGGTTGTTCAGTCTTATCTATTTATGTTAATTCCTCCTCTATATTTTCTAATGCCTCTGTAAATATCGCTTCAGAGTAGATATTAAATAATAACGGCGACAGAATGTCGCCGTGCTGCACCCTTGCATTATTTTAATCTGTTCCGTTTTTTCTTCCTCATATTTGACGCCCGCTGTTTGGTTCCAATAGAGACTCATGATTATGCGTATGCCCCTATTATCTAAGCTGACGTTGGTTAGAATTTCCAGGAGTTTTTCATGTTGTACACGGTCAAATGCCTTTTCATGATCGACAAAACAGGCAAGCACGTCGACATTTATATCTCTACATCGTTCTGTTAGAATCTGTAGGTTAAAGAGCGCTTCTCTGGTGGCTACACCATTCCTAAATCCAAACTGAGGTTCGGTAAGGATCGCTTCACGTTTTTTATATATCCTGTTGTGGATTACTTTTAAGAATACTTTAATGTGTGACTGAGTAAGCTTGTGGTTCGAAAACCGTTAGATCTTTTAGCATTTTTTGTTTTTGAAATTGGTACAAACGTCGACGTTAACCATTCATTAGGTATGTCCCCTGTTTCATATATTATGTTAAATAGCTTCGTTAGAACCTTTATTCCTGGGTCGTCAAGCAGTTTTATCATTTCAGCGTTTCTTTCATCTGGACTTGTGGCCTCACCACTTTTTGATTTTTCAATTGCATATATAACCTCCTCCGTTGTTATATGCGGTCTGGAACTTGCGTCTGTATAATTACGATGTGGATTTCTGTTGTCGCTGAATAACTGCCGTGTATGTATTTTCCAGGTTTCCATCTTTTCTTCTTTGTTTAGTAGTATTTTTCCTCACTATTTATTAACATGTTGGAATTTCGTGGTCTGTCCTTTCCTGTCACTTCTGTAATTTCCTTATGTAGATTGAATGAATTTCTTGACAAGTTCTTCAATTTCACTACATTTCTCACTTCTCCTTAGCTTCTTGTATTTTTCTCCTAACTGCATTCTGTATATGTTTATCTTTTTTTATATTCACATTTTTTATTTTTTTGCGATCTTCCATGAGTTGTAAAATCTCATTTGCCATCTAGTCTTTCTCTTAGTTTTATTTTCTGATTTTATATATATTTTTCATTGGTTTCTTCAGGGCATTCCAAAATGTTATTCACATCGTTACCGTTTATACACTTCATTTTATCTTGAATGTCATTTTCTAGCCTTTTTTTATCTCTCCATTTATATTCTGATTTTGCAGCTTTTTTCTTTCAATTTAAATACGGTTAGTTTTCTTTTTAATAGTTTTTAATCTTGTTTTAAACTTTGCAACCACCGGGTTGTGATCTGAGTCAACATCAGCTCTGGAGTATGTTTTTACCTCGTATATGCTGCTTCTAAATTGTTTATTTACGAGTAGGTAATCTGCTTGGTTTCTAATTATATTATTTGGGGTATTCGTTGGAGAGGTCCACGTGTAATTATTGTATTTTTTTAATACTCTGGGTTTGTCAGAACAATAGAAAATAAGGCGACTTAAGCTCCACTACTAGTGTAAGCTCCCAAAAGTAACACCAGTCAGCTTTTCATGGATTTATGCCCAGAAATATTTTTTTCATCTTTCTTGATGTTCGCATGTATTTCCAAAATAAACCAATTCTTGAAATTTGAGAGAGAGTTTTTTTTTAATCTGTACTATCAGACTTACCGTGCAGTACTACATGTTTAATGTCAGATCTTCTTTTAAACTTTGCAAACAATCTAGTGGTAGCCTTGCATTTTACCCGACACATCCAGGTAATAATCATCTTTTTACAACCCCAACAAATTCATTTTAGAAGCCCATGCAACCGCAAGAACACCAATTAAAATACCAAAATATACTACTTACTTTGCTAATTATCCGGACGATACAGCTCACGCCAGTTCAGCTGTAATTATTAAAAATAAAATTTTCATTACCAGATAGAGCCTTTTCTCGCCAACAAAATTCAAAGCGCAAAAATAAAACTAGAAGTTCTTCCTTATCCCCTGGTTGTTGCGTCTGTTTATAATCCACCACGACATCTTATCTCAACTGAAAAGTTTGTAGAATTCCTACTAACCCTGGGCCCAAAATTTGTTGCAGCGGGGGACCAAAACCCCAAAAAAAACGGCTTGGGGCTCATGAATTACAGCCCCCGAAAGGACGTAATCTGTTCCCCACAGTTCAATGAAACAACTATAACTACCTTTCGAATGGTGAACCAACATACTAGCCCTGTGACGTGTAAACTGCCAGATTTACTCGACCATGCAACTACCAATGGCATAGCGAATACTTACCAACAAGCTAAATCTAATTGTGATCTTTCCTCTGATCAATCATTATGAGCATCAATACGACGGTTATTAAGAAGGAACCCTCTTAAAATTTTGCAATAATTGCGTTGTGTCAGAAAACAACTAGAAAAAGAAATTAATCTTAGTATCAGAATAAAATATGCCCAAGGCATTGACGAGGCAACTAGCACTTGACTACAATTATATAAGAGCCACTCCCGAATAAAAAAAAATCACTTGCAACAAACAAAATTTGCAGGCACTTGCAAAGTTTCATTGTTGAGAAACGGAGGCCAGAGAACTAAAGATAGACGGAACAAAACGTATTACAACCGACCAACACATCAACTACAAAATGCGCTAGCGAAAGCTCGCAATAAAGCATTTAGAAAATACATTACTAAGCTTTATCATGATGACAAACAACAAAAGAAGTTCAAGCGGCCAACTATAACAATCCCTCCTATCAAAAAGCCCAACAATAGCTGGGCCAGATCCGATACCGATAAAGCCAATACTTTTGCGAAACACCTAACTGACGTCTTTACAATGCCATAATCACAAGATAATGCTGACAGTGGAGAAATTAAATCCTTCCTTGATGCAACGTGCCAACTGTCGCTGCCAATCAAACCCGTCACATCAATGAAAGCTGCAAAAAGCGCCCAGATATGACTTAATTGTTAGCGAAGTGCTGAAAAGTTTTCTTAGTAAGGCCACAATATATAATAGCACGCTTCGACTCTGCTATTTTGTTAACCCTATCCAACTACAATTCTACATACCAATAAGCCTCCTACCCTCCATTTTCCAAAATCCTTGAACGAATTTTACTCAAGAGTCCTAAGTAAGCTGTAGATCTAAATCAACTTATTAATAAATAGCATAAAAAATGAAGGTGTGTACCCAACGGTCTTTCTGAACGTAAACAAAGCCTTTGATAAAATATAGCATAGCGGCTTGTTATACAAATTTAAATTGCACTCCCTCAATCAGCTATACTTACTACTCAAGTCATACTCTTCAGACAGAACCTATCAAGCCAAAATTATATCCATCACATCATGTCTGGAGTTCCACACGGCAGCGTTCTAGGACCGTTACTTTACACATCAAATGCTCCAATCACAGGATACACTATACTTGCTAAATTTATGGACGTCACAACCATTCTCTCACTCAATCAGTCTCCTAAACTAGCACTACAACATCTCTAACAACATCTTGACAACAAACTGGTTCCATAAGTAGAAATTACGGTCAATACCGACAAATCAGTACAAGTAACCTTTACCACGAGACGTGCTGAATGTGAGCAAACCAGCATTAATAATGCCCCAATCCCAATTAAAAATGTAGTGAAATACCTTAACCCAAATCTCACTTGGAGCTCGCATATTAAGACTAAAAGAAATAAACTAGGCTTAAAATGAAACAAATGACATGGCCACTTGGGCTCTCTTTATCAAACAAGATCTTACTGTGTAGGTCATTCTGAAGTCAATAAGGACCTACTGAGTTTAACTGTGGGGTTGCGCTAAAGCGTCGCATACAAAAATCCTTCATAGGTTTCAATCCAAGACCTTCTGCATGCTAATCAATGCTCAATGGGATGCAAGCAATGACACTTTTCATAACGACCTAGGAGTCTTCTGTGTAAATAGCGAAATCAAGAGGCTCTCGACTAAGTACAGCGACAAATTGGCAGAACATCCTAACCAGCTCGTCGATTAGCTCGTTAACCAACCAGACATTACAAGAAGACTCAAACATTGGTTATTAGATCTGGTACTACAGCCCAACTAAAACTGCGATGGCTGGAGCTCCCCGCATAACAGTTATATTCTATAAAATTTAGTGTTAAGAGTAGATTGTAAGTATGCAGTTTAAATTTAAAAAAATGTGATAAATGTGGAGCTTGTTTCTTTAGTTCTTCGAAAATGTGTTTAGTTTTCTCTTGAATGATATGACATCTCATTTAGTTTCCTTTATTTATCCAAACTGAAAGCAATCTTTTTTTTTCATAAATGGCACATCTTTGTTTTTAGTTGAGTCTTCTTGATTTTGTATTTCTTAGCTAACATTGTGTCCACTGTGGATCCGTTTGAGCCATACCGCCTAACATATTCTGCCCATTCTTCACCTTGGTTACGATCACTTGCTTGGTTTCTATGGTGCACACAGTTTTTGTCGCTCCACTGTTCGTAAAGCCTGGAGTATTAAGAGTTTCCTTATATGTAAAGTTTGCATATGTAGTCTAAACATAAAAAATCTAACGAAAAAGTATTTCTTGTCCGATTTTCTCGCAGTCCAAAGTGTTCTTTAACAAATTACCTGCAGTAGTGTGCTGCAAGTGAAACTAGCCTTTCTTACTAGGTGTTATTTCAAATAAAATATAACATAATCTGTTAGAAACTACGTTTATTTGCACAGTGAAGTAAACATTTCTCGTTATAGAGAATTTAAAAAGAATTTATGTGAAGGCAGCAATATAACATATTTCATAATCTCGTATATAATTATAAATTTCTAATTTGAATTGTTGTATAAAAGTAACTATCTAAAATTAATTTGTAAATCAATTTTATAGACATAGATGACGTAGAACAAATATTTAACTTTAATAAAAATTAAAACAAACATTTAGCGTTAAAAAAATAAATACAAAGACGTACTAGAGAATTAACTGTAACGAAGAAACTATAACCAAAGTGATATAATTCTAAAAGTTCGTCGGTTAAGAAAATAAAATAAGGAAACCACGACCACTTCAAATGAGCAAGTACATCACATTTTACGTATTTTTACTAAGTTATAATTGGACTAGATAAAAATGAAGTGTTCTCGTAACATCAGTAACGTAGCATCCAATAACAGGTTCAGTTCTCCAGTTTCTGTAGAGTGCAGTTGTCAACCATGAAAAAGTAACAACGCAACGTGTGTAGCGAAAGCGCCGTGAACTACCTAGAAAATCATGTTTTAGGTGGTACAAAAGGGGTGTAGAAATATTTCAAAGAAAAATAAATACCAAAAGGTATATTGTACGATACACTGGGAAGTACGAGAGTATGGGCGAAGCAAAATGAGCAGCCATAATAATACTAAAAGTTATAAAAGGTTTCGAAAAGGAGTATAAAAATTCCTGGGTTTCTGAGTGTGTAGTAGCGACAAAAATCGGTTTGGATTGATTCATCTACTGTTTAAGAGAACACAGTTATAAAAAAATTTTAAGAAGAATTACGGTTTCAAAATATTTAGAACAAAAATTACGCATTTACAAAAATTGCAGAAAGTTGCCTTGAAATTACGCCAACATTCAGAATTAATTCTAATCATAAAGGTGGAGACCTGGCTCCTCATGATCTATCTGACCAAGTTTTTACATTATAAATCAGAAAAAATGCAAATTTGATAACAAATTAAACCTAACCCGAAACATCAAGGCAAAAGTGTAACTGACTGGTTCCACCGCCGCCATGTGGATGTCATGGACTGTCTGAACCAAAGTTACAATCTCAAAATCATTAAGAACTTATAGGATGAGATAGAGGGGAATCTGATGAATCTGCAGACATCAAATACGGATGAGAAATTGGACCAGCTAAAAGCGGCTCAGAGAGGTATCCAGCAAAATAACATCTACACCCTCATAGACCAGGTAACAAGCACTGATTGATGGCTTATTTTTATTTATTGCTTGTTATGTCTTGTTTGAGAAATATAGCAGACCTGTCTTAGCCATTTTGTTTTTTGAAATGTTGTGGTCAGCTCCGCTCCTACCTTTACTGTTGCTTTTTGATCTTTACATAGGTTTTGCATGGCTCTAAAAAATGTTTTATTTATGATTCTGTCATTCAACTCTCCTCATAGCTTTGATTGGGGTACATTAAAGTATACTTTTGCTACATCTAGGAACGTTAGGTGTAGTTCTCTCCCAGTCTCTAGCTTCTTCTGTATTAATAAAGTTAGACTAAAGAGTTACGCAAGATCTTCCGGCCCGAAATACACATTGTTCTTTGACTTGTTATTTGATGTATTGCTGCCCTGTCAATTCTTTCTCTACTCTTTTAAATATTTTACCAAAGACATTAGTTACTGCAACTGCATGATAGTGTTCGCCTTAATTTCTTTTTCCTTTCTTATATGGTACACCGGTGTTATGTAAAAAATTTTCCATTCCTCGGGTACATCTTCATCATTTTGTATAGCATTGTTGTTTCTTCTTTAACTAATTCTTCTGGTATGATTCTTGGTCCTGCTGCTTTACCACATTTTAGTTCTTTAATACCTTTTCTTACTTGTTCTTCCTCGATTTCGATATTTCATCCGTCCTTACATAATTCGTTTGCTTGTGGGCTGCGTGCCTCTTTCATTCTTTCATTTCTGTACTAAATAGTCTGCTCTTTTTCCTGTGCTCTACTCTCACATTTATTATTGATCTTCATGCTTCCGATATTGGTCTTCCATCTATGTGCATTTTTACTTTTTTACATTTCTGCTCCCAGATTTCTTATTTTTCCTTTTTTATTAGATTTCTTACTCTATTTTGCTGCTCCCTATATATTTATAGATTCTTATGTAGTTTTGTATTGAACCATGCGATGTACAAGTCTCTTTTGTAATTGATATCTTCTTTAATTTCTTCGTTTATCCAATAGTTAGGTTTAGTTTTTTTAATTTCTTTTCCTACACCTTCCATCTCAGCTTTTTCAATAGAATTGTTAATATCTTCATATACCTTTTTATTTGTGTCTTCAAAGTTTTTGTTTAGGTAATTGTTTAATTTGTTTTGATATAAATGTAATGTAGTAAGATGTTTTAAGCTTTATATATTATATTTTAATTCCTTAGCTTGGTTTTTGGTATTTTGCGTATTATTTACAGCATCTTGTTTTTTTTGTGCGAAAACACTATTTTGGCTTTAACTAAAAATTGATTCGTTCTACAAGTAGATCCTCTTTAAACTACGACATTTAACACTTCCCCTGTAAAGTGCTGCCGAGTTATTATACAGTCTATTATTGACTTTCTATTTTTAGCTACTATACTTGTGTATCTCCTTATGTTTGTAAAATCCGTTGTTGATCTAATCTGTCTAGTGTTTCCTATTTCGCAGAGTACTTTGTCCAACGTAGCGTAGAACTCGTTTTAATATTATTTTCAATATTATTGCAGTTCTTATCTTTGTTTGGTGCACATACGGCTACGGTCGTCATTATATACTTATAACTATCAAGGTTTACTTTTATAATATTTTCCTTTATGGTTTCCCAACTTTTAATTTGCTTTTTATTTTTTTAATAACTATTGAAACATCTCTTTTCCCTCTTTAATCTTTAGCGACTTCAAGTCGTATATGTATGTACTGTTCTATTTCCTCTATTCCTGTGCCTTTCTTTTTGGTTTCTATTGGGGCTATTACCTCCATATCCACCTATGCCATTTCCGTAAAAACTTCTTAAATCTTATTTGATAGGCCTTGGCTATTCCATAATTTTTCCCTTTGCTTGGCTCGTCTTTTCTCCGTTTTTTAGTACTGGGCTTTTTTAAAACTGGGTTTGGATAACTCCAAGCAGAAACTTACCCCCGTAACCGCCGGGGCTCTCTCTAGCCGAGGTGTGTGTTACCGCCCGGGGATTATTTATCCTTATTTTTTTCATCCTGCTTTTAGCTCTCTTCACCCTTTAAGTTTTGTGCGTCAGAATTTTTAGACCTAACGCCACAACCCCCTAGTGGAGGACCTTTAATTCAGCCCCCCACTCTGGATCAGACGGTGTTGACAGCCGCCCACTGTGGGTTAGACGCTGCCTGAGTGCCTGTTGGCACAATGAACTTATAAATAATTGTATCACGTACGCAAAGCACTCTGTAGGAACATCATTAGAACAACACTTTAAAAATTTGTTAATGATACTAGACACACAAAAAGGCTACACAGTGCGAGACTCACAGATAATATTGAGCGTATAACACAGTGTTGCCTATCAACCCCAAACATCCACTAAAAGACAATTTCCCCAATTGACAATCCCTTGGCATTCGTAACAACGAATTTTTAAGCGGGACGTATAGCATTTTTCATATAAAGTGCAGTTGGTTTAAGCTGTTCAACCCAAAGACAGACAAGCACGAATAAGCAATAAGGTCAAAAGTTCTCAAATCTTGCTACAAACGATGCACATTTTGTGCAAAATTTGAATGAGTGGCCAAGCACCTCTTTAGTTAAGTGTATTTGTTAATAAATAAAATTGCTGGTTTTGGGGTAGGGTAAACTTTAGATTAATATTAACGGAGGAAAGACCACTGCATACTACAGCCCGTGTAAAGGTTTCGTGTACCACAAAATGCTACCGCATTATTGGACCATATATTTTTGAGAATGAATAAGGCAATATACTCAGATTCTTGACGGGGAACACCATAGAGCAATGCTGGAATTTTTCTTACAACAGTGCTGATTATAAATTATGGTTTTAGCAAGACGGCGCTGCAGACAATAAATTTTCTAAGCTGGCGCTTAAAATTGCTTTGCCTTAAGAAATGGTGGTGTAAAATGGCCACCGCGTTTACCGAACTTGAGGGCTCCAGATTGTTTCTTTAGAGAAATCTCGAGGACGAAATTAACATTAACAATTTCCTTATAATTAATTAATGTCTTCAGAAACACTGACAGGTGTTTTTGAAAATGTGATTGGAGGACTACATGCTTGCGTTCAATAAAAAACATTTGTTTAAATATAACTTTTTGTAAGAATATATACTAAGACTAGACAGACGTGTTTATGTATATACAGTTTTACAGTAGCAATTAATTAGCGTGGTGTTTCGTGTTTGTTTAAAAAAATTCTATGCATACACATTTCGAAACTTCTTTTCTGTTTTTTGATAAAATCAACGCCACCGCTGGCAATTAGAAAAATTAATACATTTATAATTTTCGAAATTATTATTTGCGGCAGATAATCATTAACAATAGTTATCTTGGTCAAAACAGCCTAATTAGAGTTAAAAGAGTGTACTAAAAATTTTGGTAGCAATGATAAATTTGTCATTTTAAAATTCTGAAGTTTATAGTTTATTTTGCTACAATTTTATATTAACACGGAGCTTACATGTGTAAGTCTATAAAGTGCATAAAAAAATGTTTGTTCCCTTGGTTGTTTTTATAACGATAAACATAGTTTCGGCTTCCTTTAATATCCTCCAATTTTTTACGACTATCGAATCTCAAAATTACTAATTTGCCTTCGTTTTTCTGATATTTTCTTTAGCATTTTAAAATATTTTTGTGCTTGGTACATATGTTAAAGTGAGAAAAGAAATTCGAAACTTTATATGAGTTGTCAACCATAGTTTAAATTTGAGTTTTCTAAAGAGTTGAAAAATGGCTAGTTTCTTATTTTTCATTATTTAACAAAACTTATAGAATTCCATTTTATGTTGGTAAAAATCTATTAAAAACAGTAGCAAATTCCTAGCATCTATATACATAAGGGTGGAAAATTCGGTTACACATTTGTAAACTCTCTAATATCTAGCTATTGATGTTTTGCATATATTTTGAACAGCAACTTCCATTATCAAGGTGTATCGCACAATATGCTCTCGAGTGCTCTCATATCTGGAGCAAATGCGAGACTTAATGTTTAATGTCACAGGTTAGAAGCTTCAAACCTTCATTTTATATTTGCTTCAGTTTTGTATTTTCTGTTTTTAGCACGATTTAATGTAGAATATGAGAACTTTCATATAAGGTCTGAAAATACTGAACACCCGTTTAAAAGGGCACGCACTAAATCTCTACTTACGTTTTAAATGCGACAAACTACTTATTTGCAAGTTTTTCAGTATGCAAGTCGGCCTAATTTGCACATTAATTTAAAGATTTGTTAAAATTAAAAGAGGATAAATTTAAAAATTTAATTTTACAAAACTATCTTTTGGGTGTCTTTTATTTTGCGTTACTTGTAATGATGGAGGTATTTTTCTTTATGAAAAGAAACTTAAACAAATCCATGACTTAAAAAATTTTCTACCAATTCTGGGCAAAAAATGTGTTTCTGCTTTAAGACACGATCTAGGAGTCTTATTCAATGATAATGAGAATTAATTAGTGTTATTTACCAGTGAGGTGGAAACCGAGAAGTTGGGCAACCTCTCTGTATCCCTTCCTTCAGAACGGTGCTGCAGTGCACAGACTTTAAGCTATATTTAGATACTCTACCATAAAATAATAATAAAATAAAAATATCAGTCAAGGTGATACCACCATGAAGAGGAAATGCCTTGTTCGCAGAACAAGTATTCAAAATTGTTACTAATGCTGCCTGACATTCAAAACTGAAGAAAACGTATCTAAGGTATGCTTAGCATTGGTCAAAGAAATAGTAATGAGTAAGGACGATCTACGCTACCTTTTGTTATTAAGTTTTTATTATATAGACTCCACATACTATCCGAATACGGCTCTTTTTAATTTTTAAAGTCAAACAACCATCAAAGCGTCATTAATACTTAACACTAAGAAGTTCAAATAAGAAGAAATGGGTATAAACAGCTCATTAAAGCAAGATTTGCAAAAATGTTGAAATTGTTGTAGACATTATATACTTTGAAAGTAATGAACATTAACCTGTGAATAAATTTGATAAACAACTTAGGAATAAAGAATTCTTGTTGCATTTAGAACAAGACAAGTATGTGAAAGAAATTTAATTTGATTAAGTTGAATTGTCATTTCATAAAAGCAATAATAGACTTAGTGTGTCGAAAAACTAAGCTTTCTCCTAGTTCATATGTTTCATTACAGACTACGCCCTACATATGTAGCCAAAAGGATTGGAGTCGAGGCTGAAGGTGGCTACAATTCGGAGAACCAATAGTAATACAAGTTGCCTAGGTCTTTTCTTGCCTTGTGGGCTGACATGTACTCTTCCCAGCGGCCACTTTCTCTATCTAGGGCTTATTGATGTAGCTGCCGATGGTTATCTACCACCTTTCTCAAAAAGTATGCCGCCATGGCATTCATTTCGTTGCTCGCAAGCTCTAGCGCCATCACACAAGCGGAAAACTTTGTATGCATAATGATTGACACTTTGGGGGTATTTTAGCAAATCCAGTGGTCGTTTCGGCAATTTGCGTTCCTGTCCTGGATGAAGTGCTTGTGCGTTTAACTTCCTGTCCATCTTGTTCTCAGTCAACAGTTGGCGGTTCTTTTGCCATGTCTCTCGTGCTTTGTTCAGAATTCTACTTAATCTTCTCTTTACTTCTCTTGGGATTAAATCTGTTGCTGTGAGTTGTCCTAGCAGCAGTTAACTCCTTCTGTAATTCTTAGCTGTGTCGTAACTTTTTTGTGGCTAAACCACACAATAATTTCTGTTGTCGATTTTCCGATGCGAAAGAATTCGAATATAGCAGCTCGGCGTCTCGTTATGTAAAGTTAGTTGGTTTTATTATCTAATAGGTGGTTGCGCATACGTATAAGAAGACATACTTTTGGTTTTTACGCAATACAACCCAAAAAATGTACCTCAACGACTCTATATAGGCCTTACCAATTAGTAACTGCCTTCCAGTTTCTTATACCTAACTTTCTAACGACTTCGTCTACATTTGCTACCATTTTTCTTTGACCTTACCCTTCATTCTCTTAACACAATCTGAGGCATTCGATCATCTAACGTTCCAAGTAACCCAACCACAGTAACTGTTGCTGTTTCACTAGTTTTTTGTAGAATCTTTTTATGCAAAGTATATATCTTACTCCGTCATTTTACCACCATAAATTTTTCTTGATGGCTTTCTCTCAAATGTTTGTTCTTTACTTTATTTAGGCCCCATGTTTCATAAGCAAGTTACTGTCGGTCTAATTATCGTTTTGTAATCCGTGTTTTCACTAATTTAAATAGGCGCTTTGAATTTAATTTACTCATTCCCAGTCGCCTTATTACCTGTAATCAACACTACCAAGTAAGCAAAACTGCTGACTTGTTCAATGTCCATTTCCCTTTCATTTTGCTTTTCATCTTCATTTCGAATACTTTTAATTAATTAATTTAATTTTAATTAATTCTTCGTTATTTATTATTAACTCCAATGTACCTGAAGCTCTCTCAGTCCAAATCATCAACATAAGCCAAAAATTGGTGTGCCTTACTATCGATCCTTGTCTATTCAATCCTCTTTCTCTTACTACTTTCTCCAGTGCTGAATTATACAAAATTGTCGAGAGTGGATAGCTATTCTCAGTTTTTTCATAACTTAATAAAGCTATTGTCGTATAACAGAATCATATGCCTTCTTAAAATCAATAAAAATAGTGTAGAGTACTCCGTTATGCTTATAACAGTTATTTTGGATCTGTTTTAAGCCGAATCTCTGATCGTTTATAATCTTTTTAGTTTGGAGATCGCATTGATACTCGCCAATTATTCGTTCTGTATATAGTTTTAGCTTGATTGCTGTACAATGGTCTAGTATTTCATCCATGGTATTTAGTAGTGTAACACTACTATAATTTTCATTCACACATTGTTATAACACATTTTTTCCATTCTTCTGGTATTTCTTTTTTATACAAATTTCCACTATTAACTCATGCAATCCCTTTGGCTCCTCTTCTATATTTTATTATTTAATTTAATTACCTTTCCTTTTATGATACTGTCACATTATCACCTCGATAATAAGATAATAATTTTCGTCAAACCTTCAATTGAGCAAAAAAATTTTTTACCTATAAATCTCTCAAATTTGTCGTTTCTAGATCATAACCATTTTTACCAGCAACTTTTTTACCTGTATTACCTTTAAATACACTTTGTAGACTAAGTTGGTTTTATATTATTCTCTGAACACAATGGTGCACAATTTACCAGCGGCCCTAAACGTTTTGCTTTATTGATTCCAACTTGTCATAAGGATGTGCGTGGAACAAACTAGAAAATGTTTAACAGGAAATAGCTGGGTGTTAAAATGTCCTCAATTCAACAAAAGAGGCAAGAATATGGCAAAACGCTAATAGCATCTGACTTTATTGTCAGCGGCTAATAATGCTTAAGATATAAGATGCAGATTTCCTTTGCCAATTTGTAATTGGCGTGCACGGACGGCTAATAGCCGGATTATTTATATTCGGCCTCTCGGCGCAATCCCGTCCGGCTTTTTAATCTAATTAACTGAAATTTATGGTATCGCAAAAAACTCGATCCGCAAATTAGCGATCGTCTGCGGGAGAGTAAGTGATCAAAGCGAGCTGTTAATTGGTACCTGAAGTCCAATTAATTCCGAAATGCGTCGCCGGCCGGGCCCGGCGGCCGCCTCTTTATTAGCGTAAATCCGAGCTCCCAGACCGCTGCGGCGCATTCTTCCGATGACAATAATAACGCCATCGACCGGCTTTATCGAACCGCGATTGCAGCGGCCCAGCCGAGCTGCCGTGGGGCGCCCCGCGGGCCGCGCCGTCGCCGCCGCTGGTCCGTTGCTGCAGGTTATGGCTATCAATGATAAACCTCGCCGCCTTTGATCTGCCGGTGCCGACAAGGAATACCACGCCCAGTCCTACACCAATATTGGCATTTGATCCCGACAAAGCGAGGCGCTTTGAATCACGGATTTCTTGATTTTACACCTGTAGTTTACAGTGATATTAGCCGGCACACGGGCACAGTTAGCGATGGACGGGACCACAGGTGGGTGCTGCTGCTGTTTGCTCTCGGTGTTTGCTCTCTTTGTGGCGGCCTGATAAAGTTCACGGCGATGGAATGCGTGTTTTATAGTGTTACGATTCACTTCGCTTCCTCTGATTTCGGGATTTATAGGGCGTTTCCGGCCGGGGTGGTCCTCCCCGATCTGGGAACCCCGCTCTCCGACTGCAATTGTACCATCGCATGGGCACCTTGTCCGGAATTTATGGCTTCGCCACTTCAAATATGTGCTTAGAGCGTTTTAATAAAAACGACAAATGTATTTTGTAGCACGAACTCTTAGTGTTCATCGTTCCACTTAATCATGTTAAAATTGCCTCAGTTGAACGATTCTTGGAACACCACTCATAATCCATTAGTTTCGTTGCTTATTACTGGAGCACAGAAAAATGTGCATGCACATTAACTTATATGCAAGATTATGATTTCATGGATCTATTTGAATTAGACTTTAAAAATTTATTTTTTATTCTGCCTATAACTGCATATATGCATATATATATACATTAATATATTCAAAATTGCGTATTTTTAATTTCACTTAGTTTAGTCATTCCCTAAACAAACCGGTAATGATTAAAGGGTGCATAATATGATTTAACCTAGCAAACGTATATCTTAAAAATGTATAACCCTAAATCAAGATTAATCTCTACAAAACCTATCATTAACTACTTATTTACAGATAAACCAAAATACTGGCTTACAGACATAAACAAGATCTCAGACTACTGGATTTCTTTGTTCTCAAGAATGCAGCTATAAATTACATTACCATTAAAGATAATTTGATCCTCTCATCTTATCATAAACCTTAAATACACATACGTATATTTAGCTGATGCAAATATCTCAGGCTAAGCTCGTTAAGAACCAATTGGATAACATTTTACAGTTTTATAAAAAATAATCTTAATCTCGCTAATATATTACTTGATCATATTAGCAGCACGACTGGTTATTTTATTAGAGTAGTACAAGAAGCTGTAACGAAATCTACAGCACTTAAACTCCTTGGAATGGAATATACTAGTAACACCCTGTCATTTTTGAGAGAATTAATCGCTTAAAAAGGGGGATTTAGATGCAGTTTGTAAAGAACTCAAAATATATTGATAAAATTGAGTATAAAATTTTACCAGGCATCTAAGAACAGTTTTGCAAAATATACGTAATACTCTAAAGGAGAACTACTACAGTTGGAGGACTACCAAGAAGTTTAAGAGACCCATTAATGATATTCTTCCTGTAAAAGTGATGATACTTAGGCGAAAACAAAACACTAAAATGTTAGTGTTTTTGCTGAGCATTTAACCGTCACACCATTCACAGGTCTAGAAGAAAAGAATTTATGTAAAGCTGCCTCCTGTACAAAATTGAATTCAATGTGCTTATCCCTTACTCAGTCACTAAAAATAATTGAGTACCTACGTTCACACGAACAAGGGGTAATAATGGCGGTCTTCTAAATCGCAATGGTTGCCACATCGCCTCGCATCAGAGATGGTGCGCGACGACCGGGCGTAGAGAGCAAACATATGAGAGCTTTAACCTTCTTAGTTTGCAGGCCGAGCTTTCACGTGGAACGTTAAAGCCTTACCACTATTTTATTCCTTATTACATTTTATTAAATCCTATCTCAGTAATCGTAACATCTATGCACCAGATGTAATCTTGAAACATGCTCAATATCCTTCAAACAAAATGTAATTAAATAAAGTGTTTTGAGTGTTCTCCTTTACCTTATCTTCGCGGTTGATATTTCTACCACAAATAACACCTCAATTGCCACATTAGTCTATGACACGGCAGTTGTCGCTGTAGACAGGCATCCACAAAATGCTGCTGAAGTCCTACAAATTTATCTTGCTCTAGGATTGACCATATTTGGCCATTACAAGTCAATCCAGCCAAATCAGCCTAAATCGCCTAATGAACTACTAGTTACAAACCAATAAGTAAAATCCTTAGGACTGACAATGGATGAAAAGTTGACTTGGAAACCACATATAATAACAAAGAAAAC
Source organism: Sinelater perroti (assembly GCA_036346155.1). Taxonomy (NCBI): domain Eukaryota; kingdom Metazoa; phylum Arthropoda; class Insecta; order Coleoptera; family Elateridae; genus Sinelater; species Sinelater perroti. The sequence continues at coordinate 1,150,775 of JARFIY010000336.1, forward strand.
ATAAAGGTGAAAACTTGCAACAGAAAATAAACTCCTACTACGACATATGAAGTTCAGTTACGGGGGTATGTGAAGCCTTTAAACATAAGTAATTATTTAGTTTAATTTAAAATCTTAAAAATGATGTTAGTTATAGAGCTATGCACAATGGCTTACTAACAAAAGAAAATATTCGTTGACTTACCACCGACTACCCAGATAGACTCGCAGTATACCTAAACAAACAAATTGAGAACGCCCACAACTAAAATACTGTAATAATCTATACTGCGGTGGTTAGACCACTCATCTTACTTAGAACACCTTGTAAATTTGTTTTAACTGTTAATAAAAGAATATCATGTAAAATGTCTTTATCACAACATTATTAACGGTATCAAACTCAAGCAGTTGACAACATGCTCTGTGTAGTAATTGATTAGTCTAGAAATGCAATAGAACACAGATCAGCAAACACCAACTAAAGTGCAAAAATTGTCGAAGTCTCGTCAGACGATTAACTTAAGGGACGAAAAACCTCGATTGAAAAACACATGGTATATTTTTAAGAAAGATTGGCACGCATGGGTTTATATCTCAGCTTGTATAGAAACTAATAAGCGCAAAGACTTATCAACACTTAGAATGCAAACTGGAAGAACGCACAATGAACTAACCGCGAAAAAGTTTTTAAAGTTGTAAAAAGCAGAAGATATTATTTGTGGCTCAAATAAAGTGAGAGCTGATGCATTTTATTCGACATTCATTTTTGCAGAATTTTTAAAAGCAAATAAGCGTGCGTCTCAGCAGTGACCAATAAAAATCCAAAATCAAACACTGAAAGGCAATAAATAAAGACAATAATAAACCACAAAGTACAAGGTATCAACAATAGGAGTACTAAGAAGTAATGCTATAATTATAGAAAAAGATCATCTTTATAACCACGGTGGGAAAGCGGCGTGAAATCATCATGATAGAATACATTAATTTTAGGGCAGATAATTCGAAAATTGAAAGGAAACAGGATAAATAATAATTAAAATTAAAAAATAAACTTTTTAGCTATAAAGATCACAAAAAATGTAACGCTTGTGATGTACTCAAATCACGTTTTCCTAAAATTCAAACACACTTTCCATCTAACCATAAATCAAACTAATTTATTGGTAGAAGGTAATATAAAAAACCATCTAGACTACAACAAAATTTAGATAATAATTTAAAAACTACCAACATTAAAGATCTCTACTGGCAAATAAATGGCAGTACTAGAGAGGCAATTGAGGAAGATTTTTAAGTTAAATTTAGTGAAATATAACAAAGGACTTTACCTGGAGCTATAAATATATAATTACAAAGGCCTGACCTTAAATAAGTTTTCTAAAATCAGATGAAGATAGAATAAACTACAGAAGGTCAATTAACATATCTTTAAGAAATGGTTTTAAAAGTATAAAACAGATAAAAAGATATTAGAAATCAAATTCTATCCTAAGAAACACAACGGCTTAAAAGGTGCAAAGGCTAAATCTATGGCTAAGAAGGACGTGATAATGGGGAAGATATCAACGAGAACTAAAAAACAAACACAGGAATACTTAGTACAATCGCCGGTTACTTATCAAGTGGAAGGAAGCTGCCTAACAAAAGACAATGTTATTAAAAAAAAATAATATGAAGATGACATACCTTCCTTAAAGGTGCGAAAATGGAGAATATATTTGAAAATTTTAGATGTGTAACCGTACATTAAGGCGAGCTTAAGGGAAAGTTTTTAATTGCATTGATAATATGTCTTGCATGACACAACCTACTGAAAAGAGTTGATTAATGATAAAGGGCTTGATTTGCTATTATTTAATAACACCTTATGTCAGCGTACCCATTGATAAACTATAGTAAATATCAGAGAAAACATTAACTAATAATACCACAACAAGTTGGCAATAAATATCTACAGATTGATTCAATATTAAGGACCACAATTGTAAAGCTTTGCTGCTTACTAAGCCATTATAGTTCAAGACAAAGGTGGTTTGAAATATATGAGATAAAAATTAATTTGTCTATTTGAACAGAAAGTAAACAAAGACGGCTGATATAAAATGTGGCGTGGCCAAGATCCGAGTTCTTGTTTACACGGGGAGGTCTGTGCGTTCGTGCAAGCATGTCGGGGCCGTTCTTGCTCCTTGCAGAATGGACCGTCAACCCGCGGTACATCTGGACCCGAGCGGCCGCAACTGAATCATCAAGCCGCTGCTTTTGACGCACAATTGCGCAGCCTACGAGTTGAAAACGCACACGCAATCATTGCCGAACGAACTAAAAATTGTGTCTGCTAGGGCTTCGATTGTAAGATAAATTCTCCAACGCTTCTGATCCAGGAAAAAAGCTGATCCAGGGAAAAAGCCAGTTAAAAATTTATACGTTTTCATATTGCCAAAATTTGAAGGAACAAATTGTCAGCCTGGGACTCAATAAACATCTTTTTGCGGGGCAGCCTTCGTAGAATAATACAATCACTGTGATTTGAATAAGAATTTTAATAAAACTAGTTATCATGTGCATAATATTATGCCGTAAAACCACATAGAAATAAAACTAATAAACTAATAAAAAGTGAGAACAAGAATTACAAAGAAGAATTGTAACAGATGCTTTAAATTCTATTTTATAAAATACATATACATAAAAATTAAGTTAGAGGAATATTTATCATTCAACTTTGTGTTACCCAAATGTATAGTATAGCAACAGAAAATAGGAGTAATGGAGATTACAAGCTACAAGCCTTTTATAAACACCGCTAGAATACAATAAGAGAAGGTTTAAACACGGTGATATAAATAATCTTGAATCATAAAGTAAATATACCAAGCTAAAATGTTTCATTTAAGTTCTAAGGCCTCTAAATTTTTTCTGAATAATAATAATTTACCTGAGAAGGTTGAAACTTCTGTTACTTCTCAACGTACACATTTTTACAACGTCGTCGCCATAGTGTCATGGCTGCCGAGAACACTTCTTTAGGGCGTGTTTTGCCCACTGGAAAATCTCCGGTGCGAAATAGCTCTATTGGAAAGTGAGCGGCTACAGAGAGTGTCCCTCATGGTCAAAAATTTATAGCGGCACGTGTCCTGAGAGATTGCCACCAGCGCAGCCTATGTTAGTCGGTCAGCATTCGTGGGACCTACCTTAAAGAAACTTTCCGCATTTTAGGCGATCGTGCAAGATGGACTCCACAGATCCTACAAATATGCCAAGTTTAGAGGCGATATCACACAAACCTAATCAACGTTTTCCATAGCAATTTGCTCCACTCACCCAATTATGGTTTCGGTTCGGCTAGTTCGAGGCTGCTCGCTACATTCTTGAAGCTTGCGTACCTTTAAACGCATATTTTTAATATCCACAACACCTTCACTGCATGTCTTACTCAATTGGCGATGAAATTAGATAGACGTTTCACCATGCAAGAGGAGAAACCGATGACTACAAGTTGATCTTGAACACTAAACGTCTCCATTTGAAGTATACTCACTTCAATGGTGGTAATTCAATCTGCGTAGATTGTAAAGTTCTACCATCTACATTACACATTTAGAAATAATTCTTTCACTTTTTTTAACCTCGTCACCTCGTAACATATGCATTAAAGAATATCGAATACCACTAAATTAAAACGTATATGCCTTTGAAGTTATTGTAGATACTAATCTTTTAGTAGTAAACACATATTTACTAGTTGTGATTTATGATTCCAATGTCTTCATCAACATATAAAAATACATTAAACGATGGCTGAAGGTCATTTATACTAGTTAAACTTAACTCATTTGAAATATCACTGTCAATGGTGGTAATTTCAATCTGCGTAGATTGTAACAGTTCTACCATCTACATTACACTTTATTATAATTTTTCTTTTTAAACCGTCACCTCGTAACATAGCACATTAAAGAATTACTTTTATAGCACTAAATTACCACTGTATATGCCTTCTGAAGGTTATTGTAGATACTAATCTTTTATTGTAAACACATATGTTACTAGAATGCTTATTTATGATTCCAATGTCTTCATCAACATATAAAAATACATTAAGCGATGGGTGAAGGTCATTCATACTAGTTAAACTTAAAAAAAAATTACTGATTTATTTCATTTGCAGTTACATTTTTACATAAGCACTTTATTATATTTTTCTTTTATTCCCCACTCTCTGTCAAGCACATAATATTACTTTTATAGCATATTACCACTGTATATATCTTCTGAAGGTTATTTCCTTTTTTGATATATGGTTAGAATGCTTATTTGTTAATCAACTAAAATGGCGGTACTCTGTGGCTGAAATCAAGGAAATTTTCTACAATTAATATAGAAAAATGAAATCGATTCATCTTGAGGTTTCAATTATACATGTTAAATACTTTAAAGTATATTAAAAAAAATTTAAAAGTTGATGTAAAAATCTAGTGAAGTACGTAGAATTTTGTGAAAATATTGAATTTTACAAAAATGGTGTCAATTTGAAGGAAAAGTTAATTTTTTCCAATAAAATCGGTCAAAAATCGCTCATAAAATTGTTAATCTTTTGTCAATAGAAAAAATCTTACACACTTCACTAAAAAAATGTCACTATGAAGCTACTGTTAAAATTTGTACTTGATCGGTTGAAAATTGAAGGCGCTAGTTGGTCCCCGTCTCGAAAAATGTGGATTTGAGAAAAACGGTTTTAAAGTTCCCAGTGTTAAAATTTAAAGGAAATTTGTTGTTCACCTTCAATTAAAATGTAAGTACTGGAGACATTTAGTGGCTGATTTGAAAAGATTAATAAGTACCGACAGTCCGTAATATATTATTAGCCGCCAAATAAACTCAAAATTTAAAAACCGATCATTCGAAGCTCGCCTCAAATTACCTGAAAATCGGCCCCATGACTCGAGTGAAAAAATTGAGTTTTCGACAGTCTAAAAAATTTTCCCACATATGCAAGTTTTTGGATATCACTTTTGAATAGTAAAAGAAGTGTTTCAGCAGATAAAAAATTACAAGGTAGTATTCCCCTTAAATAACATTTTTTTATTTTTTGGTTTTAATAATTTTTGAGTGTATTTTTCAATACATTTATTTTGTTAAAGAGAAAATGTACACCACAGAAAAACTAATTAGACGTGGATTGTATGCAAAAGTCTGTTTTTACGTTAATATTTTAAAAATTTGGGGCGATATCCTTGTAAAAGAGCTCATCCTAACAATTTTTAATGATTTTTATGCTGCACACCTTTGCATATTAGGTCAACTATTAATTTAATACTGTGAACAACAAAATACATTGGTTTTGAATAAAATTTAAGAGTGTTTATACCATTTAAGTTCTTTTGAGATTTTCAGTTTTTTTAAAGATTAAAAATAAGTGCATCTGTATTTATGTTATGTATAGGTGTAGTGTATACAGTATTTTACAGGTTGTATAAACTGAGCAATTATCATTTAATTGGATAGTAAGAGTTAAGAAAAATAAATAATCAAGAAAGACAAAAGCTCTTACTGGAGATCAGCCGTTTCATGAGCTTGAACAAAGCAACGATGATTATGATGATTAAGATATATGATAATGTTTCTACTGACACAAATAAATACAATGTAAAGAAACTTCATAAAAATTGAAGTGATTATGACTACTATCCATTAAATGATAATAAAGTTGTAAACTTAAAGATTCCAACAAGTGACCGAAACTACAGCAACAATTTAGATACATATCTAAAACGTAGTCTATCAAAAGCAAGATCTGATTAAGATTTTTGCCACCATTTTCGTATTTAGACAATGCTTTTATTTAATTTATTTCAATTTTCAAAACACTTCAATACAATGTTTACTTACATTCAAACATAAATGATGAAAAATAAAAACACTGGACTTCATCGAAATAAACACTGTAGTAACCGAGTCTCAATAAATAAAAGCGCAAGGCCAGTCACTTTTTTTGTTTTACCGTTGATTTCAAAAAGTGTTTCACTCTTTCAAGATCGTTTTCCAGTGCAGTTAGTAACAGCCACATCTAAAAAATACATGGAGCCATTTTACGGTGGAGCTGCAAAATATTCCACCTTTTGGTTTGAGAACTGAAAAAATTATTTTGTTGTTTAAAAAAAATTCAACAGAGTACTTGTAGAGCCAACTAGTTATAAAGCGCAAATAGTTGGCCAGAGCACTTACTTCTTATATTCTGGCTTAAAGATCTTTGTAACCCAGACATGTTGCTGGCATTGTCGTAGCTCTGTGGTCTATAGTTAGTTAGATTCTTCTTCAGCCTTGTAGCGCCCAGTATTGAGCATAGGCCTCCCTTTTTGGGGGGGATTTGGCAATTAAACGCCACGCTTGCCGGGCGGGTTGGCGAGTGGATAGTGAATGTACTTTTTACGACCGCCAAAGGTGTTTGTATGACGGCCGGAGAGCATTAAATGTTTTTGTCATTGCCGGGGTTCGAACCCGGAGCCGCCGTGCGCCAGTTTGGCAGGTTGAGGCCCTTACCTCGCGGCTGTCGTGCTCTCTGTTAGTCACTAAGTTAGTTAGATTAAGACCTACAAAGTATATTACCGACCTTACAGTATTCGGCATCTTTTCACCTTGATCGTGACGGCTAAGAATAAAAGTCAAAAATCGTCCGAGTAAGCAGCACGTAGCGTACCACAAAAGATAGTTGCTCTGTGTGCAATACATCGAGCGTTGAGTCCACAATTATGGAATAATACTTGGCATTTATAATCTCTGCCTTAACAGTTGCACTTGATAAGTATGAAGAAATACCTATTCTTTATTTGCAAATTTTGCTACATATTCGACTATAAAAAAATGGACTTTTCAAATATTTTTTAAGTGGCATACCGTCTTTCAGGTATTTTAAAGTCAGGAACATCCTTTCGTTAGCTGTAATTATAAACCACCAATTCACTAAATTTATTATTTACATACTACAACGCCGGGTTATCGGGTGATGTAACTGGTTCTACTTCTTTGAGAGTATTTTAAGAACTCTGTGAGCTTTAATCCTCTTGCTGTACATTTGGTGAATTATAATTTGGGCTTAAAGTCATTGAAATCTATATCAACTATTGTAATTGTTGCCAATTTTGATATTGTTTTGATTATAGCATCCTGCCGTTCAAGGAACGTTTCTAAATTTTGCTCCACTTGTTTTTTAAAAAGTTTAGATCATTTTTGTTGCATCTTGTCCAGGTTTTATGATGAATGAAATGTGGATTAAATAAACCTGCAAAGCTTGCAACGCATAGCGAAGTAGTGAAGCACTAACGCTGACCTTTGTCCAATCAGTTTCAAAATCACTAGCAAACAAGCCTTTTGGTCACCTGTCGATTGGTGAAAACGGAATTTGGAAATTCCCAGCCGCTCTCGAGTTTTTGCTCGGACGGACGGATGGACAGACAATATGAAGTTAGTAAGTGACTTCGCTTCGCTTAGTCACTTCATTACATCACGCAGCCATTTAAGTCCATTGCAGGACGTAGGCCTCCATTGAATTTTGCAGTTTTGCAATTCAATGGGAATTTGGCAATTAAACGCCACGCTTTCCGGGTGGGTTGGCGAGTGGATAGGGTGCATGGAGGATAAGAGTATGTAGATTATGGGTAGGACTAAGGTTGGGACACGACTTTTCCCCGGTGTTAGGAGATGGAGAAGAGTCGATGCTCGCGTAGGCAGGGTCGCTTCCCTGAAGTAGATCTATCCTCTATTGGGGTCATAGAGGATTATCTACCCGCTACCCAGTTTCGTCACTTAATAAGCTGCAATTTAATTCAAAACTAAATTAATTGAAAAAGGTCTGCACAACTTTATTTATATAATTATAAAATATAATACTATTAACGGTTGATATAGCAACAGTAATTTATTTGGGTCATTGTTGTTCGCTTTAAGACGTTTTCTAATTGACTGCCGCGAATCCTCGTCTATTTCACTTTATGTTCAAACGTTCAGAACGAATTAGAAGATTCTGAAATTGTTGAATAATTTCTTCATGATATGTTATTTCTGTTACAATTTTTTTTAATTCAGCAAATTACAATAAATGTACTTCAAAGTTTAATAGTTATAACCTATTTAATGTTTAAATCTAGATCCTTGCACACTAAAGTGAAGCTTACCTAGGTTATGGGTTAATCAGGCCCTATCTAATACATGGCAGCCCGAAGAGATTATTTTTTAAAATTATCTCGTTATCAGTGTGCAGGAATCGAAGCCACATTTCAGTTGCAAGTTAAACTTCTTTTTAATATAGCGGGTGGTTTCAACCTAAAAAATGTTGAACCATTCGTTCGACTGTTGGTATTAGGAGGCGAAAAATGCCTGTCATTTTTGTGTTCATCATAACTGCATAATTTTATTACAATGGGGGAAGACAAATTTCTTTACACTCTCTACATAATGATAAGTTAGAGAGTAATTTATATATTAGAAAAATTTGTTTGGAACAAATCAACTCAGATGACTACATATCTTTATATTAAAGTTTTTGAAAACTTTTTGATCGCTCAGTTAAAATTTAATTATCGCGTTAACTTATTTTCATATAATTATAATTATAATTTATGAAGCTACATTGAATAAATTCAAGCTAACCTGCAAGTGAAAATAATAATTGTGTAAACATGTAGTCTGGCATAATCTGAGTCGCTGCTTTGCTGGCCCTTTGGTAGCAAACCCGAGTTATGTGGAAGTTCTGTAGCTGAAGGAGCGCAGGCCAATTTAGCGCAAAACGGTCTGAAGCAGTTAGTATTATTTTTGTACCCTTTTCTTAGAGAGCATAATATTAAGTGCTCTTGATTTGTTTTTCTTTTTGTATTTTTGGCTTTGATTGTCCAATGCATTAATAAGCAGGAATAACTATATAACATTTCTACTAACTTGTGATCTTAAATGTTTTGATTTTTTATAGCTATATAAAAGACACAATTTTATAAAAAGGGGTGACCCAATATTTCAGAAGTCAATTTCAAGTATTTTAGATCTGATCAAATTCTGAGGTAGTGCATCAGCCAGGCCTCTAATTTCATCTAAAGCTAATTTTATCCTAGAACATCTTGTAGTCTCTTTGTTTACAGAGATTCGTTGTTTTCTTTATTAATTAATATTTCTTACTTAATGTGTTTTTTAAGTTACGTAGACAGATTTTCATTTTTTATAATTTCCTAGATTGAATTGGCGTGTAAACCTGAAATTCTACATAACTAACGTAGATATAGGTACAGCAGTTACAAGTTAGTCAGAAATAAGGACACGTTTAATTACATTATATGATGACTATCTTTAACTCCACTAATAAGAAATGACGACAGGTAGGCAAGAGATAACAAGTAAAAAGCAGATGCTTTTGCAAAACACCTCGAAAAGGGATTCCAATCGACTGAACAACAAGGACAAAAAGAACAGAAGAGTTAGAATAAAAATTAAGGAAGGCAAACTTTGAGAAATCCCCAAGATTTGCTCTAATCGCAGAGGCAGTAGTAAAGCAGTTATCTAGAGAAGGGATAGTAAAATTAACAAACTTAATAAATGCAGCATTTTGACTAACCATTTGGAAGATAAGACTAAAATAATTATGATACAGAAGCTTGGAAAGCCACCAAATGAAACAGCATTGTATAGACCCATCTCGGTTGTTTAAATCTAAAACCAACAATAGAAAGAAAAAAGCAACCAGCTTGGTTTTAGAAATCGATATTCTACAAGTGTATAGGTTAACAATTATCATCAAAAAAGTTCAGCAATATCTTGATATAGTTTGGCATTAACAATTAAATCATAAACTTAGAAAAATACTACCTGGACAATTTTTCGTACTATTAATGTTTTAGATTGCAGATAGAGTATTCAGGATTGAACAAAAAGGCAAATACTCCTACTTGTGCGAAGTTAAAGCAGTGCTGTACACCAGTAATACCACTATAACTAACCAAGTAACGACAACCATTTTCGCAGATTGCACTACAATATTTCCAAGAGAAATGACACTATAGAAACAAAAATGTGCACAGTAAATCATGAATGAGAATTGAAAGATGGCGAATAAAATTAAATGACAGCAAATATGTAGATGTCAATTTTGTGAACATTTACTTTAATCTTCTCGGATGAAATGTCCACATCGCCGCCAGACCTTATTATGGTAGACGTTTCTCTCAATGCCTGGTTCAACTCATTCAGAATGTCTTGCACGTAGCCGCAATTCAAGTATACAACCCATCCACATTTTGCCGTATGCCAGTTCCAGGTGACAAATCGCGAGATGGGTAGCGCTAGGCTCGTCGCTAGAGAACCGCTCCCAGGCGACGTAGTTTTTTGCTCAGTACCGCTGCCTCCAGGCCGCGGACTTTAGGAACTCCTGGTACTGCATCGCCCGCAGACTTGACCTGGCGTACAAACCCACATTCGTCGGATTAGACTCTGTCGATATTTACTAACACTAAACATCATCTTACCACATGCTAACGCAGAAAATCACCTGCGAATAAACCTGTATGCTAAATTACGATGGAAAAAGCACGCCAAGAATTAAAAAACAGTTGTTAACTATGGGGCTGTGCAAGTAGCATTAGTAAAATCCAAATATTTTTTTAATCTAGGGAAAAAACTATATTAGAGAAAATAAAGCAGGAGATCAGGCTTTATGATCATGTAAACATCGAGGCTCTACAACTCCTGGATAATGCAGAATTAGAAAGAAGACTCAAGAGGATAGACCCATTTGAGTTAGTGTGGAATGACGAAAATGTCAATTTAAAACCAGAACTGAGAAGACCAGCGATGGGTGACATCTCATATAAACGTTAGATTATAAGTTAGATAAGAATTGGTGATTAATTTTTAAACTAAATTTTGGCTGCAGAAGATGAGAAGGTACAATTGCAAAGTCAGATTCTGTAAATTGGAGAACGATATACAATACTAACCAAACCAAAAATCTCCCATAATTAGAAATCGATGCATCAGCAGTAGTACGAGGCTTTCCGATTGTATACAATTGTTCCTGCACTTTCCCATAGTCAATGATAGTAATGATACGTTGAAATCACGTCTTGCCATTCTCACACCTTTACGGTTATTCAGGTATACAGGTGCAACTATAACTTGTAACTGCGCTATCTTGACTAACGACATCCAGACACATGCAGTTGTAGGTTTTATATACCATCCACTAGTTCTCCCCACAATGTTTAGTGTGCACTAAATTAGTTTCACCGTGTAACCATATTTTTTACTCGTCCAGTTACTATGTTCTATAAAATAATAAAACTAAATATTTTAAAGGCACTTACATAATTAAAAAGCTATTTCATGACCCTATATGAATCAACATGGAACATACGCTTAATACATTGAAGCTGAACTAGTTATGTTTGACATCCTTGATACTTTCTAAATTCACCCACTTAATATGTATGGTTCCCGCAAGACGGTGTTCCCAGTTGAATGCCCGCAGATGCAATTTTCGATAAAGCCAACTTTTGGCAAATACCTGCGCGCATTAATATTTGGGAGACGTCCTCGGGTCCTTTATTGGCCGGCGCGGCTCCTTTTTTTGGTTTTGGGTGAAAACCCGAGCCGCGCCGAGCAGGTGGGTTACGGCGGGCGATTCCCCGAAAAGTGCGGAAAGTCTCCACGCCCGTCACGTCCGTTATAGCGGCTTCGATTTGAATAACAATCCGTACGAAGCAATGACGCGGTAATCGTGGGCGGCGCGTGTGTTCGCCGCCGCGGCCAAATAAGCCATAGCGCTATAAACATGAGCGTAACATCGTCAACACACGATAAACAAAATCAAATCGGTTCATTCCATCTCATAGCTGCACGTAAACCCGAGATGGCCGTATTTATTTTACAAATTTATGGGCGAAGATCGCATCTCGGTCCGCAATTATATATGTGATGTATGGGCTGGTCTTGGTCGACCAGGAGAATGCTACCTGAATATGTTATTATAGCGGCCGTATGGAAGCGGAGTCCGTCTTCTTGGCCAAAGGAAGCGACAGCGGTCGCCCAGTTCTACCTGCACTTGACACATTTATTTTTCAAAATAATTTATTGGAAACTATCTACACATCTAATTACGTTTACTAATTATAGAAATATGCCAATGCTGGAACAAAGAGGCTCTTTCCTCTTTTCTTCCAGAACTGAAAAAGTATTTTTAAAGTAGTCCAGATATTGAATATGCAAGAATATGGCACAATGGCCACATATATATTCTCTGCGGTAAGGTAGAATTATTGTATTTCCAAAAACATAACAAATACAGTTTAAGGTCACAAAAAATAGTCTTTGGGACTTGGCTGTGATTGCAAGAGAGTCAAAGTTAGTCAAAGATTAGCAGAAAGTCATTAAAAAAGACAAGGCACACATTTTAGGAGCATGGAGTTTACTACCTACATCCCAATAGTCCAGATCGTCTATATCTGCGTGCTTTCGTTGAAAATATCGCTAATTCTCAAGAGGTGCAAAAACCATATATTGGGTTATTAGAAAAGATACACTTGACCTAAGACTTGATAAATGTGACCAACTGAGTACTTTTTCATATAAACAAAGTGTTGAATAAATATCTTGGAGAAGATAGTATAAGGATATTAATTCATATGATATAACCAGTTATATATATATGAGCTTCTTCCACCTCTGCTAGCAAAAGTTTCTTTGGCACTCTTTGATCTTCCATACGTAGCCCATGGCCCATTTAATATTTGTGTTTTCACCACTGCTAATATATTAAGATCTGCATATAAGATCTGTACTTTTTGGTTAGTTTTTGTTCGCTACTCCTCCTCCCCCCACACTTTATTTTTACTATAGATATGTTGCAGAACACTTTTTGCTCGCATAAATAACCTTTGCCCTTATTACATTTATATACCCTTAGTTTCACTTTCCACGATATTTTTACATGTGAGTAAATTTGTCTAAGTTACCAGATATTGCTCGTGGTTTTGCTCTTTCTGATATCTTTCTTATTTTTCTTTTTCTGTGTTTAATTGCTTACTTCTGAAGGCATACTTTATTCTTTTGCCTCCCTTAGAGTCTCTGAGGCAAACCACTTTGAGGTATGTTGCCATATTTAGAGGGTTTAATAGTCGTAATCTTCTAGGTTGACTGGATTGCGGGGATAGGAAACTATAAATATTAATGGGAGGATTATGATTAAAACCTAGTTAATCTCTATAATAGGAACTGAAAGCGAATAAAATCGAGTGGTCATGGTTGTGTCCATAAAGTAGACCTATCTTCCATCCGCTACCCTGAAACTCACATAACCTTGTTCTTGGTTTTTCCTTTTAAATATTTGTATTGACTTTTTATAGATTTGCTGTTAAGCCAACTCCTCTTGCCAGTTAGTCACTATAAAAAATAATTTTAGGTTTCTGTTTTTTCACATCTTCAGTACTTCTTAAAGTTTAGGATTGGATTCTATTCACCTAACCGCAGTTATCCTGTGTTGCAATTCTTTTGCAGAAGTGGGGTTTCTTTAAAGCTCTCACCTCTTCGCGTAACCCACATTTTTCTTCGACGAGGAAGGTTGTGGGTTTTGGATACATAGTAATTTGAGAGAGCCAGGTCAGGCGAATTTACTGTGTTTGAAAACTTGTTTAGAAGAAATAGATTCCAAGAACATAGTTATTGACATAGTACTAAGAAGATATTCTTCAGACATGATTATATTCAACACATCTGTTTGTAAATAAACGCCTCCCTATTTTACGAATTTGATAGATAATGTTTACTACCGCAAAAGTTAAAACTGTTGGAGTCCGGAAACTAAGAAAATCGCTTGCTATGAATTGTCATGTTACAAAATCATTTCCTTTTCTATGTAAGTAGAATCTATCTGTCTCTCTATCTGGTAGCACAGTACGTTAAGGCTAAGGCACTTCGTTTTGGTATGGATGGATCCATATTATAACTTGAGTTACAACTGCTTACTTAAGTGAGTTCCTATTAAATTCAAACAAGTCTTAATTATGCGGTTGTATAAAGTTCGATATTTGCTACATCGCCTTATATTAGAAATAGTGCATGATGATCGGACCGTGATAGCGCACACATAAAAGCCTTTATCTTTTAGTTGGCAGGCTTTACTCTCTCGCATGACTAATAGAGTTTTTCACCATTTTTTGTACATATTTACATGCAACATTAAAAATATGTTTTAATATTTGAGGTGATATCTGTTATTCTAGAAAAAATTGAGAACACAATAATTCAAATTATAACAGTTGGGCCAAACAATACCACCCCAACGTTGATCCGTTTTAGTGTTTTTTATATTAAGTTGACCAAACGGATTTCTAGTGTATCATTTTATGCGGATATTTTTTTCAAGAACAATACAGTTCTTGTAAAAAGTTTTGCAGCCAACCCTAGGAACACTTCCGGCGTCTCCCGAACCAAAAATCATGAAAAAGGTTTACCACCTTATAAACTAACTAGTAAAAAGGCCCGTCCCAAGGACGAGCAACCCAAGCTAAATATTTGGTTTAGTATTTCGTCGACAATTGTAGAAAAATGAGCCAATAATTGTTTCATCAGCCATATCTAAGCATGATGACATTCGTTCGGCTGTATTCGGTTTCATATAAATCAAAGTTGTGTCGCATGCGCCTACTAACGGCAAATTGGCCACGTAGTGCACGAAACACCGATAAGTGACCCAAACTGTCTAATTACTTAATGATAAAATGAGTTATAATGTTAGTGACAAACAAACAAACTTACGTAGTTACATTTTTGCAGTTTTATATTGTAGATGAACAATAATTAAATTTTAAATTAAAAAATATGGCGCATAGACCGACAAATTACTGTATCATGTTCAGGTAAACATCACCAGAGATAGTTTGTTCCAAAAAGTGGCCTTATAATGGGTAATGGTGATATGTAACTTCTTATAAGTTCAAATTCTTATTAACTGAGCCATTTAAACTAAAATGACCTCATTGCTGCAAACAATGTTTGGTAAAAATGCCGGATCTTCCTTCTAGCTGCCCAGATACTGTTTACAAAACTGTTTTAAGTCAACAAAGCAGTACACATTCATTGTCATTTAAAAAGCGAGTACATTCTATCTTGTATATAGGTGACGTGCCTGAAGTTAGTTTATTAATTTAATTTTTTATATTCTTAATTCACATCTACAGTTCTACTGCAGCACTAGCTTAGTTAGAAGATTAGATATACTTTCCTAGCCAAGTGTCAAGAAAATGCAATAATTAAAAATTTATAGATTTAGCAGATATGACACAATATATAAAACATTTTTTTTACCATATATGATGAATGAACGAACGCATTACCGTGATGAAGTTGCCAATAGAATTTTTAATTTACTCGTGCTGAATTCATTTGCACTATTTTCGAAAATCTTATAAATTATTCAAATAGTTTTTATAGGCGAATGTTCCAGCATTTTATACATTTTATTCAAACTCACTACTCTACTGCTCCATTATTGCAAACGCGACAATCACGCAATTCACCTCGATTGATTGACAGTCTTACAATGTTGTTAGATTAACCTCATCTAACTCTAAACTAACCCGATCAGTAGAGTCGTCCTCATCAACGCATGCGCATCACAGTCCACACTCGACGGCTGCCACGTTATTTGAAAAATACTTTCTGAACAGATTCGTATGTGACTTGCATAAAAGTATTGTACCTAGAGGCGTTCCCGATTTGATGATCAAGTTCTCTGACATTACTTAAGAATTTCGAAGCATAATTTGTCATAATATGACTAGCTTACTATTATAATATTTATTTTTTATTATCTTTTTCCGCATTTAGACATTTTATTTAAGCGAGAATCGGTGAATATTATTACTGTTATTTACAGAATAACTAAAAATTACTTGATGTCATGTTGTGCCTTCGATATAATTGGAATTAACCTAATTAACTAAAGAATACATGACTATGCCAGAAATATGAAAGCCTTTACATCTATACGCCAGACACCTCAGAATGTTTTAGCAAAAACTTAGCAGTTGTAATTTTTCTTTGCAGCAAAGGTGTACTAAATTATGTAGAAGGTGTGTGTATATACATTTACGATTATATTAAAATAATTTTCTTTCATTTTATGATAATAAATTGTCCTTTAATCATGATAGATACCGAGAAAGAAATAAGAATATCTTTACATTCATTGTTCAACTCGTGAATAATGTAATTATAAACTTATAATCCATAATCGGTTTATAAACCAAATTTTAATTATTCTCGTAGGGGCAACTGAAACTATCTAAATTAAAAAAATTTATTAAAAATAACTTGATAATTAACAAAAATAATTTTTATTCTAAAGTAATAGGCATAGTCTGGCAATTAATGCACCAGGTTTTCTGCTTCACTTCTCTCGCAATCAAATACTTAATATTGTATGGTGATTTTGATTTAAAGCTTCTGTTTTAATTGTTTGGTAGTCTTGGATTCATTTTTGTAGATTCTATCCATAAGATAAACCGTTAGAAAAAATTAAAATGGTTAAAATCCGGTGAACAATTTGGCCAATCAACTGGTTTTCCGATTTTAGTGTTCTCATCTAATGCCAATATTTTTTCTTTTGTGTCCATGCAACAGCCGGATTTTACTTTACCTCGAGATAGGAATGATTTTTTTAGAACTTCTTTACGACAGATATAACTAGCAACAGTCCTTGTCGAGAATACAACAGACGGGTGAGAGTTTTTAGCACTCCAAATAAGAAAGTTTTCCTCATTTCTAAAAAACAACTTTGTCGGTAAAATGTATTTGCTTGATATCTATTTGGGCAACTCTAATCTTCTCCAAAAATTTATTTGCTAAATAGAACATTTGATAAAACATTCTTTGGACCAAAGGTTCTTGGATCTAAATTTGTAAAAAAATCGAATTTGTGCTGTAGAATTCTTCTAAAGCTTGATTTAAATTTTCCAGTAATAGCACTTGCATTGAATATCAAATTTGTGGGGCTCCAACAATAGATGCTCTTGACTGGTCACAGTAATTTGTGACGGTCCAAATTTTTCCGCAAAACTCTTACATTATCTAAAAAATTTACAATGAATTCTCAACACTGCCATGTTCAAATTGCTGCACTGACCTTATAATTATGTTGCCACTTATTTTAGTATCTAATCCAAATCAGTCTCGAAGTTCTTTTTTGTGCTGATGATTGTACTGCCATTTGTGTACCAAGCCTTGATGATAGCAACTTGTGGTCATTAAAATCAATGATAATTATTATATGTAACAAAATACAAAGTACAATAAAGGCCGCTTTGCGGCCTTGTTAAAATATACTTCTATGTATGAGATGGTAAAGCTATCGAGCGGTGTGCGTTGAGGCGCTTCGCGCCTTGCAAGAAGTATAAACTTTACCTTTTCCCCATTTAAAGATAGCCAATGTTACAAAAGACTGCAAAAAGACGACAACCACCAAAGGGATTGAACACACAAATCTTGCATTTTGGAGCACACCCACTACCAACTCGACCAATTGGGCGCTGGGGAAAAGCGCGCTTTGTGCGTTAGTTCATTCGGTCCGTTTTTCTGTCATTTCTGACATCTGTGAAGCCTTAGAATTTTTAAAGTGGCTATTTTTTAGGCCACTTGCACTAGTTTTCTTGAATTTCTGATCGCGGATTCGAATCCTAAGTCAATTGGCTTTTTTTATTTGTAATAAAAGATGAGAGTCATTTACATACTAAAATATTTAATGAATGCTGCATAGTATCATTTTTCACTTTCGTGGTGTGGTACAATCGATTGGATCAAACTTCTTTGCTTTTATTTCAGTGAATTGATTACATCGATACGTTGTGCACAGTTCGAGCTTTTTGGCGCTTCCAAGAACAACGGGAGCAAGTATGTGGCGAAAATGCAAAAATGGGTTAAATAGCGGACAAACATCTCTCTTCAGGTTTTTGTATTAGTTACCTTTAAAAAGGAAACTAGCGCGCGATTTGTTTACCCAAAGGAAAGCCTGGCACATCGCAGCTAGTTTTTGCGTTTTAAAATGCCCGACATCCATCTTGCGCTCGGCAAATAGCACGCTTTGACAAGATATGCTAATTAGGCGAAATTATCGAAAGCGCGCCGGCAGATCTTGAATATTATCGGAGCAAATGCACTTACCCGCGATGGTTTGCGCAGACACGAAGGCATCGGGTTAAGGCGGAATTTGTGGCCCCACAACCAGAGATTTTTAGCTGACCGTGATTTCGCCAACTGTTGGAAACTGGTGGAAATGTAAGCTTGGCTTTGTTGCAAGTTGTCGGTAGATTATTTCAAATTAGCGGCACATTTGTTATTATATAATATGAAAATAATCCATACATGACTTTTCACATTAAGCTTTCTAAGCACAACAAGTTATAGTAGTATTGGTTTTCCTGCTATATTTCAGCAAGAATTGAACAAGAAGGGAAATTCTTACTTTAAAACTGTAGAAATTGACTTGAATTTCTTAACGTAGAATCACTTGAGACTAGACTTTAACACATCAATGCAGTTTTCAGACCAAGTTACAAAGTTGGCACCAAATTCACAAAGTTATTCTGCAACTAAAGAAAATTCAAACACAATGTGCACCTCGAAAGTTTTTCTTAACAAAATTTTTCAGTGTTTTCAACAATTGTGGAAAAATAAAGCAGCTATGAGAAGCCTTTTCAGCTCTATGATCACCGATTACTACATGACAAAAAATTAAAAACCTGCCACTAAAATCACTACTAACATCAGCGACTTAGCTAATATATACTGATGATACGTTTGCGATGACATTACTGAGGTTTTTTAAACAATTCAATTTGTTACTTCCAATTATATAATTTACCGTAGAACTTGAATTAAACAAAAATATTTGAACATAAACATCCACAAAAAATTGCATTCGAAATCCACGCGCACTGATCGATATCTTTCTTCACAAGCAGTTGAATCACCATCTGAGTCAAAAAGGTATGATTAGGAAAACATTGGTGGCTCTGACACGACAAATACGTCAACTTGAGTTCTTACATAAGAAGTTAAAACATTTGGAACAAGCTGCATAAAGAAACCTTACTTAAGAATGGAGATAAATAAACAACAAAACCCAATAGATCGATCTAAATTGATCTTGTTAAGAAAAGCACTTTTACCTTATATTAACAGAATTAAAGAAGAGAAGGAGAGTTGCTTCAACCAGCCGAAAACAATTTTGATAAGTGGGAGGTTTGTGAAAGTCCTATTTTATATTGAAGGACGTTCCAGATACCTGAAGAATATCCTTTTAAATTCCATTCGTTAGTATCTTTTGTACTCTATTGAAACTGGGTATTTTTTGATGTTATAGATTCAGTTTATTAGAAGTCTTTCTCTAAATCTTTTTTCTTGTTGAAACCTCTCTATTATCACATTTGTCTGGTTATCATCTTGCCCATTTATTATCATTTTTGTTTAAATGCTACTTTATTACGTCTTCTATCTTTGATGCTGATCTTATTCACTGATTTGATTTAGATATGTTAACATTTTTTTATTACTGATCTTTCTATTAATCTTTGTGTTTGATTAATTTTTTTTATTTTTCTTTGTTAATTTTTATGCCTTTAAACTGTAAATCAAGACAGGTAAGGTACCAATTCATCTTCGTTGCTTCTTTTCTTTTTTCAGTTTCTTCCATGTTTCAAAACCAATCTTTACCTGCTGCCTTCTTTATTCGTCCAGCAATTTTTGTGGTTTTCCTACACTTCTTTTGAATATTCTCGGGCGTCAGTGTGTGATCTTGTTTGACCATCTCATCCAGTTCGGTTATGTCTGTGCTAATGAGGACTACGTCATCTGCGAAGCTTAGACGACTTAAGTAGGTACTTCGATGCTAATGCCCTCTGTTGCCCATAAAAGCTTTTTAAATGCATTCTTCTATTGTCAAGGTAAACCGTTTCGGTTGTCGTACGCCGTTTTCAGTGTAAATCTTATTTGTGACCATGTCTTCATTTATATTTATATGAAATGAAGCGGTTTCGCATATGTAATCTGTAAGGTTGGAACAAGGCGAATCGATTTTTGCTCTATCCATTGCTTCTGGATTTTGCCAGTTTGTTGGTATTTTTCCGTTTAAGGCATTTACTTATTTGAATTTTTACACCCTCTAATATTGTCTACATTTCATTTTTAACATTGCAGATAATACGGCCTTTCCCTGGGGCTTTGCGATTTTCGTCGGTTGTGGGGCTTTTTTAAATTCTGTGATATCTATATCGAGTATTTCTTCTGGTCCTGTTTAAAGCAATGCTTTTTGGTGTATCAATAAAGGTAACGATCTCTGTTTTGTTTATTATTAAGGTGCCTTCAAGAGTTTTCATTTTGATGAACGTTTCCCCATTTGTCATTTTTGACCTTAAGATTGTCATGTTGCAATTGCCTTCTATAGTGTCTTGTATCATTTGCAGGTTGTGGGATTTCTGATTCCTTTTTGGACCATCTTGTTTAGTTCTTTGTGTTCATTTGGTTTTCAATCTGTTTTTCGTCTGATTTCATGAATTTAATTGTATCTTCACTTATTTTGCTTTGTCTTTATTTCTTACTTCGAGTGCAGGTTTTCCTGGGTATATGTGGATAGTTTTAGTAACTTTTTCCGATATTTTTGTGAGAATGTAACGGTTTTAGTCTATTTCGCAGCTGTTTTGGTATTTGACATTATTTTCTGCCTTCATGTTAACATAATGTCACTCTTATAAGTCTGTGATCGCTACCGGTTTAAAGTTTGTTTTGAACTGATACATCTGTGATGATTTTTTGGACTTGTTATTAGGACTTTTTCGTGTTAATTTCCTTTGGGCTGCTTTTTTAAAGAAAGTGTTCGTACGGTGTAGATTTTCATATCGCAGATAGCTTACTAGCAGTTCGCTTCTTGCATTTCTGGTTCCTAAATCGAAAGTTTCAGTGTTATTTGTGTTATCGTCTTGTTTCTTTCCGAAAAGTGTGCTTTTTTCAGCTGTTTTGCTTTTATAACGTTCTTATAGAATGTTCATCGCTAGATGAGCTGGTGTATATACTTAAATTATTTGTAAATAGTAAATTTCTGTTATTTTTAGTATAATAAAATAATATAATAATATATGATTGTGATCGAGTGATTTATATTTTTGTTAATGAGGAAAACTACACATTTATTATAAAAGTTTTTCTCACTATTGTTTTGATACAGAACATGTCCTGATGTTCTTATAGTGCATTTTTCTTTTGGTTGCTTAGTTTCGCAACTCCCAAGAACGTCTTAATGGGTTTGTTAGAGTTCTTTTTCAAGTTCTTCAAAATGATTGTGCGTTTTCATCGTGCGTGTTATATGTGCAGATGAGAATCAATGTGGGATTTTGAGCTTCTAGTTCTACTCACCTGGGGTACTTTTGTTTCTAAATTTGAGATTTAACATAGAGTAGTTGAGAGGATAATAGCCATTCAAAACTCCTCGCTTGCCATTGCGTGTTGGCAAGTGTTTGGTAGTTAGATTTCCTGACTGTTGTCGCTGCCGTTGATCTTAATTCTTCCGCCACCGATCCTAAAATATCTCCCCATTCCTAAAGCTATCCATTTTACGAAAGCCTTCCTTTACAAATGGTGTAGTGATCTCCGCAGGATCTCTCACTGATTTAGTCTGCGCAGTATCCGGGGCATGCTACGTGAAGCTATTAGTAAAAAATTATCTTACGGCTGCTCGATGTGGCCGTCCAGATGGGAAGGCGCTACCCCCGCAGAATATCTTTAAACACTTGCATTAGATTTAAACTAAAATACATTTTTGTATTTGTTCAAACAAATTTTTAAATTTATGAAAAAACCGGTCGTGCTTTTAAAGTAAAAATAAATTGTATTACAATAGTAATATTTTCTTTAGATTAACAATTTTATGAATTTTTAATACAAAAGCACAGTAAAAGAAGGCTGCGTGTATGCATGATAAATACCTGTATTAAAATTCGTTGATTAAAAAAGAACTGCAAAATAAATTATCATAAGTCTATTACATAAGTTATTTACATTTCAAATGTAAACTTAATAAAAATTGATATGTGATAATGAAAATCATAATGATTTAATAGTCACCCATTTGCATATTACAAGATGGAATGTTAAGACAACACAATAAAACAAATATTAGGGGGTTGAAAAATTCAAAAATTTATTAAAAAACACCCCAATTGTGATTTTTTAACTTTTTTTTTGTTGAAGTTTTTTTTTGAAGGTTTTTCCTTAATTTTGGTGCTGTTTTTTTTTATACTTCTATCAAAAAAATTAAAGAGGGTTCTGAAAAACGTGCATTTGTACATTTAACAAAACTTTTGAATTTGGTACATTCCGCATTTAAAGGTAAAATTATTTTAGTCTAATACAAGATTTATATATTTACTTAAAACCAATAGCTTAATTAGACTAAATTAAATAATGCTAACAAAATTAAATGTATGTTTACATATATTCAAACAGACGCCTACTTTTTTTAAACTTTTGCATCAGCTCATTGAACAAAAATTTTCTCGGAAAAGTTTCACCCAGATATATACCTTGCATTATGATGATACATAGGTATATTGCTGAAGGTAAATCTCTTTGTCACCAAGCAAATATCCGACGGGTGTATACATTACTAATCACAGTTTTGTCAAAAAATGGCCCGAGGATGCCCAATGCTGATATCCTATATCACACTTTTTGGTAAGTTCAGATAATGTGTTGTAGCAACAAGCGGATTTTAAGAAAGCCAGCAAACTTTTATTTGTTAATTAAACCATCTAACTTAAAAGCAGTTTAATCGCTTTAGATGATTTTGCATTCATTTGATCAGATGCCATTTACAGAATGTAACTCTCCGATCAAAAGTACTAAGATTTACTTAGTACATTCTGTAAGCTACAGGGCCCGGCAGGGAGGTATGGTGTTTTTAAAGTCGCACACTTATTTCCGAAATAATTTCAAAATTTATTATTACTGGTCATTAGAGAATACATAATGAAACACAAGAAAAACATAATCAACTGCGAAAGGTCATTCCATTTTTTTCGAGGCATTTACAGACGGGTGGCAAAATTGTCCATACCCTTTGAAGCATGCTATGCAGAAGCCTTTAAATTTCTCGCGTTATGGTTTTGGAAAGAGCTTCAAGATTATGTAAACTTTAGTTTTTAGGAAGCCCTATAAGAATTAGCCAAGAGTTGGCAGTTCTAGTGATTGAGCAGGCCACTCTACACCCCCACCCAAATAAAATTAAGTGTCCAGGAAAATGTTGTCCTAAAAGAGCCATTGTTACTCTTGATGTATGATAAGTCGCTCCATCTTGCTGAAACCAAGCTGTGTTAAAGTTAATGCGTCGTAAGCTTAATTGTGGCAAGAAATAATTACGCAACATGCCAAGAGAGCGATCTCTATTAATAGATACTGTTTGTCCGTTAATCTCTCACAGTGCAGAGGTTGTTGATGCACTTCTTGCGGGTTTTCGAGTGCCCAGTACCAAAAATTTTGTTTGTTTACGGTTTCTGATAAATAAAAGAAGGCTTCACCTCTTATGATCAAAACGGTATCGTCTGTCAACAAGTCCAACATCGTTTCTGCAAACCTATGTCGTCTCCCAAAGTCGTTTTGCCGACTTCGGGAGACGACATAGTAATCTTATAGGCACCGAAATGGAGGTCCAAGTCTAAGATTCTGCGAACTGAGTTGTTAACAACCAAAGAACGCGAGCATAACGTATCAGTGCATGTCGAGGACTGGTTTCTACCGCTTGCTTCACTCTTTCAATGTTTTCCGAGATCTGTACAGTTCGATCACCTCCCCGTGAAGTCCTGGGTCTTAAAGATTCTGTTACCTAGCGCGCATAATAGTTTTTTAAAAAACGCCATAGCTCTCTGCCAGACCCTATACAACAAAAAAATGCTTTTAATCGTATGATACATAAAGAGAGAAATTGATAAAGGTAATCAGTCCCTTGGTTACAATTTATCTACATTAAACGGTTTGCATTTTTTTTATAAAGGTTTGAGTAGAATTTTAAACATCTTGGTTTACATTTAGTGTTTTAAAATTAAAACTGAATTGTAAAAAGAATTATTACAATATTTTAGTTGCATTGGCGCATTCAAAAAATGTTAACAACTAAAATTAATATTAAGTTACTGTGAGGGCTTCGGGGTAAAACAAATATGCCACATTAGTTAATTACCAAGTGTGTACGAAAACGCTCAATTTAGAACATTCAAAATAGCTTAAGACACTTTGTTGCAAGGAAAAATCAATAATTTGGACACTGGACAGTGTAATCTAGAACGAAATCTTCGATATTTTGACGAGCGCATGCAGCACAACAATGATTTATGTGAAATCAAATATGGCCGAGTGATAAAATAGGTACTGGCTCATTTTTCATGTCAAAAAATGACAAATGGAATTGATCACATTTGCACACATCTTTTCAAACACAGCCGACAATATGAAGCAACCGATTTGATAGGATTTAATTTGAAACTGAGAGGCATCATTTTTTATCTTGATTGTTGCTGATTTAATGCATTGAAAAAACCTCCTAAAAAGAAGTCGATTGGAATGATGTCCGAAGAACACTCAAATTCCAAATTCTTTGTTCGATCTATTTATTTGGAAATGTCGCATTGAGTTAGGCACTTACATTAGGATACTTGTGGGGGGTTCTTCATCGTGCTGAAAGAAAATTTCTTCGCCCTCAAACCTTTTGACATGTAGACCAACGGATTCGTGTAGCATGTTTAATTAAAGTTTGTTAAAAAATGGTCCTAAGATGCCCAATGTTAATATCTCACACTCTGCTATAACGTCTCATAAGTTTAATTTAAGAAGCTCAGTAAGTCGATTATTAAGCCAATCAATTTAAAGGCAACATCACTGCCCTAGACAAGTTTGCACTCATTTGATGAGGTGCACTTCACAAAATTTAACTATCCTGTCTAAATCGTCTTCAGGTATAGCATGGATTAAGGTTCGAAAATCTGTTTTTACAATTATTTTTCTTTTGTGTGGCAGGTAAATGACCGTGAACTTCCTAGACGTTGTAAAAATTTTTGTAAACAGTTCCATCTGTCTTAAACTTATGTCAAATACAAGAAATGGTAATACCTATGGCAAACGTGGTTTCTTTAAATTTAGTTTTACGTCTTTCATTAGTAAGGTCAAGCGGATTTTAAAAAAAATATTTATTAGACCATTGTTTTAAATAAGCAGTGCATTTATCGTTATTTAAAGAAATTTGTATTTGTGCAATTGCAACTGTATGGTCTTCAACATTATGCTGACAGATATTATTCAATGATATTAAGTGTACATATATTTCTCTAAACTTTGGAAAGGTAAACAAATTATTCTCTTAAAGAAACTAACAAATATGGTGATTATACCCTAATGAATAAAATTAGTAAGTGATCATAACAAATTTTTAAAATTATGCATTATTAAAAATAATAATTTATTTCAAAATATATGCAAAAATATGCCAGAAATAATAATATGCAACATATGCGCTTTGCAAAGCTGTCGTCATAAAAATTTAATTAGAAAAAAATTGTAGTACACTAATTTTAGTTAGGCACTGTAGAAATGAAACAAGATAATGCACGTTTCTATATTATTAATTTTCGAGAAACGTAGTAAATAACATACTTTGTAAAAATCTGTAGGTTTATCAAGTAACTAATGAAACCAAGATATGAGTTTTTCTTCTGATTTATTTTTGTGTTCGTCCAGGTCCTGTATTTCTACGTTTAATTGCAGCATGTCAAAATCTTTTTTGGTTTAATGCCATTTGATTTGTTTTATATTGTAGATGAATAGCAATGCACTCTACTTGCCTAAGTTTGTTTTCTAATTTAATAATAAGCAACTTTTACCGTAAGCTAAAGGCCTGTTTTATTTAATTTTTTGTTTTGTAATTTACTATCAAAAATTAATGTATATTATGTTAATACTGCTACATTTTAATCAAAACACATTAATGTTTTTTGATATACTAAAAGTTTCTGAACTGTCCTTTATTCTATTTAATGCAATTCGGGCAAACTTTGAAGTTTATCTTTCTTTTCTACGCTGCTTTTATTTTTTATCTAATTGTAAGAAATTTAGATATAAGAATTTTAATGCTGTACATATACTTACAGTATATCCAGTTCCGACAATTGGATGTGTTACTATTTTCACTACTAAATGCAAAAGTAAAATATTTTTCTCATTTCCAATTAATTAATTTAAATGCTGATTTTTATATTATTAAAATATAGTTTTTTAGAAGCAATTGCGGTTATGATTCACATCTATGATCTTGTATGTTTTTCTGAAGTAATTCAAAATCATTTTGTTTTGTTTTTTTGAGTATTTGTTACTGCTTTGTTTTAAACAATTATACCAGCTATGAGTAGTCAAGGACTTCTTGTTTATTTTATGAAGCGAGTGTTGACAAAAACATACAAAAATGAGAATTATATCAACTGTTGAATAATGTCATCCATTTGTATAGAATAACATGGAATATTAAAAATGCAATAAAATAAATGACATTAACACGCTGAAAAACAAAGCAAATTGTTAAAAATCAGCAGAAAATATACCCTCATTGTTGTTTCTAGTACGTCAGTTTTAACTTTTTAAATTGCTGCTGAAGTTTTTTTTGTTATAAAGTCATTTTATTAGCAATCAGAATAACTACAGTAATTCTATGAGCTAATTTTATGTTATTAAATGTTTAATAAAAGTCATGAGGAGAAAGCACGCACTGGTGAATCTCCTACTTTAGTTCACTAAGTCTATTGGCCATTTTTTCCTTAATCTTCTGATTTTGGGGTTCGTGAACTAATACGTTGAGTGTTATATTCTGGTGATTTTCAACAGTATAATGATGTGTTTCAGCTTTTGTTTTTATAAAATCGGCTACTAATGGGATGTTAAAATCGTTGTGGATGGTTGCATTTGACACAAACCAGGGAGCATTGGATATCATCCTCAGGGTCTTGGACTAGAAGTGTTGTATTATTTTTATTGTTGATTTGCTGGCGCATCCCCATAATTCACAGCCGTAGACCCAGATGCGACGAATTATGCTTTTGCAGATTAACAGTTTATTATCTATGGCAAGTGCTGAGTTTCTCCTAAGGAGCCAATACAATTTTTTTAGACGTAGATCGATTTCTTTCCGTTTTTTCTTATATGAGATCTCCACGTCAAGCGCTTATCGACATGCAGACCTAGATATCTGACTTCGTCTGCTTGAGGGATCGGTCTATGATTTAGGTAGACTTGCGGACACGCCGAATGTTTCGTTATAAACGTGACTTGGACCGATTTACCGCCGTTTACCCTTACTTACACTTGTTTAGTTACTTTTCGAGCTGGTTTAAATGTTCTTGGAGTAGTTCGGTTGCTGTGTTCGAGTCTTCATTGCACGACAGGATTGCTGTGTCATCAGCAAACGTCCCTGTACTTGTTTGCTCTGTGATAGGAAGGTCACTTGTATATAAAAGATGCAATAGAGTCCCAAGCACACTACCCTGAGGGACACCCGCATTAATTCTATATATCTGGGAGGTGTCGTTACTGAGTTTGGTTTGGAAGAATTGTTTGTCCACGTAGGAGCGCAAAAGCAGGTAGTAATGGTATGGAAGTAGTTTCTTTATTTTGTACAATAAACTTCTGTGCCAAACCTTGTCAAATGCAGAACTCACATCTAAGAACGCTGCACAACAGTAAGTTCTGTGTTTAAGTACACCGTGTATTATGTGTGTTAATCGATGGCTTTGTTGAATTCTTGAATGCTGGGATCGGAATCCAAAGTTGTGATCTGGTAGCCATTTACTTTGAAGTTCACTTTCATTAATGCGTTTTAATATTAATTTTTCTAGCATCTTAGACATTATTGGAAGTAAACTAATGGATCGGTAGGATTTTATTTGGGTGGGAGGTTTACCCGGTTTAAGGATTAGGATAACTTGGGCAAATTTGAGTAATGATGGCCAGTGTACCAGACACAGTATTTTGTTAAACAGGATTTGGAGATAACGAAGTCCTTTCTCAGGCAAGTGCTTTAATATAATTCCTGTTATAAGGTCATGTCATGGAGATTTTTTGTTAGGAAGTAATTTTATTGGGGCTTCAATTTCGTGGATAGCGAAACTCTTTATTTGGGATGATAATTGCAATGGAGTTTCTAAATACAATTCAACCTCCTGGTCTGGTTCATTGGAATTAGGTTCAAAGGTAGTTTGAAGGTGCAGAGCGAAAGCTTCAGCCTTTTTTATCAGTTTTCGCCCATAATCCTGTTGCACCTTGTAGTGGTGGTATGCGCTATTTGGGACGTTTGATCCCTCTAGTTGCTAGTTAGTGTGGTTGTGTAGAGTTGGAAAGTTTCATTGCGAAAATGTTGAAGTCTTCTTTTTAGTTTATTATTCAGTTGGTTAAATATAGTTTTGTCTGCAATGTTGCGACTACGTTGCCAAGTTGCCCTTGCTCTTTTTCCCCTTACTATTTCCATTATTTCAGTTGGGATGTTATGTGTGTTGATTTTGTGGTTGTAGGACTGAGGTGTTGATTTCCAACCGGCTTCCTAAGCAGTTATTAGATGGTTAGTTGCATATTCTAAGTCTTCGTTTGTTTTTAATGCCAGGTTCATGTTAAGATTTTCATTTATATGTGATTCAAAAGTTTCCCAGTTGGTTTTTTTATTGCTGAGAGTAGGTTCTTTCTAAAGTATAGTTGCACTTACTGAGACTACTACAGGGGTATGGTCAGATGAAATGTTATAACTGGGAACGATGTCTATGTAGTTTGAGTCACGCAGATCTGATGTTTTATTGGGGTCAGTTGGCCAATACGTTGGGCTGCCCGTTGATAGAAAACTGTAATTGCTATCTGCCATGAGTTTGTATAGTTCTCTACCTTTTGCAGTTGCTAAACTCGAGCCCCAGTGTGTATTTTTAGTTGATCAAAATAGTATTGGAACATTTGTTTGGGTATGTTGTGTCGTGGTGGGCAATAAGCGACGGAAATTACTATTGGCATCGGAAGTTTTTCTACTTGTATTATGGTACCTTGCAAGTAGTCTGTTTGAAAGCTTGGTAATTCATGATGTTTGATAGTATTGCGAATTATTATAGCAGAACCACCATGAGCTGCGTCGTCAGGGTGTTCTGTATGATATATGGTAAAATGAGGTATTTTTAAATGTGATCTTGTGGTATAATGGGTTTCTGAGATTAAAAAAATATCTATGCTATTGGTATGTAGAAACGTTTTAACTTCAAGCTTCCGTTGAAGCAGCCCGTTGGCATTCCACAATGCAATTTTTAGACATTTAGCCATTAGTTGATTAGCCTATCGATCACTCTAGTCAGCATGTTTAGTATCATGCTGTTTTGCTGTAGTAATTGATTGAACATGCTTTTAAATTCATCTAGGAATTGTTTAAGACTGACGTCTTCAGCTAGCTGGGCTGCTGAAGTAAATGCATTTTTTAGCTTTTAAGATTTATACTTTTAGAGCTGTATTTCGCATTCTTAATATAGTTTCTAAATCAACGTTCTTTTACATCTCTAAACTTTGAAATACTCTTTGTGGCAGAAAATAACCAGAAGCATGCAGAGTATCATAGAATGTGTTTACTCTTTAAATGATAAATGCAGTGTTTATTGAATTGAAGTATTTATTTATTTATTAATCGAAAACCTTGATATACCGTTAGGTGTCAACGTGTACATTAAAGAAACAATTACATATTATGTTATATTTTTTTATATATAAACTTTGCCCATTTCTTCTTATTCTTTGCCAATTTCTTTGCTTCCAGTCTAATTTCTGTTCCCACGGATTTTCTTTTACTACATATTTCCATGTTTTCGTCGGTTTGCTCCTTTGTCTTTTCCGTGTTGACCTTGTTTCCCATATTACTTTAGATTGTCGGCTTTCTTTTATTCTTATTAAATGTCGAACCATCGAAGCTTGGTTTCTTTTCACGGTCGTCATTAGTGGTTCTACCTGCAGATTTTTTCTTACCTTGGTATTTCTGATTCATTCTCTTTTCGTAATGCCAATTTACCGCCCTAAGGTACTTCATTTCAATTGCTTGAAGTTTACTGCTTGTCCTCTCATCAAGCACTCAACTCTCACTACCATATAGTAAAAATGGCTTTATAAACCGTCATTTTTGTATCTTGAGAAACTTCGTTTTTGCGTATGAATGATTTATTCAGACTGCAGAACACCTTTAGTGCATTCCCTATTCTTTCATTTATTTCCGCATCATTGCTTCCTGACTTATGTGTTGTCGTTCCAAGATATTTATTTGTTTTATTTTTCTATCTTCTTTTTTTATTGTTGTTTTCATCTTTACCTGTTATCATTATCTCGGTCTTATCTTTGTTTTTTTTAGATTTCTTTTCTTTAGTGTTGTTTTCCATACTTCAATATTGTATTACAACTCTCTCTCATTCTTGGCGTAAATCACAAAGTCATACGCATAGAAATTTTCCGATATTTTTGTGTCAAACATGTTTCATATCCAACCATGTATTTCTTTACCTTTTCTTTACATCTTTAATTACATCATCCATTATAATATTGAACAGAGTCGGGCTTAGGACACCCTTGTCTAAGTCCTCACGTGTTATGAACTCCTCAGATATCAGGGTTCTTATTCTTAGATAGTTCCTTGTAACTTGGTATAGACTTTCGTAGCTTTACATAAGTATGTATTTACCCCTCCTGCTGTTAAGCTGTTCCATATAAGATGTCCCGGTATACTGTCATACGCCTTCTCGAGATCTAGAAACATATCTTGCTTTTTCTACTTTCCTCTAATTGTTTAATCGTAAAGATTTGATCCTGTACCCCCCTATCTTTTCTAAAAGCACATTGGGATTTCTTTAGCTGTGCAACTTTTTTGTAAGATTTGCTCATACATTTTAGCTATTGTATTGAGTAATGTAGAGCCGTGGTGGCTTAGTGGATAGATCGCTAGACTACGAAACCAAGAGTTGCGAGTTTGAATCCCGCTCTCGCCAATTTGATCACTGGCATTTTTATGGCCCAGCTCGACTCAGGTTGCAATAAATGAGTACCTGGAGGTCAAACCTGTAATAAGGCGGTCGGTCTAGGCAGCCACGTTACTACCCTTGTGTACCGTAGTCTCTAGATTGTAGCAGATCTATCCTGTTACGACCCCAAAGGGCCTTCAAGGCCTGTTACGGTGAACTATTATTATTATTGAGTAATGTAATTCCGCAGTAATTAGAGTACTTTTTATTATCTTATTTTTTATATAAGGCTATAATTCCCTGTCTTTATCACCCAAGTTTTTCACCATTTCCGCGGTTATGTTGTCATGCCACGCTGCTTTGCTTCTCTTTAATGTACTGATTGTTTCATTAAATTTTTCTGGGTTATTTCTTGACTGTCTTGCATTTAGTTTTGACTTAATAGATTATCCTCATCATCTACTTCAACTTGACATATTTGGTCTGTATTTAGGACTTCTTCAAAGAACTCCTTCCACTTCCTTATAATATCATCTTCTTGTATTATTTTATTGTTTTTATTTTTCATATGTTTGGTTGTGATCTTTTCTTTCCTCAAGGCGTTGAGTACTTTATAAAACAGCCTTTGATTTCCATGTCTATCAGTTCCTAGTTTCTCTCCGAATTCCACCCATGATTTCTGATTTGCCTCTTTCACCATTTCTTTTACTTTACGTCGTTGTGCTTTATAATCATTGTAATTCTCAGTTGTTTTAACTTGCAGGTACTTTTTCCATTTACTTTTCTTAATTGAACTAATAGTAACAATAACTGAATTAATCAAATCTTTTACATCTTTCTAAACACATCCAAAAACGTGAAGCAATGGATTATATAGCACCTAATTTAAAAATTCAGAACTTTGCTTTTTATCTTATCGATTGTTGTGTTTTTTTGTAGTAAATTTAATCTTTGATGTATTCATACAGAAAGAACATTATTCCAGCGACACTTAGGAAACAGGCAAATTCGTTTATTTGAAACAGCCGCATTACAATATTTATATCACAAAAGTAATAGAGGGGTGCTCCATCTTGTTGAAAGAAAATTTTGAATATAATATTGATCAACTGATTCTTGCAGTATGTTTAAATAAAATTTATTAAAAAACTTAGCAATTCTTGAGTTTGTTGCAGCATTGGCATTTATTCCAATAAACCCCATCCTTAAAATAACCCCATAAAAAGAAATTCCATGGATTTAAAACGGAAAAATCTATCTTACAAAAGCCTCCAAACTTATGGTCCTCTTTCCAAAGACTTCTGTGCGGATGTCAAAGATGTCCTGAGTCCGATAGGTGGTCTATCTTGCTAAAACCAGTATTGGTTGACTCGTATTTTGTCTCTCACAATTGGAATGCATTTTTCGAAAACTTCTGTGCAATAAAATTCTTCATTTACTTGTTTTGTGAGAAACAGTAAGAATCAGTAAGACTACAGTTCCATAGTGGGAAATTGCACACCATACATTCACTTTTTTCTAGGTGCAATCAACCAACTTCGGTCAAATTTGGGTTTTAGGTAGCCCAATGTTGGTGTTTTTGTTTGTTAGTTAAAAATAGACCGTAAACCTTAAAATAGACGTGCTTTATGTCTAAGTTTTTGGTCCGAACAATCTCCATGATCATTTTGTACAAATAAATCTTTTGCAATATTGACCTCGGTCAGCGGCGTTTGCAATTAAATCTTATACGAAAATAGATTCTGTTTCTTGGTGAGGATGGTCTGCATTTAGTCCACACTCACACCGAGTTGAGTTGCGCTTGTAGATGTGGGCTTTTGTTTATAAAGCTACCAAACTTGTTCGACAGTCTTGGAGTTGGTTAAACTTTCCAATCACTCTATTATAACACGCTAAAACAGGCAATTTAATTATAGAACAAAATTTACCTTGCTTGTAGAGAATGACAAGGTAGTATGCTTGTCAAACTTTGCCCTAAAAGCAGTTAGCGCTCCACTAGTACTTCGGCCCCTCTCGTAAAAAGCGGTCACAATGAAGATCTTTTCTTCGGTTAAATAACTGATTTTAGTTGACGCCATATTCGGTGTTGACCCAGAATGTAAACAAAACTCTAAACCTAGTTAGTAATAAAAAAATTTTTTACGTGATATAATAAAGGCCCTGTAGCGCCACGTGAAGATCAGAAAAGATTGCGGTAAATTCCTACTTTTTAAGACCCTTTTTTTAATTAAAAGCAAAACACTTAATTCAAAATTTATAACAATTATATGAAGGTAATCAACAGTGCTTCCTAGAACGATAAGTAAGTGTAAATTAAGTACTAACGTAAGAATTTCTGATCCACCTTAGTTTGGAGAGCCACCCCGCCCATTGATTTAGCTGGTACGGACATTAAAAATGGAGCCCAAGCACGAACGCACTATGGAAATATACAGAGGTAATTTCGTCAATTTGTCAGCTGTACAAACGACAAGAGGTGACGCATCGTCTTCGTGGCCCTCCAATTTGCTGCCCATTTGTATTTTTACACCTCCCTCTCAGACTTATTGTCAAGTTCAGTTGGCCGTGACGGATTTACAGCCGGAAACCGGCCGCTGCACTCTCCCGAGCTAGTAAATTTACATGTTCGATCGAGAGCCACATTCAAAGGTGCATTGTAGGAATTGCAGGTAGGAGGCGAAATGGCCGCTCGTCCACGGAGGTGCGGTGGAATTGCAGGACGTTTTGTAGGGGGTGCATACAGGAAGCTGTTTGAGAATCTCAATTAACGAGGAATTGTGGTAGAACAAAATCTGCGTCATTTTCGACTCAAATTGCGACTGCTTTGCATAAACGTAACCAAATAAATTGAGGTCATCCTATAAGAATTTTTCTATTTCTATTTTACTTTATCTCTTCTCATTTTTGTTTTATTCGAACTCATGTTTTTTTGCTACTTCTTTTACGGGACAGCGTTCTTAGAGTTATTGTTATCTACGTCTAACAGCTTTGAGCCCAATATATTTCGAGGCTATGATGGTCACTTCAAAGCAATTCAGGGATTTTAAGAAAATAGTGTATAGTAAGATTTCGATACTTGCTTAAATAATTTATTGAGCAGGTCTAACTAACAATAAAATTTTAGCATTAACTTAATATAAGTTAACGAGAAAGTTTTTTGCAGTTTTTGTTATTATTTTTTGTTTATAATATCCCTTTTTCTCATATTCTACATGGACGAAGAGATTTGTGGCAAGGTGGTACAAAATTTTTGATTCTAGCGAACTCAGTCTTGAAGATTAGCCATGCTCTGACCAACTATTTGTTTTGAATGACGGAGACTTGCAAGCCGCTTTGGATGCCGAGCCATCTTCGAGCACTCGAAACTTGGCTGACTAGCTTGAAGTCGGCCAGAAGACAGTATGGAGTCTTCAGTAGCTTGACTGTCCACAAAAGCTTCGACAAGATCTACACTTAGACCATTATGTTACTACCAAAATTTCTTTTAGGGATTACTACCATCAATTCTCTTATTATCTACAATCAACTTACAAACA
Organism: Sinelater perroti; assembly: GCA_036346155.1. NCBI lineage: Eukaryota > Metazoa > Arthropoda > Insecta > Coleoptera > Elateridae > Sinelater > Sinelater perroti. Next base: position 1,185,372 of record JARFIY010000336.1, read on the forward strand.
ATAAAATACAGTGTAAAACGTCTTTATAGACCTCAATAAAGCAATTAAAATGTACTTACACCAGCTAGAAGAATAAGTTAAAAACCTTTCTTGCAAATGAAAGTGGAAAAGTTGAATAAAGTCAGAAAATGTTGTAAAAGCTGCACGGAAAGAATTGTGGAAGAAATTACAAAGAATCAATTAAAGAAAGTTGTTACTTATTGCCCATTACGCGAAAATAGATCGACTTTTTGTGCTGATCGTTTTAGAGTAATTTGTTCATGACGTGCCATTTTGTTTTTTATGTTTGTGTTTACTTTTTTGCAATAAATATTTTATAAACTAAAAACCAAACTATCATTTGAGATATTTTGAAATTTGTAATTTTCTACCAATTTCATAAGCCACAGCGATCTTATCATGTACTCAAAACAATTCTATAATTGATATACTGTTCTAGGAGTCGCATGCGAACTGAAAAATCAACCCATTATTAGGTGCAGACCAATATTATGCAATAAAAAGACTAACTGGAAAAAATTTCGAAAAATATTAGATAAAAAGTCACTCTAAAACTAAAAACGAATTTTAGTCTAACAAATTGCGTAGCAACCCATAGCATTTTATTTTATTTGACAATTGAAAAGATTTTTCTACATTTATTGTACTTTGCTATTTCCTTTACATCACTTCTTTAGTATTCTTGTCCTTTGTATCAACTTGTACAATATTTTACTGAATAGTTGCTGTATTCTTCTAGATGCTTTATTGAACGCAAGTACTCAATTATCTCTAGTAACTGAAACCATTCACCAGGCACCTGAAACTCGGGACTAATCGTTTCCACATTGATAAAATAAAAAAAGTATTTTAAACGTAGACCTAGAGGTGCAACAAACGATAAAAATGGAGTGCAGCAAGAAACTTAAAAACACCCTTGACTAACGTAAAGAAGCATTGCCTCCTGTGGAGGCAAAATATTCGCTTTAGAAAGCACCACAAAAACTCCCAAAGACTACCAAATGAAATCTGGGAAAACGCGATCGAGACAAGGCTATTGTATTTTCAACCACTTAAAAGAGTTTCGATATAGCTAACATAATTACAGAACAAAAAAACTACATCCATAAATGCTACTATACTCCCTTCCAGATAACATTACAAATAAACGAAGTAAGAAAAGCTGTACTTATCAAACTGAATGCAAAAAAATTACAAGGATGCCATCTAATAACTGGAAGAATCTCAAAACAACTACCAGAACCTGAGTGAAGCTGATCATATACCTGTTCAATGCCCATACCTGGGACAAGATTTAAAAAAAACACCCGAGGAGGCATCTTGTTGATCTATCAGTCTCTTCATTGCCTTGTCAAAATCTTCTTAAATAAAGATTAAAACCTTACTTCCAAGATTTAATACCAGACGCCAGTTTGTATTTAGAGAGCAACAGGTTACTAGAGAAGGGGTGCAATTAATCGATCAAATCCCCATTGATCAAGGAAACGAAACATATCTGACAGTAACAGCCATCTTTGCTGATGGTACAGCTATTATAATATCTTAAAACACCGCGGATATAACATCACATTATTTACAATAACATTTAAATAAAATCCAAACCAGAATCCAGAAATAACCTTCACTTGTCCTTCAACAAACAACATTCATAGACAGAAGATATAAAGTATCTGGGCATTTATCTTGGCCGACCACTTCTATAGAGAAGTCATATCTGGACCAAAAGAAAACAACTGGATACTAAGTTCTGCGTGATGTACTGGTCGATAAATTGGCGCTCTCAATTATCTCTAGAGGGCAAAGTACTTCTATACAAAACAATATGGTAGTCAGTGTAGTCCTATAGATTATAGTTACTTGGATTTACAAGTAAATCCAACCTAGTAATACTTCAGTGATTCCAGTTAAAGATACTATGTGCTGTTGTAAATGCTCTATGGCATATACCAAACGAGCTAGTCTATCGAGACCTACAGATAGCTATTATTACCTAATACGATAGCAGCGGAGCTTCTACATAATGAAGAGGAAACACCCAATTGTAGTTGATTACAATTTTGGGCAAAATCTACCGATATTTAATTTTAACTTTATTTACATCTAAAAGTATATTTCTTTTTAACCTATTTGTCTTTTATATTTTTAGCTTTTCAATCTTTAAAGTGAAATTATCAGTTATGTGCTAAATAAAATCTTCAACTGAAACGCAATACAAGGCAGCTACCTGACGTTGGAAACCAGCCCGTGCCGAAGCCGGTGGCCCAGAAGACGGGTTCCAGCAGCCGCGGACAGAAATTATGTTATTGTTTTAGTTTAGTTCACTACTGAACAATAACGTTCTGTCGGTTTTCAGGTTTTCAGAATTTGTTTGACATGCCGACGACAGCGCGGCGATGTCCAATTTGAAGAGCCATGAGCAATTGCTGCCTTTCGGCGGCCGCAAAACCATTAGATATGCGGATTACACTTTCACTAATTTTTTCTAAGGCCTTTCGTAGAAGACATCGATCGCGTAAGCAAATAGTTTTCCTCTCGAGTGCTGGGCTATAAGGTGGGCGGGGTAAATTTCGCCAAAAGGCGCGTAGGCAGGACGTTTGGGGAAATTCCGAAAAGCCGCGCTGCAGCGCGTGACGGACGGCACGCAACGCGGTTTCGAAACGGCCGAAAGGGCGGCCGGCGCTTAATGAGGGTATTCGATTATTGTTCGTATCGAACGAATCGATAATGCAGAGGTTAGGTGTGCTCCTGCAAGCGGCCGCGGCGCCTTACGGCGCGCTGCATAGGTGCGGGAGTCGCCCGCGGCCTGCTTTCGATGTAGGTGGCACAATCACGCCAGAAAATTGATTTCGCCATGTAATGTCTGTTTGCCGATGCCGCTGATTTCGGATCCGCGCGCACGATTCGCAGGTTGTGTTTAGAACGCCAGAGGCCGCTCATTTGGCTAATTGCTTTTTCTTCGATTCTGCAACGCGCGGCCGAAGGTCGCTGCGAGCTGCAATTAGCGGAGTGCGCGGTGCCGGGCTTCAGCTGCATCTAATGAACACGTCTTGCGCCCCCGTAGTGAAGATCGAACGAAGTTGGCTCACACAAGGTGGTACTTAAATGTTCCGCGAACTGACTTCCAGATTCGTTATCTTAATCGTCCTCAAAATAGTTGCCTTGTGTGATAATCATGGTTCCAACAATTCTTCTATGGCTAGAAACATTTATTCAAGTGCTGGTCTGCTCCTAGTTGAAGGGAATTCTATGATTCTAACGTTTTCCTACATTCGAAAAGCAAGTAAACTCTTTCGAATTTTTTTTTTGAGTTTTTCTCTAAAACCAAAACTCTTTAGGTTCAACCAAAGAAAGTGGAGAAGTGGATAAAGCAATTTTGTCAAGTAAGAAAGTTACGAAGTGGGAAAAGTGTGCAAAGACAATTTTGATGCAATTTGTCCCAAGCTTTAATTTACCTATGTACAAGGTTCAAATGTGACTGAGACTGTTTTTTTACAAAAAATCTAAGTTGCCAAACACCTACTCCCCATTAGAGTCAACATATTTTTTCCAACGTTCTGGAAACATCCGAAAAGCCGTTTAGAAACATGCATTGTCTTAAAGAACGGTTACCCACTATCCAGCTGTCTTTCGCTTAGAATGGATCTTTTCCTTCACGTCTGTTGCCTGGAGGTCTGACTAATAAACTCGTGTCAATCCTAGAAGAACATGGCCATCACTTTTGTTGTCGAATGGCCCCTCCGCTCTTGTTATGTTATGCCGCCAGTCGCGTGATGACTGCCGGGATTCGGGAATAAAGTAGTAGACTCATGATTTAATGGTGGTCACTATAAACTTAATTTTTTTAAGTTAAGACGAAGATAATTTTTTTATCTTCGTCTTTAAACTCTTGTAGGAAACGACTGGCAGTTTGTCAAAGTGTGTGGTACCCACTGTGCCTTCACAATGTTTTCTACACTACCAACACTGATGGACAACATTGTTTCAAGTTCCTTAACAGTGTTGCGCCAATTCTCACGAATAAGCGCGTCTGCACTATCATTGTTTGGATCGGTAGGGAACATTCGCGGCCGACGATCAAGCTTATCATTCTCCACGCGCTCTGCCCTTTTTAAAGCACTCATACCACTCAAAGACACTTTTTCTCGTACTGTTAAAGTCTCTAGTAAATTTCAGCGGACGGGGCGTTTTCTCCAACTAGAGATTTGATTATAATATGTTGTTCCACGTTTCCGCGTTACTTTCTGTTCGCTCATCACTCTAGCAACTCCCAAAAAGATCTAAATTGGTTCTAACCCGAGCAGGAGGAAGAACGTAGGTTCTAGCTTCACTCTGTCATGGTCGCACAGCTGCCTTGCAGTTCGACTTGTTTACACACAAATTAATCCTGGTCATATTTCAACCACCTTGTAACATATAAATCTAGGAGGTCTAGAGATTTAGGCGGCTTAGAACATCAGCAGTTCCTTTACCAATCGATGTAAAATTTAAATTGTTATTAGTTATATTTTTGTAATCCTCAATCCTGGTGTAGAGTTATTTTTGACCACCACTATTGATTTGAGTATATTCTCCTTCTTCTAACGGGTCAGACTAGCCACCTGCCCGGGGTACGCCCAACATGGCTCATAGTACTACACGAAATGTGTAGTTAGAAACAGGCTAATAGCCTATATAAGAGTAGAAGAAGAAGAAGAAGACTATTGATTTTTCAAATTACAGCCGCCCCTAGATAAATTGTGCCCATGTGTGCCAAACATTTTTTCAAATCAATATGCTTTAGACAGCAGTACATTAATTGTAAATTTAAAAAAATTATTGATTGAGCACAATTGAAGTGCATTATAACTGTATCTCTTCAATCATGTCGCTCGATCCTTTCATTTTGTATTTTTCTTATATTCACCCAAATGATAATGCTCCTGCTTCCTCTCCCTCTCCCAAGAAAAAAATAAACTAGCTAAAAAAAGCTTTATCAAGTACGCTAGCTGGAGAGGCAGGCGTGTAAATAGCCGCTCTCGTAGTGCGGTGTGGAAACGTAGTACGGCCCGTATTGGAACGTCAACCGATAAGGCCAAATCGTCCCTTAAACGGCCGTCGCGAAAGCGGATGGGGGCGGCTACCAATATCAACCAACGAGTATTGCCAAATCGCTCACCTGAATCGGCTTCTGCTTCGTAGGCGATGGTTCCTCGGTGGCCACCTTGCCGCGCTGAGGATCTGGTATTTGTGGGATGATAAGACACGACCGAATTGGCCGCGCTGCGGAGTGCGAATCTGCGGGTGTTAAGACACGACCGAATTGGCCGCGCTGCGAATTGCGAATGTATGCGGGCTTCGCGCCTGGCTTGGCGGTAGGTCTTTGCGGGCAATTTTCATTCGACAGCACCTTTCATATCAAAAGGTGCCGCCGACGGCGTATGCAAACTTGTCGCCTGAGCAAAAGCCCATATGCCGTTTTGTGTGCGATGGCAAAACGTAGCAGATATCAAAGGCCCGCATGCCGCCGCGATATAAAGCGGTTCAAGGGCGAAAAGGCCGCCACACCACTAGCTGTAAGATTAAATTATCTATAAATCAAGCAAAAATCAGTCTGGATTCTAGATTCTGGATAACAAACAAACAAAGTAACGCTCACTTCGGTCCGAATTGGGTTCATTGTACTCATCCGCCACCTCTCCGGTGCGCCAATCAGTCAACCAACCAATCCTTTGGATGAACTTGAAGATACATGTCAGAGGGGTAGCGCTGATACAGGCCATGCTAGGCCAGAACTCCCTCAACATGCATCCTCTAATTGGAGCAAGCGCAGAACATTCGTAAAGAACGTGGTCTGCCGTCTCGCCTTTCTTCTAGAGTTACCTCTTTTCATTATGGTAGGAGTTACTTTTATCATAAAGGGCATTCCTTGGGGGACCGTCCTAGACATGTTCTGCTGGTAATGTTGCAGAGACTACTGTTCTTGCATTTTAAGGATGCACCCTCCTTCTTTGGCTTGTTGTTTTTTTCCTTTATTTTAATATTTAAGTCCAAGAACTGTTTCCCTGCTTTTATTTTTAATGACAATCATTGCCTCCCCACTTACGCCAAACACTAGAAGTTTACCTATAGGTTCCTCCTTTTTGGTATTAGGGAAGATGCACCACTCTCGGACCTTCGCCCAGCGGTTCTGCACAAAGAGCCTCCTTCCTTAACCTTGGCAGGTGATCCACCGCACAATGACCTGAAGAATTTTATCTCGCGGGGACGAAAGGTGTAACCACTGTACAGCATGGTCGTCTTCACGGGTGATTCTAATAATTTCGCCGAAATACTGCCATCCCCTAAAAGTGAGTACGGGTTGGTTTTTTTACTAGGATAAACATATGCGTGTTCAAGACCTCCAGCATCTCTGCCTGTAGTATTTTAGCTTGACCACTGTTCTTTTTTCCTATGGATTGGCTAGCTCTACAACAGATATTCAAAAGTGGATTTGAGAGCCTCTCTATAGAATGAGGTTGTTGTTGAACTAATTACTGTCTTGGCTTTTTTTGAAGTTGAAAGTATCTGGTGAGCCTTATATTTAAAGAGAAAGCTTCCCCAAAACTAGCCGCCCTCAAGTCAGCTGAAGCAGGTGGCCTTTGGGTAGCAGTAGGATGTCGTTAGTTTTCTTCTTCCAAGAACGTCACGTTTGCCTTCTCCTACTCTTTGTAGAGGGTTAACTTTAGTAGCTAGCTCCTGTGAAGAGGGGGTGGTGGCAGTAATCACTCCCTTACTGCTTTCTTTTACAGGGTTATCTATAGAAACCAGCACCTGCTTGGAAGTAGTAAAAGTTGGGTTGGTTTAGTTGGCTGCTGCTGCAAGGCGGGCTTTCCTACGCCTCTTCTGTTCAGCCCCAAAAATTCTTTTTTTCGGACTGAATGTCCTGTTGCTATTGCTAAATTGTAGGCGTATTTGCAGACGCCTTTCTGTAGGTGATTTTCTGTAAAGAACTCATGTTTGGTAAGTAAACTTTATCTTTCTAGCTCCCCATCCAGCCACAGAGCCGAACAAATGTTGGCACCAAGGCTCCTAGAGAGTGATCCCACGTTACCCAATCATAGAGGTCCCTCCCAAGGAGCTTATCCCGGCGGCAGTCTGACTCGGCGACGCAGCTAATTAATCAAGGTGGGTTAGTCTCGCCTTCCCGTTTAGGCGAAATCCAGGCCGAAGTAAAATATTGCCGCACTCCAGGAAACTCACCCGTCCTAGAGGTGGCTCAATCATTAGGTTGTTTTCATCAACCGACATGAGTCGCCTAGCACGACATATCACTAGGGTTATCTAACCTTGTAAAGTCTACTAGTCAATCGCAAGCTAGTAGAGATGATTCGCGATGGAAACTTTTAATTCACTACGCAGGTTCTCATACCTGGAGTTTTATTACTAACTTGACCACTAGCTTTGACCGCAAAGCCTTAGACATTTTGCTAACCGTCACCTGGAGATGGGCTCGGTAGGTATCCAAACCCCCGAGATATATTTTCTCAACTATTTTAATTTCATGCAGTTAAATTTATTTATTGAAAGATGGTATTTGTGGATACAGCAGTCATGAAAGAATGAGATTATTTTTGCGGGGCTTCCAAAATTAAAGATTTAAGAATGTCCAATTTAAACTGAAACGGTAAAACTTAAGCCAATATTACTTTTAAGTAAAGTACAAAGGTTATACGAGTCAAAGCCAAATATCATTGTCTCTTATCAAACAAAAAAAGAACTATTTTCTATGTTTTATCGTTACATTCTCTTTCAAGAGAAGTAATGGCGTCACCTTCGGTTTATAAAAAAATATTTAAAACTAGATAATTTCTACTGACATTACTTCACTTTAGATATACCGTTTATATTTATTTAAATTTCTGAAAAGGATAACCGTCCCCAAAGGCTAAAACTAGACGATTGTCCAGAGAAGATTGTTGTGTATATCTACGATATATTACGATAGAAAATTTTTAATTTTTTTGACACCACGCAATTGCGTATTCTAATTTTCTCTTAAATGCAAAGCGAATTAATATTTGTGTTTGATTTAGAATTTACAGCTGAATCTAATATGTAAATTTGGTTGCTTTATCATTAGATATTTAAAGATACATGAATTTTTTATCAAACAAGTAAAATGAAGTAACACATCTTAAGAACTACATAGTATAAAATACTAGTGTACTATAACTTATAATTTACATAGATTAGAAAAACCGTAACCAATAATTTCTAACTTCTATCATTTTATATTAATCCTTTAACGTACTCTTTATTTTCTAAGACATTCTGTAGCATAAATTAAACAAGCCCTTTCGTATTATTATGAACTTCTTAAATCCTACTTAACTGATCGTCAAATCCGAATTAAAGTAAATGGAGAATTCTCAAACTATTTTCCAATCAAGTCTGGGGTTCCACGGGTCAGTGTGTTGAATCCCGTGCTTTACATTTCAGATATACCTACCACACCTAATACTACAATCGCAACCTTCGCGGACGATACAATCATCCTTGCAAGCTATGAAGATCCAATAACTGCATCCTCATATGCACAATCACATCTAAAACTTGTACAAGATTGGATAAACAGATGGCACATAAAAATCAATGAGAGTAAATAAACTCAAGTAACATTTACGCTAAAGAAGGGCCATTGTCCACCAGTTAGCATCAATAACATACCTATACTTACTTCATCTTCAGTACGTTATTTAGAAATACACCTCAATCAAAGACTTACCTAAAAAGAGCACGTCCTAAAAAAGAAAAAACAAATTGACTTACGATTTCAGGACCTAAATTGGCTGATTAGAAGGAAACCCCGTTCGTCACTAGAAAATAAACTCTTGGTTTGTAAGGTAATAATCAGACCTATCTAGACTTACGGCATTAAGTTATGTGGATGCGCCAGTAAGTGAAACACAGATATTATCCAACGCTCACAATCCAAAATCCTTAGGGCGATGACTGACGCACCAAGGTACGTAACCAACAAAACGTTACACGATGACTTCAATATTCGGTTGGTCCACACTGTTATACAAGAGCGTAGCGCAAATCATCATATCCGACTAAGATCTCACGTCAATCCACTCATACAACCACTCCTACTACAACACGATGCCAGAAGATTAAAAAAATGTTGGCCTATTGATCTAAAATGGGAAGTAGATAAACTCCTCGCTGGAAGAGGTCCCATTCCGCCATGGACTGTTTAATTTTAAGGTCCTATGTTATCACATTAGCCCATAGAATGTTAATTCTGATTGCTAATAAATAAAGTATTAAAAAATTTTTTTTGTAGCATATGGCTTAGAGTTTCTTCATATATTATGCACATTCACATAAATTTTGTATATAACGCAATTGTTCTTTTTAGAAAAAAAGGCCAAGACTCTATGTTTTGATGTTATTTAACTGAAATTAAGGGTTAAGCCCCCTTTCCTTACGCTTAGCCATTTCTACTGCGGACAAATCTCTTGTGGAATAAAAATTAATTTAGCTTACAGCTAGCAAGAGTGCTACGCGAAAAACTTACATTAAGTAACTTTAATGTTTCACTGCAGGCAAAAGGTAAAGAAGAGTTTGGTAAATGACATACCATAAATCTCAAAGCTAAACTACAATATTATTATAACAACATGGCAATACGTTTTAAACTTTGTAATTCAGCTACAATAGTATTTTCTCATGCCTTTTAAAACGTAATTGTTAGATTTAACCATATAGTTTCTGGGACCAGAATAACAATTATTAATATTATTTATTGTCTTGAAGAAATTGAATATTGTGGAATCTAATTCCATTTGAATTTCAAAACTAGACCTATACATGGAAAATTTGACCTCTCTCCTTTTCCGCATTATCCTCAATCTAACTATTTGTTTAAATCAACTGTAAAAAGTATTACTGAAGAAATGTTCACTTAATGGCAACATAAACTCTGACTCCACTCAGAAAGGTTTTCTAGAATTCCCTGAACTTTTTATCTCTTTGCCTTTTCACCGCGCTAAATTATGGAAAAGTAAAAATTTCTATCCACAGATTGTAACAAAAGAGCTAATCGACTCCACAAGAAAACACAACAGGATTATGATAACTTTGCAAAATCTCTTCCTTCATTGCAACAAGAATCCATAGGTCTAATCTACAACCATTGTAACCATCGTTGAGATATACTCGCCAAAGTAATTGTTGTCAACAGTAGCAGTTTCTCAAAAAAAAACTAAATTTGGAGGAGTTTATTGGCCATTTTACCCATTTGAAGTCGAGGCAGTAGCACCTATTCGATACACGAACACCGTCAAATAGAACCTAAGCAGAGGAAGCAGAGGGGATGTAGTTGTAGTCACCATTACCAAACCTGAAGCTGAAAAGCAAGCTTGATCCTACTTGTTCATTTATTTTTCTATTACATAAAGTGTGTGCACATCAACTCTTGTATTTTCCTATCGCTCTTAATTCGACAGCTCAATAAAAATATACAAAAAGAACCTGAATGTCCTCTCATCATTTAAAACTCTATTGTTAGCTCTATCTATATATATCTTGTCATAATTAACATTACTTAATTTTCCTATAATTGGCCCAAAATAATTTTATAATAAACTCTCACATCAACAATTAAATGCTAGGAGAGGTAGGACACTAATTTCCATAATTTTTTAGCACTTGCAGTTGTTAAAATTTGAGAGTCGTAATTACTTTGACAATCTGCCCATTTAAAGCAGCAATGGCGAGTTTGGCTGTTTCGAAAGCCCTAACTCTTGCTTAAACATTATTTAAATATATTCTGCAAAGCTTAATGTCTTAATAAACCCCAACTGTTTTCTAATTTACTACGCAAGATGTGTAGAGATTGGATTTTTACTTTTGTCAAGCACGGCAACGCAACTTCTAACCTTCAGCGTTTATGCCTGCTTTGCTTTGAGTTCAAAACTAAACCATTTAATAAACAATAATTTTAGGAACTAAATTGATATTTTGTCGCAAATTTGGTTTTATCAATAAAAAATTCTATTCTCAATGGTATGATTTTCTCTTTCAATTTAATAATAATCAAAGACACAGTAAAATCAATCTTCACTCCCTTACAATTATTTTAGTTTCCACAACATTTTCGTACATGGAGACGAATTTCAAGAGTCTGAAATACTGTATTATTGGGCGCATCACATTATACGGTATTATGCCATTTATTAATCATCACTTTCCTCTCCGTGGATTTCAATTAAAGTAACTCAGGCGTCTTTATCTTCCAGGCATTATTTGAACAACGTCACAAGCTGTAATGGCATATTATTTAAGTGTCTATACGTGTGAATCTAGTTCAGCGTACAAGACGTTTTTTAAGTAGCCCACAGTTAAAAGTCGAGAGAGTTTCACCCCATTAATTAACATTAATACTGAAATGAGCTGGAGTTCCGTTATGCGTGAGCTACTTGACTTGGAGTATCTTCAATGGCACGTCTTCGAGTACTAAAAACAAAATGTTCTTCAGTCATTAAAGTGGAAAAGAACGACTGGTTTAATTATAAGTTTACCCCAAATATTGATGCTAAATCGTTGTTGGTTATGAATTTTAACCATTCCATGGAAACGTCACCTAGCCCACAGATAACTGTTGTGTAAGTTGCTTAATCTATAAATAAGATTAATAACATAACAGTGTTCTGTAAGAAAAATTAAAAATAAAAAGTTGGACCAAAACTTTGGAAGACTATCTACTCCCCATAGTTTCTGCTTACGTTGAAAATGATAGGGATGGCAACAGTTCTCTTGTAAGATACTCATCCCAGCTCAGAACAGCTTACTTAGTCGAAACTTGTACTAAGGTTGTCTTTTTGAATTTATATACGCTTACATGACGCTCCTGTTCTCTGTGTTTCTCTCTATCATCAAACAATTTCATTTCACACAAATGACAAAACACTGATACGAAGGTTTTGTGATTCAGTTGCTGTTTATGAGAGTAAGATTGCTGATAAATACATGCATTCACTTGTCCATGTATAAATTATGTCTACTTATTTCTAATATGACTAATAGATAATTTTAATAACAATTTACAATGCACGTCTACTTAGAAGTTGATTGAGTGTAAGACAAGGTGTACAATTGTTCATCATCAAAACTTTATTTTTAAACTTATCTTCAGAAGAACTTTTCTGTTGGTTATTTTATTAGGAGTCGCCTTCTAAAGTTTGTCCTTCCTGATTTGTATGACTTCTGACATTCTGTTGGTGGCATTGTTAATGTTAAACAAATCTTATGATGAAGAACTCTTAAAATATGCTGAAGTTGCCATCTTCAATAGCAAGATACCTCTGAGCTAACGTTTCTGGTTTGCCTTCCTCAAAATTGTTCTCTCACTAACTGACCTATAAATGTATACAACTCCGGTTTACCCAATTTTGGGACATTTGTCTTGAACTTGTGCATTCATTTTGGGATTCTAATAAGAATCGTCAACTTCATGCTTTTTTCTTCAATAGATACTCGAATCAGAATGCTAAATGCCCAATTTAGTTTCAGGCACGTATCAATTTCGATATTTTTAAGTAGTTTAGACCATGTTTTTAAACAGTGCGTAGTGATTATAATATGTATATTTTAGAGGACATTTAAGCACTTTAAGAGACCAACTGCGCTATCTCAGTTTCTTCTATGAAACACATGGTATACGTTTCAGTAAGCGTCAACTATTTGGTCAAATTCTCAACCATCATTCCTGCCTGGTTGATCTTAGACTTGGTTGATTTTTTTCGTCTAGAAGAGTACTCTCATCAAACTCAGCTAAGTCAGCAACAATCTTTGCCTTGCCAGTGCGTGCAGCCAAACACATCTTGGTCATCTTCATAAACAGCTAGGGCGTTTTTCAAAGCTCTGGTGTCCAAAGGTGACGATGATTCGCTGATGGTAGCCAAAAGACCTTAATTGGAAAAATGGAAATCTAAGTATTTAATCCTGAAGAAAAAATAACTAAGTTTTGGAATGACTCAAAAGCCTGTCGTTGGAGGATGAAAACTTCAACCCAACAATGTGTTTTTTTGACACACAGTTGCACTGAGCTTGAACTTCTATACTGAATACTTTTATTTCTTAATTATTTGAAATGAGCAAATTGTTATGTTCTATGGCCTAGAATTAGGGAAGAGGGGGGCGAAGCCAAGTCTTAAGTGTTATTTCTATAATATAAGCGAGTTGTTGAAGCAGAACCAGCCATTGTTCTGAAAATTAGCAGCAGGCCGGGGCACTGCGGCGCAAACGCAGCGGTATGGAAATGTTCCGTTTTCTGACACACACCGGCAGAAAAATTATTATACATAAAGAGTATTTTAATTGCTGTAGCGCGAGAATACACTATCAGATGGGGAGCAACGCGAATGCGCATTTAATTTCATATTAATTATACGCCTTGTCGTAAATTGCATGCATTTTTCGTCATCGCCTTAATTACTTAGACATTATAATTGAATTTATTACGGCAATGCTCGCAATAAGTTGATTGTAAATTATTGTTGCAGCCCGGATTTGCACACGCCGTTTCGTAGGGAATTCCTATTGTTGACAGATTTATAATGGCATTATTTTAATTTCGCGCATTGTCTGGGCTACGCAACGGCCGGTGTGCGATTCGAACGGAAACAATGCCGGTAAGACCGCGTTGCGCAGCCGCGTGACTCAACCGCCGCTAAAGCTCAGATTAGCTATCGTCCCAATCTTCCTAATGCATGCACACAATTAACTGGCACGTTCTTAGATTCACAGAGGTTATTATCCCACAAGCTTAGGCACGGCGCAGGAGTTGGCAATTTCCGCTGAAAGCCCAAAAAATTAATTGCTGTTGCCTCATCGTTTTTACGATGAAAGGAGCGTATCGCTCAAATACTTTGGACAGAAGTGCATTAACATCTCTAAAATGGTTGCACCTTGCCTCCATTGTTCGTATTTAAATTTCTTAGAGGTAAATAACACCAGTTTGAGTCTCTTCTTATGTTTATTTACACAAAGGAACTATGCGAATCGTTCGGAAAAGAACATCTGTTTGCGTATCTCATTTGTGCTGATGACTGAATCAAAACAATTCAAATTGCAACCCCATACAAACACAGAATGTATCATCAAATTATGGTCGTGAATAGGAACCACGTTTATCGTTACGGATGATTTGCTACCTCATAGTGATACCTTAAACTGACGAACTCCATACCATACCCGCAAGCGTCATTGTGCACTCATCCCACCTTCTTTACTGGTGTCGACCGCTAACGCCTTCGCAATCCTTAGCCTAGTTCGTTTAGTAAGCGCGCCTTCGCAGAAAAAGTCTCTCTCGTCACCCTTCAGGAGAAAGAAGCTTGGCTTTCCATGGGGAAAGCTATACACCAGAATAAGATTGTCAAAAATGTACCGGATGAAATCTTCATCCATACTACTACGTCCTGGAAAATACTGGTTAATTTGCTTTCTGATGGAAGCTAAAACTTAGCATCATTTTTATCTGCTTAAGGAAGATAAGCCTCTGCGCGCCGTGCCAAAATATGCCCTGATGAAGGGTGGCTGAGCAACTGTTAGGGCCTTCATCTAATCGAAGCTACCTCATATTTCTAAATCTGACACTCGGCCAGGCTGATCAACAACCCCAGACAGCTGGACCACCAATGTCAGTCGATTTCAGGACGTAGATTTCTCCATGTTTTTGACAGCCAAACAGAATATAGTGATAACCACACAAAATTCCACCAACATTTTGGGGGTGGTTAAGAAGCTGATGTCTTGCATAAACGACGTCAACGCCATCTTTTGTATGTTGAAAAAACATTGAACACCAGAGACGCGTTTAGCTTCCACCACTCTGTAACCGCCAGAAAAAAAACTTTGAGGCTTATTAATATAAAATTACTGTATTGGCATCGAAACGTTTAGATTTGTACCCAACAAACCCAAAGAAAGATCAGATATACAAAGTAAGTACAGCATGGACCTTAATATACTTTCTTGTAGTACCGCAAATGTTATGGAATAAATTTGTGATATCTTCTCCGTATACTTGACTTAAAAGTAGCCCTCTGATAGGTATAGTTGGCAGTCCTAGTGACCTTAGTAAAAGTCTAATGAGATAAACCTATTAACCAATATGAGGAAGTAGTATTAATACATTTTTTTGTTTATTATTATGCCTTATTAGACAACAGACAATTGATATTGTAAGGTCATAATATTTAATTGTGTTGTTGATAGATATGTCAATACCACCATAAGCTACCATCAGATTGTTGTGTTCCACAGTAACGCAGTAATAAACTTTGCTGGAGTTCTTCAAAGACAAGTCATCTTTTATATCTCGTAGAGTGGTTTCTGTTTAGTTGACATATGTGACGACATAGCGAGGGAATCACAAAACAATTTTGTTGTTCATATTTCTGAAACCCGAAGCATTAGAGCACAGTTTGCTAGACATAGGGGGTCAAATTTTGCCATGCATAAATCTGACGATATAAAACACGTTTTTGTTGTTGTCAGATGGTTTTAGATCTGTAAGAAAGAGTGGTACGCCTTTTTTGCGTCAACCTGCTTTACATTCTAAGCATTGGCTGTTTTATGCACGAGTGTTTCTAGTTCTACCTTCTTTCTATTAATGTTCTTGGATAAATATATGTTCCCAAGAAAACTCGAAAATTATATTCTTGCTTAAAATGATACTCGGTGTTATTTTCAAGTAGATCTCTGGCTATTAGTGTGTATTTTTCAGGGGTTTTAGGAATCTCTATTTTACCTTCTGGTGAAAGCTTTAAGGGTACTCGTCTTTAGCTACAGCTTTAGAAAAAATTTGTAGAACGTATTTCCTAGTCCCTGTAGGTTCTTGTCATCGAGTGGGCTAAATTTTTTTTTTAGAATTCAACCAACTTAGTCTTAGCATGTTAGTGTTTTCTTGCCGTTTTTTCTATTGACTACTTGCCATTCTGTGTTGTGGAATACCAAAGGGACTTAGTGCTGTTGATAAATGATTTGTAAGGTCTAAATGTATTTATTTAAATTTGCGAGACCAGAAATATATTGGAGGTTTTATTGAACAATCGGTGTGGTTTGGTTTTGGTAAAAGTAGTTCATAGCGACCCCAGTTTATAACTTGACAGTATAGCAAAAACGAAAATAATTTAAATATCTTACAGTAAGTGATCGTGGAGCTACCTGCTTATCTTGTCGTTAACTCCAGGTGCGGTCGGGTACACCCTTGTACTTAAGTAAGTCTAGAGCAGTTTAAAATATTTGCTTTGTTCATATGGGTCTCTACAACCATCAGCCGTTCACAGTACGCTTTCTTATCACGGCAATTCCATGAAGACGATAAATTTTGGGAAAATTTTTGAGAATCTCGATGCTAATTTTTTATATATAAGGCCATAGGCCATAGGCCAACTAAATTGGAGTTGGGCGTTTGGATTTTTAATTTGAAATGGGTGAAAAAGCAAAAGTTTAGCATTTTTGTACTACCAAACGACAACCTTAAAAAATAAACTGACGTTACGCAAATATAGCCTATAGCAATAGATCTTTATCAAAGATTTTTAGATGCTTTACGTGTGTTGTGTAAAAACGTAAATTTTGGTGTATTAACCCTTAGTCTCTTGTACTTACTATAAAAATCTCACATATGTATACACGTAGAAAAGTTTGAAAATTAAAAATGTTAAAAATTGCGAATTTTGTAAAATTCGTTAAAATTACGCCCCTGGCTCAACTATCGGTTAAAACCTCGTCTTATATATCTCTACTACTGAATAAATTAATTTTTAAAAAGTATATTTTTGACATTATTAATTACCATCAAAAATGCAGCGGCTCAAAAATTTTAAAACATATAGACAACTTAGCACAAACTAAAAAAACTCTCGTAGACGAAGTCTGTAAACCATACCGTTTAGCCAAAAAAAAGCAGTCAAATTTACATAGACTTTAATAGAAAAATTTGAATTCAGTGATTTAATTATAAATAAGTTAAAGGCTTTAGCCGAATATTATTATTTCCGTTGCTTCCTCCCAGCCGCGCGAAAGGAGCCTTCATTAGCTTCTAATGTGGACTCCCTGGTAGGCTTTCCTAGAATCAGCAACTTTCCATTCTTGTAAGGTAGCTGAACCTCCAAGAACTACAGGTTTCCAATATGATATAAAGGTTTTCTCTCGAGTTGTAAAATTTAACTTGAACGATGTTTTCTTATCATATTAAAAACTCATAGTTCTTGCAAATAGTTGAGATGTTACCTCCGTCGCTTGGATGTAATACTTCAACCATCGAGGAAGAGGCCTACAGGAATAAAGAAAAAAACCAATCTCAGGTTTTCATACTCTTAAGCCCGGTGCTTAGGCTCTCCATGTGTTTTAAAAAATTGATATGAGCGTTAGAGTAAGTTGGTCAAGTTGAGTTCAATTTAGAATAATGCATTTTTGATTTTATAATTTTTGTGTCTTCATTTGGACCGAGAATGCAAATCAGTTAAGTCAGGTAAGATAATATAGATCTCAAATCTGTAAAGCGTCTTATACTGTCACTTTAATTTTGCATGCTGCATATCTATCAAAGTTTATGGTAGGACAATATCTACGATAATCATTTCTTAAGGCTGTTGTTTGGTAGTAAAAAATCACCAAACTTTTGCTTTTTTACCCATTTAAAATTCACAATCTCTGAAAGGCACGAGCTGAATGCCAAACCCCGATTTACTTTTCACCTGTGGCCTATGGCCTTACATATAAAACCATCTGCATTAAGATTCTCAAAACTTTCTCAAACTTTGTCGACTTTTCATTGAATTACCCATTATAGATAATGAACCAATGTTTTGGAGATAGATAGTAGCTTAAAGAAATTTGGCAGGCGCTTGGTAATACAATTCGTTCGAGTTTGGAGAAAGCTGTGTACCAAAAGTTAGAAAAAAAAACAAACCAGCCTGTTATTGTAACTAAGGTTTATTGTTTTCACTCGACATTTTCTTTACCAAATTTATCGAGCACTTAGTTTGAGCTGAATTTATTCCAAAATGATTGATTTGGACTTCGCAAGAAAGTAAAGGTGCTGTTTATTTTACAAGTGATGTTAAAGAAAAGAGAAGATCTGTCAGAGAAGCTAAATTGCCCCAAGTAATGTCTTCTATTATATCAACTAATAAGATATCTAAAAAAAACTAAATAAGAAAAGGACCCAAAACTTGAAGAGGCGTTTTATGAATTTAAAATATTACGTGGAAACTAATTGCGTCTGATCTTAAATCTTTGCATTTAACTAATTGTTTGATAATATATCGCGCAATAATTCTGATGTACTCAAACGCCTTTTTCCAAAAAATAAAACGGCCAAAGAGCTCTGAAAAAATCCTGGTTTTGAAGCCTCGGACACTGCTGGTTTGTGGCTAGACTATATTTTTAAGCTGGTATGGTAGGAATGCTTATTATAAACATTTAAAAGCCATTCAGTTAAATAGTAAACGAAATGATAAAAGCTACTATTTCTAATATCGTACGATATTAGTAGATCATTCGAGTTAAATATTGGACAAAAATAATATATTAGAGATGAGTGCAAGGCGAGATAATTAGTTGGAGTAATGAGAATACTTTTCTTCATAAATTGACTGGATGCCTTATAAAATTAGACACATCACTTTATTGCGAGTGAACCAAGCTCGTACAAATAAAGAGCGTGCCAAACAATAATAAATGTACATGTTGGGCTAACTTAGCAGAAAATTTTAAAGCACTTGTTCAAGACCCAATCTAGCTTCGTCATTGGTATTCAAAAAAAAAATCATTTAGCATCCAGTGGTTTTCTATCTCAAAAAAAAATATATTGTGTCTTCTTATTTTAAGGCAAGTGATTATTTGACAATACTACAGTTTTTACTATCTATCAGCGGTCTTCTGTAAAATTGTTTAAAGTTTTAAAGTACTTCAATGGTGAATGTTAGACACTAAAATATAAAAATAAAACTTTAGCATTGTCGGTTAGAGTCTTTTGGATATCACCAAAAGTACCAACCTAAGGCTCTTTCAAATAATAATTCAGGTAGGAAAAGCAATAGATGCCACAGAGACTAAAATTCATCAAATAGTAGGGCTAGGGAACTAGAGAAACGCTTTTGTGTCAAAAATGTGTCAGGCTACACTTTTTTATGATAAATTCTGTTTAAATTTAACTTCATTCGACAATCTGACATTGTTGTCAGTTTTTGAGTTTGAAATTTGTTTTTACTTCTTCTCAGCGCTCTGAAAATGTTTTGTGTTCTAAACAAACAATTTATAACTTTTCTTAACTTACAGTAATAAGTCTGCAAGGATATACCTAAAAATTGACAGCTGAAACTTTCGCCGTTCCATTTTCGTAACGCACCCCACAAACACAACAATTCCATAGTAATGTAAACTTATGTCAAGTCTACGACAGAAATTATTCTAATGGCCGTGTTAAGGAAGAGGTAGTATCATTATCAGTTAGGGCAGAGTGCTACCGGTTTCATTGTTTTTCTACCAAATCTTGTAGGTGATATAGTCAAACGAAGCATTAAGATCTGCCTTATAATTATAATACTACTCATAATTTACGAATTGCATCTTAAAGAGGTTACGTTTATTATATCTTTTATCGCAATAAATTAAAAAGAAGAAAATAATTTTAGATCCATCATTTAAAAATTACCACTTGCACCAAATATTTTCTTGAACTATTTAATAGCCAAAAGTAAGCAGCTCATATTTATCTATAAATTTGAACATAAAGTAAGCAAAAAAATGTGGCGTAGTCCTCGGCTCTTAACTTTTTTTGGGGCACTTACAGGCACTGCAGCCTCAAGGGCTTGTTGTGCCACTAACGTGCACTTATTCTAGGACATTCACACACACACACCCATACGTTGAGCGAGACTCGAATTCGCGCGCGCCGGCTAGAAGACAGAGCTAACTGGTTGAACCATCTAAACCACCGCGTCCCCCGGCTCTCAACTTACACGAGGGGTTCGTGCGTTCATGCACGCACGTCGGGGCCGCTCTCGCTCCTTGCCGAATGGCCGAGCGGCCGCGGCTATCGGACCGCTGCATTGCCGAACGCAAGAAAGCGCGTTTACCACGCCCATTTGGTTGGCTTCCGCCGAGCGGAGCTTCGGTTGTAAGTTAAATTGTTTCACGTCTCTGATTCAGGAAAAAAACGATTTATTTAAAAATTTATACGTTCTCACCTTGCAAAGCTTGGGAAAATCGGATAAAAAATTGTCAGCCTAGGACGCCAAAAATATCTTTTGTTTTAATACAATTGTTAATGTTATTAAGTAATTGTAGTTGACAAACTGAGAGTGTGTTATATAAATGTTTTAATTTATTAAATAAATTATGGTACAAGTCACTAATTGTAAAGCTATATCAACAATTCTAGAGATTTGTTATATCCCGTGTAAGTATCGCAAAAAATTTATCGCACATAATTATTGTGGGGCATTGGGTGAAAAAAATTAAGCCACTTAAAAAAATAACTATTAATAGATTAGGGGGGTTGAAATAAATTAGATATCAAAAGTGAAATATAGGCATATGTACCATAGACTGATGCAGGGAGCAAAGCTTTTTTGAATTGTTAAAAATTGCTATCAAGTTAAAATTTAAATTTTTTGTGGTTTAACTAATAGTCCAAATATAATATTGCTGAATCTGCGTAATACGCCAATATGGTTTGCAATGCAATTCATTTACAGATATCTACGAATATTCAAAAGAATTGATCAAATTGTTAAATTTTACTGAAGTTCAAAAATTTTCCTTTATTAATTTTACTTGGTCTCTATTGGCACAGCAGAAGTTGTTGTATTACCTGCTGTGGTGCCTTACTTAATTTTTTTAATGGACTTGTTATTGAGGTGTTGCTTCCAACTGTACTTTCACACGTTGCCCTCAAAATTTTTGTAATGGCGATTTCTAAAAAAATATTTGATATATATTTCCAGGAGAAATAACATCTTGCGAGGGTCATTTTTCAAAGCTATTTTACCATTTTTGTTTGCTGAACTTTGTTCTTAAAATTAGTAACTTGGTTAAAGAGGTTTGAAGAACTTGGGGGTGCTTTGTTGCATTTAGCCACACTTAGAAGAATTAAACTCTTTAATTTATTAAATTATGTTTAATCATAAACTCTGTTTCTCTTTTAATAAGCCATATAAACGATGCACAACAAACGTTCTTCCACTTTTTCTCTCTAGTTTAGGGTGAGTGCCTTTAGTAAAGTGTCAACACATAATATCGTTTATTAAAGTCATTAAAATAGTCAAAAAACAACCATTTTTACGCCACTTGTTTTTTTTTTTTGGAAAGGGTCACTATATTAGTTTGTTTCGTTTGTAAATCTAATAGATAACTTGCTGTTTTATAATACAGTAGGCGTCGGCAAATTAAACCACATCGGACTAACCAAATTATGTAGATTTCTTTTTTTAGAAAAGTAAATAAAATCTGAGTTTTCTAGTTTAAGAAAAGCATCATGGCTATGATACAGACTAATACAATATTTAGATACTTTTTATACAAAATAGTCAATTAATTATTTTTGTCCTATCCGCAACTCTCTTCGCCTATTCCTTTGTCAAGAGGACCTGCGAGCCAGCTCACCATCGTTATTTTCTTCTTTTCCTACTACTTCAACCAGCACTGCTGCTCTTCTTCTTCTTCATTATTCGACTCTGCAAGATTGCTGTTTGTCATTACATGACTGGTCTGTACATCATCGCCCAGCTGCAGCTAAGTTCTCTCTCTTCGTCAATAGTTTCCTTTTATTATTCCTCTTGAGCATATTGAAAGGTTCCGAGCTTCTTTAAAAAAGTTCTTTATGCAGATTTTACTTAATTTTTACCAATCATTGCTCGTCGGGTGCATTGCACCAAAGACAGAGATCTTTTTGACCACTTTAGACGCTTGGCAGGGGTTCTCGTTGATTCCCTTGATTATCAACTGTCTCATTTTCGATTAGTGTAGTGTTTTACAACAAATGATCTAGTAGTAGATCGAGGTAGGTCGTATTTGGAGACAGAAACACCAATTTAGTGTTAAAAATTTTGGTGTAAGGATGTGCAGGGTTGCTATCCAATTCTTTTTCTCTCTTAGTAGATCCACAACCTAGTTGCAAAGACGATCTTCAAAAATTTTTGCTGTAATTCATGCATTTTTGTTGAGTTTGTAGTTGAAACATCTCGGGACCTTGATCTTTCATTTAACAGTGGCCTCTGCTTGTAACTTCCAGCCATGTTACCATTTAACAGGACTGTCATTTGGTTCTTCAGGTTTTCCCTACTAATTTCTGATTTTTGAACACTATGCTACGGTTTTGAGTAGTTCTAGAAAGCAGTCCAATTTCATCTGTGTTGTAGATATTTTCTGGGAAGTAGTTCTCCAACAAATAGAGCCACATTTGCATAATAAACTTTCTGCTGTGGTCTTGTCTGTCTCTTTTCTCTTCATGTAGCTATCTATCCGTTGATTTTTCTTTCTCTTTTTTTCTATTCTATTTGTTTTGCTTTTCATTGACTGATAATGAGACGTTAAGCAGCATCGCCTGCTTAAACCACTGTCGAACAACATTTTACACCGTTTTACTATTTTATCCTCTTTTCAACTTCATTACACCACCATTTGAATTGAAACTAAGCTCTAGCTGGCCTTAATCTATCTTATTAGCATGGCTCTATCGACGCCCTACCTCTTTGCAGCCTCAGACTGAGATATTTTTCTTAGATTTTTGTTGTCATATTTTTTTAGTTTAACTTTTACGAAACATTGCGGTTGTCGCGTCAGAGCATAATTGTGCTCCATTTACCATACTTCTCAAGAAAGACAACTTGAAATGCTCTGACATTGGAAGCCAGGTAGCAAAGGTTTCTATTAATAACACAAGGAAACCAATCGCCAGACAGGTAAAAGGGGGTCACTGACTTATCTTTGCGTACCCTGGCATTAAAAAGCATAAAAAAGTAAAGAAAAAAATGCTATTGTTAGATGTAAAGCTAGTTCTTACAATATATGAATGACTGTAAATGGGCTTGAATATTACCTAGCTTGTTGGTCGGAGTATGGTTCGATTGGTTAAACAAATAGTTTTGCCTTTCTTTGCCAGCTTGTTATGTAACAGTAAATATTGGACTGTAATTAATTATTGCACTTTACGGGTTTCAAATAAAGTCTGGTTTATTAACATTCCCTAAATGGCCCATTTATTATTTTTTCTTTGGCTAATTTTTAGTTTATCTGTGAAACTGTCATCAGTTGCTCGATCAACTGGATTGACAATCCATTGTTTCCCTACTCTTAATTTTTTCGTAACCATTTTTTTGACTTCAGATATAAAATGAGATCTGATCTCTTTGATTTGAAAAATTATGTGCTACGCTGTTTCTTAAACTATAAATATAAGATTTGCATACAAGGTTTGTTACCATTTAATTAAATATTGAGTTTTTGTGATTTTTAATTTTTTAAAACAAGTACTATTTCGTTTTTCTGTTGATTATTCTAGATATAGTGATATGCTGGTAATAGCAATTATAAGCGTATGGTCAAGAATTTACTATCCGATGTCTATGTAGGAAATAAAAAAACGTTTAAAGTTTTAACTGCATACTTCCTAGACGAATTTCCATAATTAACTATACCTAAAATTATTCATTGACGTACCGACCAGACAGTTATTAGTTATTTAGTCCAAATCTTCTGCGCAAAACTCACATGAATGCAAATTTTCGATGAAAACTTAATGCCGCTGTGGCGAAGTTACGCCTTGCTAATGTGGAGGAGCCGCCGTTTTCAATAAATAATATTTGGAAATAAAAAGTGCGGTATTTTCGGAGGAGCGCTTTGGCGTCCGCTGTTGCTGCTTAATTTATAACATGCTAATGAGCGCACCTGTCGCGCTGTCCACTTAAGTAGGTAGCCTATTTTCTGCGGATTTGCCTGCAATTTTGGGCTGCGAAAATAAAATTGTGTGCTGCAATAAAAACCATTTAATTAATATGCTTAAAGGTGTTACAATAATTGTTACCTGTTTTACGATAACAATTGCTAATAAATGCGCAGCATTGTTATTTTATCAAGCTTGACTTAATCACTTAGTATTCGAAACGTCAAATGTTTATTTATTTTGCTGTAGCAAAACATTGTTAATGCTGAAATTAGAATAAGCTGATAATTAAATCATAGTACTTTAATGTTAAAACTCATTTTGTTATTGCCTCTTTCACTACAACATATATTATTTATAAACAGCTTAATATGTAACAAAATTATAAAATAGCATTTGTTACAAAATAATTGGACAACCATTACTATTATAACAATTAAAATATTAAAATTTTACGATACTACCGTAAGATAAAACAGTTTTACCACTGTCACCATATTATTGTATTGTATTTTAAATAATAAAATTTTGTCAAATAAAGCCTTGTTTTAAACTTACTTTTTTAAACTTCTTTTATTGAAAACTATGTTAGAGCTGACTTTCTTCTTGCTTCTCAAAATACCCATGCCCAGCCTTATATCTTCTTCATTCAACTGAAATGTTCTTTTAGTTAGGCATACCTCCCAGATCACAAGACAGATGTGGTAGTAGCATAATTACGTTTGTCGTTATCCGAATCATCATTATTTTCTTCAAATTTCTGTCCAACAATTCTATCGTCTTTTGAGTCAGCGTCACTTTTACCGGATGACTCTTATTTTATTTCAATAGCTAATTCAGCGGGTTTGTAATCTTTTTCACCATATCTGATACTATATTTACGCTTAAGTGTTGTCATTTAAATGGTAATATAATTAGTCTAGAAATTCTTCACTGGAATATTTTTTCCCTAGTTTTTCAGGATCAACTTTTTATTCAAAATTATTTGCGGTAGGTTGCCTTCTTCCAGTTTATCTCTATTTCGAAAATTCTGATGTTTTGCTTGAAAACAGGACTGCAAAACAATTCTCCAGGTTCATTGCCAGTTCTGTTGCAACCGTTTTGTCCCCAGTGATGGTGTCTGTGAGGTGAACAATACTGCCGTCTAATGGGGAGCATCGTTAATCATCTAGTTAACTAGGTCGTAATGCCGTACCTTATCAAAATACTTATCTACGTTGGAAAAGATTACATCGGTGGTTTGCTTCTTGGAGTAGCCTCTGTTGATGTGTTCTATCTATCGAAATAGTTAGTGAGTGGTGAAAGTAGTCGGAGTTGAACCAAAAAATCAATTGGAGGTCTTTGACTGAGGCACTTGTCAAACATTTGCTTTACAAGCTATTCTATAGTATATATAAATCATCATCTAATAATTCTGGAGAAAGCTTCCTTACTAACTAGGTTTAAGAGGTATGATGACATCTACTGCCTTCTAAAAACGGAGGTGGAAGGTAGTGCTTGTAATGTGGAGGTGACACAGCTAATCCTTTGCGGATTGCTGAGTACAAGAAGTCGCTGCCTCTAAGGATAACTCATGAAGCGTCACCGTACTCATACTGACGTTTCAGATTGACAGCGAAGGTTTTATCTTTGTTTTGAATGATGTACATTATGCTACGCTCTCAAAGCATGAATGCTAAAGCTTGCGTAAAACCTTGACTATTTTCCACAGACTATTAGTGTTACGTTAGGTACCTCCAGTTTACTTTTCCAACAGCGTTGCAGTGCTTTCGAGAGGAGTTTTTACAGAATCCAAGAATCAGTGCTTGTCGCGGCGTCTGTTTTTTTGGCCTTTGCAACCTTGAAAGTAGGACTTGTCTATCTCCGCCACGGGCGAGCTCGGTGGCAAAGCAGATGAATTTCTATAAGAAGATAAGCTGCATTTTTCTAAAACTTAAGATATACATAAACTAATTAGGACATGCAGTACCACTATCTGCATGGCTTACGTATACATTTACATAAAAGTAAAAAAATATTTTAGGTGAAATTATTTAACACATATAGTCACTAGCACAAAAATGTTAACAAGTGAACCTATAGAGGGCTTTTTTGACATAGATCATTGAGCAGAAAATACAGTTTTAGAACTGTTGCTTTGGTATAGTTTAAGATTCAATTTTTATCATTTGGGAGAAATCGTTTGGCTATTGTTACAATTAAAATTAAATTGTGCAGATAAAAATGTCTTTGTTTTTTTATTTTATTTATTTTCTGTTTTGTTAGCTAGGAATCGGCACATGGTCGTTAAATTGTTATCGCTGTTGTGCTGATTGTTAAAATGCAACATTAAGTGTATATATTTTAGTTTTAGTCTTGAAAATTCTAACTGCTTACCGTTAAGGTATTTTTATAATATTTTTGCTGTAGGTAGGTTTACATTTTAGCAAATTTGAAGGTTTTCGAGGTTATCCCTATACATTTTTTATTTAAAGCAAAACGTAAAAAATTATTAACAACTCTAAAGCCAATTCGTAATCGCCACATATAATGTTTGTGATTATTTTTCTTTTATAATCATTTTTTGTCAAAGTTTTGTTTGGATTTAAGAATATTTAACAACAAAATAATATGTATAAATTAGCACCACTTTAGTGTCCCTAAGATGTTATATTCTCTTCTTGTGCCCCAACTTTGAAGGCCTCTAAATTGAACTTTTTGACTGTTTAGCTATTGAAAGTATAACTCTAATAGCTTATTCTATAACAGAAGCTACTAACAGACCTAAAACAAAAAGTATTAGCTATTATTATAAGCATCTTTAAAATTTTTGACTGCTTAACGCTTTTCTTTATTATTACGTCTAAAAGATACGCCACATGTGTATTTCCATATCAAATCCATAAGTACAGGTATTCCTAAAGCAAATAATTTAATCCAAATATGTAATTTTTATTAAAAATTGTTCTATTATCAATAATCTGCCAGCGTGGTCCCGTGGTTGAGGGGCGAGCTGCGATGCTGACGGACCCGGGTTCAATTCCCGGTGTTCTCTGATGCCTGGCGGGTGGCCTATTCAGTCACTAAAAATAATTGAGTACTTGCGTTCATTCGGTCGTCTAAGGTGCGGTGCTGCTTGCCACATCGCCCCGCATCAGCGATGGTGCGCGACGACCGGGCAGAGAAAGAGCGAATTATTATTATTATTATTATCAATAAATTTACTGTTTTTTTTTGACTCGCATACTAATCACAACTTCCATGAATAATGTTTGAAGCTCAATATCGGTTTAAATTTTACAGAAAATAAAAACAATTGTGTATAATAGAAACTATTTTTAACCTTTTGCTACGGCTTTAAAAATAGAGTGGTGTCAAAGAGGCAAAAGAACAGATTATAAGAGGCAAAAATAAAATTTACTCATAGATTACCTAGAGTTACTTAGCTTGACAGACTTAGATATACTAATATCGAACACAGCTTACACATACAATAATAATAAAGACATAAAAAGTAATAAACCAATGTCTCGGACATTTATATAGAATAAATAATAATAAATAAATAAAGCAAAAAGTGAACAGAAAGAAGCTGAGGGGCTGTCCGCCAACGTCTTGGGACAAATTTGTTTCGATCATATTAAGTGAGAGGAATATACAGTGGAACGATGCAAGAAGAATAGCCTTGGACAAGAAAAATAGATTGACCTGCACTACAATGCTCTATTTTGTGTGCGTGTATAGTACATAAATTGAAAACTTGGCAACGGAAACGGTAATGAAATCAAACAGACGAAGAAGAAGAATATTTTTTATAGAAACAGGACTTTTTATTCTACAAAGATATTGTAATGAAAGCTCTTATAGTAAAATGTTTGAGATCAACTATGTTAATACAATTAATTATTCATTTATGCAAAACTATAAAACAGACAAACAATTTTTTGGTAACATTACATGTATTTATATAAAAAACAAGTTGAATCTGTGTTTCTCAAAAAGGGAAGATTGCTAATATCAAACGAAACCTCACTAACCATAAAAAAATTGTGTATAGTATTGCACATTACGGGGCTGAGATATGGACGATCCCCATTAGTGAAAGGACGAGAATTGAAGTTTTCGAAATTTGGTATTATAGATATGTTAAGAGTGAGTTGGATAGACAAAAGCAAGAGAAAAACAATAGTAAATGGAAGAATTATAAATACCATAAAAAGAAAAAACGCAGCCATGGGCATATCCTACGAAGAAAAGGATCTTAAGGATTATAGTAGGAGCAATCGGTGGACGAAATGCACATAGATAACAAAGGCTGTATTGTATATCTCAGATCATAGAAGACATGCAGTGTAGCCTGAAAAGGCTAAATGAATAAAAAAAGAATATTTTAGCGGATAGCGCGGAGTCAAATCAAATCAAGAAGATTGAAGAACTGAATAAAGTAAAAACGTATTTCCAATATAACTATAGCTTAGTAACATTAAATTTAGATTAACACAATTTTAAACTCTTGCCTTTTCTTCTAGGTTTTTCTTTATTTAGGTTAACCGTATTACAAAACAATTTAAACAAAATTTAGAATTTGCGTTATGATGATCTTTTAAATTGTCATCTTGTATTCCGTTTTTTTGCTCTAAAATAGCGAGCCGAGAGATACTCTTAACGTTTTGGGTTTCTCGCACTCTCCTCTGTATGGGAGCTTTAAGTGAGCCTAGTGTTCGTGGTAATACCAATATATTTAACCCCTTTCTTCAAGTTTCTCAAGTTTCTCGTCAGTTTCTTCTGGTGAACAGACTGCTGCACTTTTCTTGAGATTTATTTGAACTCGCTTTTATTTAAATTTTTGTTGTCAATTCCTTTTTGGAATCTTTTCCTGCCATGTGGAACTGGATACTAATGTTGCAATGAGAGTTACATTTTTATGGTCCGCGACATTCACAATACTCTAGTGGGAATTGGAGAAGCTTCTGCGCCGTATAATTTGGTAACTTTGCAGAAATACTTTAGTAGAAGCTTCAGTCACCTTACCACCTTCAGAGTGCACACTCTTTTACTTCTAGCACCAAAGTATAATTGGAAAAATTGCAACTATGATTCTTCACACCCCTTTTGGGTTTTAAATCCTTGATGTTGCAATAACTAAGAAACGTATCTTACGTTTCTATAGACACTTCTGGTGACGTAGCAAATCTTATACTTAACTTCTTGCCATACACGTCTCAACACGTCACGGTTTATACAAGCAACTATGGACGTGATTCTTTTCGGCTGCTGTACTACTACATCACATCACATTCAATCTTTAGTGACCTATAAAAAAAAATGACAAACCATTATTACAGTTTATTGAAATACATGTTGTCGATAGTTTGCTCAACCGGTAAAAAATAACCTAAAGGCCTTTAATGGAAACTTACTTTAGGGGATCATAAATATATTTTTAGTTTATCTTCCCATACACGTGAAATTTAAACGCATAGCTAAAAAGTATTTTTCTCACTCGGAGTTTTCCTCTAGCTGCTCTTTGAAAACTATACAGAACTGGAAATAAGGATCGTTTTTCTGGAGATACAATAACCGCAGCAGCTGCACTTTTGCATGTTTTTTTTTTCACGATGGCATGTGTGGCAACTGAATCTAAAATTGTAAGACTTTCTGCTGTGTACGTCATTCCTCTGTCGGGTTGTAGAACCCTGGGGAAGTTTATGATTTACTCTGTACATTATAAAAGCTAAAAATATATCTTTCTTTTAGAGGTTTATAAAAGATAGGTCTAAATCACCTTAATGTAGTTCTGCTACTGTTCTACTCAAGTTTCTTGTACCAAGCAGTTTACATCATTAAATAAACTTTTCTTCTTATGCAGAGATGTACTTTAAAATTTAATATTACAAAAACTGCATGTATAGAATTATCGTTGAACTATTAAGTGGAAACGCACAAAAATACACAAATTTGACAATTTTACTGGGAATAATTCAATTTGTTATCCTACTAAATTGAAGTACAATTTATACTACTTAATAACCTATCAAAAAATTGCATTATACACACATAAAAAGGTTGTGCGCTTCTAATAAAATTAAATATTCTTTTAATCCATTTCCCATGAATTATTTATGAAGGTATTTAATTTACATATCCATAAGCTTAGAAGCAGACGATAAAATATTAACAATGTTTTACGCCTGCTAGCATCCTTAAATGATGCAAATTAGATTTAAGTAATGCCCGAAAGTTATAAACATACACATAAATAATGTGATGCCGATCACGGGCTATTGAAATTATAATCAGAATCGCCCCTTAATTCGCTAATTCCATGTGCATGCTTTTCTAGAGCGTAGGTTTAATATACGACTCTCGTTTTATCAAATTAGTACCAAATAATAGCTCTTGCAAGGCTCGAGAACAATAAATAAAAACTGCGCTAATTAGTTTTTTGTGCACCAATTTGCAATCAAATGTGTATTCGGGAACGCTCAAGCGCTCTAATTTTTACGTTTACATGCAGAATCCGCAGAAGTTTTTATCAGAACGTAACGAATCACATAATTTTTGTTCGTGGCTGATACCTAATTGCGGTTTCTAGTCGTGTTTACGGCAAAAAGGATCTAAATTTCACGCAAATTGCGCCATTAAGATGTGTTGGTGAATTAAAAAGCGATATGGTCACGGCATATTATTTATTTCTGCGCGAAACCTATTTATAACCATAATAGTGGTAAAAAATAATTTACGTTCGTAAGAACAGTATCAATTAAAGAAATCAGGTTGGAACAATTGTTTAAAAATTGCTGTTACAATGCAAATTATTGTGTAGGATAAATAATTCTCTAATTTTTCTTCTGTCGGTCAGGTTCTCTGTTTCACTACCAATCGTTTCTTTCTTATTATTTTTCTATGTGACAATTTAAATTACTTTCTGTCTATCTTTATAATTTAGTTTGTGGGCGTGAGAACCCTAATCAATATCTTATTTAAAGTCCAGTAATAATCCATACTTTTCTTTTGACTTTTTATTAATTCATTATAGATTACATCCCTTTACTAGATATATTCTTTCTAGCTAAATTAGTTTAAGGTTCTTACAGGGGGCACCTAAAAACCAAACGATTTAAAAGATTCTAGTTAATTAACTCGTAGAATGTCTTTACATAACAGTTTTTGGTGATTAAGATTACAAAATTCGGGGTTAAATTAAACAGAATTTTCGAAAAAATTTATAAATTGGTAAAAAAAGTATTTATGGATCATTTTTTCTTCTTGTGCACAGATTTACGATTGGCTCCATTAATTTATGAAAAATTAGAAAATACAATTGTAATAATTTTTAGAAGGGTCTTTTATAGATAATTAATTAAAAAATACAGTCAAGAACCTGTAAAATAATAACAGAAAAACAGAAAATCTCTTTCACATACCTTTATGTCCTAATTTTAAAAATGGATGATAGGTTTCAACTCCACTTACTGAGAACCATCACTTGTGGGTCAAAAGTTCCTCCATCGTCTGGTGTGCTTGCTTGCTCCTAGTATTTCATATTTCTGAAACTTTAAATTTTAATAAAGATGTACACAATACCGACTGTTGTAATCATATCAGCCAAAGTTGCCCCAAAACAGGAACTGCAAGAGTTTTTCAAAGTAATCGTTTCTCGTTGTGGCCATATTATATTCTTGCAGAAGCTTATCTTAGCGGCAGCGGGGTTCCTAGAGGGACAGGTGGACAGGAATGTGACCTTGTCCACGCAAATCGTGCTTTAAGTTCTCACTAGTACCATATTTAATCCTTGCCATATCCTTCTTTATCTTAGAAAGCAACAGAAAACTACCAAGATGTACAATATAATTTTTCCGGGCAGTATATTATGAATATGGCTGATGAATCCAATGGCCCCGATTACAGTCGTCTCTTAAATAGAGTAACGGTGCGAAGAATCTCCTGGCAAAATGCAAAAGATGTAGTCTAGAAATATAATATGTAAGAAGCCGGAAAAGTCTACAACACGATTCGAAAAGTTAAAAGATTGCAAATTAGCATAAGCGAGATGCTTTGACCCAGCTGCGATAGCACTCAGGAGACGACAGCCCAAGACACAAAAATAGGGTCGCAATAATTGTGCTTCAGGATATAATTGAAGCTGTGAATAATCTGACACAGCATTCAGCGATATTGCAAGCACGCCTCAATTTAAGATTATGATATTGAACAGGTAGTATAATTTTACGAAAATCTAAATAGCATGTATGGCTAACAAAATGAGAGATTTCAACGCCAAGGTTGGTGAAGGAAAGCAATAAGATATGGTTGGAGACTGTGGCCTAATCGTAAAAAACAAAAGAAGGGACTTTTTGTTTGAAAGAACAACTCGTGATAGCCAATACATTATTTGAACTACCAAAATGAGGTTTGTATACTAAGGAATCCCTGCTGATAGAAATAATAAGTAGATTTTATACAAACTTCAAGAAGATATAGGAATGCTATATTATCAGCAAAAAGATCCCGGACATGTGCCAAAAACAGTATTACTTAGTTCGAAAATAAAATATTTTTAAAAAGAGTTAAGTATAATGCAAGCAGCACATTACTATCAAACAAACAAAAATTGAATTAGACGTGATGCAACAAAACTTTTAGAAAGAACATAAAAAGAATAACAACAAAGAACAAACAAGGAACAGACACAAATACACTAATATGCACAAAAAAATAGCAACTTAAAGAAAAAGAAAAGAGAAGAAACAAAAATGTATGACCGAAGGTGTTCTGAATTTCACGAACGAAAGACGAAAGTACATAAATTAAAACGATATGAAATATAAGAGGGTAAACCACGAAATTCGTAGAGAAATAAAAATTTGGCATGCCAGGAAATGCGCGGAAATTAAACAGTAGAATACAAAACATGGCCTGTTCTATCTAAACGAACACAAACACTACATGAACTAGTAGACCTTAATGTAAATACAATAATAGATATCACATAACAACTTAAAAAATTAACAGAATACATTTCAGAATTATTCTAGGGCAGTAGATCTGACTGCGACCCCACATATGCTTTGATGAAACTGTCGATCAGTAAAGAAGAAGTAGTCGACGCAGTTTATCGGGCAAGAACGCGACTGGACCTGACCAAATAAGCAGCAAAATACTAAAGTTATTAAGAGAAAATGTAACTACATCAATTCGTTGGCTCAAATCTACATTTATTATATAAAAAAATCTAAAGCAATAAAATGCAGCAGCTTTGGTGAGTCATATATTAAAGATTATTTCTGGGAGTGATACACGGGAGGGTATATCAGAAAATCGAAGAAAAATTGGTGAGAACCAATTTGGTTTCCGAAATGGACTGAAGACTAGGAAAGCTTTATTTAGTATCCAAGTGAGGATTCAGAGATATCGAGACGTTAGTCATGATGTTCACTTTAATATATTTCGAAAAAGCTTAATACAAGGTGCGTAACGATAAAATAATATAGCTATTAAAAATAGCTGGACTATACGATAAGGATAGCTAAATTATGCTGACATCAAACAATAGCGGTACAAGTCAAACATTAAACATCAAGGGAAATCAGTATTAAAAGAGACGTAATTTTTAACCTGTACTCTGAAGATATATTGAATCAAGCACTTATTGATGCAACAGAAGAAATAATCATTAATGGAAAAACCATCAATAATGATGATGGCACACTCATCTAACTGGCAGCAAAGATCTACATAATCTAATGACTAAAATAAGTAATATATGTGACGCTTTCGGTTTTAAGATTAATATCAACAAGATGAAGTATATGGCCATAAGTAAACAATCTAACCAACTGTAGAAGATTAATAAATTCCCCATCTCGGTAAGAATATCAATGACCAGTAGGACCCAACGGTCGAATTAAAGATCGGAATAGAAGAAGTCACAACGACCATTATTAAGATAAAAAAAAGCTTTATGCAGTCATGATTTATCCTTAAAACTAAATATGGGAATGGGTCCGTTGTTATATCCTACCAGTAGAGAGTGGGTATCCCATTGATTACTAAGAATTAGCTTGGTACATAAAGCCACCAACAACAGTTTTGTTAAAATGGACAAAGGGCTAGAGGAAATTAAGCTACAAAGAGTATTTCGGTCACTTTTTGCAGTATCCCGAAAGAGCCTGAAACCAACCGCACGCTGCAACTGTATGAAGTCTACGATGCGCAGTTTTTGACTTTCTAGAAAAGATGTAGTTTGCAGGAGTTCAGAAGTGCGAAGCGTATGAAAAATAAGTACAAATTTGTTTTTCTTATTATTAGATTGTGTATTAAACATATTATCCAACCGTGTCAGTGAGACATTTCACGTTGACATTTCAAATGGAACACTATATCATCCCATCAGTAGAAACTAAATTTATTTTTCCTAATAGCTCTTAAAATAATTCTGGTTTTGAATTTTTTATTAACTTTAACTTGTCTTTGCTTTGACTGACACACATTGCACTTTTAGATTTATTATCCTACTACTACTAATGTTCACTACTATGGAGTGCTTATCAAGTAGTTTAGTAGTTTAATAATTTTTCCTAAAAAATCTGAATGCAGGTCAATTGTGAACAAACGTTCATTGCACTATTAAAACCAGTTTTCTATGTTACACCGTCTTAAAATTATTACTGACTTTT
Source organism: Sinelater perroti (assembly GCA_036346155.1). NCBI lineage: Eukaryota > Metazoa > Arthropoda > Insecta > Coleoptera > Elateridae > Sinelater > Sinelater perroti. Next base: position 1,219,953 of record JARFIY010000336.1, read on the forward strand.
AAACCCTAGAAAATAAATTTCAAGTGTTGCATTTTATATTCCATATATAAGAGGTTTTCGCCGTGGAAGGATTCTGCTGATAATCCTTTCAAATTGTCGGTTGTGCTCTTCTGCACATTATCAAGAGTATTAAAAGTAGCTTTTTAAGTGGATTTTCATCCTTGTGGACAAAAAAGGCACGGAAACTAAAATCCTACATGTAAGAGGACCTGAAAAGGGCAGAAATATCTTTTCTGCCAAAAATTTGTTTATATAAGTGTGTTAAAGCTTGATGGACGGCAAAACGATTAAAATTTAACTCACTACTGGTAAGTCTCAACATTATCTGAGAAGAATCTTTACTCTTGTCACATTGTTGTCTGTCTGAGGTTAAAAGTATTGTAATTACAAAAGTCACAATAACAAATTTGTCAATATTTACACAAAATTTGACAACACAACTCAAACTTATCCCGGTCTATTTTCGTACGTACTTTAAACGCATAACTTTACTTCACATGCTCACAACGATTCTGTAGCAACTGTAACAAGTTGAAGCTTATACCAAGTCCATGACATGTTAGTCTGACTACCGTCTAAGGAAAGCAGTAGGTTTGTCGATTGGGAGGCAGTGATTTATTATTTCTCTTCCAAACCTTGTAATTATCATAATTAAACTTTTTGTTTATTTATTTGGTTTATTAGCAATCAGAAAGATACAAAATACATTCTGTGAACTAATTTTATTACTAGGTATATGTTGTGGAGAGGAAGACTCCCATTGAAGTCACCTATTTAATGCGCTAAATCTTTTGCCATTTCTTATCAAAGCGTCGAGTCACGGAATCTTGTCTTAATGGAATAATGGTTTCGTCGGGATGAGTTGCTAGCGAATCGTGGTGTTTTATGGCTTTTTGTTTGATTGCGTCCTTCACGTATGGTACACTGAGGTCGATGTGGAGGGTTCTATTAGAGACGTACTATGGCGCTCCAGTTATACTTCGTAATGTCTTTGGAATCGTTGTATGATTTATATTGTTGAATTGCTTGCACAACCCCATAGCTCACAGCCGTAAAGCCATATAGGTCGCATTAGAGTCTTGTATATAAGAAATTTGTTATCCAAAGAGAGAATTGATTTTTTGCCAAGGAACCAATACATTTTTCTCCTTCCCTTTCTTGAATACGTGCATTCTCCAGGTTAGACGTTTGTCAAGGTGGAGGCATAATTAAACTTGACTGTAATATGAAATATTTAATAACCTTTAGAGTATTCCTAGTAAAATTTTGTATTTTGTGTTGATTTCAATGTATCTAAAAATACACAATTAAAAAATAGTTTAACAGTGGACGCAGCTATTATTTCACACATTTTTTATATCTCTTTGCAACGACAAAATCTATGTTTTTGCATATTAAATGCTGAAAATTCCAAGAAGCCTTTTTTAACGATTTGTAGCTCTTCTTGGGGTGTAGACGTGCTAATGCACTTGTGAACCTTGTTATCTATTTATCCTCACCTGCAGATCAAGTCAATACCTCACATACATTTGTAAATAACCAAGATATGCCAATGCAGTGAAGGAAAACTCTAAACTATTTTAATTTTTATAGAACCTTTACAGTTCTAGCCATATTTAGACCCTACCTTTTTTAGACGCATGCTTACGCACACTTCAAAATTAGAAACGTTTAATCAAGATGTAAGAAAATATGGCCAAAATATCGTTGAATAGTTCGCTTAATTTCAATTATGTTCAGGTTTATATCTTCCTTTCCACCTTCCTTTTGATGACCTTGCCATAAGAGATTTTTAATAATACATTATTGTTTATTGCTAATCAAGTTTACAGTTTCAGTTTTAATCATTATTGCTGGTCTTAAAACATCTGTTCTCCTTTCATGTTACTTTTGAATTTTTTTACCGTAATGAGTGTTTCTTACGTGACTTTTTATTTTAATTAAACTTTTTTTATTCCCGCCACTTCTACTATGATCTTATTTAGTAATATTTATAACTTATGTTACTGCGCTACAACCATCTTGTCTTTATTGACATGTTTCTTATTTTTCAGTGTTCCCTTACTTTTCTGTTTATTTATTATTATTTTACTCTGGTTTCCGTTTAAGACTTCCATTATCATCTTGAACAATTTTTTGATTTTGTATGGTTTTATTCGAATACATCACAACACATTTAGACACTGTTCTAATATCTATAAACAAGCAAAGGTTTGTTCATTAGTCAACAAATTTCAGTTTTGCAAAATTATTATTATCCCAGCTTGATTGCCCCAAAGAACACATTTTATTCCATCATCCACATGTTTTTAATTATATTCTTTGATTTAAGAATTTTTCCACAAATGTCTTCTTTGTCGCTATGTACATAAACTTAATGGTCTTCTCGAGCTTCTTTTTGAAATGACTGATGTATGTCGCTATTATTTATAATAAAATAACGGAAAGTATTTAAAGTAGCACGTAACGTCTGCTATATATAATTACAAATACAACAATAGTTTTGTACAGTAACTAAAAATATACTGAGTATGTTAGGCAGATTAGGTACAGACTAAATTACATTACGTTGGTCTGCTTTAACAATACATTTGTAAATGCATGTAAACAATTTTATATATGGACATATGTTTACTATAAATCCTACAATTTATGTTTCTTATCTAAACGTTTCTCTTTTTTTTTCTCATAAGTTATACTAATAGTATGTAATGATGTAGTAGTAATATTATAGAAACTTTTTATTATCCTTCTGCTTTAGGTTAGATATGAAAAGTCACATTAAACTAGTAAAATTACTAAAGAAATTATTTTATATTGAAATATAAACTAAATATACTAACACAAGAGACTTATTAGACTTTTAAATTTAGATGAATTCTTTATCAGAACAAAGTGATTAGAGGTAATTGCTTGTTTTCAAAGGTATTGGGCGTATATATTTCTTGCATTAAATTACTTCTAAATTACTTTAAAAATATGTTTTTATATTCATATTATTTTTGTGTACGTGCGTGCATATAGATACACCTCGCTAAGGCTGTTGTGTCACCTCAGTGGTTTTGAGCACCAATACCTCACTGTTACTTTATTATCCTTAGATCACTTCTGGTATAAAAGTACTCCCAAGTCATATATTGGTAAGAAATGATAGATCTACACTTTACTAAATCAAATGTTCTCTAAAGGAGTATTTTAAGCACAATTCTTTACCTTCTATTTACTGCAAATTGTCCTACAATTTACTGCAAGACCTTTTGACAATAAGATTGGTAATATTGGGTAAACATATAAATTGTCGAATTAATTTTAAAACAAGTACCAGTATAAGATAGATAAACAGAAGTTTACGCACATTACATTCACCAACGACAATAAATAATCAGTCTTGATAAATAGGTGCAAGTGGTAGAATGCATCCGGACAAAAGTCTGTCGTGGAGAAGCCATGTTTGGAAAAAAGGAAAACAACTGAATTTAAATTTTGGAAAGCATTTAGAAAACTGTTAGGTCGCAAATCAAAGCTGTTGCTATTAAATAAGCTGCTAGTCTAAAATTGATAATCAAAAAATTGATTATAAATTTTAGTTCGTGCCCCTCAAAAGGAGCGGTCGTGTTATGCTAGTTATACCTATAATAGCGACCATGATGTGATTAAAGTCGGTCATATTTGTCACTTATTTTTAATTTTGGTCCTCTGTGTGATTACAAAATGGACGATCGCACGTAATATGCTTCGAATCTACTACCAAAGGCTTGCGAGTTGAGTTCATACCCACTGCATGTACCAACAAACAAGCTCCATGCAACAGCAACAACCACCTTTATTGTCAAGGTAATCTTTGTTTTAATTACCAATGTTCTCTGAGGAGTAGAATACAAACAAAATAATAAATAGGTCTGCAATATAAAATACTTAATAAAATTAGTTAAATGCCCGAGTGGTAAACAAATAGGAAATTTAAAAAAACAGTTGTTATTCCACCACTCTAAATAACTAAAAACAAAGAAATAAAGAAGTTTTAATTAAATAAAGTTTAGCTGAATGAAGACTAACCACCTTATAAAGCTTAACAAACGAATTTGATAACTACAAGAACAAAACCGTTTTATTTATTATAACGAACTTAAAAATAATTTTGCATACATTTAATGCCATACTTTGATGGAACATATAGGACAAACAATTTCAATTTAAAAACCTACAAAGAACGAGACATAACCTACATTTAGGAGCAAAATAATCGAATCACTAATTGCATTAATTGTATGACGCATTCAAATAAATCACGAACAGAGTTTTACCAGTTTTGCTAATTGGAACGCACGTGCGCGACGATTTTGATTGGCCCACAGTTCGCTTGCAATTCGATAATTTATCTAACTTATCCAAAGTTAACGTAAGTACTCGAGTGATTCGCAAGAAAATGGATATCACAGCCACCGAAGAAGCCCAGGCAGTTGCATTGTTAAGAGAGGGCCTCAGTCAAAGGACTGTGGCAAATCGATTAAATAAAGTGTGCGGAAAGAGAGAGAATCGATTTCTAGTCTCAGAAATCAATATACGACTGACCGCAATCAAAAGCGCGGTCAGAGGTGTGACCCCAAAAAAGCAAAGGCAACTAAAAATTGCTCGCAAACGTCCCGATCGAGACCTCAGCCATTGGAGTCAGATATTATCCACCGGATATGCTTGCATGGCAACGACAGAAAACGTCGGATCTATAGAAAGCCAAGGAAGCGATTTGCTCGTTGCTGTATTCAAGGAACTGTTGCATATGAAAGTGGCTCCTACATGTTCTGAGCGGACATTACTATGCATGAAAAACTGAGTTGGTTTTCGTATCTAGTGGAGGACGCAGAGGAGGAGGTTTAACAGCGGACCGCTACATCAAGGACATTCTGGAGGAATATGTTGTTCCGTTTGCGGGATTTGTTGGTGACGACTTCATGTTTTCTTTCTTATTGCACCTCCTCCCTCTGGAGATTGGTGATTATATTGGTTATTTTTTTTAAGATGGCAACTCGAAAGATTTTTATTGAAGTTTTTAGTCCGTACCATTCGCGCATGTTTCGCCTCTAAGATGTCTTCCATCTTTCAACACTTCTTTTTCTTTCATTATTAATTGCAGCAGTCTACATTTATTGTTTATATGTCTATGATATTGTAGTTTACAAGATTTGATTATTTTCAAAAATGTATTCATTCTAATTAGCACCTCTTTATCGATATTTTTTTGAATCTATGATATGCACAACATTTTTCGGTACATCCACATTTCAAAGGCGTCTATTGGGTTGATGGTTAGCTTTTTTAGTGTCCAGCTTTCCATGCCATACAGTAAAATCAAATATTTGCAAAATTTATGCATAGTGCTACAACACGCGAGTGACTACTACCTACCTGACTGACGTCGGTATACCAAAAATAGACTACCCTTGTGTAGTCCAGACTTGAATCAAATTGAGTATTTTTGGGATGAGCACAAGCGAAGAGTCGGGGTCAGATATCTTGCACCAAGGAGCATAATGGAACTGAGAGGTGCGTTAATTGAAGAAGCAATCCCTTGGGACAGCATGAGTAATCGCTTGGACAGTGCAATTAGGGGTAGAGGTGACCAACACCATGTATTGAAAAAATCATTAAATTGATTTCAACTGAGGATTTTATTTTTTCCTTTTATAATCAGCTTTTCCCTTTCACCTCTTTTGTGTTACACATATTCTTATGGTCACAACTTTGTCAGAATAGGTAAGATTATAATCAAAGCAGTATCATTTGAAACCACAATTTTGAAGCTTTCAAACAGCACACCGAACTGTACTTGGAATGCTATCGAAGTAGATACACGTTCTTTCAAAACTTGCGCATGTTTCTGAGTCGATTGTTTTACTCTCAAGTGTATATCGTATTACCTATACGATATATAGTAGCCTTAGTTCTTACCACAGTGTTGAGAAAACTAATTTTAAAATAAATTATACCCACTCCTGTGAAAAAGTCTCCTACCAAACTGCCTGTCTAATTTCAGAGAAGAACACCCTATTCTAGAGTAGCCCACAGGATGTAATCATCACCTACAATTTATTACTACTTTGACGTATTTGAATGCTACGTCACTATGCGTATTTTGTGATGTGTCTCGACAAATTGTTTTGAATTTTAAGTTAAATATTCTTTTATATTTTTTAAAAATACTTTTAGTTATAGTATTCCTTTTCATTGTTTGAAATGTTAAAATTGTATGGTATTTATCCTGTATGGGTGCAGCTGTAGCTTTCAAATATTTTCAGTTAATGAAAAGAATCTGAATAAATCAATGTTTTAATGAAATCAACATAATTTCACACAAAAGTAAAAAAAAATTTAAATTAGCTGCAAATTATTACGATTTCGTAAAGAAGAAGCGCCATCAAAAGAATACTCTCAAAATTTAATAAACATTTTAAAATAACTTTATAGTAAAGTAAGGCAATTACGTTGATAATGGTGTTTTGAGAGCATGCTTCATTCTTATAATAGTGACTTTCAAGTGATAAACGTGAGTGTGCCGATTATGTTGCGATAAGAGTTGCATTTGCTAGAATTTTTATTTAAGACTAATAAATTTGCAACCATTGTAGACATAGAAATTGCGCTGAGAATAGAAAAAAGAAACTTAAAGTGGAAGGATTGCAAAATATTTTAATTTCCTGTTTTTCTTTCGATGGGTCTTTCTCAAAACGGCATTTTAAAATTGATACGCAACATGACTCTACAATTCTATTATTAATTTGCATTATTTTGATGTACGTATCACTTATTTGGTAACATTAATTGCTTATATAATTTTTACGAGAGCCATTCGGAAAGACATCTCCATTTACGCAAGTGCGGAAAATAAGCGGAGGTACTGATGCCCGTCTTGTGGTTTCGTAGGCAGTAATTTAATGCGCAGAGCGAAGTGGAAAAAGAAGGTTGTGTGGTCCACTAAATAGGCTAAATAGACTAAATGGACGCTGCTATAGAAAATTTTGTCAAATGTAAATTACGAGCAGTAATATAATTTATCTGTTTCAGCTGTGTAACGTTTATAAACCAATAGTAATGAGTGAAGGTTTCGTACGTCAGTAGTGTCGCATGTTTAAAGATGTGAGTGCTAACGTGCTTGATGAGACAAGAAGTTGTCGCCTATATATAGTTACAATTCACAAAAAGGTCTATTACGCACATAAATCAGTAACTTGCGTCGCACCGCTTTGACAATGACACTGAACTTACTACAGAGTGATTATGGCAAATGTCGTAATATTCTATATCTACACATGTCCGTTACTGATAATTAAACGGAAGTTTTTTTCCATATTTCCATATTTAATTAAAATTCTGGTAATTTTATTTAAAATTTCCATTGACTAACAAAATCAAAAGTTTTGCAATGCTGCTTGACAACATTTTTAAAAAATAAATAAATATATTACAAATTTTGTAATAAGATATAACGTTTTTCTTAGATCTCCCTTCCCTCGATATTAAATGAAGTATTTTTAGAACCCAGCAGATGCATAATAAATATAACGAAATTAAAACGGCATATTTCTTATTCGAAGAACCATATAAATATGACGGCCAACTTTCCTAAAAATTCCTCTATTAAAAAAAATTTAAAGTTTCCTACACGTCTTACAACAGCGAAGTGAAAATGTTTTGCGACAGTTGCAGAAAGCACCTAATTATTTTAATTGCATCGCTAATAAATACTTAAGAACGGTAGGTTTGTGGACCGAGGCTTTCGCCGTAGAGGGAAAGGATAACAGGGACATGGCCAAATGTGTGCGTAATTAGGGCAGGCAATTAATTAATTTAATAAAGCGACAGGAAGTCTTGATAAAGCGAATAAATTGGTTACTCGATAGGTGTACGTACAAGCTCGTGTCATTCTGCTAATATAATAATGTCTGTCCATTTGTCCAACGTCTGCGAGAATAGAAAATGACATCTTCATGTAAATTAGATAGTACACATTTCCCTGCCTTGCTCCTCATTTCTTAACGTCGGAATATGTAAGCTTCATATTTAGAATTAAACTGAACTTTACAAATTGTTAATCCTGTCATCGCATATTACTGGAATATGTTATACGCGGAGCGTCCCCACCTGGGATGCATTATGGCGCTGTCCTGCATGTATTGTCCGCGCCGCGGCGCTCCAGATAAGGGGAGGACGCGCGCTCCTTTTGTTGCATCCCGGGCGCGCCTAAATCGGGCCGAATAAATTTATTATCGCCGCAATTACTGTAAATTGGGCCTGGCACGTCGCTAAATTCTAACGTCAAAATCGAACGTTTTATTGCGCATAACTCCGTGACTAAGTCGCTATTAAAAGTACGCCCTTGCAGCTTAATTTCGAATCGCGCGATAATTCAGAACGACGGAAGCGGCGTCGGCGAGCGCGTAAATTCGCGGCCGCGCCGGGCGCGGCCGCCGCGGCGCTGTCGAAGCGTCCAGCTATTTCGGCGCTCGGGGCTTCCCCGTTTTGCGGGCCGGCTTCCGGCGCTGCGGATCGGTAAATCAGCGGAAATTTATGGGTCGCGCGGGCTAAAATCGAATCAATTTGCAGCCTCGCATCTTGCCAAACCTGAGAAGTCATCTGCTGTTGCGCTGTTTCCAAATTTTCGGCGACTTTCGGACTCGGCGACAACACATAAATCAGTTTGGGCATCGTAACAGAAATAATTAGATGACATGAAAATCATTATATAGATAATACATTTGCATAATCATTTGACAAAGAACGCCAGATTTTCCTTATTTGAAATGACAGCTGTTACATCCTGTACACTGGCTTTTCTTTAGCTGTATTTTCAATGGCATTAACATATTTTCAGCAAACTTCACCAAGCATTTCTACTCGTACATGGAAAGCGCAACCAAAACTAAGTTTGCACAAACATCCTCAAACATACACATTTATAGTGTGCTCTAATGTGCGCTGAAGAATCCTTTCCGCTGATCACAATTTTGATAAGCAAGACCTTGCCTAAAAAGAAGATAACATTGTCCCAATCTCCTTCCAAATTTTCTTTTGCCCACACCAGTCGTTTTTCCACGTGCTTTTCTGATAATAAAAGTATCTTCAAAGTCGATCGAAAAGATACGTTTTCTCTTTAATCGGGCAACTTCGAATCGTAATTAGAAAAATCTAAATTCGTTAGGGCACACAACACCAAGAGTCTGGCTTATCTTGAAAGAGACGTTTTATCCTTCTTCGTTGCATGGCTTACCCACATCTTAGCGAATATCTCTGACTTTCACATATATTTATACGTCAGTTTTAATGCTTTCACATGAATCGCAAGAATATTTTTAATGAGTAAAGGTAATATACTACAAAAACGTGTTACTAATAAAAGCTTTGAGAGTAACATAAATTTAAGTGTCTAATCTGTACACAAGTAAACTAAGACTGGACGCAAACAGACTACTTTATAAGGTTAAATTAGTGTTTTAGAACGATTTTCTTTACTTCAACAGTCTGTGAGAAGAAATGAAAATTTCCTAAACTGCGGTTGTCGCAAAACTACTAAGAGTATCACTCATTCTTGCGAACAACGCTATCTATTCACATGTGACCAAAGTAGGTATGTAAAACAGCCGTTTAGCTAATCAGAGTACAAACCTCAACCGTTTCCGTTCAGTGGTATTCTCTGTACAGTTCTCAGTAGTTTTGCGACAACCGATGTACCATTGGCAGGAGCTTTATGGAAACATATTTCCTTTAAGTCCTTTAAGTGGAACAAAGCACATAATTTTCAAGTAGATAGTTAGGTGGATGAATAATATGTTACACGACAAAAAAACACAGTCAATCCTAACTAAGAAAAGAAAGTAAAACATCTTTGCTGTAGAATGTAATAGTAAATAAGTTCCTTGTTGAGCTACAGTAGGGGTCTTGGCCGTATTGGGTGTGACCATGTACAACGTCTCCGAACGGACTATTCAAAACGTTTGAAAGAAGTCAAAGCCCATGGATTGTTGGTCCTGGACCATCTCGCATCACGTCGCACGTCGTCGATGGGAACATACTTGGAATCGCCAAAGTAACCCTCGCTTTACTGCGACTAAAACTCTAAAACGCCCGAATTTTTCAGTTCACTGTTCGGTGTCGGCTTCAACAGATGGGACAGCATGGACGCCGACCTCCCAAGAAGCCGTTGATCTCACTGAAGAATCACAAGGTGCGGCTAAAATGTGCCAAGGCCCACAAAGACTGGACTATTAAGCAATGCAAGATCGTCTGGAGCAATAAATCGAAGTTTACGCTGTTAGGTACGGATGGTGTGACACCCTGTAGTCCAATAGTATGACCTGAAGTATCAGCACGGCGGTGGTCCTCTGCTAGTAAATGGGTCTTCCTGTGGCAAAGTAAAAGACGCCAAGATGTACTTGGTTATCATTGAAGATATTGTATGGTCTTAAATGTGCAGCACAGCTCGTCTTCTTCAGGAGTGGTTTAAAGCCGTGGCCATTACGATCTTCTAGGTTGAATCCGATCGAACACATTTAGGACACGCTTGAGAGAAGCCTCAAGGGCGTCAAAGTGCAAAATGCGAGCGAAACGTTTACCCGACTTTGGACCGCATGGACCAGCATCCCGAAGTCGACGATCGACAAACTGATCGAATCCATGCCGCGCAGAATTCAAACGGTAACGACAAGTGTTTTGCAACTAAGCATCAAAGTTGTGGTTTTTGATATTTATAGTAACTAGCTATGCAAATGTAAATATTTAAAATCATTGCTAATTAATTTGTCTACATTAAGCCTAAATTTCAAGTCAAAAGCTTATACCCTGATGTAAGATTTTTCAAGTGTTGGTTTTCTTCATTAGTCTTTATAACACTTTCGTTAAGGCCAGAACAAGACTGATAAGATCTATATGACGTGATTTCTTTCTGATCTTTCCAAACCTTGAATTTAAAATTATTTGCTCTATTGTCCAGTAAAGTGGGGAAAACCCGTCTATCATCATAATAGATGCCTTGTTACCTTAAACTTTTTAATAATATCTACTATCTTTCTATTTTTCTTATTAAATTTCTAGGCTTTTTTCGTCTTGTAGGGAAACAATCTGCGGGAATTAAATAATACGCTTGCTTTTTGGCTAGGACATTTCTCAACTTTAGTTTACTTTTTTAATGGGCAAACTTGTGTTTGCTTCTCCTAGTTTGGTAATAATCTAATAAATAATTAGCGTCAGCTGTTGCAAAGAATCCATACACATATTCATGTATTGTTTGGCAAAATGGCAAAACAATACAAGAAAACAGCTTTGTATAAGTCTCTTAACAGTTGTTAAAGTCGTGAAGATTTTAGCTTCTCCTGGACTGTCAATGCATGACAATAATAAAGTATTAGCATCTATAAGAAATGGCAAATTTTTGCTGCGTAGAACTATTTTCAAAATTCTAACCCTTTAAGGCCAAACATGTAACAAGGAAATAAAATAAGATGTGTTCCTCATATTTATCAAAACAAATCTCAATGAATTTGTTATACCGCGAGCAGAGCAATTTAAGGTAGAGACTCTCTAAGAGAGTGTAAATGCTAAGTAATATTCCATAATTGTGGACTCAACACCATATGTGTTGCACATAGACTAAATGTAATGTCATAAGGTTTTTGTATGTCTCGATCTAAATAATTGCAAAGGATAGAGCTAGGAAAATACCAGCAACTTGTTTTGGTGCTACAATGGTCTTCAGGTTAGAATAAAAGACCAGGTGACATACATCTCTTGCGCTACTCTTTACAACTAGTTGTCTCTGCAACTGCAGAAAGCAGTGAGAGAGTATTCTGTAAAAATTTTTTTCTTTAGAACAGCAAATCTATAACTTTTTTACTTCTTTAAACAAAAAATGCGATATCTTACAGCTTTACCTTAAAAAGTACTCTTTTAAAAACATTGTCAAAAACCCGACAGAGTGCCCGTACTGGTGCCAGTTAATCATTGTGCAAATTATGCCAGGAGGTTCTTGATGTTCTGACACACATTACTCATAATAATGTTCAGATTAATGACACACAGTACATATAATGGCATTAACGGTATATTTTTGGATCAATCTTCTGGTAGAGTTTCAAGAAGTATGTGAAAGCAAGTAAAAGTCTTCAAAGAGGAAGTACAGACACGACAAATGTCATTAACCCAAACAGGACTTTAGAAGGTTTTATAAACACTCTTCGAAATGAAGATAAATTTTCAAGGCTAAAAGACAAAGAAAAATTAATGTCTATGATATTGACATAAAGAGGAAATTAAATGATTTTTTTATGTAAAATCAAAGATAGAAATTATGAGTTTTCTGGGCGTCAATCTTTCATGATAAAAAGATATTATGACACAATTGATTTTTTTGAAGTTTAAGTTAGTACAAAAAGAAGCAATCTATACATAAATACATAAAGATTTAGACTTTCTATAGGAAATTATTTAAAATATGAAATAGCAAAATGCCACAAAATCAACATTTCTTAATGAATGGGTGCATTTTTAAGAATTAATAAAAGTACTGATTAAGAAGATAAGAATACCAAACCACAAACACGATAACAGCTACAAAGGATTCTAGCATTATTAAAGTCACGGGAAGTAGAGCCTACCTTTCCTACTATTGCCGACGCCATAAGTGCGGCAGTTTTTAACTTTACTGAAGAACGATCCTCTTCAGCTCTTAATAAAGTGAAAAACCTTTTGACATCAACGTTAAAACAAAGAAATAGAATTGCAATTTATTAACTGAGTGGTTTTCTGATGAGTCTTTCTTTTGATGATGGTTGGTGTTTTCAAAATAACATTTTTTCGGTAAAATGCAGATTTATTTTTATTTTTGCTTATTGGTATAAGGTACCAAAATTTGAGTAGATAAAAAGTGATCGGTCTAGAATACCAAAAATCTTAGATATGCTCTGGTGTTAAATAATATTTGTAATGCTTGTTACGCCCAAAATCAGATTGCTTAGAACACAATATATTTGATTATTACCCATTCAGCGAATACGTATAGTAATAAAACTGTCAAAAATTCCCACTTATTTTAAACAACTCTCAGTAATTGGCCGGTTTGAAAAAGTGCGGGTACTTCAGTAGTCAGGTGCACACTGTCCTATTTTTGAGCACTCGTGTGCTACTGCTGCGGCTAACTTGTTGTGGTTAGGAGTGGCGATTTCGTTTGCATTCCACTATTAATGATAGTGTGTATTGTAAACGCGAGTTTTGAAATTCTGAATCACCTGTTTATCGCAAAGGGGTAAATATAAAATATTGTTATAAATGCTACATTGTAAACCTGGCTCATGCGCACATCTTTCTGCGTTTCAGGAGAGGTTCAGGGGCGTGCCATGACAATTTATTACTATATGTATTCGCTGAATGTATAATAGCCTTCTTCGGCGGAGTGGTATTTTTTATTTTTGTCCGTTAATTACGCTTGGTTCTAGTCTGCAACTTTTTGTTCTTCCGAGTGACCTTTCTATTTGTTCTGGTAGGACAGCAACTATCTGACAGAACGACTCTGCAAACTTTCAAGATACATCTGTTTAGGATTACGTTGCGTAGTTATCTATTTCTTTCCGGTTTGTTATTTATTAACCTGCAAATCAGTTTCCTTAAACCGTTTTAGGGCATATTATACTGCACATCTCGAACATTTAGTAGTACATACAATTCAACTAGTAATTTTTTCTGATCGTGTAAAAATGGATTCGTGGGCATTGCAGCTCACTAAGTTGAGTAAAAAATTTGTCCACTAATTTAAACTCAGCAACATTTCCACTACAAGGACCAGTAATTGACTGAAATTTTTTTTATTAAATTAGCTATTCGGAACATATGCCACCATTGTACTAGACGTTTAAAGTTTCGGAAAAAAATTCTACCTTGGAATCATCCCCAGCGTTTGAATATTCCATCTCTGGACATACGCCTCCCTAAGCTGTCGCCATGCTATTTAATCCGCCTTCGCTCCCAATCGTTGTGTTCCTACGACCTTATTGATGTCGTCTCTCCCTCTGCTTTTTAGTCTTCTTCGTTTCCGTTTTGCTGTCTTTGACCTCCATTCTGTTACCTTTTTGCTGTACCTATCGTCTTCTCGCCGCATAAGATGGCCTGCCCATTACCATTTGAAGTGGCACTCCCAACACCCATCTTTTTGTTCTTCCTTGCATAACATTCAGTTTTTCATCATGGTTTCCGCAAGAAATATGTGGGTATTGAAAGAATGAGTTGATTAAACACTGTAAGCTTAAGGTGTTGCGGGTATGTTGTTGTTTTGAATTCATTCTGTAGATTTCCATAAGCAGCTCAAGCTAACTTTATCCCCCTTCCAACTTCTCTCTAATGCATTGATCAGCGCTCACGTTTCTACTATGTCAAATGCCTTTTTAAAATCGATAAGAACAGGTAGAGGGGTGTGTTTTTTCAATAGCTTGTCTTACGATGTGGGTGTAATTCAAGTTGCTATGTCCTCCTCTAAAAAAGTTTCGTTATTTGTGCTACTATTATTTTTGTTAAAAGTTTATACATTTGGGATAACAACGAGATTGGTCGATAGTTTTTTAAGTCATTTTTATTGCCTTTTTTATTGTGCTTCGTGTCATTGGTTAAATAGTATTTCTAAATGCCCTAGAAAAACTTCCTCTTTTGCTTTTATTAGTTCTATTACTATCTCTGTTTTATTTTATGAGAGCATGTCCTCTGTATAGTGTCTGGCCAGTGTTGCTAGCTTCTGGTTTGGGCTAATTGGTGGTTCTTGAATCTCCGCCGATCTCTTTTCGATCTCACAGTGCGTTTTCTTTGCCATCTATTATATTTACTACTTCTTTTTTTCTTCTTCTGTTCCCTTCCTGAATACTTTTGGTCTTTTGTTTCTTTCAGTGGTTTCTCAGTAGTTTTTTCGTTGTATTCTGATATCTCTAGTCTTAGTCGTTTCCCAACTACCTTGTTAATTTCTTTTATCTGTTCTTCTGGCATATTTAGTTTTTCTTTGTTCCTTCGGTCTATTAGTTTTTTGTTTATTTATTTTTTAAGCACGCTGTTTGCAGCTTCTTCTTATGTTATTGATAATGAAATTATCAATATTTTTTATATTTATAGCCTCTCTAATCGGGTTTTTTGAAAATGTCTTTTGTAGTACATTTCTGTAAGCATCCTCTTTGTTTCGCACCTCTGCATGGTCTATGCTTCTAGCTCCTCCTTCAATTAATTTTCTTCTCTCTAATCTTGTATTTATTTCTACTCGTGTTCTTACCATTCTATGGTCGCTGATGTTAAGAGGCGATACATCTTGTATAATGTTCTTACAGTCTGAGATGATGAAATCTATCTCGTTTTGTATGACCTCATTCGGGCTTTTCCACGTCCATTTCTGGTGTTCTGTTTTTAGAAAGAATGTATTTCTTGCTTTATGTTGCATTTACTTGTATAGATTTAATTTAATGTCTTCTAGCTGAAGTTAATTTTTAGATCATTTTCCTTACACAACCTTATTTGAAAAAAGTAACACTAACAAAAATATTTTTAACCAGCTTTCATATTGACCTTAAAGATATTTAATAAATATAGAATAGTTTAAATTGAACTTCAATATTTGAATTACACACTATTTCCGTTCTGCGAACCTTAAAAGTTTGCATTTGTAAATTTTCTTTACTTTATTTAAAATACATAAGCGATCAGAACTACGTAGATACATACATATCTATAAGCTAATTTGCTAATAAAAAGACACAAACGCATTAACATATTAGTACCAACTGGGACCCCACAAGCTTCGTCGACGAAGCCTGATCTAGACGCCAGGCAGTCGTGTAGAACATTCCACATGTTTCTGCGACAATAATCAAAATATTTAAATAATTCAAAAACGGTTAAAGTTAAAAGGCTGATTGTGGTGTGCAAGTTTCAAGGAAATCGGTTGAAGCGTCTAGAGTAGATAGAATTATAAGTTTAGAAAGAAAGTTAGGGAGATAAGACAAATATACATTAGATTACTCTAGAGAAGTTATTGGTTAATTCAAGTCACAAGGTCATTTCTTGTCAAGTTTTTTATAAACCGGAGCTTCAAGTAAAGGTTTAACTGATGAGTTAGGACGGTCATAATGTTTCGCTGCATGCTGGTGGATTTCTTCATTTACAGTTGGCATTTTTAAATCTTTGTGTAGAGTGTGATTGTTAACAT